>CM028678.1:11927500-13127500 GCA_016760335.1 Gastrodia elata | reverse complement strand
CTACCCTTTAAATTATGGTAGGATGAGTAAATAGGTTGGTGAACGCACAGCTTTGATGCCAATTACTACAGTTGTCAGTAATTTATCAATTGATTGTGATGTAGGTTTGATAGTTTATATACTTACCTTATAGCAATTTTTCAAGAATCCTAATAATGAGAAATAAATGTCAATACAACAAATCCTTGAGGTGGAAGATTTCAAGTCCTCTTAAACTTCGAAGCTGGTTAATGTCAAAGCTGCTTATGATGATTTTCCAAAGAATTGAATGTTTGGTGATGAAATACAGCTGGTATGAACTTTTCATTTAATTACTTATCATTATGATTTTTGATAATACAAACGATTATTCCCTAGAAAACCTTCTCAATTTGACAATGAAGAGTATATCAAAATGGGAGCATTAATGAGTATATGGTTAAGTGTTTTCTAAACAATTTTAATTGATTTATTATAGTCACAAATTGTTTCGTTTGTTAAATCTTAGTCAACGTACTAATTTTACTCAATTTCAATTTTATCTGTCTGGCTATTGTTACATTTGGAAGATAATGTTTGAGCATTTTGACTTCTTGAGTAAATAAACCCCTTGACTTTGGGAAGCCAACGTTTGGGTGCTGTGGTTAATTTGATGGCGCATACAAGTTTTTTCAAAGTAGTTAAAGTTGGGAGAGGCTTTGTATTACTCTCAAAGATTGCTTTATAGCATCAATTTTATAATGCTTATAATTCACAGTATGCACCCTAATATAACTATCAAGTTGACATGCTTGAAAAGTTAAGGAGACACATGAGTAATGAACTGAGGGATTAAAACTGTCACATCTCATTTTGATTAACGAGAGCAATGAGACCAGAGTCACTATAGTGATGTAAGGATCATCTATTCTTAACTTTTCAAGCAATATTGCTAGGAATTTTTCATTGTAAAGAACTAACAGTGACAACAAATACATTGTAAAGAACCATAAGAGTAAAGAAAAAATTGTTTCTTTTATTTATATAAAAATATCCAAATACAAAAACTTAAGTTTACAAATATATGAATGCTACCTTTTTTTTGATATCCGAACATATTTGTGCAAAGTGTGCTTTGATATTGACTTTTCAAAAATTGACCTAATGCATAAATACTTCCATGAAACCTTGAATTTGTTTGTGCTGACCTATTAGGATAATTTAGGAATATGTTTTTTGACAACTTGGTGGAAATATTGTACTCTTAGAAATAACAGTAAAAAAAACATTATGCAGATGTATAATTTCAAACATCAGAGAGGCAGGTATATACATGCCAATAAGATTTTGTCAATAATAACTTCAGTGAAGAAATTCTATAGACAATATGACTATTCATAAGATTGATATCAAGGCTACATCACATTGGAAACATCTGTTTGGCATAATGGAAGCGTATCAATGAAAGTATTCCATTGGAAATGTCGTTGAAAACATATTACCATTATACTGATATTTGGGACTAAGTCTTCTACATGACACAACGTGAGAACTTTTACAAAACTTGAAGCCTAGCATTTGTATAACATTACATAGTGATTATAGTATAGCTTCAGGCTTAAAATAACGTATCATTTTTACTCCAAGAGAACTAATACTAGCATTTTTGGATACACATCTATACCCAACACTCTTCTACTGGATTCCCATGGGGCATACATCATTGTGCACTCCTGTCAATTATTTTCTTAGTTTTTCTATTTTATAGTGAGTCTTTTCTTTGTAATTCATATTTTACATGCACCTATGCACGTCTCTGGCATGTATCATAAAAGGGGCTTTGCGAGTAAACTTTTAAAAGCAAGTTTACTTATGCATGTCTTCCTTAACAATTATCTTTAAATACTGTTATCCACATATGAGCATTTTAGCATAATATATGTTTTCAAATGATGTAGCATTAGCATTACATGAATCACAATTTAAGTAATATTGAAATAAAAACTTTGTTTCTTGCTTTGATACTATTGATTACTAGCCAAACATCCATTAATTATAATGCAATTATGCATTCCTTGGATATCTATCTTAGATAGGCTTCAGACATTAATTTTATAATTCAGGATTTTTTTTCTAGGTATTTATTAAGTAATGCCAAAAGATTACATGAAAAGTTTTGAATTAATTAAGTTGCATGCAAGCCCCTAGACTCGATAGAAGACTTAATATTACCACTAATTTATATAAAAATGTTTTAAAGCTTCCTTTAATTGTTCATAATAAGAATTCTCTCATGTACGCCTAATATAAATATCTAGGCTTTACTAAATTTTTTATTACTAAAGGTGAATATTAAAAAATTCATAAAATGTTTCTATTAAAATTACAATTAAAACCTCTAGATTTAGTGCTCACTTTTCATTAACTAGAGGTGAAATTGGAAGATGTTTTGTGTCTCCCAAACCGCTCAGGAATAATGATTCTTTACTACAAAGCCCTCTAGCTCTCGTGTGCCTGCTTTCAAAATGTTAGGCTTGAATGACTTGCTCGAGCTCTAAAACTGCAGCTCTACCCAAACGTAAGGCTGTCTGAGCTTCTAGGGAGTGTTTATTTTTCTTCTATTATATGTTGTTCGATGTTTAAATTTAAAAGATTGTAATTCTAGCATATTGAATTGTCTAATTTGCTTGTTGACTTATATAAATATCTATTTCTTAGGCTTTACTAAATTTTTATTTCTAAAGGTGAATAATAAAAAATTCATAAATTGTTTCTATTAAAATTACAATTAAAACCTCTAGACTTAGGGTTCACTTTTCATTAACTATAGAGGTGAAATTGGAAGATGTTTTGTCTTTGTTTCTCAAACCGCTCAGGAATAAGAATTCCTTACTACAAAACCCTCTATATCATGTGTACGTGCTTCCAAAATGTTAGGCTCGAATGACTTGCTTGAGCTCTAAAACTGCAGCTCTACGCAAACATAAGGCTGTCTGAGCCTCTAGGTAGTGTTTGTTTTTCTTCTATTATATGTTATTCAATGTTTAATTTAAAAGATTGTAATTCTAGTATATTGAATTTTCTAATTTGCTTGTTGATTAATTATTAGCAGCCTTCATCTGGCGTAGGTTGTTTTGGAAGTCGCTATACCTTCTTTTTTGTCTGTTCTTCCCATCTATCCTGTGGAGGTGGAAACTGGAACGGTACTCAAAGCTGCTGTGTCCTTAAAAACATCTGATAGTGAGCAGTTTGTTATTTATGTATCTCTGATTTTTTTCTTTCTAAAAGCTCAACGGACAATATGTTTTATTCAATGCCAGGCAACTACTTTTATCAGTGTGATGCTTTCAACTCTTACATGAGGTGGACTGTTTTTTCTGAAAGTGAAGCTTTCAGAGTTCTTAATAAGAATGAGAATAAATGTGAAGCCAACATACTTGACTTCTCAGTGGGCCCTAAACAATCCTACGGCCAGCCATGTGCATGGACTTGTTTATTTGCTTGTGGTACTGGTCGAGCCATGCTAAATGCAACTATAGCATCAGACTTGAATTCCCCTTTGCATCTCACGAATGTGCCTTTCTTTATAACTGCTGCGTTTCCTATTACTGCCTATCCTCCACTTGCTGTTTACCAAGCTGGAAATGGAAATAAATTTGGAGGCTATGGGATTTATATGCCTGAAATAAATAATGAAGTTAAACATTTATATTCCACTGCTTTGGATGAGCTGATTCTTGCACCTGGCTCTTCAATGGACGTTCATTTATGTGGGGGGCCTGAGAGATGGGATCTGCATGTTGAGTATGTTGAAAGTGTTGAAGTTACTAACGAACAAGATTCAACAGTAACAGATGGTGTACAGGTGCAGCAGGTGCTCTCTAGTGGTAAAGGATTATACACAGCTTTATGCCTATCCTTGGGAAAATTTGTATGTGCTTTTAATTATCACTAGTATTTCTATTTACAATTCTTGAAGTCCTCTTTTATAAAACATTCCATTTTCACTGAACAGAAGCTACTTTTTTCACGGGGAAATCTTGTTGGTGTTAACCATCCTATTTCCACTATGGCAAACTTGGAATTGTCTGTAATGTGTAGCTTTCCTTCTTCAATAAGACTTATTGCTAATGAACCTGGTATGGATTTCCTTCAGCTGTCTTGTATTTTGATATGTAGACTACAGTTTTATCATTGAACAAAAGCACCATATAAGTATCCTACTGAATATATTTGGCGATGAGTTTTATGTCTAATGATTAATTTTTAATTTCATTTCCATAATATTTTGCTGTCCAAAACAGTAAATACTCTTGATGTTATAAAGGCTGCTGCAATTGCTGATCGCGACTCTAGTCAACTTCGTTCTGATCCTTTCACAGTGGCCTATGGTTGTACCATTCGTTTAGCTGCTGTTGGCCTATATGTTACTAAAAAGGCTTTTGCAAATTCTTCTTCTTTGTCCCTGAGTTGGGAACTAGTTGGTTGTAAGGATTTGGCTCATTGGAGTGACAAAGAAAGTCGCAAGCGATCAATAGATAACAATTGGGAGAAGTTTCTAGTTCTTAATAAACTGATTGGAAAGGTTTGAATTGAATTTTTACTTCAATATTTTTATTATATTATCTATATTTTTGGCCAAATTCATGGAAAGCTAACTCATCTACATGCATGTGAATGGTGTTATGGTGTGGTGGTTGAGCGCATTAGATTTAGACTGTTGACTGATTAATAGTTAAAATATTGCAAGCCACATATATGCCTAATCGAGGCTCAACTTCTTCTAAAACATTGATCTACATACATGTAGTTTGTTTAATTTTCTATAATCTCCATTCTATTGTGTTCATTTTCATTATTGTATGAGGTTGCATGTAAGTCCATCTTATTCTACTTCAGATTCTTTATGCATCAATTTAAGAAATACTTTATGAAGTAATGCAAGATGTCTATTTTTGGTTACCACCCTTGGGGTCTAATTTTTTGTTGATTTAATCATGTATTGTTTGCCAGTCTATATTATTTTTCTGAAAGTTAATGATTTAATCTTTAATTTCTCATTAATGCTAATATCATATATATATATGTTTATATTTTGGTTCTTTTTTTTCATTTTGCCAGTTGTCAAGTTTATTAATGTCACTAATATTTAGATATGCTAGTTTCTTATTGTTAGGAATTAGATTGTTCGTTTTTATTGTTTCTTTTTTGGTAGTAGGCCTATAAATGTAATTTAGATGATTAACTATCTATAATAATAAATTTTCATTTTTTCATTTGGTTTTTTGGGTCAACCCAAGTACTTAATATTGTGAGCTTTGGAATTCACTTTAAAGCATGCCAATGATGATTTCTTTTTTCTAACTTCTTCCATTGAGACATAATATTTAATTTATGTCATTCTCTTTGTTTTTTTTCATTTTGTATTTACCCTTTATGTTCTCCATCTACAATGTATTCTCCCTTTACAAGTAGTTGGATTCCAAGTCCACTTGATCTGAGTTTCCTCATTTATTACTAATTTACTAATTTTTTGAGATAGATAGTTCATGTATTCTAACATTTAACAAGCGAATTAATTTATTTAGGGTTTCTTGAACTAGGTTTATTTCTTTTATACTTATAGCCTAAACATTATCATATGTTAAGCATGCTTCCCTAATAGTTTTGCGTGGAACATTCTCTTGCATTTTTATATTTGAAGTCTTTGTTTGTTACATAACTTTATATCATTTTACACCTGATAAATGTTGGGAAATAGAGATTGGAAGATGAAAACATAAATTTAGCATTTAAACTTTTAGAACCAAAATTGCAAATATCTCCCAAACAATGAGAAGTGCCAGCTAAGCATCCAAAGACATTTGAATTTGATAACATTCAACAAGCTTTCAGATCACGGTGGGAAGGATACGGCATAACATAAAAGTGATGCTGAAAAAAAAAAGTCTACCAACCACATTGACCGGTGTAGGTCGAGTGAATTTATCAGTCATCTAATCTTGACCTAAAAATATTAATAAAATCATTAAGAATTGATAATTGTAATGCAAATAGACTCAAAATAGTAATGACTATAAAGTGTAGACTATGTTGCAATTTGTTCTTAAAAATCAGCATGTAGTTATTGCATAGCTAAATATCTTCTGAGCTTGTCCTAAAGAAAGCCCTTTTAATAGCTTAGTGTTTAAGAAACATATAGGTTATGATTTCTACTGGCATCAGTTTCTAAAAAATAAATGCTTGGATTTTACATACTGCCCACAGATATAGTTTATAACAAAGAAATAATATTTTATTTTAGTTCTCAGTAAGCATACTATTTTCTTAGTGTACTGTTCGTGCTAGTGTTATTGGATTCTCTGAAAATTTTGCAAGCCATGCCTTGGGCAAAGAATATTTGCAGTTTGAAAGTAAAATCAGTATTCTGACGGAGGCTCTACAGTTACAGGTATGTTAAATGCAATGATGTTGTTTTTTCCTTGGTAAAGTTGTCACTTTTTTATCTCTTGCTCGTAATATTTTTGTAATTTTGGCAGTTGGTTTCTTCCTTAAGTGTAGCTCCGAAGTTTGTGCTGGTACTTTTTGACCCTGAAGCAAAGGTATGTTGTTTGTTATTAGGTAGGAAGTTTGACATTGATGATATTGTGTTTCAGGAATCTATTATCTTTAATAATATGGCGGAAAGCATTATATTCTTATTAAATTATTATTTTACACTTCTAGATTGGTGTCCTATTATTCGAGGCTTTTATCAATATGATATAAGGACAGAATTATGGAGCCCCCCCCTCCTTGCATCCTAGAAATAACTTCTATGATTTAAATTGGCTAACTCTAGATCACATCATAGACAGCCTAACTATTGCTTGTTGAGAAAAATTTATATCTCTAGTTTTACAATATGGTTTTTTATCAAAATCATTATTAAATTTCTTTTAGTAATTTTAAATATAGTCTATCTGTCTACTGTTAGACTCAGGTGGGTACCCACCAAGCATTGACGCTGTATGTTTATTAGATATTTATTCTAACATTTGTGGATGAAGATCATTGTGTCCTTTGTCCTTTAAATGTTTTCAAAGAATTACGTGTTGGAAATAATGTATTCATTACATCTCTTAATATTGTTCACATCTATTGGATGTGTAATTATTTGATACAATGTCAAATCAGTCAATATGGCAAGTTTAAGGATAATATTGGTTTTATTTTTCTGTTATCACAATGGGGATTTGTCCTGAATTTCACATGTATGCGCTCTTTTGACTTAATTATATTTTTATTCATGCAAATCAACTGTTATGAAATAAATGAAGTTCTTTATGGTTAAGCCAATACATAAAATGGTTTATTCTGGCAGTGATTGTTTTTTGCTTATTGTATATCATATTTTCATATGCAATGTTAATTACATCTTGTTATGTTTTCTTTTGAGAACCTTCTATGCTTTTACTTATCAATTAAGTTTGACAATTTGAGTTTTGCCATGAGTTAAACTTTGAATGAGAATTAAATTTTATTCATTGACTGATCAAAATATGATTCGAGTCAATACTAGTTTATTTAAACTAAAATATTGAGTTCCTAGTCTAGTTTGACTTGCAAGGACTATGCTTAAAATGATTCCTATTATCGATGAGGCTGTTGTTGCAGAATTCTTGGTTTTAGGTCACTAGAGTAATATTTATTGACAGTGGTTATGATTTGTGGAGTTTCTCAGTTGAAACTGCATTCACAATAACATACACCCGCCTATAATTTTTTTTTGTATTTTGTTTTGTTAGTGATGCTTTACTTAATTTTCAAGGTCAAATTATTTTTTTTCTTACTTGTTATGGTTTGCAGGTGAATCTATCAATTTCTGGAGGGACATACATTCTTGATCCCTTTACAAATGACACCCACGTGGCACACATCTCTCAGCCTTTAAAAAGAATGAAATGCTCCCACCTAGTAATCAGCCCCATGGGATTGGGGACTGCCCTCATGACTATTCGTGACATTGGGTTATCTCCTCCACTCGTTGCTTCAGCCTTGGTGAGTTTCCTGTTTTGTGGCCTATAATCTTACAATTCTGGTTAGTTATTATTGTTTTTATTTTGTTGTCTCTATTCTTTATTTTAATGGGGATGTAGAAGTAACTATTATCCTCTTCTTTTTTTGGTATTAAATAGATCTCTTAAAATGAATAATTGAGTGACTAATTTGGACATCATGAATAGTTGGTGGGACTACATTGACAGATTGAATAGTCTTAGGCTTCCTTGCTTAAGCTAAAATACTTGACGTACTAACTTTTTCATGCATAAAGACTTCCTCATGGCTGGAGTAGACTTCTGGAAAATTTGTCTTCTACGTCAAGACTTCCCCATCTAGTGCTCTCCTACTTTTGATTTGCTGCTGCAAATTTTGCAACTTTCATTATTATATGTGGAATAGACTTTTGGAAAATTTGTGTTCAATGTCAAGAGGTTTATCAATTTAGTACCCAATGTTTCACCAAACCCCTCCCACGGCTGGGGAACAATTTAGCTCACATGGTATTTCTTAGGATAAAGATCTTAGGATATTTAGTTTTAATTAAAACAATAATTAGCAAATTTGCGTGTTATTTATATCTAAATAACTATAAATTTTTTGATTAAACTCATTATCATCTTGCCAACTGATATTTACTAAAATGGGTGCCCTCCAGGATTTAGATTGTGACGAACGTTGAAGTTTTTCTTGAATGCTCCATTAAGTTATCTTACAAAACAAAGCACGTTAGTTTTACAAATTGTTTTCATCATTAACTTGTAGTTTGAAGTTGGGGAAGGAATAGGAGTAGCAATTAAAACAAGCTTTTAAAACCAGTCATTTCTTACATGGATGTAAAATACTTGGTAAATTATGCAAGGTTTGTTTTCATCAGATTGCAAGCCTATCATAAGTCATTTAAATTCCAGGGGTCTGCCACACACACAAGTAGTTATTATTATTATTATTTTGAAAGTGCTTTTATGCAACATCCTTTCTTTTGAATCACACTGCCATGCATTTTCATTGTCCTGTGTCCATGTTTTGTTTATTTCCACATGCTGTCATTTGTTAAAAGCGTGACTTTTGGAGAATAATTTTCTCATTTTGCTGTGTTTTTATAGGTGAGAGTTGCAAATATTGAATGGATTAAGATCGCTTCTGAAGAAGAAATATGCCTTATGGTACTTTAATTTCTTTTTCTAGCTGGTGGATATGTTTAATCACATATTTATAATACATCTTCTATGGTAGGAAGGGACTGTTAGAACTTTTGAACTTACGGCAGGCACTAATGATGGATATATCTTTGAGCCTTCTCAGGTACATTAATTTTCTTCTGAATTAATATTAATGATTGTTTAATTCATCATACCCTTAAATAGTTCATTTTATTTCTATTGATTGATTTGAAAAAGTTATATCATTTTTAAACTGCTTATAATGTTTGCTGAAATGCTGCTTTCAGGGAACTGCTTTTTTTCTTTATCACATTCTCTCAACATTTTTCTATGGATGTTTACAGCTGTTTTTGGAACTTTAAATTTATGAGGACAATAAAGATGAGCAATAATATTTCAGTGACATTGCTGCTTAATATGATATCAAATTAAGTAATATTTACAGAATATAACTTGTATACTGAAAATTAGCATTGCTTGCTGACCATACTATTATCTCTGTGGAACATCCTTCCAATCAGGCTTATTAGGTCTAAGGGGAAGCTTTACAATAGTCAATTTATGTGTAAATAGGATTATCAAATTAGTTATTCATGAGAGTGTTATTGCTAGACATGGCACAGGCGTGGGATCCCACCTGGCCTGTCTGGCTTTGCCCGATTATATACCAATCCCAAGCAGGAGATGCAGCCCCACGGTAAAAATTTATCTGGGCATGCCAGCTTGCATGAACATTTGACAGGGCACATCAACATAAAGTAGTAAAATCAAGGAGTGCCTTCAAAGGACAAATAAGGAGGAGTCGTTGATTGTATTATGGAAGCCGAATGCTTTAAGAGCTTTAGATAGTTTGTAATGCCAAGCACGTGGGGATTGACACAGGCCGTAGAGAGATTTATGTAGGTGACACACATAATCAGGATAAGATGATGAGATAAACCTCAGTGGTTGGGACAAGCAGATTTCTTCAGACAAATCACCATTGAGAAAGGCATTGTCAAAGTCGAGTTGTCGAACTTTCCATTTGTAAGTAACTGCCAAGGATAGTACAATGCGGATGGTTGTTGGTTTGACAACCAAGCTGAATGTTTCAGTATAATTCATACCCTCTTGCTATGTAAAGCCACTCGCTACCAGACCGGCATTGTAATGCTGATCGGGGCGTTGCTTAACTTTGAACAACCATTTACTATCAACAATATTGGCATGGGACGGTTTTGGGACAAGACTCCAAGTCCTATTTTTATGAAGTGCACTAATGTCCTTATTCATAGTAGCCATCCAATATGCACGCTTGCTTGCTTGATTGAAATTAATAGGAATAGACTCATCATATGGAATTGGTTTAAGAGTACCCGTTTTGTTGCATGTAAGCATGGGATGTGTGTTTGTAGGACAGCCAACATCCTGCCGGGAGGTGGTGTGCTGGATATAGACCCGGATCAAGGGAGGAGCTGGTAGTGATGGAGAAGTAGCAGGTTGCATGTCTGAAGGCAGCTGAGAGGGCTCAGCTGAGCAGGACGTCTGCTGCTGCACGGTGGTGGAGATGGCCTGCTGCGACATGTCATTGTTGCTAATGGGCTAAAAATCAGTACGATCTGATGGTCGTTGGAAAGTTATCAGAATAGGTATAAGAATTTTTGTAGAGGTGGTAGGGCTGGGTTGTTGTGTTGGTGGTTTTGGGTGTTTGAACGGGTACTGAGCTTCGTCAAAGGTGACATATTGCGATGCAAATGTCTGAGCTCTATCAATATGATAACATAGATATGCTTTGTGCTGGCCACTGAAACCAATGAACACATGGAAGGGAGCGCGGTTCCAATTTGTTTTTCGCATGGGGGTGGAGCCATGGAAAACATAGACAACCAAAGGTCAAAAAATTGGTAATCCGGGAATTTATTATACATCTCAAAAGGTATTTTGTTGGCAAGCTTTTTCATAGGCATTCAATTAAGTAGTTTTCAGCGCGAAACTCATTCAACCAATTAATGGGGAAGGGAAGCTTAAAGAAGTAGAGCACATCTCGTTTCAACAATGAACCTATTGTTTTTTTCAGCTTTCCCATTTTGAGCAGGGGCGTAATGTGCGGACAATATGTGTTGGATGCCAATTTGTTGAAGGGTTTCAGTGAACTTTCAATATTCTCCCCCTCCATCTGACTAAAACTTCAAAATTTTGGTACGGAACATATTATCAACCATTGATTTGAAGGAAAGGAAGACATTGTGCACATCAAATTTGTGACAGAAGATATAGCCATGTTAATTTTGAATAAGCATCAATGAAAGTGTATAATATTTATAACCAGAAATCGACACAACATGTGCTGGACTCCAAATGTTAGAAACAATAAACTTAAGCGGTTTCGTATATGTAGTAGTGAGGCAGGCAAAGGAATTCTATGTTGCTTTGCCAGTTGACATGAGTTACAAATAAAGTTCGAAGAAAAATGAAAATGCAAAGAATTGGACATATGCTTGAGTTTGTTGGCTGACGGATTGCTAAGACAGTTGTGCCAAAGGTTGAATGTGATGAGCTGAGTATAGGATGCGATGGGGGCGGAGGTAGGGGAGAATATATAACCCCTTAGAAAGTGTGCTCCGTTGGATCTCTTCCTTTGTAAGGGTATCCTTGGCAACATAATAAAATGGGTGAAATTCAATGAAAATATTATTGTCCAAGGTAAATTGGTTGACTAAAATGAGATGCTTAGTTAAATAAGGAACATGTAAGATGTTTTGTAAACAAAAGGAGCAAGAAGGATGATTTATGAGCATGGAACCTGTGTTGGCTATATCAAGGGTGTTACAATTTCTGATTTGCAGCTGTTCATTGCAGCGATATAGGTGGATGTTTCTTATAGATTCGGATTGCTAAGACAGTTGCACCTATGTCAAGGATCCATGGCTTGGTTCCTAATATCGTTGAATAGTACGGAGTTTGAGGAGCTTGCGCGGCTTGTGGGGGATGGACGACAAGGAATTGGGCAAAATTCTGCATGTGGTAGCATTATATGGCAAGATGCCTGATTAGATTACAGAGTTGACAAATGACGGATGAGGCCTTTGCCACCTCTGCAGCCATGCCTGTGCTAGCTTCTCCCTTTTGGGCGAAATGACCTTTATCTGCATTAGTTTGCTGTGGATGGAAATACTGAATTTCGGTAAGCATTGGCAAGAGTAGAGTGCAGATTCAAGTGTGCAAATCAAAGTACATTAATTCATGATTGATGAGAATTCCAGTGAAATCATCAAGAGTGGTGGGTTCAACGCGCATTGTGATTGCGGCTGCGAGGGATGCATATTCTGACCCAACTCTAGCTAGTAAGTTGAGAACCGACTGTTGTTTGGTGACGGTTGAGCCTGCAATGTTGAGTTGCTGCGCAAGATTTTTAGCATATTGAATGAACTCTTGCATCTTCACGTGGCCCTTTTTAAGCTCCTGAGTTGGTATTCGAGTTGTTGTAGTGAATGCAAATGTGGCAGCCAATGTAGTTCACATTGCCTCAGCGGCTTCTTTTCCGATAACTTGAGTAAACGTCGTCTTAGTTAGGGTTGAAATAAGCTAGTTAAGAATAGTTTGATCCTGCTTGAACTAGGAGATATACTCAGGATTCGGTAGGCTGTTGTTCGGCAAGGTAGGGGGCGCACAAATTGCGATCCGTCGAGAAATCATAGCATTCCGCGGGCTAGAAAGAATGGGAGAAATTGAGAATGCCAGAGAATATAGATGGTGTTGTTGAGCTTAATAGGAAGAAGGTGGTGGATCAATGTTAGGGCTGGAACCTAGGAGATCTGAGGGGTGGGTGGGAGGGTGGTCGTAGACGACAGTGCCGATGACTCCATGTTAATCTGCGAAACTCACCTTCATCGTTTGCAAGTAACTGAGATTGCGAGTTCTCCCTTGTGATCAGCTTCGAAGAAGAAAGTGCTTTGCCACTCGAACCTCTCTGATACCATGAAAGCAAATCACGCTAGAGCAGCGCATATCTTTTCATCTTGCATGTACTACAAAGAAGGTGCGGCCTCATATATAGAGACACGAGTGTTACAAATGGAGGGCTCTGAAGCAGCCATACATATCAGACGGTGGAAGAGCAAAAGAAACTAACAGACTTAGTGTGAGGGCCCAATGCCGGTTCGGTAGAAACTGTCCTGGCATTGGGTAACTGCTCACCGCAGGATCATATCAAGCAATTTGAGAGAAAAGGAATGTGCATATAAAGTGAATGATATTTTTCATTTATCAAAAGTTCTTATTACAAGTTCCATCATTGTACTAAAAAAAAAAAGCAATTCAGCACCGTCGTCGATCTTTTTAAGGTTCTTGTTTAACCTCTTCCAGGAGCACCTGTCTTGGTATTGTACAGAAAATAATACCGGGATTTGAATTCCCAGTAATTAGAGAATACTCTAAGTATAGCAGTACAATAACAAATTACTTTACGAAAATGCGTTTAGCAGAAGTAAAAATGCAGGTTAGGTAAGGCAATCGCATAAAATAGGCAAGTAACTTCCTGTAACAATTACAAAATAAAAGTTACTGATGTCATTTTTCAGTAACTATCCCCGAATGTTACTGATGTCATTTTTCCAGTAACAACCCCGAATGTTATTGATGTCATTTTTCAATAACAATCCCGAATGTTGCTGATGTCATTTTTCCAGCAACAACCCCGATGTTATTGATGTCATTTTTCCAGTAGCAACCCCGAATGATACCGATGTCATTTTCCGGTAACAACCCCGAATGATATTACGTTGGTTCCGGATAACCAACCAAGCTTCAAAATGAAATTCGGCTCAAAGCAAATATGCAAAGCAAAACAGTAAGAAAAAAAATGCAAGATGTAATGCAAGGCATATACTGGGTACCTTTAATCTTTAAGTTCAGCAGTTCAACAGCTCGAATGAGTGACAGTTCGCTCAATCTGCATTTAAGTCCCCGATATTTTTAAGTTAGCTTTTTAATGAATTAAGAGTTTAATTTATTCTTTCATTCAGTTCTTCTTCTGCCTTTAAAGTTTAATTGAATTAAGCTGCTGTTACAGTAGTTGTTAAGGTGTATGACGAAAAAGTCAGAATAACCGACTGAATTGGCAATTAGAAAATAGTAGTTATTTTTAACACTTTGAATCGTTCTCATTATTAATTAACGAGGATAATTTTATTGTGCATGACTAGCCATAAATTTTATAAAGAGAGTAATCAGATTAAGAGAAGGTGAATGTGTTCTTCAAATTTCCTTCTCTTACTTTAGATTTAGGGTCGCTGGAATACGAAGAGAGTTGGAACGGGTTGGCCGAAAGATGGCCGAGGGTTGCTGGAGCCGCTTTGGGGGCTGCCGGAAGGTACTGCCGGGGGCTGCTGGAAGCTCCGGGAAGTGGCTGTCGGGGGCTGCTGGGCTGCCGGAAGGTGGCTGGAAGGGGCTGCCGGGCTGCCGGAAGGAGGCTGGAAAGGGCTGTCGGGGCTGCCGGGCTGCCGGAAGGTGGCTGGAAGTGGCTGCCAGAAGGTTGGCTGGCTGCAGAGCAAGGGGAGGGAGCTGGCTGAGAGGGCTGGCTGGCTGCTTGGAGGGAGGGCTGCTGTGGTGATCGTGGGGAAGAGAAGGGGAAGGGGGGCTGCGCTTAAATAAGCGCAGCCGGGGTGTTCGGCTGAGGGGGCCGACCTCATCCAGTGCCAAAAACGGCGTAGGCGGGCCCCCTCCTGGCAGGCGGAAGTCCCGCTTGCAGGCTCTGTCGCAAGACAGAGCCTGCGCTTTGCGGCTGGGGTCAGGGGAGATCGGCGCAGGGTGCCAGGCTTCCGCCTGGCACGGAAGCTTCTCCCGTCTGGTGCGGGAGAAAGATCGCAAGATGCGATCTTAAAGGGGGCGTGGGAAGAGAAAATAGAGGAAAAATGAAGAAATAAAAAAAAACTTAAAACTTTTAAATTCATTGCATTTTTTTCCGCCGTTCGGCGTCCGAATGCAACGAAACTTGGCACCGAGGTGTGTCACAATATGACGAACACCCTCGCCCGAAAATTTTCGATTCGGAGCAAAATTTTATTTTATTTTAATTTTAGAGGTTTAAAACTTCGAAAATTTGCCACGATCAAATTGTCGCTCAGAATTTGATGTAACTTCTCGAGCAGCTTTTAAATAATATACTTAACACTTCGACACTGAAAACGACGGATTCGGACATGTATTTCAATGTTTTTGATTTTTTTAGAATTTAGAAATTTCAAAGATAGAACGGGAGCTTCCGTCTTTCGGATCTTTCCCAAATTAGGGCTCTTTGATCTTTAAAATTGTTTCCACCTATTGGTAGTTTCGTTTGCCCTAAAGTTAAATTCCCCGAGATCCTGATTCCTAAGGCGGGATTCTGACCTAATTTGCAAAACGACTTTGGGTCGTTACACTTAGTTAAATAAAATGACAAAAAACAGTAAATAAATGCTAAATTTATTTAATAATTCTGATTTGTTAAAAATTTTACTACTAAGTTGCATTTAAGTCAATTAGTTATCCTGCTTTTCCTGAACTTCTAGACTGGTTCTTGTTAAATAGGCTTTGTATATATGAAGACTTCAATTTTCATTTATTAAGTAGACTAAATTAACAGTTCTCTTAATTGTTTATATGTGATTCCCCTCTCATGCATATAATTGGGCTTTACAACATGTATTAAACCTGCATCAGTTGTGGCTTACTTTAAGTTAATGCCTAACTGAATGCCTTTGTTAAAAATTTTAAAATACCTCTATTCATCCTTTGTTTGTAGTTCAGGATGACTTATTTCTTAGTCTTAATTTTTCAAACAGGATTTCTCTAATTTTGTTAATTATTTTTAAACAAAGCACATTGCCAATTTTAGATTACTAGACATTTTAATGGATCATTTTCTGGCATAGTAAACATCAAGTTACTGTTTTTGATGACTTCAAGTGATCATAATTTATTTTCTTTTGCTGAAGTTTGCATTTGTAAATCTTCACATCCATCTTGAAGATGGAATGCTTGAGATTATTGGAATGAATAATTCATCAGCTGATTTTTTGGTTGGCCCAAAATTTTCGGCAAGAGCTACAACTGTGGGAGTCACAGCTATGTATGTAAGTTTCTATTTTCTTCTTATGCAAGTAATTAGCTCTATAAAAATTCCATATTTGATTCTCTTATTACACAACTTTTTTTCTTTAAATTCTCAGGTTTGTGCAAGACAACGATCAGGACATGAAATCTTGAGCCAAACCATCAAGGTTGAAGTTTACAAACCATTGCAAGTGTATCCCAATTATATTTATCTTTCCCCTGGTGCTTCTTATGTGGTAAGGAAATCATTTATTTTTTATTTTAGGAGGTATATTTAATTTCTGGATTTCACTGCTACAACTATGTGAAAAAAACATTCATTTTAATTTCTCCTTGGTATCAAAAGTGTCAGTTAACATTAAGCTGCCTCATCTGGCCATGCTGCATCAAACCAGCACCATCTTTTGCACCAATAACTGGCATAAGTTTGAATAGGATGAGTTTACTTATTCAAAATCTCTTATATGTTGCATATTAGTCATTTATCTGATTCTCACAGAGCTACATGATTAACTTGTGCCTTTTCTCTTGCATTCTTGGAAACTAACCTGTAGTATTGTCATGCTTACATTTCTATTTTGATTTTCTTGTCTTTTAGTTCACATCAAGAGGTGGCCCAAGCACTGGAGGCTTTATTGAGTATGCTAGCGTTCATGAAGCTACTGCAATAATTCAAACATCTTCTGGAAAACTTACTGCTATCTCTGTTGGAAATGCTGTGAGTTGTCAATGCTTTTTTGTAGAGGGGAAATTTTCCAAAATACTGTCTTAACTATTTGAATTTGGCCAATTTAGTTCTAAACTATTTGTGAATCGATTTAGTTTTCAAATTATTGAATTTGATCTCACTTTAGTCCCAAAATGGGGATCATGATTAAAATAATTACTCGAGACTAAATTATGTTGAAGTAAATTGTTTAGGACTAATTGGCCAACTTGAAATAGTTGAGTACTGTTTTGATAATTTTTTTAAAAGTAAAGCCTTGTTGTAAGATTTGATCTAATTGGAACAATATGAGGTTTTGGAAGTATTTTTTCTGATGCTGTAATTTAATAGATGATTGCTTGTTTGTGATTTCTGTGAATTTTGTTCATAAGCACAGCTTTATTAATTTTATTTATAACTCTTAACTTGATGTTTTTCTTTTCTCATGCTTTACATCGTCTATTTTGGATTTATCTTATGGTTTGCTATGACTTTCAAATTTTTGGGTTTATTTATCCTATGATTTTCAAATTTATGGATTTTATATATTATGTACTTTTTATTCATATATTTAATAGCTCTTTGCTTATTTAGATTTTTGTACTATTTGCAATTTTAGAGTGTCCGTGCAGCATTTTTTGGGCAATCGGGAAACTTAATTTGTGAGGCGTATAGTAAAGTTGAAGTTGGTATACCATCAAAAATGATTTTAAGTTCACAGAGCGACCAACTGTGTATTGGTTGCAAAATGCCAATTTTTCCTTCATTTCCCCGGGTAAGCCTTTATCTTATATTGTTATTATTATTATTATTATTGTGAAGGAATTATTATTATTTTATTATGCAGCTTTTGTTTTATATGGGCAAATTTTTGTCACCTGCAGGGGGGTTTATTTTCTTTCTATGAGATATGCAAGAACTTTGAATGGAAGGTGGACAATGAAAAGGTTAATCTTTGTGGCAGTCTTTAATGTTTTCTTAAAACATTTTTATGAACTTTTGGGTGAGTTGATGCATTTTGTGCTCTTATATAGATTGTGCAACCCAAAAATACAAGATCATTGACTTCAGATGTTGAGATTTTGCAATTGCAGTGTGTGAATGGATGGGCCACATCATGTCATTCCAGTGATAGTGATGTTGGATTTATCAAGACAATTCTCGGAAGGTATTTACTCTTTCTATGCATTGTCTAGCCTTTTAGATGCGCAAGTAAATGCAAATCACTATTATATCTTTTTTATTATTTTTTTATCTCATTTGTTATGCAGTACTATAAACTTTCTAGTACATTTTTCAACCATAACAGGTTAGTTAAAAAAGCAGAAAAATTTTATTAACACTAAAATAGGGAGCACATAAAAGGTTGGTCTCAAATATCCCTACGAGAATCAATCAACAGAAAAGAGTATGTGTTTTATACCCCTAAAACAATCCCCAATAAAAAAATTCGACTTAATAAAACTAAGGTAAGACAAAAACATTAAAAACCATCGAAGTCCTATTAGCAGTTATGAGCAGCATCACATTTGAAACATCCTTCTTCAAAGCATTAAAAGCAGCAGATCAAATTTGATTCAGATGAAAACCAAACCCCTAGCACCCAGATGCATAAATAAGCATTCTGGATCGCTTTGTGATCCAAAATTTTTGAAAAGCTTGCAGTTAAAGTACTGAGCTGTTGCACCAGCTTCCCCATAGCAGTTCCACAACAGCAAACAGGAACCTGGGAATCCAGCAAAGCAACGGATAACTGACAAATTATAGCCATCTTCAGCTAGCATCTTCCAGCACCAGCAGTAAAACACAATAAATTTGCTGCAAGGCAAAAACTGAATGACCAAAAGTGCTAAGGTTTATCCAACCGGAAACTGGGTCAATCCAATGACTATAACCGATTACCACAACAAGAACTTACGTCATAAGGAATCTAAAGCCATCCAGCCAGCTCCATATATGAGTTAAGCATTACAATCTTACCTAACAAAATCCTCAATAGTCTTGTGAAAATCAACAACCAAAGTCAAATGAATATTGATGAATCCACATAGGCACCAACAAAAACGAAGACAGAAAATGAATCGACTAAACCACTAGGATCAAAGCTTATCCAGCCAGCAACTAAGCTCAATTACCAGAACAAGCCAAGTCTAGCAGCCAACATTTCCAGCAAAAGAGGAAATAACTTATTCCTGAAGACAATGATCCAGTAAACAAAATACAGAAGATGGAGGATGACGCTCTATCTTCTGCATTTAGATCTTCTTTCATAGTTTTTGGGGATTTTAAATCACTTTTTCTTTTTTCCAGAAATGACGGCCGTCAGATTTTGTTTCGTAGGTAGTTCACTTAGGGTATTCTGCCAAGCTAATAGAAAGATTATCATAAAATTTCTTTCTAACCATGTTACCCAGATGACAAGATAAATAGCGTTATCTTAGTCATCCTCAGTCTAGATCGGAATTAACCTCAGTCACATTTTTATTATAATTCAATATTTTTGTTTATATTTATTTTTAAATTTTTTTAATTTTTTTTTCTATTTTTTGTGGATTCAACATGAACAGAAATGATTATATTCTAAATCAAATTGAGCGGCCTCATTCAAAGTACTAAGTTCAACATGCTTAGGAATTAAAGAATATGTTGTCCTGCACTTAAGCGATCATTCCTAGCAATGAAATAGGAAATATTTGTAGTGACATAAGGAAAGGAAAAGATTGGGTAGATATAAGATGAGTCACTCCAACTTTATCAGATTTACTACGTGCTGTTTGAGTGATGGGAGAGCCTCCACCACCTATTGGCTTAAAAGCCAAAGCATCTATATTAAAGATAGAGAAAACATGCTCTCCCCTTATTTCTTTTTCCACCACAAAAGTATTAGTGTATCCATAAAAACTATAATCATTAGAAGAAAAAAGACATTATTTATATTAGTAAACTATTTCAAATTCAATGAAATTCTGAGGGGTATCCTTAGATTTCTTCTTTGTAGCAGCAAACATCTCTTCATTATTTTCAATTAAGGTAGCCATCGGCTCAGGACACAGTTTGTTCTAAACATCTATTGAGTTTGATTGTAAATGAGAAGCTCAATTAGCTTAGTAGCATATATCTGCTAAGTTTTAGTCCCAATCAATTGTTGTCTTTCCTCAGCAGCATTATTAAATTTGAGATTCTTTTCTTAAGCATAGGATGATCTTTAAAGCAAGAAAATGATCATCCTAAGCTTTATAGTACAACAATGCTCACATAATTTAGACATTGTTTCAAAAATAACTTTTTGAAGATGCCCATTATCCTCTTCTATCCAAATCTCCTGAAAAGATATAGCAAGGTTAATTTCAACTAAAACTCTAGCCATCAAGCTAAGAAGATTTGCTGTAGGTGAATCAACTTTTAATGGCTTGTCAAACTAGGAACCCAGTGAAAACCTTACAGAGCGTGTAGTAAGATAGCCTCTATGCATAGGAAAATTAATCCACATGCATAAGTGGAAGTTCAATTTGGGGCTAAAGTTAGGTGCCAATTTCAGAATTTTAAATGAAAATTTTCAATTAAATAAGGCCCTCTTAAAAAACTATCTACTAAATTTAGCTTCCCCGTTCAACCTTGCTAAACATGACAAAAATCAGTTAAACTAATAGATGGAGAACGAAGCAATCTTAGATCACTGAAACATTTGTTCACACTACACATATCAGGTTTAAAATTAGAGAATTTTTGAACTAGTGTATACTCAAAAGGCTTGATAAGAGTTGAATTCTCGTCTTTATTGAGCAATAGAGCAGATTTGCCTCTATGAGTAGAAATAGCCTTAATTGCAACCAAAGAATCAGCCAGTGTATAAGCGCTTCAAGAAATGATGTGCTTGGGGATAATGTTTTGCAGCATTATGAAGGTTAGGTAAGGATTTACAAATGAGCAAGTGTAGGTTCCTCTAAAATCTCCATAATAAAAATTATCTCAACATAATGAGAGAATCAAAATTAAACAACAAAAAAAAAAAAATTTGAAAACCCTAGCTTGATAAGGTTAAGAAAAAATTGAAAAATCCTCAACTTCTAGAGTTCAATAATCCCAATAGAACTCACAGCTCAGTGACGTTGCTATCAGCCTTGTTACTGGAAGCAAGCAAGAAGCCCATTTGCTCAAAGAACTCTAATTCGGGCAGAAGACAAAATTGTCGAAACTTGCTTGATCCACGAGAAACTCACCACCATTTGTTGTGTGAGAAATCAAAAAGCGAATCAAGAATCTGAAGACAATTTGAAAACTGGCTGAGAATCGAAGATCTTCTACCGGGACGATAGCTTCTCAATATCGCCTCAGAAATTGCCATAGCTAGATGAATTCCATTAGTAGTTTATAATAATAGTCATTCTTGTTTGGGCAATGCAACTTATATTCTTTTTTTATCTAATACAATTTGAATGATAATTAAATAATTTCTTTGGCAGCTTTTGTTTCTCCATTTGCTAGTGGGTTAGGTTCCATTTATCATACTATCGAGAAGAATAAGAAAGCTGAACTTTTTATTGTTGAACCTGACCATTTAGTGAGCGTTGCAGAGTGGAGGCAACTTTAGTGGATTTTCAAGCTATAGCTGGTTGATCTTTTAGTTAGGAATAATCTCTCTGCTGAGTTCTTCTTCCTCTCCATTTTTTCTTCAAGGTTTCATGAATTTTTCTCGCTATGTTCGTTGTCCAAAGAACCTACAATAGGTTTAATGGCTTTTTGGCCCACTAATATGGTAGATGATTTCAAGGTCCCCGTGGCCTTTTTGGCTCCACTTTTTTTTGAGAGCATGTTAACTTTCTGCACTCACTATAGCTCAATTCAATTATTTGTTGACGACATGGCAACTCTATAGAAATATATTTCTTAATTCAAACGTCACCTGATGTGCTGCATCATTCCCATTTCTTGTTCATATGAACCGGAACCCAAATAACTTAAAGCGTCTCCACTATGAAGTTATTAGATGATTCTTACACCGTCTAATGCATTCCCATATTCCTTGCATTTTATGGATCATGAAATATAAATAACCAGAGTGAGGAACTTTATGAAAATGCATGTATACAAACATGCTCAAATTGTAAATTTATACTACTAAAATATGAAACATATCGAAGTTGAAAAAAATATTTTGAATGAAGGCTAAATTTTGTGAACTTGAAACTCTACATTTGAGTTGGTGACCAAGTTTTTTTGTCGAGGATGGCTGAAGAAACAATTTGAACTTGACACGACTGAAGGCTTAATTAAATGAAAGATAGTTACCTAAATGCAAATCATAGCTGCAAAACTTAAGGGGCCAAATTTTCCCTCTTTGTTACAACAAGAGAAGCCAAAATGAAAAAGTGGTTGAAACCTAACACTTTGGGACCCAATCCAAATAAATTCTAACAATTTTATCTTGTTTACCCATATTCATTTTACATTTAAAATGCAAGAACTCTTATATTCATACATAATATGTGAGCTCTTGTACTGTTAAGACTACTTATGTAGTGCCCTTCTGCATGTACAAGTTTTTGCTGGCTCTTTACTATCTAAATGAACGTTCTATATCATTCTCATTATTGCAATATTTCTATTAGTCTTTTGTTTTTTTGAAAAAATGGTACATTTAATATAGTATCACGTTCCAGTTGGAAGGCTTGGAAAACACTAGGTACATTGATGGTTTGATAACAGGAGTTAAAAAGTTAAAAAAGTTGTCTTTCCATTTTAGTATTTTGTAGCCTTAAAATTTAATTTCTACATCACACTTAGACTTGGTTTTGTATTGTTATGAGCTAGTATTCTTTGATAGTTATAGTAAGAGTTATTATTAACTATTACACAATGGAATTTTATATCTTATATGATAATTTTAAAGAAATTGAATAATTAAAAGCATCTATTAAGGGGAGATTGTCTCCTCAAAAGAATAATATGGTAATTTTGCTTCAATGAATAGGTTTGAACCAAAATAAGTTATCCATGAAGAAAAATTCAGGTTAGCTAAAGACACTAAGGACCTTATATTTAGTTTATAATATTTGAAAATAAACTTAATGAACATAATGCTTGAACAATAAAATGATATTTTTTCCAATTCTATACAATGTTTGTCTCTTTACACCTCTTAAGAACTTGGGCAACATTTTCCAAACTGTGATCAAAATAATATAAAAAAGTCATCCATAAAATCTCAATATTTCTCTACCATTTTAGAAAAGATCAGTATTATGCATCACTAGAAAGTGGGAGGGAATTAAATAGTCCCGAGCTAAATGCAAGAGTTGTATAAGTGAGTTGTTTTCTCCTTATCTTTTCTAGCTATAACTGTTTGAATGTTCCCATAATATTCTTCTAATAATAATGCTCTGCGAACCTATATGATAATGATCAATTAAAAATTGCAAGAAATGATGTTTCTAGTGTTGTAATTCAACTTTTTACGATATATATATATATCGATCCTGTTTTTGGTCATACATAGCTCTTGTATGAAGATTGTATTTTTTTCATCATTGTTCATGCATTAATGATATTATTATTTTCATTGCTTATCACAATCATCCTCATTTCCTTGGCACACAGTTAGCTGGACTGACCTGTAAACTATTTAAATAGGATTATTAATTCCTTCATCTGACCACCCAGAATCTATTTTCATAATCTCTCTCATATTATCTATATATATATATATATATATACATATATATAGTTAAAAATAAGAATCCTTTTAACACTAACTATTATCCATTCCATTGCATTCTTAAAACTCCTTACAGAATGGTTTTTTATTTGATCCTTATCCAAGGAGGGCTATTTCACTGGAAAACTGGACTATTCTGAAAATACATGCCTAACATGATTATGCAAGGGCTTAATGTCTTATGAAGGGGGTTGTTTTGTAGAAATTAATTTTTATGGGTGGCTAAAGATGTAAAATCTAATGGTTGAAATGGTACTTTGAATCTAGAATATAGCATGACCATTCCCCTATGTTCTCACTTCAAATTTTGTATCATCCTCCAAATTATGTCTCAACCATAAGTTTAAGGGATCACAACCTACATATCTTTCAAAATGCATCACTACCAAATAATCAATAATATCTAAAGCACTCAGTTCACTCATCCTTTAGACATTTCATCACCTTAAATATTCTATAGCCACCTCTTTGTCATGCACTCTCTGTTTTTCCTTGGAGCTATATTTGCAGCACTTCCTGTTGTTTTTTTCTGTATCTCTTATCACAAAATATTTAAATTTTCTTTTTGGATATTTGGTTCTACTTTCCATAGGCTTGCATGTAGCTAACACTTTCCAAATCCCCATTCTGTTTCCAGAACTTCCATCTATTCTTCTTAGAAGGATTGTGGTTTTTCTCCTTTTATGGCCTTCGTGAACTGGCTTGTGTGTAACTGCTAGAACAGAAATACGTCTCTTTTTTCTCAATTATTCAAATAACTGCTCTAATTTCATGCAAGCCAAATCTTGCATATGCTACTTACTGCTTGGCCCTTTAACCTGTTTTATTATGAATCATTCTCTGTCCTAAAACAATAGTAATATTTATTAATAGGTAATTAAATTCGTAAATAAAGTAGCACTTAAACATGACATTTAAATTTACTTTTTCGTACATTTCACCTAAAATTTAACATTTTCAAACATTTTACAGACTTAGTTGATAAAATAATAAATAATAAAATTGTGTAGATTATAATAATGAATAATTTCAATAAATTGCAAAAATTTGCTCATTCCTTTAATCAAAATAATAATTAATTATAAATTTTAAATGCCAAATTTTCTTAGTAATTTCTTTTTGGCTTTTGGAGCACCATCATAAGTAGTAGGCTAACTCAAAACTCTGCTCAAAATCATTTTCTCTTCCTTGACTCTCTCCTTTTGCTCAGATTCATCCATGCTGCTAAACCTCAGTGAACGCTTGAATTGGTTTTCTTTTTTGTTGTCTCAACGTAGGTATATATAGTTGTTGCAGGGTTCAATCAACATTCTCATCTTGGCCATTTACTTGGCATGTGCTGCTATAGTTGGTGAATTATCCCATTAGGTTTTCTTTAGGTGAAGTTATAAAAAAAAATGGAGATCCCTTTGTATGTGTAGTTGGTCCTTCGATGATGTTTCTTCATAAGCTCCGTAGTCTTATTTGGTTAGCACCATAAACATTCTTCATCAGCGTTCTAGCTGGGTGTTTGACATTAGAAGATTCGCTTCTAGGCTAGCTTATCGATTATAGACCAAGTTGGTGATGATATTTTGGACTGTTTGCTGAATGAGTCATTTTGCAATGCAGTATTCACACAAAAGAACAAGCCATAAATAGTAAAAATGGCTATGGGAGCTGAAATGAAGATGGGAGACTGCAAGCATGAAAGACATTGTCAATGGGCCACCTTCCACAACCACGTTACTATAAAAGCATGAAAAACTATAGTGGCCCAAAGATAAACAATTCAAGAACAAACCATTTTTAAATTAGATGGAGAAGAAAGAAATAATAATGATGACCAAACTTTGATGATAATAGCAACCATCAGAACATCCACGCCACACGATCAGGACAATTACATCAAACAATGTAAGACTCATTACTTATATATATATTTATGTTATCTCTATATATATGATGAGAAGTGCTGAATGTCATAAGTTGATATTTTATTCCAGCTTTTATTACTCTCCTTTTCTCCCTCTCTTGATATCCTCTACATGGTATTAGTACAAGGTCTCTCCTCCACCCCCTTCTACCTCAATCTTCATCAAGAACATCATCACCATTAGTTTGTCGCCTCTCTAGCTACCTAGTCTCTTGCCTTCCTTGCCTCAGCCTCTCCAAAGGACTCACCAGCCACAAGAACCCTCCAAACTGCCTCTCTTCAGCTCACAAAAACTTGCAGTTCAATAATTCTTTTTTCCTTTTCGAGCCAAGAACTTTTTATCCAATCATCATCAGCTCACAAGAACGTTCAAGAACCAGCTCTCAGCTCAAGAATTCTCTTCAAGAACTTTCCGGCCAGGCCTCCAACCTCTCTGTATACAACCTTTAATTTGTCCTCAGCACAAGAATCACAACCATCCAGCCAGTCTGCTCGCCAGCCTATCTCCAATGCCAGCATCACCATCTCATCCTCCTTCCCTGTCCAAAAATTTCTCTCCTTCAAGAATAGCCCAGAGTTCTCCCTTCTTCTTAAGAACTCACAAGAACCTTCTCAAGAACTGCACTACAATCCAATCCAGCAGCAACCAATCCAACCCCTGTTCATACCGCAAAATTGCTAAAATAATCGACCTCAAGAGTATCAAATTATTGATTTCTAATATCAAGAACCTTGTCCAAAACACTCTCACCATTGAAAACTATCACATACGACGAGCTCAAGTAACAAAGTTGTTCAAAGCAACCAATCTTTATGATCACCTAGAAGGAGTTCAACCCAATTCAAGCAGAAATGAAGAAAATCACGATACATGATCTCTGCCGATAACAACCTGATTGCTGCCCTATATTCATAATATCTTCCTCCATCTTATCACATATACTGGATGTCGAGACATGTTAAGAAATTTGGATCACTCTAGAAAGGCGTCTTCAACCCTCTAACCATTCAAGAACTATACAACTCAAGAATGAGCTCCACAATGTATCTCTAAAAGATAGACCAATGCAAGAGTACCTCTCAAATAAAGGATCTGGTAAACAAGATCAACACAGTGGCTCAAAGATCGATCAAAAAGATATCATCCTATACACCTTGATTGGATTACCTTTAACCTGCCAAGCCTTCAAAATAATCATTCGGACAAAGACTACACCAATCAGTCTAGACGACTTGTACTCTCTTCTCTACAGTGAGAAAGTCAACTTCCAACAGGCATTACATAAAGAAATACACCTATCAACAAACAACAACTCCTCGAACCTCGCCCTATACTCCAAACACCAAAGGGGGTGTGGACACACAGGTCCACCGAGAATCGCAATCCCACACATCAACAGTGCCATCCTACAATTCAGCAACGTCAAAGAACTTCGTCGGTACACAAGCCCACGAAATGCAATAAAAAACCTATCACCCAACAAACCGAGGACACCAAGCCAAAGTAACCTACATTGAATGCCAAATTTGCTACAAACCAGGTCATATAGCCAAAGATTGCTGGCATAGAATGAATCAAGCCTACAACAGCTTCGTTGAACACAAAATAGCCAAACCAACGACATTCTACAGCGAAAGACCCCTCGGACTCCAATTGGTACCTTGATTCAGTAGTCATGGGGATTATGCACTTGATAATTCCCAGCTGTCGGCATACGTCTCCTAAACATGCCTACAGTGCGATCAAGTCATGCACTATGCCCTCTTTGTTTTCCAAGATAATTCGGGGTTAAACCCCACATAATCCTAGCTATAAGCTCATGTAAAAATTTTTGAAGGTTTGATGGAAATAAAATCATTAAACGATATTATATAGAGGGGTGCCTCCCTATGCATGCCTTGCATTGATCCAGTTATGAGTGCAAAGCAACCTTGTGAATTGTTTTCCCCAAAGGATCCATTAGCTTTGAGGGCACATCTACTACTTGAAGAAGATGATAGGGTTCAGATATAATTCTTCTTGCATGTGAAAGTGAAATCTAAGAAGTTCAAACTATCTTTTATGCTATTGACTACGACTTTAGTTTGATGATTATAGAAGAGTTAGAGTGCTATTAAAATTCTGCATTCTTGGTGTTTTAGCTTTAAAAAGTAAAATTATTTCCTTCTCTGTAATTTATTAAAGCATGGAGGCATTTTCAGGGTTTTTTCTTAGTTAACTGCACATTAGCTCTTCTGAAAGTTCCTTCACTCAATTTTATGGAAACTATGATTGGCTTACATATTGCTTCCCCTTGCATAGTGTGCTGGCTTTTTTGTAAGATGATTCAAATTAGTTCTTTAACAGGAAATTGTATTTTATAAATCAACTTTTTTTTCCTTGCGAACCTATTAAAGAACGGCTTGATGATCATACATTTGGCATTTCATTTTAACTGTTTTTTTTATTAAATTGATGAAATGAATGATATAGTTGTGCATTTATGAGAAAATACATTTATGAGAAAATGCATTTATTCTTCTTTAACTTCTTATATTCTTTGTGAAGTAGATCTTCTGGCAGAGCAGACGTTTCCATTTCATTTTCTTGTGACTTCCTATCATCCGGCATCACACAAGTTGTACATTACACTGCTTCCAAGACATTGACTGTAGTGCCTGATCTTCCACTTGTTTATGGCATGACTGCGACATGGGTTCTCCCTCCTTCCTATACAACTTCTGATCTTCTTCCAGGCTTGACTGATTCTTATGGGTTAGATGTTAGCCACAAGAAAGGAGTTATTTATTCTGTGCTTAGGACATGCGAGAACAAGCAAGATTCTATTACTATCCATGGTGGTAAAATCAGAACGAGGGACAGCTATGATCTAGCTTGCATTATAGGAAAAGACCAAATTACCCAAAGAACAGAAGTTGCATCATGTGTACGAGTTGCCCAGGTTAGATTCTTGCTTATAGTCTTGAATGAACATTTATATTACCTGTTGAACATAATATAAGGTATTTGTTCATAAATATATGTTTATTTATTGATTTTTCTGATTATATTCATGTTCAACCACTAGCATATTTTTTTATAGTAATGTTTCAAACTATTAACTTTTTTTTGAAGTTAGTTTGTGCTCTTTAGAAATGAGTCTAATGAATATTATATAGTGACCATGAACTATATTGTGCCAATTGTGTTATGGTGCAGATTTAAACATAACCATAAAACCGGTCTTTTGTGGATTTATACTCATTAGTCTTTGGTCACTTGAACACAACTTGCTTGATAAAAGAATTAAGTGGGTCATCTAAAGTTTGTTTTTCTACATGCTTATCTTGTGATTTCATTTAGAGATGCTAGGAAATAGATTGAATCTAGCTATTAAATTCATGTATTATATCCGCCTAATAATTCTATCTAAGAATTTTTCAAGCATATTTTATGCTTTCTCTCAAAAGAAACATCAAATTCACAAGTTAAACATTAAAATAGCTATACAAGTATTTTGAATATTATACTATAGTATTACTAGAATATGCTAATAAATATCTCTTTATATATATTAATAATGAATTTTTATAATAAAAAAATTACTTATTTAGCTTTTAGTCATAAATTCATAATTTTTATTTCATATATTAAAGTAAAAAAACATATGATACAAAACATATCAATGTTTGCATTATCTTTCACGTAGGGATTGAAAGAAAAAGGTGAAAGGAGTTAGGGATACTAGACAACAATGTGTTAGGTAAGGTAAGTAGTTTCCCCCCAAATGGGGGAGAAAGGTGAATTAGAAGAGATCATTGTAGGCTTGCAAATTAATTTGAGGACATCAAATGATGCAAGCACTTCTAGGGCCATTCCAAGTGTCATCCGAGTGATACAACAAGTTGCTCAAATGATAGGCTCTCAAGCCGCTCTCTTGAGTTGAGAAGACTCCCAACTCATTATCACTCGATGCACATATCAGCTAGGAATCTCTAGAGCAAGTAAAGCTTTTTTCCTCAAGGTTTTTCAAGATCCCTTGAGCTTTTCCCTCTCAGGCTGTGTAAACATTTTTTCTGAGAGGAAGATTAAAGGAGCAGGTAGCACATATTATTTTGATAGTTGAAACACATGATTTTTCTTAGCAAAATAAAAAAAAAATTTAATTTTATTCTCTTCCTTTGCAATTATTAAAAATCATGTGAGGGGGGAGATTGAGAGGGCTGGTCGTCCATTTGGCCGACCATTCCTGTGCCAAAACAGCACTGGAAGGGCCCAGGCGCAGAAGGTTCCGCCCCTTAAGGCGGAAGGAAACGGGGGGGGGGGGGTCGCAGAAGGGGAGGGGGGCAAGGAAGGAAAAAAAAAGAGAATTCTTTAATAAAAATACTTAAAGTTAAATTTTTCATATTTTTCCACCGTTTGGCATCCAAAAATAACAAAACTTGACACCGATGTGTGTTATGACATAACAAACACCCTCGTGCCAAAAAATTTTGATTCGGACAAATATTTTATTTTATATTAATTTTTGAGATTAAAACGTCAAAAATTAGCCATGATCAAATCGACGCTCAGAGTTTGATGAAATTTTTCGTGCAGCTTTTAGATAATATACTTAACACAACAACACTGAAAATAATAATTTTGGACATGTATTTCAATATTTATGATTTATTGGATTTAAATAATTCAGAAAAATAAAGCGGGAGTTTTCGTTATTCGAATTCTCCCAAACTAGGGCACTTTAATCTAAAAATTATTTCTATATAAAAAAAATTTTGTTTGCCCTAATTTGAAATTCCTCGGGGTCCTGATGTCTTAAGTGGGTTTTGACTTAATTTGAAAAGTAATGACATTGGGTCGTTACAAACTCTCATACTTAAAAACGATGTCGTTCTCGATATCAAGAATAAAATAAAGTCTTAGAGGGAGTTTTGAGGGTACCTTAATTTAGAAATAATTATGGATACTTTCTTCACATATCAACTTCTCTTTCCCATGTGGCTTCCTTTACTGTATAATTATGCCATTGTACTTTAATTTTCGGCAGTCCTTCTCAATGATTTTAAGAGGTTTTTTGATACGTGTCAAATCAGGCTGAATTTCAACTGTTGAGTCTAAAATCTGTTGAGTAGATTCCTGGAGTTATCTGCGGAGTGTTGAAACGTGGAATACGTTGTGCACGGCTGCGAATCTTACAGGAAGTTTAAGTCTATAAGCCGAACTTCCAAATTTTGCAGTTACTTCGAAGGGTCCAACATATCCGGAACTCAGCTTTCTAGTCACTCCAGAGCGATGAATTCCTTTCATAGGGCTAATTTTTTGATAAACACGATCGCCAATGTGAAATTCTTGCTTTCGGTGTTTTGCGTCAAAGTATTTCTTTTGTCGGTCCTGGGCTGTCGCAATTCTGCTCTTGATTAGCCTTATCTTTACGTTTGTTTCTTCGATCAACTCAGATCCATAAATTTGTACATCTCCAACTTGTGTCCAGGCTAGAGGAGTACTGCACTTTCTCCCATATAAGGCTTCATAAGGGGCCATCCCAATGCTTGACTGGTGGCTATTATTATAAGCAAATTCTACAAGTAAAAGGTGTTTTCTCCAATTTCCACCAAAGTCTAACAAGCATAAATGCAAGAGATCCTCTAGTACTTGGTTGACTCTGTTTGTCCCTTTATTGAGGGTGGAATACTGTGCTCATGGCTAAAATGGTTCCCAAATATTTTTGTACTGCTTGCCAAAATTGAGAAGTAAACCTATCATCCCGATCTGAAATTATAGTTTTAGGAATTTCATGCAATTTGACGATCTCCCTAATATATAATCTTGCCAGTTTCTCCATAGAGTCTGTTTGCTTTATTGGGATAAAGTGGGCGGACTTTGTTAATCTATCAACTATGACCCAAATGGCATTTGTTAACCCATTACAAAATCCATGGAGATATCTGATCATTTTCACTCTGGGATTTTTAGTGGGTGTAGAAGTCTACTAGGTCGCTGGTGCTCTACTTTGACTAGGCTACAAACATGGCACTTAACTACAAATTTAGCTATCTCTCTTTTGAGTCCAGGCCACCAGAAGGCTATCTTTAGATCTTGATACATTTTGTTGCTTCCGGGGTGTACTGTATAGCCCGAGTTGTAGGGTTCGTTTAATATAATGATTTCGAATGTGCAAATTATTCGGGACCCATATTCTATTACCATTGTAAATATGGATTCCTTTTCGCAGCTGCAACTCTGTTCTGTGACCATCTTCTATTTCTGCTTTCAGCTTGGGGTATTCCTTGCTGACTTTTCGAGCGTCCAATATGTTTTGTACGAAGGTAGGTTCTGTAGTATTAACATTAAGCAATTCATTCAACTGATCTTTAATAATGGGTCTTATATTGAGCTTCTGGAATTCTTCTTCAAATGTACTTGCTGAGATTAAAGTACTTAATATTTCCTTTCTACTCAAAGCATCTGCGACCAAGTTAACTTTTTCGGGATGATATTGAATATCTATGTCATAGTTGCTGAGTAGTTCTAACCTTCTCCTTTGGCGATAGTTTAGTTCTTTCTGCGTGAAGATGTATTTTAAACTCTGATGATCTGTAAAGATCTCGCACTTTACTCCGTAAAGATAGTGCCTCCAAATCTTTAGGGCAAAGACTATTGCGGCTAGCTCTAAATCATGAATGGGGTAGTTCTTTTCGTGAGTCTTCAATTGCCTTGGAGCGTATGCAATGACGTGCTTGTCTTTCATGACACACCCTAGTCTTGTTAAGGAAGCGTCCGTATATACCTTGTAGTTCTTCCCTTCCTGAGGTAGGATCAAGACAGGTGCTGTGGTGAGGGCTTGCTTTATTCTTAGAAATGATTTTTCGTAGTCCTGACTCCATACAAACGGTGTTGCCTTTTGAGTTAGCTGAGTTAATGGTTTGGCCAGATTTGAGAATCATTTGACAAACTTTCGGTAGTATCCTGCCAATCCTAAGAAACTACGAATCTCATACACGGATGATGGTTGGGGCCATTCTTGTATGGTACTTATCTTTCTTTGGTCTACCTTGATTCCTTCAACATTTACTACATGCCCTAAAAATGCTATTGAGTCCAACCAAAACTCACATTTTGAGTACTTGGCAAATAATTGATGCTCCTTAAGAGTTCTCAATACTACTTTTAAATGAATCTCGTGATCCTCCATAGACTTGGAATATATTAAGATATCGTCGATGAAGACTATCACAAATTTATCGAGAAAGGGCCTGAGGATTCTCTGCATTAAATCCATAAAGAAAGAAGGCGCGTTTGTGAGTTCAAATGACATGACTAAGAACTCATAATGTCTAGCGAGTTCCAAATACAATTTTGGGGATGTCTTCTTCATTAACTCTCATCTGGTGGTATTCAGACCTTAAATCGATCTTGGAGAATATTTTGGCTCCAGCCAGTTGATCAAAGAGGTCATCGATGCGGGGTAGAGGACTTTCATTTTTCATCGTTACTTTGTTGAGTTATCTATAATCTATTCACATACGCATAGATTCATCCTTCTTTTTCACAGAGTATTGGGGCTCCCTAGGGGGACATGCTTTGCCGGATCAATCCCTTGCTGGTTAGCTCTTGAAGTTGTTGGTCTAATTCCTGGAGCTCTTTTGGTGCCATGCGGTATGTTAATTTTGACTTGGGTTGAGTTCCCGGAACTAGTTCTATTGAGAATCCAATTTCTCTCACCGGGTGGTAGCCCGGGTAAATCTTCAGGGAATATATCTTCAAAATCTTGAACAATGTCCGTTTCTGATAGCACAATTTAATTTCTTTCTCCCATCATAGTTATTAAGTATGCGTTGCATCCTTTCTGGATCAACTTTCTTGCTTTTATCGAGTTTATTAGGGAAGCTAACAGGCTTTGTCTTCTATAAATATTGTTGATGTTTTACCACTTTTGAATGACCTTTTTCTTCTGACAATTGATTACAGCATCATGTTTGCTTAACCAATCCATTCCTAGAATAAAGTCAAAGTTGGTGATGGGTAGAATGACTAACGTAGCCTTGAATATTTTGCCTTTGATGGGAATGTTAAAAATACAGAATTTTCGAGCCTCCATGCTAGCTCCAGAAGGTAACCCAATATTTAGTGTTGTTGCTAAATGGAAGGATGGTAGTTCTAGTGTGGCTGCAAGTTTTTCTTATATGAAAGAGTGGCTTGCCCCTGTATCAAATAAGGTGTCACATAATGCTTCATTAATGAATAGCGTGCCTAAATATGAACTATGAGCATTTTTTACTAATATAAGTGAAAAGGAGAACTAGAGAAGAATGAAATACCTGATATTACATCGTTGTCTCCAGGTGCTAAGTCTGGAGTGAGCATGTAAATTCTTTTGGAAGCAGGGTTACGAGGTGCGGGTCCTTTATTCTGATTGGATGTTGGTGCAATTAGTGGCCTTGGGGCGTTGATTGGTTCTGGAGCAACTCCTCTTGTTTGGGCATGGAATGGGGTTATAGCTGTTGAGGTGTTTGTGCTTCTTATAATGGTAACTCCATCTATCGTCCTCAAGGATCGACAATCTCGAATTTGGTGGCCGGGCTTGCCGCACTGAAAACACCTTTTGTCGTCATGGTAGCACTTTCCGTATAGATGAGGTCTTCGACAATCTCCTTTCATCCCTGGCCCGAAACTCTTAGAAGTTTGCTGAAAGATTTTGGCAGGTGGGTTGTGTTGTTGTCTTTTGAAAGTTCCTTGGTCCTTTGTGGGATGATCCTGCCTCTTCTCTTGACTTGTGTGGTTAGAAGGCTTGCTATTCTCTTCGTTCTCCATGATTAAAGCGCATTCTAAAAGTTTGGAGAAACGAGTATGTCTAAATGGAAGCAGGCTCCAACGAAGGGTGTCCTTCATTCCTGACAGAAAACGATTGCACCTTGCTTTCTCTGTACTTATCAGGTTATGAGCGTACCTTGACAATCTCGTGAACTTGGCCTCATAGTTGGCCGCTGAGTTGCTACCCTTAACCAATTTCATGAATTGGTTTTCCATGATGTTTTGGGCAGCTTAAGGTATGTATTTGGTTCGGAAAGTTTCTGAAAATGCTTCCCAACTTATATTTTCTAATTCTATGCCAGTAAAATCAGTGTTGATGACGGATTCCCACCAACGGTCAGCTTCGCCTTTAAATAGGTAGTGAGTCACTCGCACTGCTTTTTCATTTGGACACTATACTTTCTAGTGTCTTCTCTATCTCTCTTAACCAGTCTTCTGCTTCCATAGGACAAGTAGTCCCATGAAATACTGATGGATTTAATTTGAGGAAAGATTGGAGGATCCCCTCAAAATGATGCTTTTGGGGTGATTGAACGGAGTTTGGTAAAGCTGCTTTCTTTTTGTTCGCTAAGAGTTCTAGACGGCTTCCATGAAGCGGTCGTTGGTGCTTCCCGAAACCTCCATTGATATAGGTGCTTTTATTGGGGTTTCTGATGGGTGCTTAAAAATCCTTCATCTGAATCCATCTTTTTGCTTTAAGGTTGAAAGCTTAAATTATATAGGTTTATGTTATCATTCTCTCTTCTCAAAAAGAATTATGATTTGATATTTATATTATCTCTTAAGTTTACACTCAATACTGCTCTGATACCAACTGTGATGACTCGGTGCCGGGTCAGCAGGAGCTAATCTAGCACCGGTTGTGGGGATACAACAGCAAGTCCTTTAGCCGCAGGATCATATTGAGTAATTTAAGAGACAAATATATAGACACCAAACATAACTCTTTTATTCAATAATTCAAAAGTCTTGGATACAAAGATTAAAATAAAAGAAAAGTTACAAACTTTTAAAAGTGTCAAAAAGAACGTTGAAAATTAGCAAGAAGTAGTATCAGCACTGATTGGTTCTTAGCGCCTTTCTTCTAGGACGAACTCCTGATCTGGGCACATTTCAAAGGTGCGGACATTCGAATACCAGTTAATTGTGAAACTAAGTACTGATAGATGTCATCTTTACAAATGTTAAATAATAAGCAAAATAATCAATAATTTAACATGAAATAAAAGCTGTACGAACTTATCTCTGCAAACTTGTTTCAATTGCATTTGAAACTTAACATAAAAATAATTGTAATCACAAAAATAAATAAAAATTTTATTGTTGATATTTGAGGCAAAATATGATTTTATTTCGCAAGTACAAAATCGAGAAAAAGGGGGTTCATTTTTGTGTTACATATCCCAACTTCCCTCTATACCTGCTCTCTCAAAGGCTTATCAGTATAGGCTCCTTATGACTACTGATGTCGGACAGCCCCGTCTTAGCAGTTGTCTGATCAGACTAAAAATATATCAACATGAAACCCTTGGTACTCGCTTATCCAAACTTGTTCATATATCATTTTATGTGACTTTTAAAAGTACTTTTATCAAATTTGTGCGATGCTTAGCAAAACGCATATTTAAACAAGAGTAATAAAAGACATCTGGTACCTTGTTCTTTAAGTTCGGATGAGTGATAGTTCGCTCAATCTCCATTTTTATTTTTTTGATGTTTTAAAATTAAAATGAAAGTGATATGATATGTTTTTCTTTATGGATTTTTAGTTTCTTCTTTTTCATTGTGCCTTTTTTTCATTTTTTTTTTCTTGATAGAAGACAACATTTCAAGTCTTTGAGGGTAGTAATTATACTTAATATAATATGTTATTATTGTCATTATGTAATAATAATAATGATAATAATGTATGAAAAAAAGGACAAAGAATGAAAATGACTAAAATTTTGCATAAATTAATAATAATAAGGTAATGAAAATGGTAAAATAAAAATATTTGAATTGAAATAATAGTCAATTTATAACATTTGTATAGTTATCATTGTTAATTAATGAGTACCATATTAATGTGAATGATGTAATTTTATCATTATTATTTTTATAATAATGATTATTAAGTATATATATAATAAAAGAACGAAGAAATAACAAAATCTCAAATCATTTTCCCACCTTATTTTTTCCTTCTCCTCATACTTTGGTTAGAGTTGCCGAAAAAATGAAGGGAGGTCGAACGTGGCGGAAGGGAGCCGGAAGGAGGTTGCCGGGGCAATGGGGGCTGGCTGGCCGAACGAGGGAGGCGGCTGGCCGAGCTATTGGGAGAGGGAGGAGGGCTGCCGCTCTTTGGGAGAGGAGGGGAGGGGAAGGGCTGAGGGAGGAGAGGGGCTGTTGCTGAGGGCTGAGGGTGGCTGCCGGTAGGGGAAAGGAGGGCTGGCTGGGCTGCTGTGAGGGGGAGGAGAGGGCTGCTGGGTTTGGGGGAGAAAGGGAGAGGGCTGGGGGGTTTTATAGAAATGAGAGGGGGGGGGAGATTGAGAGGGCTGGTCGGCCATTTGGGCGACCATTCCTGCGCCAAAACGGCGCAGAAAGGGCCCGGGCGTGGAAGGTTCCGCGCCTTAAGGCAGAAGGAAACGGGGGAGGGGGGTCGCAGAAGGGGGGCAAGGAAGGAAAACAAAAGGAATTTCTTTAATAAAAATACTTAAAGTTAAAGTTTTCGTGTTTTTTCGTTGTTTGGCTTCCAAAATTAACGAAACTTGACACCGATGTGTGTTATGACATAACAAACACTCTTGCGCCAAAAATTTTCGATTCGAACAAATATTTTATTTTATATTAATTTTTTAGGTTTAAAACTTCAAAAATTAACCACGATCAAACCGGCGCTCAGAATTTGATGAATCTTTCAAGCGGCCTTAAAATAATATACTTAACACAACGATATTGAAAACGATAAATTCGGACACGTATTTCAATGTTCATGATTTATTGGATTTAAATAATTCAGAAAAATAAAGCGGGAGTTTGCGTTATCCGAATTCTCTCAAATTAGAGCAGTTTGATCTAAAAATTATTTCTATTTAAATGAAATTTTGTTTGTCCTAATTTAAAATTCTCCAGGGTACTGATGTTTGAAGCTGGTTTTGACCTAATTTGAAAAATAAGAATATTAGGTCGTTACAATGCAGCCTTCACATCCACCTATCTTATCAATCAATTTTCTTTTCCCAACACAAGTAAGATCTCACCCTTTCAAACACCCCACCCGAGTACCAATACTTACAAGTGTTTGGTTGTCTATGTTTTCTCTTTCTACTACCAACAACAGAAACCAAACTCAGCCCCACTACAATAGCTTGCATCTTCCTCGGATACTCCCCAAATCACAAAGGATATATATGCTTTAACTCAAAAACCTCCACCCGTCTAATCCCACATCATGTACACATCATGTACAGCTTATCGAGCATACTTTCCCATATCCAACTTTTAATAAACCACCAGTCTGGCACCCATATGCCCCTCACCCACATTTATCCTCTCTCACTCTTGTTCTATCATCCACACTTACTGGAAAACTTGAAACTCACCAATCTTCTCCGAAAGTTCATCAGCAACCAGCCTACTCTGAATTCTCTCAAATTAGAGCAGTTTGATCTAAAAATTATTTCTATCTAAATGAAATTTTGTTTGCTCTAATTTGAAATTTCCCAGGGTCCTGATGTTTGAAGCTGATTTTGACCTAATTTGAAAAATAAGGACATTATGTCGTTACAATGCAGCCTTCACATCCATCTATCTCATCAATCAATTTTCTTTTCCCAACACAAGTAAGATCTCACCCTTTCAAACACCCCACCCAAGTATCAATACTTACAAGTGTTTGGTTGTCTATGTTTTCTCTTTCTACCACCAACAACATAAACCAAACTCAGCCCCAAAACAATAGCTTGCATCTTCCTCAGATACTCCCCAAATCACAAAGGATATATATGCTTTAACTCAAAAACCTCCACCCGTCTAATCCCACATCATGTACAACTTATCGAGCATACTTTCCCATATCCAACTTTTAATAAACCACCAGTCTGGCACCCATATGCCCCTCATCCACATTTATCCTCTCTCACTCTTGTTCTATCATCGACACTTACTGGAAAACCTGAAACTCATCAATCTTCTCCGAAAGTTCATCAGCAACCAGCCTACTCCTCCCCCCCACCCCCCACAAAATCTGATACTTTCACTTCTCCAATGCCCTCCCCATCTTCATCCTCCCATCAAATTTTTCTATCCACGCAAAACTCTCCTAACCAAAATACCCAGCCACCAATTACCACAATCCACTCATTCCCACAAACCTATTCCCACAAAACCATTCCCATAACCAAACCAAAAACACCACCTCCCACTCATCCAATGCAAACATGCCTAAAAATTAAAACTATGCAACCCAAACCTCTTATCAACCTATTCTACAGCACACCACCACAACATGAACCAACTTAAAACATGGGCTACTAGCCATGGCTGATGAACATATAACACTATTGGATCAACACACTTAATTTCCTGATTAAGAAAATTTATTTGAATGAGAAGGGATTTAGGGGCACATGCTAGTTTTGAACCAGAAGTAGCGGCCATGCTTGAGGAGGCTATCTTGTGTCATCAAGTATCTTTTGTTGCTAAGTTGGTTTTTCTACCTTTTATTCTTTCAAATGCAAACTGTGCTTAAATTAAATTTAGGGTTTTCTATATTTTGCTTGATAGAGATTTGTTACATTTTGCTTTTATACTATTTGAATTTCTATGTACTCTTTTGATTAGCTCTCCAGTGTAGTGCTGATTGAAGTTTTAAATAATTATAGTATATGGATTTTCTTACTAAAGGCTCAAAGATTAACTTATGAATTATTCCCTGTAATTTACTAAAATAGTTTTCTTCTACTATTTTAGTAGTTTTTAAAAGTATTTGATATAGTTTTTCTTCTCTCAAAACTACCCAATCTTGTTCTCTTGTTAATTTCTTTTTAGCTTTAAAAATTATATATTAAATAATTGTTTTATATAAGGCTTTATTTTTTAAGAACTATATTTGTTCTTTATTTTTTCAATTTATTGAGCTTATTTTTAATAAAAATAACTAAAAGCCCATTAAAGTTTGAAAAATTACTCAATATGGTGTAGTTGTATTTGAAAGCCATATTTACCATCTTATCAGATTGAACAAGTAAGGGTAGCCGCTGGAGAATATTCTTTCCATTCTGCATTCATTGGTGTAAATGGAAGAAGGCTCGAGCTATTAATTAGCTACTGTGATGAGTTGGGTAATTTTCTTTCATGAACATTTGCCATTTTCTTTCTCCATTCATTTATTTTACTGAAATTATATGAACATTCTTGGTTATGTTTTGGTTTGCTTAGGATTTACATTTACTGAAGCAAATAGTGTGGTCCCACTTGATGTTGACATCAATTTCCCGGATGTACTATCTATTCAAAGGCCTGCTACTAAATATCTACAATCTGGTGAAAAAATTGTTCTACAGGTTTTTGCTTGTTTCCCTTTCGTTTTCAACCTTTGTAATTGAAATGTTCAAGGATAATGCTGACATCTAAAGATCATTGAAATCATTAGAAAAACTTGTTAATCTTTTGTTGGATCTACTCTACGCTATTTTTCTGTCTTTCTTGAACAAAGGCAAGGAGTCCAGGGAGAGCTCTTGTAAGGATATCGGTTAGCAGCAATCCAAATAAGGAAGACTTTATTCTGGTACATTCTTTCTATATCAATATGCTAAATACTTATGTAAGCATGAGGTGCGCCTCTATGCTTGGAGAATGCTTTCTATACTGTAGATGTTTCTGTTTTCTTTTTCAGGTATCAGTTGGTGCAAAAATGTTCCCTGAGAATCCTGTTCTGAATGTGGGGCATTCTATTAATTTTTCTGTAATTGCTGATGGTTAGTCATATAGTTTTACACGCTTCTAGTTTTCTCTACATTTATTTGTGAATGTTTTAACGAAATATGCAAAAGCCTTATATTCCTAATGCCTATGTTTGCAAGTTTTTAAAGCATTTTTTCTTACCTACATGTAATTCTCACAACCCAGCCTTACTTTTTTGTTCTGTTGTTGAGCACTAGCTTCTCTATTCTGTTTGTTGAGTATATATCGTTTTAATTCTGTAAATTCATATGATTGTGGATACTAATTGCAGTTAAATATTTAAATAATTTTTTTTGTATAATATTAATATATCTTATACGTCTGCTTGATTGGAGCAAATGTGAGTATATTTTCTTACTCATACAAAAAGATGGAATGATCACTTAATATATTAATTTACAAAAAAAGAGAAAAGATTAAACAATATTATGTGGTAAACATTATTTTAATTTAGTTATTATAGGAAATGTGTGATGCTGTAAGCAATGTTCAGAATTTATAGCATCAATATGGAATGGAATCGTGGCCTTATGTAGCGTCAATTTTCTTAGTTTTCAATGCTTCCACTCCAGATGGCATGATACTGTAGTTCATGACATACTTGCGTACTAAATTAATTTTTTCAACTTCTTGCAACTTAATTAGTTCTATGCATACAAGATGTGTATATCAACCCGCTGTTATTTATTCTTGATTAACTGTTGATCAACTTCTACTTGGATTTCCCTATGATCTAGAATTGGGCGACAAGGAATTTACTTAATTGATGTCATGGCAAACATAAATGAAAGTTGGCATAGAATTCTTACAAGTCACCTAAAAATTTATTAATGGGTAATACCACAGATTCATTTGACAATTGGTCATTTGGGCAGTAATATTTTTCTTTTGACCTTAATTTTTTTCTTGCACGTTCTAGAACAATACAAACTGGCACTTGCGTTATGAGAGTGTTATTTTGTGCGATAAGGTTAAAATTATATGCAAAGGCTACATTTTATTCTACAAAATACAGCTGCATTAGTAATTTTGGTTATATTGGATTGTTAGCCAAGATTCCTTGTCTGATGAGTTATTTGTTTCATGCATGGAAAGATGGTCTGCTTCCAGGTCAGTGGTTTTGCAGTAATGAAACTGTTCTGTCTATAAATAAAATCACTGGAGAAGCTCATGCGCTTGTTGAAGGTCAAACTCAAGGTAAACATATGCCTACGTTTTCCTTCAAGAACTTTCCTTTTGAATTATATGCTATGCACATATTATTCTACGAGAATGCCTTCAAGCTTTACTAGAAGTTTCTTTCAATAGTTTTTTTTCAGGGTTCCAACTTTAAATTGCAGACCGTGGTTAATGTGATTAAGGTGAATCAGATTATAGTTGATGCCCCATCAGGCATCTTGACTAATGCTCCATTTCCATCAAATGGCTACAAGTTTTCTGTCAAATTTAGGTTGGTGTTTAATTTGAATATCAGCATTCAGTGCTCAAATGGATTTTGGAGCTTTTGTTTTCTTTTCTATTTTTTTAGGGCTTAACAATGTCTTCTTTTCTTGTACTTTAAACTATTGTGATCTTTTTTGTTTAGGTATAACCTGTGAAACTCTTCCACATTATTCTTTAGAGGCTAATTGACTTTATTTTGTGTAAGTGGTAAATGGTTCACATGGTTGTCCATCAACTTATTGTTGTACTACAAATCCTAAATTGTGTTTGACATTCTCCCTGGCCTTGGGGAGTGGGAGCAACACAGATTTCTCCGTTACATTTTGCTAATGCCCACCTTTAACTTTGTAAGTGAGGTAGCCTGCTCTTCAACACAGATTTCTCCGTTACATTTTCTCCGTTACATTTTGCTAATCCCAAGTAGTTCAGCTTGATCTGGGTCGACTGGCCACAAAGTTTATGTCCTCATTTCTACTCTGATATTGGCAGGGGCTCAAGGGAACATTTTAGATTTAATATTACTTATAATACCCTTTAATCTCTTTCAATCCAATAAACAATGTTGGTTTGCCAAATAATCACTTGAAGCGATCACATTTCGCAAGGGAATAATCAATTTGGATTTTAGTAGCCTCATTTTTCTAAGTGATACTATATTTCTCTCTTTCTTAAAGTGCTGGAAATTATAAGATCATAAGTTAAAATAAACATAAAATTTATTCTTTTTCTTCATTATTCTGTCCAATCAAAATTATCTTGAATATTATTAAATTTTGTAGTTATCCTTCTAACATGTTCATTTAAACCTCTTATAAAAAGCTTCTCTTCTTGAGCTATTGCTTGAACCAATTCATCTAAATCATGCCGAATTTAGTTTTACACAGTTCCAATTCTATTTATGGGGCAAATTTCTTATTTTTTCTCTCTCATCTACTTTGTTTCTTAAAAGCATAATATGTTAATCCTCTTATTTATCATAATATCAACTAACTCAAAAAGTGTGCGGTGATGTTATCATTATTCCAACTACATAATCTTAATTTAGAATCAAACTTGCTATTTTACTCGCATTCATCCTTAATGCGAGGACCATTGGGCACACTAATGTATTGGTCTTTGCATAATTGTCAATATATCCAGGCAATGCAGTACGCCGCTTCTAGGGGATGCCATATTCTTGCAGAATTATTTAAAAGATTCTTGACATAATAAGATTCGATAAAGTCTTATGCCGGTTGTCGACTATCAACACAACTCTTCTTTCTCATCCAGAACTTAGGACCCAACAACAAAGAAATTAAAAAAAATTTAAGAATCCCAATAGTTTGCGAAGCCATGCGGGTATCAACTAAAAATTAAGAAAAGTAAAAAAATTGGAGATATTTCACTTATGGTAGACATTGGATTGTGGACAGTGGGAGATGAAGGTGGAAAGCAAGCTCCTCTTTCCCAGCCTTGAATTTTTGATGAGAAGAGGGCAATGGATGAAAAAAACCTCGACCTAAAATGTAAAAGTGCAAATTGAGATGTTATCTATGCCGTAGTTGTGATAGAGGTAGATTATGATAAAATTAAAGAAATTGACATCCTCTGCGATGTGAAAGTGTTTATGAGAACTTAATGGCGATATGCATATCAGGCGATGGCTTACATTGATGCTATTTCCATCAAATGTGTTTGGGTTGGAACAGTCTAACCACGACAAATTTAATTATTGATAAGTTTATTTCCATAGTTCTGTTTGTGTTTTCCTATCATTTTTGTCATTTTTTCTGCTTTTTTATTAGAAGTGTTTTTTTTTGCTTGGTATTCGGAACTTTCTTAGCAAATGCTGCATTTTATGAAAAAGTTTCTTTTTTGGGCTGCCATTGTAGTTCATTTTTTTGGTCTTATTAGCTTTTTTTGGGTATTAATGGCTTCTAGGGTCTACTCATTTTTTATTCTTTTATGATAAGTGATCTCAGTGGTTACAACCACAAATACTCTGGCGGCCATTTTGAAGTTCCAATTGAGTGCAGGGTTGATCCACCTATCCTCGGGTATGTTGGTTCTAGTTTTTGAACTCTAGGTATTAACTATGTTTTTTTCTACTTCCCCATTATGTAACAAACCGCTTGTACCTCAGGTATGCAAAGCCATGGATGGGTGATGGCGGGAGCGACCTTTGTTGCCTGTTCTTTCCTTACACACCAAAGCACCTAGAAATCAACTTCTTCAAATCCAAGTATTTGCTGCCAAAAGATAAGGATGACGGCGAAGGTTTTGTGCGTGTTTCTATGATTGCCAAGCTGAAGGACACCCCCTACGTTACTGGTTTTGCTCGTGCACTTTTTGTTGGTGGATTCTCAATTGGAATTCAGCAGGTATTACGCTGACTTCTGCTAAGCAAACCAGCTTATTTCCCTACAACTAGCCGTAGTATTCTTTGGTATTAGTTAAATTCGTTGCAAGTACATTGTATTATCATGCATAAGCCAAATCATGATTTAAAGACTTTGTTTGGGCCAGCTTCCTGGCTGTTGTGGTTTTTATATAAAGCTATTCTATATCTGATTTGGGTTGTAGGGGAGAATTGTTTTTTATCAGTTTTATAATAAGCAACTCCGTAGAAAACAGCTTTAACGAATCAAATTCTAAAGTGATGCCTGACAATGTTTTCTGTTTAGCATATAAAAATTTAAATTTTTTCTACTTTCATTCCACCCCTCCGTTGCCCTTGCTGATAGTTTGCTCACCTGGTGACTACTGCTGACACTCTGTACAGTAGTATGACTTCAGTGTCTACAAACAACTACAGCTTTCTCTACAAACAATTCTGCTAATGATGTTTGGGCAAAATATTAGTTAGAATTTGAAATTGTGGAGCTTTCTTGTAAAACTTAACTGATTTTAACCCAAAAGTTAATGCAAAAAATGTCTTAATGAACAGATGATGGAGGATGACGTGTGAAATATACTGTTGAAGATTTTTTAGGCTACTTCTAGGACGTGTACAAACATTCTTATAATTACTCAGTTGAAATGCTAATGAGCCTTTTTTTCCTAAATAAGTTTATTGGTATGGTATGATGCAGCTAAAATTTACACGTAATTACAATCAGAGCAGGATAACTGTAACGGGCAATACTGGTATGCCTTTGTAGAAGTCTGCCTTTTTGTAAAATTTAGTTTTGTAACAACTTTTTAGAACGATTGACGAGCTGAGCTGATTTTGTTTCTATATTGTAGATTTGGAAATATATTGGAATGAAAAAGATAATTTGCTTGTCACTTCGATTTTAAAAGAGGGTTCTGGCGTTGGAGGATTTGCGGAATATGATGTGAGTGTTTCTATTTTAAGGGAAATTTCATACATACACGGTAATCATTCGTATTTACATTTCCAGCATCCAAATATTTATATTTACAAAGTATCCAAATCCCATTGTTACATTAAACGACATCAGTTGTCCGCAAGCAATTGTCTTTTTCTTAACATTGATTTTGCAATATCTTCAATTTTTCTTGCTGCATTTACTCGTTTCAGGTCAAAGTTATTGGAAGTCGCAATTTCAGTGATAAAATCATCTTCATTCTCCCTGCCACTGGTATGATACTTTACAGCCCTGCTTAAAATGTATGATGCTAATTAAAATTGGACTTTTGGAAATGCCACATCATCATTCCTCATTTTAACTTCATTTGTGTGGCATTGTTACAGAACTCTTACTCTTATATCTGTATGAATTTCTTCTTCGTTAACCATATCGGTAGCAAAGGGTGTCACGGGCTGACAGCCCAGTGGTTGAAGCTATTATATTTGTATTGTTGCTTGAAGTTCAAAGCTCTCCGGTAGCTCTTTTGCGTCTTAATGATGCTCACATTGTTAAAAATTGATTTATTGATGATATATATATATATATATATATATATATATATATATATATATATATATATATATATTCTTATAGCAAAATAACATTGAACACAAATTATATATATATTTTTATTACCATTAATTTTTTGCCAAATGTTGAAACATATTAAACGAAGGCATCGATTTTAATTTTCAAGTGTTAAACTTTGTAATGTGCCCTATATGTGCTCCCAAATTTGTGTTATAACTAGGCGGTGATTTGCGGTAAAGATCACCTTCAAAAAAGTGATAAATTTTGTTTCCAAATATGTATGTTCGTTCATCTCTCTCCCACTGTTCAATTATTCACATTGGCACTATGATGGGGAATCAAAGCGTTTTACCAAAAAGAATGCTTGTAACAGTTTCTTCTATATTCTGCAGGTCAAAGGGAGGAAGTGGAGGTAATATACGAGAATGGAGGTGGCGCAAGTGAAGAGCTTAGAGTGACCAGCAACGTGAATTGGCCTGCAATCATCATTTGTGCTGTTGTTTTGGTGGCCACAATTTTTGTGTTTGTTAAGCTTATGGACCGGCGGCCTAGCACAGTAGCAGCAGCAGCACCAGGTCTTATTGCACCTGTCTCAGCACCCGTAGCAGAGTCTGCTGCGGCTGCATCCCCTGCAAGCAACAGTGAGTTGTCGCCGAGAACGCCACGGCCCTTTGTGGAATACGTGCGGAGGACCATCGATGAGACCCCATATTACCACAACAGAAATGCCAGAATGAGATTTGATCCCCACCGCACTTACTAGATTCTAAATCTTTTGTTATAGTTGAATTGGAACTGTAAGATACTGCCTTCATTCTTCCCCCTTCAAGCCTTGTTCGTTCATTCTTTTTATTTTGTTTATGCTAATCACTATCTTTAGTTTTTTCTTATGAAATTTTATTTGCTTGTGCATGTGTACATTTGTCAGTTAAGGCATACAATCTTTACGCTCATAGCACCATTTTTTTTAAATAATACATATATGGAATTTTATATTTATAACTTAAGCACTGCCGTTTCACCAATTTTAAGATCCTTCTTATGAGAAGTGCGTATTCAGAAACGCTGGGATGATGGTGCATATTATGTAAAAGGAGAAGCCGAACTTGCAGATGTCCAAGGAGATTGGTATTCACTTGCCTCTTCTTTCTATCATCGTTGAGATGCTGAACACCTTCACAATTGTCTATGGGCAGTCCTGATCACAAATTTGATGATGTTACCGGCCAATTTTCTCTGCTTGCTCATGGTGAATACTGTGCTTTGCTTGGATGTCGGTATTAGGTCATGCATATCAGATTCTACTTTTTGACTATCTACAAGGGTTGATAAAAGAGATTTGTAGTGATCAGCAGTTTGGTTGTAGAGGAAATTATTTTTTTGGTGCAGACCAGCAGCTCGTTCTAGAGCATTCTGAGGTGTACCTTCCACAAATGTTACATTGGCAAGCTGGAGCCTTTAAACATTATAGAAGTAACCGAGGATGATGGGATGGGGAAGCTGGTGCTCCATACTCCCTTCCCCGAGTAGGTAACCATTGATCGTGATTGTGGCTCATTCTTTGGGAACAGTCAAGATTCCACCTCTCTGGTCTTGAAAGATCTTGAAGAGAGATTCAACAAGATTGTGAATGCCTAGAGACTCCCAAGGAAAACAAGCATCCCTGTGAAGGAAATCTCTATCCGGGGAGATGATATTTCTTGTGGGTTCAAAGCATCCTTTGGTTGAGTGTCATCCCTTCTACTATGGTGTTGGTGTTTGGGAAAGTTTCAAACTCTGACTATTCACCCCTTGAAGAGGACCTTCAGTACTCTAGTAGGGTGAAAGCTCATTTGGGGCTTTACAAAATACAATCCAAATGATCTTGTGAAGAAATGACTTGAAAATCCGTAGTTGCTGAGATTGCCTGAAATGCAGAAGCCTAGAAGAACATGCAGTGGAAGAGTAAAGTGTTTATAAAGGGATGCAAGCCTAGAGATTTCGATTGGAAAAAACTTAGATAATTCTTTGCTATGGAATATTGAAGAAAACAATTACAATGTGAATAATCTTGGTTGCAACTTGAGTACTAAGTTTTTAGTCGAAGATAAAGTGTCAAGAAACATAAAAAATTGTCCAAATGTGTTCTTATTTTTAATTGGTTGTACATATCAAGGCAGTAACCAAAAGTACAATATAAATGTGGTAACTACTTTTGATACAAGGTCTTGAGATTTTGTCCTCGCCTTCCCATTAATGGTAAAATTCTAAGTGAGAAAACATGTGTTGTGATATAAGATGATGGATTATAGTAATCCAAAATATATGATCACTTGGAAAATAGCTGGCTGCCATCTTCATCATTAATGATCATCTAACATAGCATTAGCTCGATCATTTTGGAGAACTTATCTAGGGTAATATAGATGTAAGTGTGATTTGACAGTGTTTGGGAGCCATTCTTTGAAGTTAATAGAGACACTCTTCCAATGTCAGTTGACATTAGTAGTGGGATGTGTAGGTCTTGTTTGTAATTACTAAGTTTTGATGTTTTATGGAGTATATGCTCTTTAGTTGGATTATGTTTTTTCTATAGTTATTATATATAATTTCTATGTTTGGAAGTAGTTCTCTCACATTAGTGTCCAATAATCTTTTTGATGTTTGAGCATCCTAAATTCATTACTGATGGTTGGCACATAAGGGGTTACACAATTGGGTGTTTTTTAATAGAATTACTTATTTGATGCAGAATTCTCTTTTACTTGGATTCTATGCATTTAGTAGCCTTCCCATATGTTGTAAAAACATTCTTCCAACTCATAGATTCTTATTAGGTAATTTGTGTTAATATTTAAGAGGTTGAGTTCAATATTGACTTGATAGAAATTGAATATGGGAAATTTAACACTATCTTGAAAATGATTGAGATAATTTAATAAACTATTGAAAAATTGAATTAAAAGCATTAAAATAAAAAAGTATAAGTTGATTAAAATGGCACACACATGCTTATAGTAGTTCGACTCAACTTAAATATATATGTTCAAACTTTAATAGCCTATCACCTCTATTATTTCACTCGTATTAGAATTGCTCATTTGCTTATCCACAAGAAGGCGAAGAATTTGGTGGCTTAGCTAGCTTATATTATTGTACTTCAATTAACTTAGGGATTGAATGAAGTCTAAGCTAATTAGGGGCTTGATTAGCCTCAACCAATAGGATAGATAATTAAAATAGAGAATAATGGATATCACATGATTTATAATAATTAGAAATCCTTGAAATATTATAATGCATTGAGACTAAATCTTTTAAATTAATTTATTAAGATATTGTGCATAATATTAAATATTTAAACATACTTTTGAGGGGTTCATAAGGTGGATTATATTATACAGCTGTTATTGAGCTAAGATAGGCTATGGAGTGATCAGGAAATCACGCATGTCCTAGAGGGGGAATGTGTGTATTTATAGGAGATCTCGTTTACATTATAGTTAAGCAGACGTGCTTGACTCATCACTTATTTTGTATAGTGCCTGCATAATAAATCATATATTTAAATCAAGATAAATAAATGACATTTATAGTTTATAGTCTTTATGATTGCATTAACATTATATTCAGTACTTGAGGCTGAACTCGTTGACTTATTACTTGTGCAGTTTAATTTATAGCTTTACTTAAGTTTTGTGCAGTGTAGATATTCATATCTATTACTTACATATTTTCCTATACTGTTTTTTACTATTACTTAGCATATGTTTCAATTGGATATATACATGCTTCCCTTGTTTAAATGCATTTTTATGTTATCCATAAATGCCTTATTAATATATTTAATGCATGATTGTGCAACTTATTATAAGCATATGTTCATACATATGTCTCCAGTTGTTGTAGCTTATGCATTATACTCTTTTCAGTCTGTTTACTTTATTTTTCTTAGAGGATGTGTCCTTAAATGTTTGTGTAACTTTATTTAATTTTGGATGTTTTATTTTATTATTTTGTGATGCAATTTTTTTCTATTTATGAATGGTTGGAATGGTATGTATGTATATCTATATTGTTTATGCATCTGGTTTTCTTTTTCAGAGATTATTAACTCCTTATAGTACTTAATAATATGTTTAAATTTACTAATCCAGTATCAAGTACTACAGTAACACTCATTATTGGGTTAGATTACTTAATCTAATAACGGAGCATTACAGCATGTATCAGAGAAGGTCTAAAGAAAGGAAAAGCTGATGCATAGACAAATGCCTTTCCAATCATATCAGTGGACACAAGAGTAAAGTATGTACATTGATAAGAATAATTTTTGGATAGATAATATGCTTTAGAGGAAGAATAATGTTATTATCATCAACGTCTGTGAAATTGAATTAGACTTCTTCCTCAAGTTGTCCTATCAAAACTTCCTTTATATACTTCTGGATCGTTTTCTTGTTGTCATTTCTTTATTTGAATTGAAACACGATTTCAAATCTAAACTTTAATATTTCTTAAATATCCACCAAAGAGTCAATGCCTTCAAGTTTATTTATCACTTCTAATAAGATTTGCATCCTAGTATGATTAGTAGAGATCCTAGTTGAGACTCAACTCTATAGTTCAAGCTCTCTTAGTTTCTTCTATTCAGAAAGTTACTTAAGTAATTTATTAAGCAATGTCTAATGCGATTGAAGATAGATTTTGTCATGAGTTTCTCCGTTTGAACCTTAGTACTTTCATTGGGTCTATTTCATTATTTAAAGCAGCTATTTGATTGCTTAGATTAAGTCTGAGATTCTCTAAACATAAGACTTATACTTATGAGGAGTATAAGGAAGATGACAGAGGAAGTAAAATAGATTTTATTAAATAAGACTAGGGAATTCATCTTGTTAATGTTTCGTTTAAATTAGCAGGTAGAAATTCTAGACTCTATATGCTTAGAAATTCTAAGTAAAGAGATTGAATGTAATGCCCTGTCCCGTAGCCGCACGCAACTGATATAATTTATTTGAACAGTTGACGGAGGAATGGCGCGTTACTCGGGAAGGACTGCTGAACCTCCCAAATTTCTACTAGCTAAGATTTGAACTGCTGAGACTCAACCCCAAGAGAGAGAGAGAGAGAGAGAGAGAGAGAGAGAGAGAGAGAGTTGAATGTTAATCCTTAAAATAAGTGTAAAATCCTTATCTTAAGTATTAAGTAAGGTACTTATATACATTGAATTATGAGTGGAATAAGGATCCAATAAATATGGGTATTTGCATTTCACATATGATGCTCACATCACAATACTAAGTATAAGTAGTATTAAGTCATAGTGCGGAAGCTAAAGCATACATCCAGATCATTCATCAAAGAATATAAGTAATACATTCATCTTAAAAAAGAAAAAAAAAACATCTAGAGATTAAAGTTATTACAGATAGTTTGCTTTAAATAAGAAGACAAGAAATAGTCTCTCAACTCGCAACTGAAATGTAGCTAAATGCATAAAATAAGCTGAGCCGGCTAATGCTCCACAACTCCTCCTGGATCCCCTGGGAAACCTCTAATGTTTACTCTTCAAACTACTAGGGATCTGGCAAATTACTGGATCCCAAAAGTACCACGTGTTAGATAATAATTCTAACACATTTAAGGCTACTATATATAATTATAGTTATCTAAATTTTGATATTTAAGTAAACGAAACAATACTACTGAAAAGTACTGAAATAACTAAAAGACAAAAAGCTGTATAAAACTAAAAGTAACGTAAAATAGTAAACTAACGAAAAGCGAATTACTTAGCTGAAATCTGTAAAACACTGAAACTAAAGAAAATATTGTAATCAAATTGTATTGTAGGTCGCTGTGTATGCATCTGGAATATCACTGAATTGTCATGAATATACAGTTTGATGCCCACGTACATCTTATTATGAATATCCTAATGCATACTACATCCCGTAATTCTTCTCTTAATGTATGCTACATCCCACAATTCACAAATAATCCTTGATACTTATGCTTATGCAATGTATATAAAAAAAAAAAAACTTTTAAAGCAACTTAATCTTATAGCTTTCTTAAGTTATTATGTGTTGAGAGTACATATACATAAATAACATATTTCTAAAAAGGGTAACTTGGAATATTTAGTTTGCTTAATTGTACTTATATATGCGCACAAATATAAGGGACATAATCCTTTTACAGTTTACTCTCTCAAACTAAGCTGTCCAATCCCTTAATTAAGAACATAACTTAAAGTATCCTTAGAAAGGTGATTTGAAACTTATAGTTTATTTAACTGCACTTATCGATACACACAAAGATAAGGGATAGAATATTTTTACAGTTTATTCTCTCAAATTAAGATGTTCAATCCTCTACTTATTAGATAACTTAAAATGTCCTAAGAAAAGTAATTTGAAATACTTAATTTGTTTAACTACACTTATCGATGTGTACAAAGATAAGGGACATAATCTTTTTACACTTTATTCTCTCAAACTAAGATGTCCAATCCCTTAGTTATAACATAGTTGATAAAACTAAGAAATTTATCCTGATGTTCTTGTAGATTCATCTAAGACAAGATTAAAATCTACAATTTCATTCAAGATGAATCACCCAATTTACTATTCTTGCTGAATCAAATCAGGGGTATGCACTATAGTCTCCACATGATAAACACTAATGATATTATTCGATACTAACTATTTTAGAATATAAGGAAATTCAGATTAATGAATCCATTCTTCATTGGAGGTACTAAGTAAATGGGTTCCAAGATTATGACATAGAAGTCATTATAATTAGGTTAACTACCTCATTTAAGCTCAATCTATAGTTCATTAGGTTATTACTATCACAAAAATAGAAGCTCAATTATCTTAGGTTCAAAAGGATCATCTAAAGGCCTGCCTCAATGCATATTCAATAAGATATATCATACCTCAATATTTTTCCTAATTTAAGGCATAAAACACTTACATTAAAAAAAAAGCCTATCATAAGCATTAAGCAATTAAAGTCTTTTTATCACAACCTTTAGCTTTCTACCCTAAATTGAATCATGAGATCCAAAATAAAGTACAAACACATAAAAAGTACATAAAATCCATCACTTAATTTAAAGAGAAGATTATCAAGTTAGATCACTAAAATCCTAAGTTTAATTAAATAATCAAGTCATGGGATGAAATCAATAATCATTAAGAATTGATCATTTAATAATCAAATATATTTTAATGATTTAATACAAGTTAATTTATGATAATCTTCACATTTAGGAGAAAATCAAGAAGTTCTTTAATGTTTGATCAAGATAGTTAATCACATGAATCACATTATGACCTAATCCTTTATCTTACTAATCTAGGGTCAAATGCCAAAAATCAACAAATGCTAACCAAATTCATGTAAATCAATGAGTACCTAAGTTAACAAAATTGAGTAGCAATCGAAACTAATTATCACTAGTCCAATTCTAAGTGCTTAGCATCTAACTAACAAAGTAAAATTCAGCAAAGTAAATCTAACTTTATCATTTGGTATAAAATATTTAAGTGAATCTTTAGAAATTAAAACATGTCATTTAGGATAAAAGGTAAATTCCATATTCAAAATCACGTAAATATTTTTTATTTTGGTATATTTTTGCATTGTTAGGGTTATGGAGTCATCAAAATACGAAAAATATGAAATTTGGGCAAAATTGGGCAGTTCTGCATGCTACGGCGCGTTGTAGTGCTCTCCTGGCCGAGAGCTAGGCACTACGGTGCGCTACTATGGGTCTATGCAATGTGGCACGCTGCAGCGCTTTTAGGTGATACAACGGATCTCTGCGCTGCGGCACTTTTGGGCGCTACGGCACCAAATATCTCGAAAGTCAGGTGATACGATGAGCTGTAGCGTTCAACGGTCATTTTGCCTGAACAAAAAGTGGAACGCATCTTCTTTTGCACCCAAATACTCTCGATTAAGAGCACCTCAAGTGCGGTGCAATATATCGATGGAAAGTTCTTTCAAATACCTTTCCATTGATACCAAAATCGACATAAATGGACCATTTTAATAATGCAACAATAAAGTTTTAGGTCTAAGTATAGACAAATCCTACTTGCAGAACTGTTTGCTTAATGAACAAAATGAGCTTCATTTGAACTCGTTCAAGTCAGATTGAGGCTCGATATTAAATCCTGATGCCATGCAAGAGCTATTAAAATATCATTTCATAGAGGCATTGATTAAATCCACCAAAAGAGATGTGCAAGAAGGTACAAGGAAGAGTAACAAAGAGGGTACCTGAGCTTGCAAATGAAAAGAGATTGAGTACTTTAAGAGCTTCTTCAACTGCTAGCAAGACGAGGAAAAAAGCTGATGGTTCTTCAAGAGTTTGGGAGGAAGAAGCTTTAGCTGTCAGCAACTGGAGAGGGAGGGGGCTGAGGCTCCACACTTAAAGGAGGAGAAGGTATGGGCTGGGAGAGGGTGATGGCAGGGCAGCAAGCCCACTCCCATTAGCATGGGAGGGAAGCTTGCGTGCGCTAGAATGGGAAGAGTTCATCGTTTATAGGAAATTGAAAGGGGCATGTGTCCCAGCACTGAAAAAAAATGAAGGATTTACATTTTAATTAGTTATTTTCAATTTTTTAATTTACACATTCTAATTAAAATTTGATGAATAAATGGGCTCCGAAAGATCCTGAAAATTCGCCCACTAGCTAATTCGAGTGTGAGGAACTCAACGGCAATGTCAGATTTTTATTTAGAGATCAATTTAATTATCCTAATTTTTGGGTATTTAAAATATATTAAAATATTCGAAAAAATTCGATGACTTCCAAACACACCCAAAACATCACCTCTAACTAACTTGGGGGGTGATGAGCACAATGACAAAGTCAAATTTTGATTTTAATGCCAAATTAAATATCTCAATTTTCTAATTAGTTAAATATTATTAAAATATTTCAAATATTAAATTTAGCTCTGAATCGCTCCAAATCTTCAGGGTTTCGTTCTAATGACTAAATAAACCTAATGGAATGATAATTATGACACGATTAAGTTAAGATTAATCTAAGTAACAACTTATGGTTGTTACATTGAACCCGATGTTTAGAGTTTAACCTCTTAACTCCTATTGTTTATATATAATATCAAGTTTGGTTGGATGTATAAAAAAAATGAGAACGATTGATTCAATCATTGAACTTAAGTAAGTAATAATACTTGGTTTAAGTTAGAACTCAATGAATTCTAACCCTTTGATCTTTATAAAATCATGGATCTGAGATTATACTAGATAGTAAGATATTAAAAATACTGAACTTGTACTCTCAAAATAGTTAGAACAGATAATTTAGAGCAATTTTATCACCAATAATAAAAAGGAGAGCACTAATGTAGAATCTGTAATTTGGCTATATACAAACTTACAGAAACTATATTTGTATATTTTATTTTGATATTATTTGGTAATCCAATAAATATGCCTTAATAAATTAGTGAGATATTTCTTTGATCAAAAGTGTAATGAATAAACTTGATTTAGGTTAGTTGATAATGTGATTGAACCAACATTATATCCATTATTTTTGCTTAGTGTTTCTAAATTTGTATAGTCATATCAAGACATTAAGTTCAAGGTAAGAGTTAAAATTTGTATTACCTCTAAGTCTTACCCATTGTAGCAATAAGATGTATCGAGACCTCAAGAGGTAATTCTTAGTGCTTAGTATAAGAAAAATATCAGAAATTTGTTAGATTCCTAAAATCCTTAAGAAAATACTTGAATAGGAGTAGGTTAGTACTCCTATAGAGCTTATAGCTAGCTTGCCTTTTTGGCAGACTAAGTTCTAATGCACTAAAAGTTGAAATAGTTAGACTAATTATACCTTCTCATCCTATAAATTGATTCCGTTCGAGAATTAGTCATTCTAGTTGAAGCTTAGAGTTATTCTAGATTAATAACTAATGAGAATTATTATATAAGTCTTGAAGCTTAAGAATAAGGAAGACTTAAGTAACTTAGAGATTAATTCCTCCTTCCTGTAAATGAGAGATGTTAATTATTTAAGAACTAGAAATTTAATGGATAAGTGCTAATATTATTTTTAAGATAGAAAAATTAAGAGCTCACTTAAGGCAAATCTTTTAATAAGCTTCTATGTGAGACTTAGATTTATTAGAAGATAAGGCTTAGATTATTGTTCCTCTTCCTTTAGATCCTATTTAGGATAATCAATCATTAATATTTCTCATATAACTAGGAGTTAACTAGAGAAAGTACTTAGTAGCTCTAGCCTAATATATCATCTTTTCTTTCAACTCTTTAATAAGTGATTATAGGATGAGAATAATTGATCTGGTAAGGAATATACTAAGCTCGAACCATAGAAACCTTTGAGATAGAAAGTGAGTTAATAAATACATTTCTCACTTTTTGGCAAAGTTGATCAATCAAGAATAAGGATTGATGCTAGCCATAAGTTGAGCCTTCCACTCCCATGGGAATGGATAATTTTGTAATAATCACTTAATTATTATTAAGAGAAACTATTAAAGATCAATGCATTTTTCTGATATTAGGTATAGTTTCTTATAAGAACTCCAAAGATGGGTCTACTTAGGTTGGACCATTCCCAAGATGGATGATTTACTAGAAATTGCCTTCTAAAAATAAAATCATTAGGCCTTTCAGGCCAAAGCAGTCAGTTATCTTGATGCTTAAAAGCTAAAGATGTTACAATACTAAAAGAAGAAATTAGAATCCATACATTTTGTTGCATTTAAATTAGGCATTGGTGAAAATTTGGAAGAACACCTACCTTTAATAGAATTTATTTGCAGCACCAGCTACCCGACCAACAATAGATTTCTTTTTTATTGTATAACAAAAATATATCTTTTTTAGTTTGGCTTTAGGTAGTTAATGCCCAAGTCTTAATAGATTTGAATTAGGTGATAAGAAATCTAGTTAATCAAAATGAGTCAGTTGTTAGCTCTTAATAGTTAAATAAGACATTAAGGAAATCTCCACCATCGATTGAAATTTTAGTAGATTAAAGAGTGATTTCCAGTTTGGTCTATTGTAGAAGTACTTAAATTTGAAGTTTTTGGTTGGAGTCCCAATAATATTAGATTGTTTATTTTAACTGTATAAGTAGAAACGTCAGCAAGTAGGTTGAACCCATTTGTAATTTTGCAGAAATGCTTAATGTTATTCATATGACATCTCTAATTAGAGTGCTTGCCAAACCTTAGTCATTTACTTAAGATACCTGTAGTAGTATCTCAGTTTGACCTATTCTTGTAGAAATGTCTGTTAGGATTCTAAGTAAAGATTCCACATAGATACATAGCTTTACAATTGCTATGATTTAAGCTCGGTGACAGAATACCACTATTAAGAAAACACCAGCAAGTTTAAGATAAAGATGTGGTTTAGATACCTAGAACTCATTTCTCAATTAGGTAGATTGGAACCATTAAAAGTCAAGATTTGCAAATTTAAACCTTTTCAGTTTAATAGATCATTTGGGTGCCAAGGATGACACCTCTTTGTTTATTAATCTTTGTTTATTAATCTATTCAATTTGAAAATCTCTTCATTATTCTTCAAATGATATTTGGAGTAATCCCTGAAAATTTGGTGAGATTTGGAAGCCGTTGAATTTATCAAATATTAAAATACATTTAATTAATCCAAAAATTAAGTATATTAAATTGACATTCGATTAAAAATCTAATTTTATTTTTGAGTTCCTTACCCTCAAATAAGTTATAGGTGAATTTTTGGAGCTCATTTGGTTATTTAATTTTGATTAATTAAAAATATTTAATTGATATTTAATTAATTATTTAAAAAACTTTAATCGGCTTTAATGGAGTCTGCCCGCCGTATGATCAGACGAGGTTCGATCATAGCCCTCTATCACGCGATGGAGGTTGATCTGGCGGCTAACAACCATCGTCTCCATCCACGCGCTCGCGAACAGCGACTGGCTTCGGCGCCCGCACACGTTGCTTGCAGGAGCGCTTTTGCCGCTGATCCCACGCCCCTTTAAGGTAAGCAATCCCTCCAATTCTTATTTAGGATGAATGTTAGGCGACACGAAGGATCGGGTAAGGCTTAGGGTATCTACAGATGGAGTGTGCGCAAACCCTAGACCAACCTGACAAAACCGAGGTACCTCCCTTAATTCTCGTCTTTCAGCTTTGTAAAATCCCTCAATTTGTTTTGTTCCTCTATTTCCTTGCATATTGCATGATTGCTAAGCTCCAATCGAACTCGACTGAGCTCCATTGGCACTCGATATTATCGACCTCAACAGTATGCTACAGTGAAACCCTAAACTGAAATTCTGATAATTAGGGTCAACTAAACAAGCATTGTCAGGTGGGATTATTATAGGAATTTTGTAATCTTGATGAGAGCTTCAATTTGATATATAGCACATCGTCTGGAACACATCGTGTGTAAGGAATTTTGATGCCCTGGATCAGGCCCTTTGTCGTCCCTATGAGGAAGGGCTACAGTGTCAGGCGGGTCAGACCCGACCTGAGCGGCACTGCCCCGAGCCTGTGCACACGGGCACTCTGCGTGCTTGCGAGAGCTGCGCGTGGCTAGATGGCATGTGTGTGTTTCAATAATTAGGGATTAATTAATTTAATAAATTCCAAATCTTTAATGCTTAATATATTCTTGATTTCAAGTCCAAATATATATTGATCTTATATCTTAAAGTGATAAAAAAAAATAAGAAACATTAATATGATATTATATTTTAATCATTAAATGATGATCATCTGCTTGCTATGAAATTAATAGATCGTTATTGTGGTTCATATGATTAAGAAAGAATATTAAGATCTTGTAATGGAACCATTTTAGAAAGTTATGTGTGACATCATTCCTATTAAGATTAAGTTTAGATCATTCTAAATACATTAGATCACTCAAAATTAGTTAACATTCTGGTACTATGTTAAAGTGACTAACTTAAATTGTTGAACAATAAAGATTCGAGTAAGGATGTAAGTAAACTATAGACTTAAATAATGGAAACATATACTTATAAGTGATTAGTATAATCTATGGATAGAAATTTAAGATAAGATGACATGTGATATGATAAAGCTAAACTTAGTTTTAAGTGCTAATTTGGCTTAGAATCTTTTGGTAACAATAGATAAAATTAAACCTATAATCTGGTATTGTAATATCAAAACTTGGAAACTTTAGAGTAAAAAAAGGAGAATCTTGCATACTTAGATTGGTAAAATAATAAAGGTTAGATCTAAATAACCTTGTTTAAGTAGGATCATTCCTTAAGCCTGTCTAATTAGACCGATAGTCTTATAAAGTCATTAGATTGAGAATAAAATTAGCATTGATCTATATTGTGGCATATCTAATGCTAAGCTAACCTAAGATGTGAGATGGAGAATCATGGGATAAGATATTAAGCTATTAAATGAAAATTAAGATAATGATCATCAAGTTGGAGAATTAGAAAATCTTTTGAGCTAGGTTAATGTGATTATAACCAAGAATGAGCAATAGTGAACCTATAATTTTGGTATTTTTAAATGTCTTATTAGAAAGGGAATATTAAACTTAGTCATTTGTAGTATTAAAAACAAAATAAGTCTTTGAATCAGATTTAACATCTATATTTATAAATTATTTTATCATTTGAATAATACTTAATTAAACCACTATTTTCCAAAACCACATTACTATATTATTATACTTCAATTAACTTAGGGATTGAATGATGTTTACATCAATTGGGGGCTTGATTAGACCCAATCATTAGGATATATAATTAAAGTAGAAAATAATTGATATCACATTGTTTGCAATAATTAGAAATTCTTGAAATACTATAACACATTGAGACTAAATCCTTGAGATCATTCATCAAGACATTATGCATAAAATTAAATATTTAAACATACTTTTGGGGGGTTTCATATAGTGGATTATGTTGTACAACTATTATTGAGCCAAGGAAGGTTATGGAGTGATCAAGCGACCACACATATCCTATGAGGAGGACTGTGTATGTTTATAGGAGATCCTGTTTAGATTATAGTTAAGCAGATGTGCTTGACTCATCACTTGTTCTGTATAGTGGTCGCAGAACAAATCACATATTTAAATCATAATAAATAAATGGTATTTACAGTTTATAGTCTTTATGACTGCATTCACATTATATTCAATCATTGAAGCTGAACTCATTGACTTACTTACTTTACTTCAGCAGTTTACTTGACAACTTTACTTGCATTTTTGTATAGTGTAGATATTCAATGCAGGATTATGAATGTTATTATAAGCATACATTCTTACATACTTTATGATTTTTGATACTTTGCACTATCTTGGATCAGGAGCTATGTGTGGATCTTGGACCCAAGGTGAATCATGTCCAGTTATTGTAACTTATGCGATATACTCCTTTCAGTCTTTTTACTTTATTTTCCTTAGAGGATGTGTGCCCTTAAATGTTTGTATAACTTTATTTAATTTTGGATATTCAACTTTATTATCATGTGATGCATTTTCTTTTTATTATTGAATGGTTGGAATGGTATGCATGTATATTTATATTATTTTATGCATCTAATTTTCCTCTTTAGAGATTATTAACTCCCTTTAGTATTAAATAGTGGGTTCTAATTCACTAATATAGTATTAAGTATTATAGTAATATTTATTTTTTAGTTAGATTGCTTAATCTTATAATAGGGCATTTTATCTATCTTGTAAATTAGAATATACCAAACTCAAAATCTTACATTTTCATTCAAGTGTGTAAAATTGGTTTGAGACCCAGTAAGCTAATTTGTCGTACAAGCAAGAGTATTAACCATACTTGGTTATAATGAACTTTTATAATCATCAAGTACATGACAATTGCACTAAATGCATATTCAGAAGTAACAGTTGTAATAAGAATAGTAAGAATATCTTTGGTCATCTTTGCTAATGTATACCACTTAAAAAAAAACTATTTTCCATCATTTTAAAATATCAAATGAATATCTTTGTTCTTGAAGCACCTTAATGCAATCCTCATCCAAATAAAGCTCAATCTCCATTTTAATTAGCTAGTTGGCATAAGCAGACTCCAAAAAGAAGTCAAAATTAATTAAAATTGAATTTCTTAGTTCACAATAACTTGAACTTGAGCTGCCTTGAAGCATTAATGAACTGTTTGAAGAATCAAAAATTTCTCTAGATGTGTCTACATGCAAATTTCGTAAAACCCACTCAATTTTCTCATTACCCAGAATATATTAATCTAAATGTAAAATTAATAAATGCTATACTTCACCTTGGATCAAGCAAAATGGCAATGCACATTAATAAGTTAGCATCACACCAATACTTGTCAAATTTTTGATTCATTAAAATGCACATCAATCTATCAAAATCATCATTCTCGCTTGCCCCACTCTCAAAAATATATTTAATCTGAATCATTTCAGGAATAAAGAGATTAGGAGTTGGGTAAGTCAAATATGAAAATATCTTTGAAGCATTCTTTAAGAATACATTTAATTCTAACAAATATATCTCAATCAGCATCAGTCAAAGCCCAAAATAATCCCTTATCTTATCTAAGAAATTCATGCAACACAGTTTTATAATGAACGGTACAGTCCAGCAATATAGAATGTGGATGATCTCCACCTTATTTTTACATCACCTGAAAGATCTCTACAAATTGATACATCAACTAATCTTGCAATCTCACAGAATATTCTTAAGCAGGTTGAATATTTGCTTAATATAAATAATGGTCTCTCTAACAACTTCAATGATATTATTGTGGTTTTTAAGGTCTTCTTAAATAGTTAAATTTAAAATATGTGCACAATAACGAACATAAAAATATTTTTCCTTTAATAAAAAGTATGTTAGTGTTCTAAAATTTTTTGACTAAATATTTGTTGCATTATCATTGGCACGTGCATTGTTAAATATAATTGTCATAATTTATTTGTCGATGCCCCACTGCATTATGCGCTCATTAATGACACCAGCAATGACATGTGCAATATGCAGAGGGTTAAGGCCAAAAAAATTTATAATTGAATGTTGCAACACCCAATCTGAATTAATGTAGTGTGTTCTTAAACACATATACCCTATTGATTGATTTGAAGTTCAACAATCAACTGTTAAGAAAATATGATTAACATAATTTAGCACTTTCTTCATCTTATACTTTTCTATTTCATAAATTTTCAAGCATTCAGTCCATGTAATCTTTTTGGAAATTTTCCTATAATTATAATTCAAAATATATATAAAGATTGAAATATGATTTCTCTACAAACTAAAAAGGTAGTTTAGCCGTAATAATCATCTTTGCCAATATATTATTAACTTTGTTATTATCGCATGTAAATGTAACACAAAAATTACTAGTTTTAAAGTTCACTGATTTTTTCTTATCCAATATCTTTAGGTTAAAAACCTTATATTTTTTGTTTACTTAACTTAATACTGGACAAAGTTTGATATGCCTAAAATAATTTGAGGTAGATTCATATTTCTGTGATATATAAGTCTTATGACAATGCTTACATGCAAGTTTATCAACTACATTGCCTTTGTTATCCTTAGATTTTATTATTTCAAAATGATCCCAAATTGTACTTCTTTTTTTTAATGTTCTAACATTTGAAACAATCTAATTTGTTTCACTTATTTGGATTACAAGAACAGTAGGATTTGTATTTGCCCCCTATTTTTTGACTCAAATACAACATTTTGTTCACCTTTTGATTTATCAATTTCAATTTCAAAGGAGTTACTTTTATCTTCCATTTGGCTGAAATATTTTTTAATAAAAAAATACACATCAACACATATATGTTCATAAGAAGAAATATTTTAAAGGCTAAAAAGCAATTATAATAAGCACATATAAGTTCATATTTTAGCTCAAAAAATATATCTATAATTTGCAGTATGTCTAAAGCCGTAAACTTTAATCATAAAATAGGCTCACAAATCATAATTTACTGTATATTTAAAAACTCTAAAATTTTGCAAGAAAATTCAACATAATATAAAGAGAACCACAAGCTTAACTCACGAGCCAAGAACTTTAACCTTAAGAGCAAGCAAACAATTTTTTTTAAAGCCGCAAGATGCAAGATATTTATTTAAGTTTTATTAAACACCAAATTTCAAACGAATAATTAAGAATATCAAAATCTTGATTAAATTCTCTGTTAATCTTAAATAAAGATTAAAGATTAAAGCTTTAGCCTGCGAATTTAACATAAGAAAATCACATATACTAGAAAGAAAAAAGTGTAAAGAATATAACCACATGTTCATCTCCAAGTTTTAATCCTAAGAAAATATTATAACTTACTGCATGTCGAAATCTTTGAATAAATTGAAATAACATTAAATAGAAGTACATAATGTAAAGAGAATGACATCATCACCTTGAAGCTTTAATCCTAAAATATGCAATTATGCAAATAACTTGTTGCAACTCTGAAAATCCTAAAAAAATGCATAAATATTTTGATAAAATATTAAAGAAATCGTAATACTGTAACTGTTAAAATATAACTCAAACTCACATCTTTAACTCTTAAAACAAAATTACAAACTCATAAACTATTGTATGTCTAAAAATCCTAAAATTAAATAGAAGTACAGAACATAAACATAATCACATCGTCAGCTTGTGGATTTAACGCTAAAACATGCAAACCTAAAAAAAACACAAAATAATTTGACTAAATATTAAAGTAATTTTTAGAATGTAAGTCTGTAACTGTAAAAACACAATTTAACTTACAGTTTAACTATAAAATAAAGTTACGGGCTCATAAATTATTGCATGTCAAAAAACTCTAAAATTAATAGAAGTACAAAACGTAAACAGAATCACAATATCATTTTACAGCTTTAATCATAAAACATGCAAATAACTTACTTTAATACTAAAAATCTTAAGAAAACATAAAAATATATTGACAAAGTATTAAAGAAAATGTTAGACTATAACTATAAAAGTATAATTTCAACTCACAGACTAACCCTAAGAATAGAGTCACATGCTCATAATTATTGCATATTTAAAAATTCTAAATTAAACAGAAGTATTGAACAAACATAACGTAAAGAGAATCACTGAATCATAGCGTCAGCTTATGGTTTTAACCTTAAAACATGCTAACAACTTGCTGTAAGTTTAAGAACCCTAAAATAAATACAAAAATATTTTGACAAAATATTAAACAAATCATAAGAGTGTAAGAGCACCACTCCAACTCGAAGGGATGACACACAAGAACCACCAAAGATAGAAGGGAGAAGTCGTCATTCGTATGGAATGTAGGAATCGAGAGTTAGGAGCGAGACTCCGAGATCGAAAACAAAAAAAGCAACGACTAGCGATCCAGCCAGAGCTAGAGAGAAATGAGAGTATGGGAAATTGAGAATGAGACTTTAGGGTTATGGCTAACAGAGGGAAATGAGGCGTAGAGGGTGAGAGTTGATAACTCGAGATCGAGAAGGACAAATGACAGAACTCTGAAGCTTAATCGAGGATTCTAGATTTAGAAATCTAACATTTAATAAAATCAAATCCGCCATTTAAATAAATTTAAATTTGTTTTCAAATCTGTCACGAACAAAAAAAAAAACGTACGAAGTTCGAACCCTCATCGCCGCTAGTCGCGAGTTATCCAACTGTGCTACGAAGTTTTTAATAATGTATATTTCGAGTCGACTAGAGCCCAACTCGAACTCGACTCAAATTGGGCTCGAGTAAGGCGGTTCAACTCGAAAATTGACTTGACATTTTCGAGTCGAGGTCGATCTGACTCAAAAATCAACCAATTTTTCGTACGAGTTTCGAGTTTCGATTAAAATTGTCACCCCTAGTAAACCATCTATCAAACCAAAAGGTGGTGTAGAAATCAATAAACTTTCAAAGTATCAAATCCTCCATACTCTCCCTAGCATCTAAAGACAGCTTCCTAGTAAAGGAATCAATATTTTTATGATTTATCAAAACATGGTGCAAGGATTTGCAATGTTTTGCTTTATAAATAGGGACCCATAAAGTATTGGAAGTTCTAAGATAAAATTGTACTCAAATCTTCAAGGTTTCTCAAATCAAACCCCTTTCATCATGAAGAAAGATGATGTCATCCCCAAGAGGACCAGATCATTTTTTAAAACATTTTAATACACTTTAGGACCCATTTAGTATATGCGACTTCAAGCCAATTGTGGAGGATAGCATTAAATACACACTCAAGCTTACCCCCTTAGTTTCTAATAAGTTTTGGAGACCAAGAGCTTAAACATTTAATAGAAATTTGAATTTCTTTCAATTGATATTCAACTCACCAGAATAAGTTTCAAGTTTTGTGAGGCAATTTATATTTTATATATATATATATATATATATATATATATATATATATATATATATATATATATATATTATGACAATTTGGAAGCAACCAAATGAACTGCTCAACGAGCAAAACCTAGAAAATATTTACATCATATTTCATAGTAACATTATTATTTACAAGCAATAAAATATTCTTCACAAAATGGACTGCTACTATTAATCAAGCAAACAATACTCATGTTGGGGCACACTTCAATAGTACAAATTACACATCATACAAATATTGCACAAAAAGCCTTCGAGTATTATGTTTTTCATTCAATAGTGACGCAAAAAATTGGGCCAAAAAAGACCGTCAGATAGCCTTTCACTGCGCAGGTCGGAAATTTTGGAACTCAGGAGTTCGAGAAGAAGCACAACCATCCAGCACGCCGAAGTCCCGCTGCAAATCCGAAGAGCAATAAGTTTCAGGATAAATGGGATCTAAACAAATTATAATCACTAGTGCAACCAAACTAATTCGATTTTCACTAATGTTATTAAGATACATTTGAACATTGTACAGAATTTGGCCGTCTGGCATTGATGTTATCATGAATAAGAATAATGGGTTGTAGTATGTGTTTGATTGCAATGCGGCTTGTCTATTGTTTTCATGCTACTACTGGATCACATTATTGTTATACCTTCAACTTCTTTCTCTTTTTATTTAATACCCTTGGAGATTAGGAATGGGATTAAAGCAAAAAATTTAGCTGTTGAAGAATAATTTATTAATCAAAAGGATTGTCTTAGTAGATCTAAGAATAATACATGGGTGTGCATCTTTAATGATAACAGAACTATTAATACAAAACAAAGGTGAAAAGGAGAACAACGTGATTGTTATTATTCAAACTAGTTTGATGAAAAGTAAAATTGCTTTTAGACTGTTGTATGATCAAAAATTCCCACTTAAAATTAAAGATTTATTGAACACTCGTAGCAAGGTCAAAGTGGCTCAAATGGTAAATAAAATTAGGGAATACTATCATAGATGATACAGAACTAATAGGCATGTAGATTCTTTAATGCTACTGCAAGAAAATTGTATATGAATTTTTTTCATGTTAAATGAAGAGGAATATTAAAAAAGATATGAGAAAATAAACTATTAAAGAGAATCTTTTATTTTTGTCTGTTATGGAGGCACTTCAGTTTGAATGTGCATAAGGAAAACAAATAATTCATGTAACCAACTTCACTTAATGGGACTAAGGCTTGCTGTTGTGTTCGTTCTAAAAAGGAACATGCATACAATTTATAGTACCTTAGCTTGTTCATGAGCCAACTTCATTCTTCTGTACTCCTGCTGTGCCTGATATGAGCGAAACATCGCTTGAACACGAATGACTGACCTCTGCACTCTATCTTCAGCTTGCTTTCTACTAATCTTAAAGAAATCCTCCTCCAGTGTAGCCAATTTTTCTGATTCATCGTTCACTGCAGAAACTTTCATGACTTGAACCTGAATTCCACGTAAGCCCTTCCTCTTCATTCTCCAACGAAGGATTGCTTTCTCAAGCACTCCAACTGACCAAATAATCTTTCGATATTGCTTCCTCACTTGGTGGCCTCGGAACACAGACTGCAAGGAAATATAATTATTTAGCCCAAAAAAATTCATAGTACACATTATGTTTGGCAAGTGAAAAAGAAGAGGACTGCTAGAATCAAAGCCAAATTCATTTATTAATATTTATTTACTTGAGTTTGAAAAATAGATAAATGAAATATAAATTTCCAAGCATTTTTTGCATAAATCTCTTTTTTATATATAAGATCACATCATCAAAATTTACTTGTGTCTATGAGTTGAGCATCATATTAGTTATTTAAAAAGGTAAGAAAATCTTCCAAACAATTATATTTTTTAGGTACCATTAGAATCACCTGTGCAACAAAAAAAGAAGTTACTTTCTAAGTAAATATTTTCCAAGTGAAATAAATGAAATAAAACAACTAATTTAAATAAAATAATAATGGGAAAAAGTATCAATGAATTGCTTGTTTGATAATTCTCCATCTTCGATTGCATTGAAATTGAACCACTAAGCATCCATTTCTAGATTAATTGAAACAAAAAAAAATCAATATTAAAGAGTTCAAGATATTAGAAATGATCATTTAAACATGAAAATTTGGCTTTATATTATTAGGAAATGAATATCAAAACAAATTATATAAAAAAAGAACAATTGCAAGGAAAACAACTTCATTGCATAAACAACAGACGTTTTCTATAAAAAAGAAAGAACTGTGTTCTTATGCTTGTTGGAAAATGTCAATACTACTATGAGCACTTATTTCAGTAAGAAAATTGCCAAAATAGTTTCAAACTTAAGAGAATTGATAGACTATTTTGATATATTATCTATTTCAGCTTGAGCCATCATATCCTTCAGAACAGTTTGGTTGCAACGATGAATAAAACAAATAAAGAGAATAATGATGCATATAGCGAATTTACAGATAATTGTCTCTGGATCAACACTCAATTCCATGTATGGAAAAACTTTAAGAAATATTTTTACCACAATCATATTTAATTGAAAAAAGAGCATTTGTCAATGCATATCATTTACCTGGATCTTTACTGCCTGTCGTCGCATGTTCAGAAAATCCTTCCGAGCCCGCCAGGTGCGAAAATGACTTTGTATTCTGGCAGCTGCCTTCATCAACTTTCGCCTGCTGTGATTGCGATACGCATGTTGGATTCTTAAAGCAGCAACAATCTGAGATGCTTCCATCTCTGGTTTGGCCATTTGAATTGCTTCAGTTTGCAGCTTTAAAGCACGTTCCCTGAACGCAGCCTGTATACGATCAGCTGCTTCGGCGGCATTCCTATAAGCAGCTAAGGATTCTTTCAGGCACACTTCCTGCTCGCTAAGAATCCCAGAATAGGGATCCTCTGGGTTGGCTTGATCTTTTGAGGCCAGGGAGATGGACGAAGGTATATTGCCACAGAGCGACATAGACTCAAAATGTGCAGTTAATCCCTTCTCAGCAAGGTATGCGGCCAGGCCATCATGACCGCCTTTTGATGCCAGATCCGCAGCAGTAAATCCTCCGGGGTTTTCTGGTGTAGGATCTGTAACTAAACTTGGATTGGCCCCAGCTGACAAAAGTGTAGCAACCATCCTTACTCTGAAGTCAAAAATGGAATAATGCCCCCCAAAAATCCTCAGCACTTGGCAGAAAATAATCATTTGTATAACAAAACAAAAATCATGAAAGTAATTAAGTTATAAAAGTTAAGTTTTGTCATAAATCAACCAACTGAGCCAAAAATAATGTTATACTGATTCAATTATATGTTTTGGTTTTCATAAAAGTTTTTCAAAACATTACCGTAAGCCTTCATTAAATGCACAACTTAATAGGGCTCAGGGATCCATTAGACTCAGTTGCACTGGTTTAAAATTTGTCTTGGAAAAGCTAGTGAGATAATTCTATTCCGAACAAAACAAAAAAATACGTGCGAATATAACCCACCTGTACGTCCAAGCCTTTACAATTGCCATAATTAAAGGAGCATGCAAATACTCACCGGTAATAAAATGGAGCCCTACTTTTAATAACAATACCAAGATTAAAATTTAAGAATAGTTAGTTAGGAAGAAAAAATTGGCAGGTTTTAACTAAAAATAGTGCCCACCCATTGATAATCCCGACATTACTATTAGGATAAAATATATCAAATTCTCAAGTGAATAAATTATGTCATTAGGTACAGATATTTGGATAACTTTTTTAGGAATACCTAACACTACAACTACCAAGTAACCACTCTACTATTTCAACTTGACCAATTTAAATTCAAGACTATTCAACAATCCAACATAATTCTCAACTATTGAATAAGTCTATTTTAGTTCCAAAATTATTCATTTTGATTCATATCAATCCATAATTTCTCATTTTTGGGATAAGATTGGTCTCAGAATGAATACTTTGGAGACTAAATTGAACCAATTCAACAGGTGGGGGTCTAAACTAGACTAATTGAAAGGTTGAGACTAAATTAGTTAAACTGAGATAGTCAATGGACTATCAAACATTTCACTTTAGAAAAAAAAATGATAAATCAGCCTTGGCAAAGCACCAAGTGCCATAACTAAAAAAGCTATTTAGACACAGCTGCACATTCATATCGATAGCAAAACTCCAAAACAGATTCATGATAATTCCTATTTCATGATCAAAGAAAATATACCTCCCAAGATAAGCTGCCCAATGCAATGCTGTCCAGCCATAAGCATCTCTAAAATCCAAGGAAAAACCAGACAATGAAAATAGACTAATAGCCCAAGTGTAATCTAGAATAGAGCACAAATGAATGGCGCCCTGACCTTGACTGTCTCGAGAAGTTGTTCTATATCCCTGAGCAATTTTTTCGATTAACCACTCTTGCAGTTTGTTTTTAAACACCAGCTCAAGCAAATTTTCATAAGCTTGATAAGGTTGAATATCATTTTTACAGTCTAATTTGAGTAATCCAAACCAATCAGTTTCAATATGAGGTGAGGTAAGCAGTGCAAATTTTTTTGAATCCTTTATAGCTTTAGGCAAAAGTTTGTTGGAAAAAGAGATGTCGCTTGTAGAGAACAGTAGATGAGCCAGTCTTTTTTGCACCATCACATCTTTATATTTTGTATTTTCAATGTCATCCTTTAAAGTAGCTCCATTATCCAACTGAGCCACCGGCAAATGGCGATAATTAAATGTTATAACCTGGCTAATAGGTGTGTGGCCATCAAAAGTCAAGAATAGATCAACTGTTCCCGGGATTTGTGGCAATGCAATACATCGATATACTCCAGGCTGAATAATTTCTGTGCTAACACATAATTCACCAAATACACAATAGATGCTTGAACTTTTAAGATGCCTATGTGATTCAGAAAAAGTTCCAATCACAACAACCTGCAATAATTTGACACTTTAAAATTGTAAAATTATTGATAAAATAAACAACCAGATCAAAATTCATATGCATATTAATAAAATATCGCCAAAAGGAGTTCAATAATAACTAATAAAATGAGAGATAAAGATAAAAATAAATGTAAACCATTTTATAAATTGAATATTCATAGCTTGCGTGCCCTAAATACCCAGAAAACAGGTTTAGTTTACATGGGAAGCCTTGAAATGCACAAAGTCAAACTGATATTAAACTTTTAAGTGACTTTAAAATTAATGAAGCATTTGCTAGAGGTTTGCCATAATGAAAAATATGTCATAGTATTGCATGGTGGCTGGGGGAAAATCGCATGCACAAGCCATGTTCATTGAGAGAACTCGAGAGTACACACTATTTGAGAGAAAAAAGCTTGAACAAACAAGATTTTCAGCAATATTTAGTTCAATATTTAAATAAAGGACGAATACCCTCATAATTTATTAGCTCTATGACTCAAAAGCTAGTACTCAAAATCTGAGGAGGTTGCTTAAACTTCAAATATGAAATATAAAGTTAATATTTATAAATTGCATCTATTAGAAGAATGATGTGATGGATGGAGATATACCCAATAAAAATCTCATAATTCCATTGTGCCAGGTCCACCAGGGATGCAAGCTAACATTAGTGTATAATGCCAGTGTATGATCTTGAACAAACAAGACTTTCAGGAATATTTAGTTCAATCTTTATATAAAGGATGAATACCCTCATAATTTATTAGTTCTATGACTCAAAAGCTAGTACTCAAAATCTGAGGAGGTTGCTTAAACTTCAAATATGAAATTTAAAATTAATATTTATAAATTGCATCTATTAGAAGAATGATGTGATGGACAGAGATTTACCCAATTAAAATCTCATAACTCCATTATGCCAGGTCCATCAGGGATGCAAGCAACATTAGTGCATGATTGATACCAATGATCCACACAAATAATGTTGGAGGTTATAGAGCTATTGCGGATAGCACATGAAATAACAAGCTATTATAAGAAATTATAAAAATCTTAAAAATAATGCATAGCAGAAAAACTTGATAAACAATCACTTCAAAAAATATATAAACAGAGCATAAGATTTTTAAATAAAAATCATTAATGAAAATATCATAATCATTTTATGACAACCATAGTCAGGGTTTTAAAGTTGGCTGAGAAATGTGGAGGGCTGTGTCAGATATCAGTTTTCGTAAATATGATGAATTGACATGACAAGAAAAATTTCATCTATTTTCAATTCAGCATATTTACGAAAACTGATATCTGACACACTATTTGAGAGAAAAAAGCTTGAAAATAGATAAAATAATGACTAATGGTTTATAAGATCATTATTTTATCTATTTTCAAATTTCATACTTGTTAGAGACTAATGGTACTTCTTTAGACATTCCAGTTAGGTAGCTGCACTTCTTTATTTTATTTCAGTTGTGGCTAAACTTAAAAATTATAAATATACTCCTAATTGTGGTTTATTCAAGTGCCAAAATGTAATTTAGCATGAAAATGATTTGGTCCCCTACGGCCTATGCTGCTTGAGCATTCCATTTGATTCAGTAAGCTCTTATCTGTCTGTAGAAGTTGTGGTAACCTATTTGTTAGTGGGCATAATATTGTCTTGTTTTCTACCCTGTTCATGTAAGAACAAATCAAAGTTGTTATTTTACAACTAGATTATTAACTTTTGTTTTAGTTCAATTGACTGAAATTATAAAATTTATTCCACTTATTTTTTATTCTGTTTTTGTCTTTGTTTTATGTTGTCAATTTGTGAATATTATGTTAAGTTCAGTTTGCACTCACATATTTAAATTGTGTTCATGTGTTTTCAAAATTAAAAGTAATGAGTTTATAAATCAATTTGAAAGATCTAGAAATGGTAATGCTGAGATTTATGATGTTGTTTTTCACTGGTTTGATGATTTCAAAATTTTCTCAATTCTGTGATGATACAGATGTAGGAGGGAATGAGATTATTAGAGAAGATAGAAATATTAATGACAACGAGAATGATGATGATGATGATAACAATTATGAATGTGGCAATTCAAAAAGATCTGAGGAATTTGTTGAGAGTGATTTTTTAATGAAAGAAGATGAAGCAATGGCCGAAAGAAATTGATCAAGTTATGCAATCATGCTAATAAATGGGCCAGAAGAATGGCCACAAAACAGTAAAAAATCTCCTCTACCACCGTTATATAAAAAGCTATGAGAGAGAGACCACCAAAATTAAGAAAAAAAATGTTTGAGAAAGGAGGATAATCAACGACATGGTTGGAGAATGAGCAAAGTTAGTTGCAACATTTTAACTTGTGGGAAACCAAACAAATGTAAGGCACATAATAAAAAGACAAGCAAATATTGGGCATTGATATGGTTGATATTCAAGAACATAATTTAACTATAGTTTAAATAACTAATTTTTTTATCTCAGCTTTTTTAGATATATATGTTACTATTTTATTAAGGATTTTTTTGTTTAATAATGTAGGTTAACGTGCATGATGCATATTTGTAAGCTAACAATTTTCAAGAAAGTGCGTCAACTCAAACATGCAGATTAATATAATTGAACAATGATAAACACTTGCAAGCTTTTTTCTAAGGATAACTTTTTTTTTTAAATAAATGTACACATGCATACTTTTAGCATTTACATTTATTAAAATAGGTCTACATGCAAATAAACAAAAGAGCACCGCAATTATTGGACAATGAATAGCTACAGTTGTGGATGCTGGCTGATATCTTTTTTGGTAGCAAAAAGTGCACATTGAGAGTTTAGAACAGTATTAGCATATTGCTTGATTTCTCTGCAGAGAGCATAGAGCTGCAAGCCACATTTTTTCACACTGGAACAAGATGCTCTCTTTTTGTATTTCTATTTAAGTGGAGACTCAAAAATAATTTTATCTTTTATTATTATTAAAATTTGTCTAAGAAAAATGAAGTAACACGTGTATTTGTAAATAATTTGAAAATATTTGTATTTGAAAATGAGGCTAATATAGCTGATCAATGTGAAATACTTGTGTACCGCTGATTGTCATGAATCTATTCCCCATTATTGAATGCAATATGTAATCTGATCATAAACAATTACCATAGATCAAGAATTAACTCTAAAGGAGGTTTCATCTTTATCGAGTGGAGTTTGTGATCTCTCATTTTTATTGCCAGTTGGTTTTATTGGCTTTTGATGGAGTTAATGGTTTTTGTGTAGTGGCGCTGGGTTTTGCTGTTACTGTGAAATCTGAAAGTAAAGTTGGAGAAAGATGCAAAGAAATATTATCAAAGCAAAGAATAACGTTTAGCATAAAGATCCTCTCGAAGATGATTGTTGCTGACTCTGACTTCAAGAGAATGCAGAACTGAATCTTTTGGGGCCCTATTTAGTTGAGAGCATTTGCTGAAGACAGCAGTTTTCTTTTTTGTTAGATTCTTGTAGTAGTTTAGTTGCTTTTAAGTCATTGGATTCAAATTTCATTTAACCCTTTAGATTTGGTTGGGTCTTTTTGGGTTCAAGTTCATTGTAAGAGATCAACCCATTTAATACTCCATACTTTAACTATTAATGAAATTTTTGTCTAACAAAATCTGCCCTTCCGATTTTACAGAAACAGGGAAGAGCCACAGCCCTTTATTGCTTTGTCTCCTCTTTCCTTCTTGCTCGACATCACCTTTACTAGCTGACATGTTCTTTTTCTTTCTTCTTCATGCTAGTGGATAAAAATTGTTATACCTGTTTAGAATAACAAGGGTGATGCTTAAATCATATGAAACACAAATCCCTTCTCTCCAAGACTCTAAGGAACTTATCTTGATCTCTATCATAAGCTTCTTCAAAATTCAAAAAAATTAAATGAAAATCTTTTCTTTCTCCAAAGTTTTCCATCAAACCGTTTAAAATATGTATGACTTCCATGATAGATCTATCTGGCATAAAACCAAATAAATTTAAAGTGCAAGCATTCCTCCATAACCTCCATTCAATAACTCTCTCTCAATATTTCAAAGTATGAGACGAACTTGATTCCATAATCATTTGCACATTTTTAAGCATCACCCTTGTTATTCTAAACAGGTATAACAATTTTTATCCACTAGCATGAAGAAGAAAGAAAAAGAACATGTCAGCTAATAAAGGTGATGTCGAGCAAGAAGGAAAGAGGAGACAAAGCAATAAAGGGCTGTGGCTCCTCCCTGTTTCTGTAAAATCGGAAGGGCAGATTTTTTTAGACAAAAATTTCATTAATAGTTAAAGTATGGAGTATTAAATGGGTTGATCTCTTACAATGAACTTGAACCCAAAAAGACCCAACCAAATCTAAAGGGTTAAATGAAATTTGAATCCAATGACTTAAAAGCAACTAAACTACTACAAGAATCTAACAAAAAAGGAAACTGCTGTCTTCAGCAAATGCTCTCAACTAAATAGGGCCCCAAAAGATTCAGTTCTGCATTCTCTTGAAGTCAGAGTCAGCAACAATCATCTTCGAGAGGATCTTTATGCTAAACATTATTCTTTGCTTTGATAATATTTCTTTGCATCTTTCTCCAACTTTACTTTCAGATTTCACAGTAACAACAAAACCCAGCGCCACTACACAAAAACCAATAACTCCATCAAAAGCCAATAAAACCAACTGGCAATAAAAATGAGAGATCACAAACTCCACTCGATAAAGATGAAACCTCCTTTAGAGTTAATTCTTGATCTATGGTAATTGTTTATGATCAGATTACATATTGCATTCAATAATGGGGAATAGATTCATGACAATCAGCGGTACACAAGTATTTCACATTGATCAGCTATATTAGCCTCATTTTCAAATACAAATATTTTCAAATTATTTACAAATACACATGTTACCTCATTTTTCTTAGACAAATTTTAATAATAATAAAAGATAAAATTATTTTCGAGTCTCCACTTAAATAGAAATACAAAAAGAGAGCATCTTGTTCCAGTGCGAAAAAATGTGGCTTGCAGCTCTATGCTCTCTGCAGAGAAATCAAGCAATATGCTAATACTGTTCTAAACTCTCAATGTGCACTTTTTGCTACCAAAAAAGATATCAGCCAGCATCCACAACTGTAGCTATTCATTGTCCAATAATTGCGGTGCTCTTTTGTTTATTTGCATGTAGACCTATTTTAATAAATGTAAATGCTAAAAGTATGCATGTGTACATTTATTTAAAAAAAAAAGTTATCCTTAGAAAAAAGCTTGCAAGTGTTTATCATTGTTCAATTATATTAATCTGCATGTTTGAGTTGACGCACTTTCTTGAAAATTGTTAGCTTACAAATATGCATCATGCACGTTAACCTACATTATTAAACAAAAAAATCCTTAATAAAATAGTAACATATATATCTAAAAAAGCTGAGATAAAAAAATTAGTTATTTAAACTATAGTTAAATTATGTTCTTGAATATCAACCATATCAATGCCCAATATTTGCTTGTCTTTTTATTATGTGCCTTACATTTGTTTGGTTTCCCACAAGTTAAAATGTTGCAACTAACTTTGCTCATTCTCCAACCATGTCGTTGATTATCCTCCTTTCTCAAATATTTTTTTCCTTAATTTTGGTGGTCTCTCTCTCATAGCTTTTTATATAACGGTGGTAGAGGAGATTTTTTACTGCTTTGTGGCCATTCTTCTGGCCCATTTATTAGCATGATTGCATAACTTGATCAATTTCTTTCGGCCATTGCTTCATCTTCTTTCATTAAAAAATCACTCTCAACAAATTCTTCAGATCTTTTTGAATTGTCACATTCATAATTGTTATCATCATCATCATCATTCTCGTTGTCATTAATATTTCTATCTTCTCTAATAATCTCATTCCCTCCTACATCTGTATCATCACAGAATTGAAAAAATTTTGAAATCATCAAGCCAGTGAAAAACAACATCATAAATCTCAGCATTACCATTTTTAGATCTTTCAAATTGATTTATAAACTCATTACTTTTAATTTTGAAAACACATGAACACAATTTAAATATGTGAGTGCAAACTAAACTTAACATAATATTCACAAATTGACAACATAAAACAAAGACAAAAACAGAATAAAAAATAAGTGGAATAAATTTTATAATTTCAGTCAATTGAACTAAAACAAAAGTTAATAATCTAGTTGTAAAATAACAACTTTGATTTGTTCTTACATGAACAGGGTAGAAAACAAGGCAATATTATGCCCACTAACAAATAGGTTACCACAACTTCTACAGACAGATAAGAGCTTACTGAATCAAATGGAATGCTCAAGCAGCATAGGCCGTAGGGGACCAAATCATTTTCATGCTAAATTACATTTTGGCACTTGAATAAACCACAATTAGAAGTATATTTATAATTTTTAAGTTTAGCCGCAACTGAAATAAAATAAAGAAGTGCAGCTACCTAACTGGAATGTCTAAAGAAGTACCATTAGTCTCTAACAGGTATGAAATTTGAAAATAGATAAAATAATGATCTTATAAACCATTAGTCATTATTTTATCTATTTTCAAGCTTTTTTCTCTCAAATAGTGTGTACAACCTTAGTCCCACTCCCTAAGTTCCAAATAGAAAGATCCTTTCTAATAGTTTATTCCCAAGTTAGTTTGGCCTAAAAATGCCTAATTATAAGGGGGCTACTATAAATGAATTCTTAATAATGGAAACACTAAGAATTAGTAGATTTTAATACACCCTCATATGGAAAAATAAATAATGCCATTCCAAGTTTATTTATTAATCTTCAAATTATGATTTGTGAGTGCTCATTGTTAGAACAACAATTATCTATTCTTTGGCTGGGTTATAAACCATGCATGTAGTTTCATCCTTTCTACAAAATGAAGATTCGCTTCCACGAACTTTCTCCTATCATGATTCATGATAAATCTAATCATGAGAAATACTAATTGCAGCCTATCTATCCACAATAAAGTTTTTAAGAAATGCTGTTGAGATAATTAGCAATCTCAGCAATCTATTGAGTATCCCTTCACATATATACCATGAGCAAAGGCTCAAAATTCAGCTTTTGCGCTGCTATAATTGGTCATTAGCTGTTTTTTACTTCACCAGGTTACTATGTTTCCTCAAATATAAGTACAGTACCTCAAGCAAGACTTTCTATTCACAACTTAACAAACCAGCTGACATCAGTATATTCAGCCCCCCATTGTCCTTTTTAAAAGAGTTTTCCTCTTCCAAGGGGTGCCTTTTAGGTATCTAGTATATCCTAAAAACAAACTTTTTGTCTGCTAAATATATTATCTTGCCTGCCAATATATAAGTTAGCACTTTTGCTTTCAAGTTATAATTTAATGTTGGGCTCCACGAAAGTTTTGGCGGATTTGCATTCAAGAATAACAATAATGTAGATGATTCAAAATGATTTTTTTCTCAAAAGTTTTGACCAAATACTCTTTAGCTGTTTTAGATAATTATAGTTATTCTTTTCCATAATCAAATCATCAATATACACAATAAATTGGCAGTTTTTCCAATTTCAATGCTTTCAGAAAGAAATGTGTTCAGACTGTGCTCGAACCACCCTTTAATGAAAGAAAAATATTTAACTTGAACTTGCTATTACATCATAATTTGACAGAAAAAAACGCATCTACAACCAGTAGTTTTTATCCTTCATGGTAGCTCCATTTCTTGAAGAACCATTTTCCAATTTAAGTTGAAATTGGCCTCTTTAATACTTAGTATCTTAACACTTGTTAGAGCAGCGGTAAAAGTAACTTAAATTGGTTCTTTAAAAATTAAAAGATCGAGCCTTAAGTACATGTTTTTGCACCATCTACAAATGTAAAAGAATCATGGAGATTCCCCACTTTTTATAGGTTTGTTACTCAATTATTGCGGATCTCAAAAATTGGGACTATAGCATGATTAGCTTGTAATAATGACCTTGCTATCGAGGTTGGCTTTTGTGTTAGTAGTCATTATTCTTTCAACAGCCTTCCCATTTTTCATTATGCAAAAGTTCATAGGTACTATGAGTTAAAGTAGAGTAGAAATGCTAAAAGAGAAAATTATCAATATGATCCTTTGACCCTTACAAAATATTTAAAAATAGTCCCGAACTCTTGTAAATATATCGAATGAGAATAGAGGCTCAGTGATTTTTTTGATATCAAATGAGAAAAGAGGCTCAATGAATATTTTGGTCTCTGTCGTTACATCTCTTTAACCTCTCGTGCTTTCATTTGAAATATAAGGGCATTGGCGTATTTCCAGCTCCAACGAATATATTTTTATATCTGAAGCAGTCTCCGTCTACATTGTCATTTCTTCGCAGGTTACACTCAATGTCAACGAAGAAGCTCCGCCAAATTTTATGCTAAATTATTTTGATTCCAGCTACAAACAGCAGCTTCAGCTGCAAGCGACCAACTCCGGCTGCAAGTGGCCAGCTGATTCCGGTTATGGAAGAACTTTGCGTCACTCTGCGATCGGTTGGTGCTGCTCTTCTCATTAAGATGGCGAATTGATGGCAACAAAAAGTTTTGAAAATTGCGGAAGTTGTGGGAGTTGAGGAAATTCAAAATTGAGCAGCAACTATCGACATCAATTTTGCCAACTAAATGAGGTCGTCACAATTTCTTCATCGCCATAAATTCTGCCATCTCCGAAGATCATCGCAACATCCGCAACTTCTTCATCGCAACTTTCACAACTTCTTTCGAAGAAATCGCAATCAATTGACACTTGCAGAGAGATCAAAAGTTCTTCCGCAACTAGAATCGGTCAGCCGCTTGAAACTAAAATCAAAATAATTTACCGTAAGAATTCCACTAAGCCTCTTCGTCGACGTTGAGCGAAACATGCGGAAGAAATGGCAATGTAGATGAATGGACGTCCAGTATAACCTGCAGAAGAAATGACAATGTAGACAAAGAAGTATTGCTTCGGATAATACGCAATGCGTTTATATATCAAATGGAAAGCAAGAGAGGTTACGGAGATGTAACGGCAAGGGTAAAAAAACCATTTAAATAAAAGTCAATGGACCAAAAAAAAAAATTTACAGGAGTCAATGACTATTAAGAACCATTTTGCAATAATTAAGGGATCAGTTTGATCATTTTCTCAATGAGAAAAGATTGATTTGAGTTTTTTCAAAATTATTGACAAAATTTTGGAGCATAACAATGCTCCAAATTGTTTCAAGAATTGCTCCTTGACTTCAAACAAAAGTTCAACAGAGGGAGTTTCATTTTTCCAATCAGCTCTAAAAGCATCGGAATACAGGATCAAGAATTATCGTAAGTTGAAATGTTGACTTGAAAGTTTAGAAAACCAGTTTACAAAACTTGCCTGATGGCCATCCCGACTAAGAAAGACTGAACTTAACAAGCTAGCCAAATTTTATGTTAAGGTATTTGAAGAACCAAAAAGGTTATCCCTGAGGCAAGCCATAAATAATGATATTCAATTATACTCATACAATTGTATCCGAGACAAGCCATAAATCATGATATTCAATTATGCTCATATACAATCTTATCCAATCCGAGAATATCTAGACAATTACTATTGGAAAATAAATAAATTAAGAAATAAGTTGACATTCGACTAGAGCATTGAATTATAAAGCCAATTGTGTCTTTATATAAATCTCTGATACTATTTGTCCCCAAAAAATGAAGATAAATTAATGTGCATAAGCTGTTGGACACCCAATAAAATTATTACAAAAATACTTATCTATTGCACAGAATAAAGTTGTTATATGATCAACTAAAAGTAACAAGAATCTTCTTTAAGCTTTAGTTGAAGTCATATAACAACTAATAAGTATTCATAAGTTAGATACCTGATAAACAGTATTCAAGGTACTCCAATAATTATTTAAATGAACGGTTATGCCATTCAAGCTATGCAGTACACCAATAACCATAATGAAATTGATGAAAGAAGGTTTTCTACCATATTTAGATAACTTTGTTCTAGTTTATCTAGATGATATACTACTGGAAATTCGGAAGAGTGCATCAAACACTTAAAGAAGATAATAGAGCTTTTCCGAGTGAACTCGTTACACATCACCCTAAGAAAAGTAAATTTTGTGATAAAAATTGTTATTTATGGTTAGATATTTGAGAAAATGTATAAACCCAAACATAATTAAGACAATCATCTAGTGGATACCAAGCAATGTTAATGAAGTAAGAAGCTTTAGAATTCATCCTAAGTAATCCAATTGATAGCCACCCCTCTACACCAGCCCACCAAAGTGAACCAAAAATTTAAGTTGGATCCAAAGCAGTAAGAAGAAATTGTCAACCTAAAAGATTGAATCAGTTGAATACCAACTTAACATTACCAACTTACAAAAATATTTTGAAGTTGAAAAAGATGCATTAAGATATGTAGTAGAAGCAATTTTAATAAACTCTTCTCAAAATTTTAAACGTGCTGTTTAATAGCTCTTTATAATAAGTTACTATAAATGAAAATACTTATCACTGAAAGAACTAGTCATATACAAATTTAACAAGCAAGGAGAAGGCATTAGCTAAGCTAAATAGTACATTAAAGAAAGAGTAAGAATTATTTTTTTCTAAACATTAAATTAAATCACAAGAGTAAACCTATAGCCAAGTGGGTAGCACTAACACCCAAGCTATAATTATACGGACCCTATCAAATATAAGACAAAACATGACTTAATATTTCTTGAGCTAAGAAATTTTTAGTCGAGAAGGAAAAGAATAAACCTCAACGAATGAGAAGATTTAGCCAATTTGGAGGAAAAACCGACAAATGCATATCAATATTTTCCAATAGATAATACTATCAATTAGGAAAGGCAAAATCCGGTGATATATATAGATACATATCCCTTTCAAGTCACTAAGAACCCAAACAACCCTTTAAGAAAATCTAATCAAGCTAGATATGGTTCAATCGGAACCCAAGTTATGGTTCAAGAAAATACTTGAAAGTTGAATAGGGAAATTGGTTGAGCCAATTCTGGCTTGGCCAAGTCCAGCACTAGTGCTCAAAAAGAAACAATAAAAGAAAACCTTATTCTCAATCAGGCAGAAGCTGGGCTATATAACTCAACAAGAATCATAGCCGTTGAATCAAGATGCTATCTTAAAACAATGAGGCACGATCAGAATACATGAACTAATAGGAAAACATGTGTGGTTGAATATTTAATAGAATTATGTTAGAAGCCAACATAAATAATTAAAGAATATGATAGAGTTTATTATTGGATGGACACATCACCAGTCTATATTTTTTTCTATTTTGTCATTTTATGTAAATTAATAGGTAAAAAAATTGGAAAAATCAATGTGGACAGGGGATGATGAATTGATCTTAAAAAATTGTGAAAGTATTCTATTTTCCAACTCACCTATCCACTATTCTCCATCCACAATCCTTCAAGAAGTGATAATTATTTTCTATCTGTGAATCAATTAAGGAGGAGCATATCACTTCATAGGGGAACCTTAGCTTTGGAAAAATTTAACAAATATTTTATCATATTAATTAAACTAAGATTCACATTTATTGTTGACTACATAACAACCATCCACTTTTCTCATGTGAGTCTTGGGACCTGGTAACAACAGTGTTTGATAACATGATAAATAAGATCAAAATATATATGTATTGCTTATCATATAGATTAGATGCACCAACATCAAATAAATAAGTATTAAGTTTTGGCAACTGAAAAAGTAATTCTTACTGAGCGAATTGATATATGTGGTTTACATAAATCATTGAATAAGATGATTTAACGGCCTTTCAGGTTGTTTTTTGTTTCAAAAAAGTTCAACTAACCTAGTGTCATTAGTTCTGCTAGCGACAAGTCAAACTTCTACAAAGGCTTATCTATTTGTTGTTAGCAGCCTTCGACTAAGAATCTAACCATAGACTTCATCTAGCTCTTTGTTGCTGCCACTTAAGAAACTTTTACAAACAATCTTTCTCAAATTGCTTCTAGAATTTGATGTTCTTTTTGAAATCACCCTACTCCATAAAGCATATCTAACTCTTGCCATACATTTTATATGGTTAATATATCACACGATGATAATATTACCATGCTGGAATGCTTTAAGCAAGTTTATATCTAAATCAAAGTGATAAGCCAAGCCATAACAAGAGAATTGTAGAAAGGATTTGTTATATTTAAATGCTCGAGTTTGCCATTGATATAGAAATTTGTTTCTTCCACGAATTACAAGATGGCGCCTACAGAATGTACGATGATGCAAAAATCTCCATGAAGATCAAGGGAACAATAGCACCATAAGCTTTGAAGTAGTAGTCAGTCATGAGTTGTAGAGAGTTGAAGGGCACCATGAAAGAAGATACATATGATTTGTTGTAGACGAAGTACAATCAACGGAGTTAAGGCTGTGGACAAAGCATCAATTGAGGTTGCAAACAAATTTCAAAAACTGCTAGAAACAAAATTCAAGTGAACAGGCGCCAAAGAACAAGGGGAAAAGCGTCATCTATGAAGAGACAAGGGCTGTCAATAAAGCCAAGGACAATCATTGTTGATGAAGAGAGCAACCATCATCTTAAATTGTCCTAAGAAGAGATTAGGGATACTTTGATACCATAATAATTGAGAAGAAACTGTGCATTATTTGCATCCAAAATGAGTACGCACAACAACATAAAATTCCCAACTGTTTACATCAATGTAATCAGTCATTAGAACAATCAATTAATGGATTGCTGAACCCCTAAAATCAACCATTAATTGATAAACATCAAAAATAATAAAAATATATGGAGTTGTTATAATTGAATTTCATTTAGAAAAATATATGAAAAATAAAACTCAATTGAACTATTATCATACAATGTGTCATCTACATGTAAACTTAAGGTTATAAGGATGCCACAGTAACCAAACTGAATACAAAAATAAAAAGGATTTAGATAAATTGCCAGTTAAACTATGTTATGATTATATTTGAAAATGCAGTGGGAAATAAACTTTGAATCTAATGCTCTAGGTTTCCCTCAACAAAATTTTCCTATCTCTTACATGGGCATTCCCCTTTTTAAAGGTGCTAACAAAATTCACTACTATGATGATTTATTTAATAAGATTAATGCCAAACTTCTTATGCCAGGCAATCGTTTGACCCTTCTAAAAAGCACTCTGATTACTACTGCTCTCCATCTTCTTCAATTTTGTAATCCTCCTAAAGATGTTATTAAGAGATTGGAACACATCTTCAACTGATTCGTTGGGGTTTCAAAGTTAATTCCAAAAAAATTTATTAGTGCAGGTGGACAAATAATTGTTATCCTTTAAAGGAAGGTGGTCTAAGTTTTTGTAAATTAAAAGATATTATTAATACTTTTACAAATGCACTTACCTGCATCCGGAAGAAGAGGCCAGTCTCATCCATATTGTAAATATCTTTCCATTCGAACTTGTCGATCGTTTCGCGTAGGCGTGGAAGGCTATCCACAATGACATCTGTGTTCACACTGCCGCTCTCTCCAAAACGCCTGTACGAATGGATGCCATGTCGCTTCTTGAACGCTTCCAGCCAGCCGTTGGAGAGCTTGAATGGATCGTGGCCTGGATAAAGGCGGTCGACAATTTTCTGGGCAGCCTCACACACAAGGTCACCGCTCAGATTGACGCGCTCTTGGTGGCCTTTGAACCATTCGACCAGTGCAATATCCATCATCGGATATTTGACTGCCCGCTGATGCTTGCTGTTAAGGTTTGCCTCATCCGTGTCGTGCTTGAGCAAATCTGCCTTCCGTTTGAGGGTGTTGGAAACGGTACCTTGGCTGACTATTAGTTTGTGCGTTTCCTGAAGCCAGGTGACGAGCTCGGTCTGCGTCAGCTTTGGGTTGTCTCTGTGATGTTTGCAAAGACCGATGCGGATGCTATCCGTCATGGTGGTGTGCTTTGCTCCTTGAAGCAGCATCGTTGTCGATGGTTCTGGGTGTGTTGGGCGTGTGAAAAATGGACGATTTCTGATGACTTTTAAATGTATCACCGTGGCGGTCCCGAGATTATTAATTTGGACATCCTGCAAACTTCCCAAGATTATTAATTAATAACCTCCATAAATTAATAGACTAGTGGCGGTTCCGATATTATTAATTTAGATAGGTTCTACTGTACTATGAAATTATGGTGGAGGTTCCCTTTAGATTCTAGTCTTTGGGCTAGTTTTGTCAATAACAAGTATTGTAAAGCTGCTCATCCTATTTGCATCATTACCAAGTCTATTGGGATTCCCCCTGTGGAAGAGAATCAATGCTTCTAAAATGCGCATTCAAAATCACATGCTAAAGGTGCTCCGGTGAGCTTCCGAGAGGTTTTGAGGCGATTCAGAATAAAGTGTGAAGTCCAACAACAGCACAGGCACTGCGGCACGCCGCAGCAGAATCAGGCGCTGCAACGTGCCGCAGCGGAATCAGGCGCTGCAGTGCACCGCAGCAAGATCGGGCGCTACAGCGCTCCCCAGTGGCAGTGATTCCGAGAAGCGGAGGCTACAAGTCCCCCTGGCGCCTAGCTACCCGAACCTCATGCGCTACGGCGCGAGGTAACGCCTGACGGAATACTGCTCCGATTCAGGTTTCGCCCTAAATTGGGGGACATTTTTGTAATGACCCAATGTCGCTACTTCACAAAATTAGGTCAGATCCCTCCTCAAAAATCAAAACCCCAGGGAACTTCAAATTAGAGCAAACAAAATTTCCTTTAGATAGAAATAATTTTTAGATCAAAGAATCCTAGTTTGAGAGAATTCAGATAACAGAAACTCCAGCTTTATTTTTTTGAATTATTTGTTCGAATTCATTGATTTTTGTGTCATTATGTTGAGTATATTATTTAAAGGCTGCTCGAGATTTTCATCAATTTCGGAGTGCCAGTTCGATCTCAATTAATTTTCAAAGTTGAAAACTTCAGAAATTAATTAAAAATAAAATTTTGCTCCAAATCAAAAAAATTTGGAGCAAGGGTGTTCGTTACATCGTAACACACTTCAGTGTCAAGTTTCGTTATTTTTAGACGACAAATGGCGGAAAATGCAAAAATTTTAATTTAATTAATTATTTAAATTTTCCTTAAGAAATTTGCTACCTCCCCGAGATCGAGTGCAATCGAGCAGGGCTCTGTCGCTTGACAGAGCCCTATACGCAGAAGCTTCCACGCCAGGGAGAGCCGTCTACGCTGTTTTGGTGCAGGTTGGTCGACACCTGGCCGACCCTGGGGCTCTCCCTCTCTCTCTCTCATTCCCTACTTATACCCCTCAGCCCACCCCCTCCTCTCCCACAGCAGCTTCCCCTTCTTCCCCTGCCAGCCAGCCCTCCTGCCACTGCCAGCTGCCCTCTTGCCGTTACCAGCCTCCCTCCTGCCGCTGCCAGCCACCCAGCTCCCAACCAACTCAATCGGCCAATAGCCACTCCGGCCAGCTGTCCGACCTATCAGTTTTCCGGCAACACTATCCTACGTAAGAGGTTAAGAAAAAGGGGAAGAAAATGATAAGAGATTTTGTTATTTTCTTTATTTCTTTGTTCTTTTATTTTTATTTTTATTTATTTACATATACTTAATAATCATTATTAAGAAGATAATAATGATAAAATATTAGTCATTCACATTATTATTGTTATCATTAATTAATAATGAGAACAGTACAAATGTTATTAAATGATTATTATTTTCATTCTGTCAAATTTGAATTCAGGAATTTTTATTTTTACATCTCTTATAATTATTATTACTTTTCACACATTTTTACAATCATTTTCATTCTATTTTTCTTTCATTAATATACTATTATTATCATTGAATAATGATAATAACAATATTATATCAAATATAATTGCTACCCTCAGTAACTTAAGAATATTATCTTCTATCAAGAGAAAGAATGAAAAAAAGGCAGAATGGAAAAGAAGAAAGTAAGAATCCATAAAAATATTATATCATTTTTATTTTAATGTTAGCTAAAAAGCTAATTTAATATATCAAAAATCTAAATGCAGATTCGATCAAATTGTGAAACTTTTAAACTTAAAAGAACAAGGTACCAGATGTCTTTTATTACTCTTGTTTAAATATGCTTTTTCCGCTCAACATCGCACAAATTGATTAAAATGCTTTTAAAAGTCACATAAAATGATGTATGTACAAGACTGGATTGATGTCTTCAAAGTTAAACCAAATTTTAAAGACTAGATGGAAGGCTTTTGAAGCCACTCCTCACTTTCCTTGGAAGCTATTTGCTTTGTTGTTTATTCGTATTTTATTTCTTTTTTTTTCCTAGTTAGGCGATATACTCTGAGTTAACTTTTTTGGGTTTCATTTTATAATTTTATTTTTGCATTTAATTTTCTCTTTTTTCAAATTAAACGCAACCAAATTCACCTGTTGAACTTGATTTTTGTATCAATATAAATTTGCAAGTTTTTCAAAAATAAAGAATTTTAGTTCGTCTAAGAATATTTAATGGAGATCAGAATATATAATATATGCAAAATTTTTTATGTAGACAAATTAATATAGAAATTATTAAATAAAATGAACATATCAAATTAGAAAAGCTAAACTTAAAAAAAAAACCCCATACATCAACAACATAAACATATAAGAAAAAAAGTTTCATGAACGCAACCTCTCACCCCCCAATTGGCAATAGATGCAATCATGCAATAATTTAAATGAAGTATTTAATCATAATTGCTTAAAATACAAGTAAATTTTAAAAGAAAATATTAAACAAGAAGCTCAAGGTTTGTCAGGTTGGATGCATTAGAATACGTGCATTTTAAATTTAAATACGTGTATTGAAGAATTTCAGTAGCTGTTTGGAAGTAAAACACATAAAAACACAAGGGATTTATATGTATGGTTTGTAGCCAATGAAATGAAAAGAAATCATAAAACTGTGTTCAAGACAACTTCGAAGGTTCAGAGGCAGGAAAACGTGAAACTTGGAAGGCCAGTGAATGGTGGTGAGTCAAAGGTTGCTAGAAGAACTGCAAACAACATCAAAGATAGAAGGCCCAAATTAAGAAAGATGACTACCACAAAGATGTATTTGGCGTTAGTGTGATTTGGAGAAATTCCAATTGCAGTAAAAAATGGAGGTACGATGGATTTCTTAATAACTAAAAATTTTACCACGTCTTTGCTTTGCTTGCAACAAAAAAAAAATTTAACCTTTAGATCCTTTAAAAGCTCCTAATGTAGGCAAGAAAAAATCTCATAAATACTTGAGCTTGTAAAATGCAAACTGACAGCATAGCATAAACAGCAAAATAATTACAGCTCAGCAATGCATAAATTATAGAAGTGAAAATGTATAAAACCTTAGTTTCCTCCGTTGAATATCCCCATCCAGGAGAGACCTCGTTAATAGTAAAGATTTGTGTGGGACCAGAAGAAGAATCTATAGCCATAAATGAATTTGATCGGTTACCATCAGAAATCAGAGGAACATTCGATGTACAAAAAGAATCATTTTTCAAGTTATCCCACTGCCCAAATCCATTTTGTCCACTGAAGATATCATCAACAAAGATCTGAGACTCTTCACTTGCAACCACTGGCTTCAATTTATGGTTGCTAGCATATAGCAGCACAGATAGAATATCTTGATCATATGGAGTTTCAGCATGTCCAGTTCTTCCTTGCTTAGCACATGAAAGCCATCACACAAACTAAATTAGTTGGATGAAGATGGGGGATGCTATAATCTATAAAAAAATAAAGAAATGAAGCATCTCAACATTCAATTTCACATGCAAATAAACGATTAATAAGAAAAGGGCAAAAATATGTATATTCAACATCTTGATACAATGTGATTTCTAAATAAAAGAATTTGATATAATGCCAAATATGCACCTATTAAACTTTAAGGAGCAGAAAACACAGGAAACAAATACAACAAAAGGCAAGAAAATTTTGTATGAAATAATGAGTAATGATTAAAAAAACATAAAAATATGAAATTTAATATGTAATAATATGGGTACAGTGGTTGACTAGGTAGACCATTATGCTTTGTTAAGTTGTGAAAAGGGTCAGCTATGACCATTAGTTAGCTAAGTAGAAATGATATAATAAAAAGTTAATTATGTTTTAGAAGCAAAGAACGTTGGTTGAAAAGCTAATGTAGCCATGAGCTATATAGAAAAGGTTGGGGTAAGTAAAAGGAACAAAGATCGGGGAAAGTGGTCAATAGGTGGTAAGAGGTGCAAGTTAAAGATAGACAAGTGTTTGACTAGATGGGTACTTGAAAGAAGCGGTAGACAGAAGTTTTCGTGGTTGGAAGAGGTTTACGAGAGAATTTTGTTTATGATTGTGGAGTGGGGAGTAGAGAAACAATGGGAGTCAGTTGTGAGGTAGACTTGAAGAAGCAAGTTATTTGCAAGGCCACCAAGGAGTGAGGGCTCGGTTGTTTTACAAAAGAGGAAGTGCGGATGTTGATAGTGGAGGAATAATGAAAAATAGATTGAACTAGATTTTGCTTGGGGAAGAAAGAAAGGGAAGAACGTCAGTTGGCATTACTAATGAGAGAGAAAGCAGAGACTTGCAAGAGGTAAGTTGGCCAGGGTTAGAAATAAAATGTTGAGAAATAGGGAGTCAAGAGAGGGTGATCGAAAAGGATATAAAGTTACCTAAACTGTAGAAAAATGAAGGCTACACAAGGCCCATCAATATGTTTGGTTATGCACGTTCCATTGGATCTCCCACATAAGTTTGGAAGAAAGCTTTCCTATATCAAAATTTTCCTATCACAAAAATGTATTCCAAGATGAGCAATTTAAAACATAGCCCAATATTAATATGAGAGTGAAAGAGAAGAATTCAAAATTACAACATTAAAAAAAAAAAATTTATAAGGTGCAGCAAGGATTTTAACACAACAACAACACCAAGCCTTCATCCCTTAATCCCACTAGGTGGGGTAGGCAACAGCCAGAAAATTAAGAAAATAGACGTTTACACTGAAGTTGATGCCAGCATGATCATTAGATATAGTGCACAAAAGAATCCTTGTAAATGAAATATGTTTACAATTAATGCAAGACAAAAAGATGCTTAAGAAAATTCAATAATACATTTCATGAAGCTAACCAAGTTATAAAATTATAATGAGGAATCGTTAGGCTGGATAAATGTCACTCTGAGTTATCAAAAATGAATTGACTATGGAAAATCACTTTTAAGTTAAATCTTTCCACCAGACCATGACTGTTCTCTTCATTGGATTAAGGTAGTTACCTATATTTCTATCTAATTAATCCGCGAATAACATATTTGGTAGCATAAGACTGCAGGGTGTTTCAAAGTTTTCATTATATCTGTCCAATCAAAGGCTGTTTCCTTTAATATAGATACTCCTAATTGGTTCTTGGTCTCTTATTTATGTACTGCTATAACTAGAGAATAAAATAAGAGCATTTGTCAGGACTCGGCCCAATACGCGACAAGAAAAAGAAATCAAATGGAAAAAGCATAAACTAAATATATAAATATAGAAGTCATACATAACATATCATCCAAACAGTAAAATAACCAACTAATCATTCAAATCTTATACTAAAAAGTATTAATAATGAAGTCTTATATATTACAAAATTATTAAAGATAAAAACGTACTAATACTAATACAAAAAATTACAGCCGAAAAAGAAATAAAAAGGCAAAAAGCACCAAACATGGCGACAAGTATAAATCAGATTACTAAATTTATCAGTCATCTAATGTGGGGACCAGATGTCAGATTAGCAAGAACTAAAACTACATCAGAAGTAATCCCTTAGCTGCATGATCATATTGAGTAATTTAAAAAAATAACATATAATCATCAAACTTAATTCATTTATGGAATTCAAAATACAATACATTAAAAATAAAATAATGACTTGATCGAAGGATCTTAAATATTATAAATGTAAAATAAATAAAAGAAAAAGCATGAAAACAACAAGTAATAGCAAGAGCAACCCTTGGCTCAACAGCCTTCCTTCCTGGGTTCCAATGAGCTCTTGATCCTGGCACATTTCAAAAGTGCAGGCATTTGAATATTAGTTAGTCGCGAGACAAAGCACCGTGTATTATCAAAATTTATAAATATTTATTAAGCGAGAACAAAAATACTTTGACAGAAGAATAAAAAGCTTTACAATTTATTTTTGCAAAACTTGATTTAGCTACAATAAAACTTAAGAATAAAAGAATTACTGTCACAAAAATAAATTTAGAACTGTCACATTTGATATCTAGAATGAACATATAATTTTATTAGGCAAATACAAAATCGAGAAAAATAGGGGTTCAGATTTGGTTTATCAGCATATGCTCCTTATGACTCATGGTATCGGACAGTCCCGTGCTTACAGTTGTCTGATCAAACTAAAAATAGATCAACAATGAACCCATGTTACTCAGTTATCTAAGTTTTTTCAAATATCATTCATGTGACATTAAAACAGTTTTCTCAAAATTGTGCGAAGTTGAGCGAAAAAGCATGTGAAAACAGAAGTAAAGAAAATACATACAGTACCTTAGTAGTCAAAAGTACAAAATGCTGGTTTCGGTGCTGATCAAATATTTTCTACATAAAATTGTCATATAATTTAATATTTGATAAATAAAATTGCTTTTGTACTAAAAACATAGTCTTTTGAACTTTTAGAAAGTCTAAAGAGATCAAACGACTTAGATCTTTATTTTGATTAGATTGATTTACCCTTAAAGAGCCAAAAACCCTAATTTGGATTTCTAAGAGTCCTAAAGTGTTCTAAAGGTTAAAGATGTGATTTTTGATAGTTTGGAAGTGATTTTGCCCACTTGCAAAGGTTCTGGCCAATTTTGGCTAAGTGCTTAGATTGAGCGAGTTTGAACTAGCCCAATTGAGCCAACTTTTGGTTTCAAGGTTTTAAGTGCAAATTTACAGTGCTAAAATCATTATGATACTTAATTAAGAGTGTTTCTTCAAACAAACTCAAATTTGGAGACCCAAGGGTCATTTTGGGCTAGCTCAGGGTTAGCTCAATTGGCCAAGTAATCCCCGAATGGATCAAATCTTGATTTTATGCTTTCTTTGAGTGAAAATGATCTTATTATCACGTATAAGGTCGATTCAAATCCTTTTGGCTAGGCAATTGGGTTAACCTTAATTTGGGTTAGGTTGGGCTAGCTTGAGCTAACCCAAAAAGGTTTTAAATAAACTTGACAGTTTTTTAGCCAAGAACCAAGCTTAGGTTTCTTCTTTAAGGCATTTGAAAGCGGTTTGAGTAATTGGATTCACTTATGTCTCAATCATAGAAAATTGGGTTGTTTATGGTTATGGTTTGGTCTTGGGCCAGCCTAAGCTTGCCCAATTTGATTCGAAACGGGGTGATTGACCTTTTTATAACTTAATAAACTCATAATGAATAATACTGGCATGAACCATCCCCATAAGAGAGTATCCAGGTTAGTTTGGCTTAGGCCCACTTGGGATAGCTCAAGTGGGTCTAAAATGGACCTTAGGCAATTCAGATTCCAAGGTCATAAGGCCCACTTGGGATAGTTCAAGGGGGTGGAGCCCTTGGGTCACTTATTAGCTTTATATGGGAATAGTAAGGGTGGGTGCATCCATAGGGATAAAATGGGTCAACTTGACCTGACTTGGGCCAAGCTAGCCCGAGTCTAGCCAAAATTGGTTTTGGGCATAATGGGGTCATGAAGGCTTGCTATTGAGCTCTCATGAATCAAATGACCTCATTGGGTCACAATAGGGTTGGTGGGACTCCGGGTTGACCAATTCAACTAGGCTGGGATGAGCTAGCTTGGGCTAGCCCAAGTATAGCCTACATTCCAAATGAAGTTATGGGGGCTCATCTTGGTGCCCCCATGCCTCAATGGCCTATGCTGGTTCATTGGGTTGGGTTGGGTTGGCCCCAAGTTGGCTAGCCCGAACCTAGCACAAACCCTAGCTCGGGATAGCTTAAGCTAGCCCAAATGAACCATTTAGGATTTGACCCTAGCACAAACCCTGGCTCGGGTTAGCTTGAGCTAGCCCAAATGAACCATTTAGGATTTTAGTGGGTTTGAGGTGAGGTGGCTCACCTCAATGGCTTCCTTGGGCAGAGGGGAGTCCTCGGGCGGCTTAGGTTGGAGCTTGGGTAGAGGGCTCTGAATGTCGGGCTAAGGCTTTAAAGGTTCAGCCGACCTTGTCTGGGTGTTGGAATTTGGTCGAACCAGGGATGGCCGGAGGTGGTCAAGCGGCGGCGTTGCAGCGACTAAAGGAGGGAGAGGCTAAGAGAGGAAGGGAGGAGCTCAAGAAAAAGCATGAGGTTTGCTGAGGGTGGTTGAGGGGTATTTATAGCCCAGCCCAACCAGCTTCCAGGCCGTCAGAGCGACATAGACCTGTGGCTGAGTTAGGGTTTATGCTACTGAGTTGAGGGCTGCTGCTAGGGATGCTCGAAGCTCACCGGCTCATACAATGGGCCAAACGGGACCATGCGGTCTAGTTGGCAGACGTGTGTTCCTTTTTGCGGCAATCAGACGTCCGGAACAGCGAGCTAGATGGCTTGCCACGTGCGACGATGACAGGCTATCGCCGACGGGGAAGGGAAATAGGAAAAGAACTTAGCCATCGGATCCAAAGCTCGAATCTGACGGCCTGATCTGATCCGCAGACTAGGAATAAAATGGATTGTTGAATTCTACTTTAAATCCAATCGACGGTTGTGATCAAATGGTTCCGTGGTTCGGGAGCCCGCCCGTTGCGTCGGATCCCAATCGCAGAAGCCAGACGAGATTTGGGTTGTTAGATGGGCCAATCTAATGGCCACTAAGGCATCATACAATGGGTTGGATATGCGCGCCCGCAACAGATCGCACGTCGTTTAAATAAATCAAATTTTTATTTAAAAAAGTTTTTAATTTGATTAATTCTAAATGCAAAATACCATTATTTTGGCGATCCGAGATCAAATTATTTTTCTCATTTATTTAATTAATAAAAATAAATAAAATAATCAAAAATATTTACTTGAGATATTTGCATTCCAAATTTATTGGAGAAAATTTTGACAAAAGCATTAGGTCTTGAAATGACCTATTTAGGTTCAAATAGATTTCGTAACAACACAGGCATTACATCTAATTCTCATATGAAAAAATATTAATAAAAGAAAAATGAATCTTTATAATTTTTACTAAATAATTAACAAGACAAGAAAATACTAATGCATGTTATAACAATGTAAATAAAAATAGATCCAACGAATAGTAAATGTTTAATGTAAGAACTAGTAACTAAAATAAAATAGTAATCTAAGCAAGAATAAATCTAAGTATGAAATGTATACTTATGGTCAAAACAAGTTGGCATAAAATTTAAATGTTAATTATACAACTTTAGTTATCACTTGCAATGTGAACAGATTATCCTATAGCAAGAGTGTGCACTGCATCTTGAAATTAGGCAGCCAAATTATAATATATTCAGACATCAAAATTTGCATTGAATTTTTCTTAGCTTTAATATGATTTAATTTTCAATATATTTATTAAACCATGCAACATTTTCTAATCATGTAACACCAATTGACATGAATATTTAAGCCTATGCATGTGATTATCTTATAGCAAAGAAGCTAAGCAATTTCATTTGATATTATTTTAGTATGTAAAAAAATAATAAAGTGCAACTTTTGATTAAGCAAAAGAAATTTGTAATTGAGTTTAATACTATATAATTCTAAATTGTAATCTAAGCATCTACCAAAAAATTATAAATGCCAAATTAACAACAATTAGAAAAGAAAAAATGCATCGTACTTTAATAAAAATTTATAATTAACAACTTTATTTGTATTTTAAAAGCCTAAAAATATCGATCCCACGAACAAGCATTTCAACAAATTATTATCCTTATTCGGAATAAGATAAATTTTATATTTTATTTTGTTAACTAAATATTAAAATAACGACATAATGGAAATTTTTTTAAGGTTTCAATAGATCGTATAGGGTGATTTCAATTGCACTTAATACTGATTGAAAGTTAATTGAAAGGCAAACAATCACGACATACAAAATCATATGGCTTCCCAAACAAATAAATTAACAAAATTAAAAAATTCTCACCTTACAGTTTCATAATTCCAGTAGTCAAAGAGACCTTAAAGAGAAGGAATTTTCAAGTTTCAAATACAAACAAATTATAATCTAAAGCACAACCCGGACTAAAGCATACTGATAAAGCTCAAAGAAGCTCCATACATGGAAATTTGCTTTGTGCTTTCGAGCAAGATAACAATTCCCCTGCGATCTTAGATCGTTTTAAGGCAACCCTCACTGATTTCGTTCTCATTTTTTATTTTCAAACCCAGATTGCTTCATTGATGGTGATTTTATTGTAACACTCAAAAATACCATGGGTTTTCCATATTATTCAAAAATTAGGAACTTGAGTTTTTCAAAGAGTAAGAATATTTTTCTTTTTGTTTGTGTCTAGTCCTTTTGAACTTAAGTTTCCCAAGTATATCAATGAGTTCGGTGGCCACTAGATCAAAACCTACAGTACTTTTTTGTTCTTATAGATTCACGATAACATCATATAAACCCACTTTATAGTCTGCATTGTTAATCTAATGATTGCTTTCATGAGGTTTCTCATTGGCCTCTAGTTCATTTTTTTGCTTGCACACTATTACTAACAATTTGTTTTCTCCTTCTTCCTTGTCTCAGGTATGGGAGACAACTTCTATGATGGGTGAACAATCAAGTGGAATACCACCTCCCCAATCACCATCAGTTCCTTGCCTGATTTCTATTTCACCTGATCAACCACCCCCGATAACCCTCGCTCATTTATTGAAGCAATAACTATACTTTTGGTAATTTGAAACATGTGGTTTGTATCAAATCTATTGCCACACACAGTGGTGGGCCAGCTCTATGGCTAACTAATGATGAAATTAAAACTCTAGCTAAATCTTTCGATTTCACGTTGGTTGGAAATTTTCAAATGGGAGGCTCCAAATGCAAGAAATTAGAAGTTCTTCAAAGACTTGGGGTTTCTTGGAATTATAATGTGGGCAAGAACACAAAGGTGCTATACGAGGTTTTTTTCACATAGCTTTTATTATGTCAAGGGATATCAAATTAAATTTTTAAAATGAACCTTTTTCTGATCCTCAAGCTATACCACCTATAGTTCCTATTTGGATAATTTTTCATTTGTTGAAAGTTCACTTAATAACCCATTCTATCTTATTTTCTTTGGGATCAATTTATGGGAATCCTTTAAAAGTGAGTATCAATACTATAAACTTATCTAGGCTTTCGATTGCGAGAGTGTTAGTTGAAAAGAGGTGAAATTTGAATTTTTCCCTCCCTATAAGAACGATAGGGCACATGATAAATCATTACTTTAAAAGAAACCGGAACTGAGAACTGGTAATAATAGAACTAATGGGGTGGCATTACCAATGATGAGAATGGAATCAATAATGCTAATAAGCGAAAAATAATAAGAAATAGCCCTAGAAGGATCTATGTGCCAGGAAATAATAACATAAACATCTCACAACATAGTCCTCCCAAACCCATTGATGAGACTCTGGGCAAAATAATTATTAATTTTTCTTAAGAGTCCCACGGTATTGCTAATAATGCTAGTGATAATTACTAGATTGCTGAAGACAGCTTGTAACATTCGCAATCTTATTGTCCTAATACTTTTTACATTAGGGATTGTAATGTTGACATACTATGGGCCGCACTATCAATGTGTATGAATCTATTGAAATTAATGAAAACATTAATACTGAATTGATTTAACAAAATTCAAAAATAGTCTTGTCCAATTCAATGTTAGTGATTTCATCAATTTCAATCGTTTTCAACGTATTGATAGTGTGGCCCACTATATTTACCCTAGTAAAGACCCAATATTGGGTTAGTAAAACTAAGCCAACATTAGGTTCATTCCCGTAGAATCCTATTGGATAGCTAAGTAATATAGCATTTAATAATTAGACACCTATAACCATACAAGAAGCAACAAATATCATTCCATTCAATTTAAAATAAAACAATCCAAAGTATTACAACAATCTAGATGAATCATCAACTGTTCCTTATATGCATAAAATAATCTTAGAAATTCTTCTATCCATGCCTTAATTCCTTAATTACAACTAAGCTAGCTCAACACCTTTCTATTGTACCTGGTCTAGCATTGTAATAATAATGTCTTAAAGCACATTCTAAGTACAAAAGATATTAAATATTACACTTAAACAAATGCAAGAGTGAAAGTAAGGATATAATAAAATTGCTAAAAAACATAAGTTTAGTGCAATAAAATATTTAAAATTCCTGCAAATAAAATATTTCTTTGCCATAATTATGTCACATTCCATTTTCATATAGGAAATCAACATATGAGAACATTCATAAATATGTCTTGATGTCATGAAGCAACGTTAGCAATTCTGCTGGAAAAATTCAGAACCTCGAGGCTGTGTTCAATAAAGCATGTTCATCATTTGGGCCCCCTCAAAGGCTACAGATGACACACTTATAACTCTCGATGGACTAATCCCAAACCCTTTCAAACATTCACAAGATATATAAATACATTTCATTCTATGACATTATTTTAGCAGTAAATAAGCATTTCATTCGACATCAATATGGATAAAGCTAAAAGCGAAACTAAGCTAAGCGGCAATACAAGCAATAAATTGAAAAAAATATATTGGGTACCTTTGTTTTTTACTACGCCAAGAAGGTATTAAAATAAAGTTTACTTAAGAAGGTACCTTTGTTATTTACATACTTATCTGCAAAAGTTATATCAAAATTTTATTAGCTTCTTGAATTGATTATCTTCATCATTAAAGGTTACTCTTGATGTAAATTTCTTTTCAAATTATTCATCTTAATATACAACTTAAATTTAACTTAAAACAGGTAGGATTTCATTGACATTTCAATTAATACTATAGGTACATCAGGTTTAAGACTAAATAAGTATTTAAGCCTAAAAATAATGTGAACATCTGGGCAAAAGTTATACCGTTAGGTTTCACTTGCAAAGTCAACCTAATTTATCATATGTTAAGAGTACAAACATATACTTAGCATGTCCTAATTAAGGTGAAATTGGACACTTGTGTTGTTTAACTACACTTATCCCCGCACATAAGGATAGGGGACACATCATTTCACAATTTATTCTCTCAAACTAAGGTGTTCAAATCCTAACTTAAAATATACATTTGAATTGGGATATTTATCCTCAACTAAACTGTACTTATCCAATTACCTAAGATAAGATAGTATATCTACAATTCCCCAAGCTAACTGAAGATCAAGGTTATGTTATAGATATGTACTGCATTTTCATATGATAATACTAATACTATCATTGGGTTTAGTTCTAAACAAACTTTTGAATATCCTAAGATCTTCAAAGCTACATAAGACATACTTAAGTGCAAATGGTTAAACAGTAAGCTTCTTGGCGTAAACTTTATTTGAGTACCTTCTTGGCATACTAAGAAGTTATATCATAATTTAATTAGCTGCTTGAACTGATTATCTTCATCATTAAAGTTTACTCTTGATGTAAATTCCTTTTCAACTTATTCATCTTAATATACAACTTAAATTTAACTTAAAACTGGTAGGATTTCATTGATATTTCAATCAATACTGTAGGTTTCGTCATGTTTAAGACTAAATAAGTATTTAAGACTAAAAATAAAGTAAACATCTGGGCAAAAGTAATGCCGTCAGGTTTCGCTTGATGAATTGTGAATTTTTCATCCAAATGCAAAGCAAGGTCACAAAACAATTTTTATGAAAGTTCACTTTCATGTTTTAGCATGAGACCTAAAACTGCATCCATACCAGATCACATCTATTTATCTAATCGCATCCCTTAATTTTGTTATTGATGGCCTTAAAATATCACATGGTCCCTTCGATTAGGCAAATACATTACAGTTTCCATTACCAGGAAGGATCCAAACATTCTAATTGATAGGTTTCAGACATCAGAATTTTAATTTTACCGCACAGCTACGATTAAATCAGGATTGGTCTCACAGAATTTCTACTTACCTTAATGTGAACAGGAACAGCACTGCTTACCTCCTTAAACTGCAATTATTGTAGAAACGAATCTTTACAGAATTGGTTATTCCACAAATCTTAAAGAATATAATTATGCAAATCAAAATGTTAAGGTTATTAGAAACAGCCATAGATTTGGAATTTAGTGGATACTAGAGTCTCAACAGAAGTTTAGTGGCTTTAATTCTTAATTGTCACATAAAGGTAAGATTGTCGCAGAACCTAAATAGCGTTTTGTCAAGTAATTCTAACAAACTATAATTCAATAAATTCTCCTTGGTTAAGTTTTCCTTATAGTTTTGAATAGCAGCTTATACTAACAGTAAGTAGTTTAAATAGACTATAACTTGAACATCACCAAATTCATTCAGACTGACAAGAATAATAAACTTCTCATTGATTGGTCTAAGCTCGATTGATAGGCCTAAAATTGGGCCCGATCTACCTTCAGGACTGACTTCCACTGACTAATATCAGGTTCTGACTGTTATCAAATCAGCTAAGTTTAAATTCTATTTCGCATACAGCAACTTGTAAAGATGAACAACAAGAATGCACCATCTCGCTGTTACCTAAGTTATGAAATCAACAGTTAATCTATTGCAGAATCTTATGTTCATGCTGATGATCCAATCAACTCTCAATGTTGAATACATCAAATTTAAGCCTAATGAAACTTACATTAGTCCTAAAACACTAAATACTATCTACTAATTTTCTCAGCTCAAAATTTAATGCACCTAACTATAAATTCAATCTTTCCTTAGTAGTATTTCATCAACATTATCTAAACCCATTCAATTTCATCTAATTTGAATTGCAGATTTCAATCTAAGCATCACAATCAATTTTCTAAAGATTTAATCACAATCACAACAAATTCAGAAATTCTAATCTAGATTGATGTCAATAAATCATTATGTGTGAAAAACTACACGAACTTGATTATTGACTGCATTCAATTCTATCAAAGGTTACAAGATTGTGGGAAACACAGTAGAAATGCCCAAGGAGAGTTAGAATACACATGCTTACATTTCAACTTCGTAAGTGTAAGAATCTTATAATGTTGGTAAGAGAACTACTGAGGGATCACTATCTTATCATGAAATGGACCTTCACTAGTATTAAAATCTGTAGATCCTATCACTCCATCATCTTGAGGAGTAGAAATCTAATTCATGGAAGTTTAGGACTCAATGTTATTAGCCTACAACAGCCTAATAAAATTAATTTCCATATTAGTAACCTTGATGAAGGTTTAGAATTAGGAAAGGATGAAGATCGAATTCAGAAATCTGCCTTGAGTTCACACGCAAACTAAAATCCCTCAACGGCTCCAGAAGTCGATGGAAGAAGCTGGGAAGGAGACTAGAATGCGTCAGGGTACTCGACAAGGATGAAGAATGACAAAGGCTAGCGAAGGATCGAAGAGCGTCGAAATGGCCATAGCTCGTCTTCACCTTTGTCGCAGGCTCCCAGGGGTTGACGCTGGTTCCGTCGGCTATGGTGGAAGCTTACGGGAATAGTAGGGGTTCCTTTGGACACGAGAGGCTGCGATGGTTTGTCATCCAGGTGTCGAGGGGGTTCTATACTCCCACTACAGACGTCTTCGAGGGGTGTGTCCTTCCTCAAGGGCTGATGCAGCTTTACAAGACGCCTATCCATTGGCAACTTGTAGGGAGGAGTTATCGGCTGCTTTAGTGAGCCCGATTTTGGTTTTAAGTGGTAGTTAACTGTTGCTATACATACATACATTTATATATATATATATACACATACAGATTTTTTTTTTTAATCTGAAGTTAATTAATAAAATTCATTATAGTGCGTAGCAAAATTAGCGGTGGTTTAACATAAAATGAATTTTGACGGGAAATTAACGAAAAACGAAATTTTAAGGATAATAAACACAAAACGAACTCTAGAGGGAAAGTTAATGTTTTCCTTAGTAACGATCAAAGGTTGTTACAACCCCACAAATAATGTGCTCAACAAATTTTTTAAAGAAGATTTTTATCTTCAATAGATTTCTTCATTATCAAGGCATTGGGATAAAATAATTGAGGCTTTTTTGCAGAAAAGTTTGTCTTCAGGCAGACCTGAGAACAGGAAGTGTGCTTCCATATCTTTAGCTTCCTTTTCAACCTTAGTCACTTTATAAAGATATTACTGAAAACATTTTTATACTAACAGCATAATTCTTTAAAATTTTTCTAATTTTTTCCAAAGAATGTAACATTATGCTTATCGATAGTATTCTCTGTTCTACACCTATACACCTCCCACCAAAAATGTTTTGAACAATGGCACAAACTTACTAGACTAACCATATTGTTCTAATGCTATAGAATTCTTCACAAGAGGACTCTGGTTGATAAAATTTTAACAATAAAGGTTTATATATTCTTTCTAGATGCCTATGTTGCCTCTCTGCTTTTGAAACTTGTCATAAACATTTATTAATGGTAAAGGTGCTAAGGAAGTTTGAACTTATTCTTTACGAACTTTAATAGTTTCAAACCAAATTTAAATCTTAACCTCAGTGTGTTCTTACTTGTGTGGAAGATATCAGATAATTATGTCTCTCAGGGTCATATTAATGTGTAGTTACTAGTCTCAATTATATGACATAAATGGGAAAAAAGAATCATTAAAGCATAAAATTTCTATTTTAATACTAAAAAAGTTATTTAGACGGTTAGCCATAATGTAGAAACTGCAGATAAAACAAATCTCCTAAGTTTCAAAACTTTTATAGATGTTCGCTGTTTTGTTACTGTTCCTGCCCCCAATGGCAATGGTAATTTTGGTATTATTAAATTTTGCGGTTGGTATTTTAAACTTAGTGTCGACGGTTTCTATAAAAGGAGCACTCATGCTGCTATTGGGGGTGGTATTATATGAGATCACAACGGAAAGGTGAATTTTTCTTTTTATTAAAAAGTTCTACCTAGCTCATATATTGTGGCTTAATCTAAAGCCTTGTTGCTGTGTCTTAGTCTCTGTTATGAGACTGGTTTGCATAATTTATGGATCAGGAGTGATGATCTTAGTTTCATTAAAATCATTAAAGAAGACTCTCAGGAGGACTGGAACATTGGTCATCTTCTAAAAAAGACGTATGGTTTGGTTAATGATTCTAATTATAGTATTACCTACATTTGGAGAGATGTAAATTGTGTTGTTTAGCCTATATAGGCATTGAAAAGGATGTTTGGAAGATAGTTCATGAGTGATTTCCCCTCCAATTTAAAATCCATATGTACGCAATTGCCGTATTTCGGCTTGCTGCTGTTTGAAGAGTCAATAGCTTTTCTTGATTTTTGAGATTGTTTTGGGATGCCTTATTTGCTATTTGGTGATTTAGAAGGATGCCTAACATTTGGCCAATGTATCTTTTCTTTGACTTGCTTAAGGATGCCCAATATTCAGCCAATGTTTGTTGTTTTTTTTTTTTTTTGAGGAAGACAGCCGTAGCCTAAGCATAAATACGAAAAAGCATCCGTGCATCATCAGCCGGGATCAAACTCCACAGTGTCCTCAATGAAGAGCCTCCCGAGGAGCACATCTCCCCTAGCAAAAGAAAAATTACCATGTTGACTTAACATGGAACAAAAGTCCGCCGCACGATTCGTTTGCGCGAACAGTGAATAAAAATCACACGAAGAAAGTTCAACAAGAAAGCAAGGTGACCAGCGTGGGGTTCTCCGCCTCGTGAATGGAGAGTCCTCTCCCAGTGACGTTGGAGCCTCCGGATCGCTCCAAGACAGTCATTTTCTATGATAACTCCCTCAGTGTCAGCGTCTCAGAGTAGAAGAGCCTATCACAAAATAGTAACCGTCTGCATCTCAGCCCGGAGAGGAAACAAGGCCTGTAAACGGGCTCCAGCAGCAGCGAGCAAGTGGCCTCCTGAGTCGTGGATCCCAACTCCACCAAAAGCAACAAGCTCCCCGTGTCTATAGGAAGCATAAATTTTGGCCTTCAGCCAACGGGTCAGGGGGCATCATCTCAAGGAGGTGGAGGGGTCCTGGAAGCTGTGGAACCCCATGAATCATACCCGTCATGCAGACCAGCATTGACCATCGCCGAGAGAATCGAACCCGCACAAACCAGTGGAGTCGGGTACGGACTACCATGAGAACGCTTAGTCCTACTCCGCCAAGCCCGATAGAGGGAGTAGGCCACAACCTGACAGCTGAAACGACGATGGCGAGACGCAATAGCAGTCGAATACAAAGCAGTAAACTGGTCCCAGGAGGTCAAAGTGGCCGACAACAATCCCCAACGCACAAAAATCTCTAAAATGTCCCGCGAGTAACTGCAATGGACCACGAAGTTCTCCCTGTCCTCATCAGTATCACAACCCCAGACACAAGCCGTTGACTGAGTGAGTCCCCTCCTGAACAGCCAACACCCCATCGAGATGGCATCACTGAGTAATTGCCGCAGGAAACAAGCCCCCCTGGGGCCCAGAGCCATCACCCACATAGCCGCAAACTACCAAGGCCGGTCGCCCACCTCCGCTCTGTAAATCTGGCTAGCCCGGCTCTCTGTGAAAGCGTCGACCTACCACTGCAAACTCTCCTCTATTGACCGAGTGTGGTGCTAAACAATCGGCCACCCATACCCCAGTATCCTCCAAACTGCAAAATCAGAACACCGAACAGTAAAGTTCTCACCCCGACGACTATAGCGAAACTCCATGGCTCTCACCCATAAGAGATCCTACTTGTTGACGTAGTTGAAAGTGTGGCGATCTACAAAGACAATCCTCCACAGCCTCAAGTCTATGATCCCGAGACCACCAGCCTCAAGCGGTCGGCAGACCTCCTGCCCCTCACGTAGTGCAGACCACTACCCTCCACTCCTTCCCAAAAGAACATACAGAGAATAGCCTCAATATTCGAAAGGCAGGAGTCCGAAATCAGGGCAGCCCACACCATATAGCTGAGGATCATGACAAGCACGGATCTGATCAAGCACAACCTGCCAGCAAGAGAAAGGTGGCGACTACTCCATGAGCCCATCCTAGCTCAAACCTGCCCAATAATTGCTGCAAAATCTTCTCCGCAGAGGTCGGCCAGTGACCATGACTCCCAAGTATTGAAGTGGCGACCCTCTCTGGAAACCTAGCTGAACCACAATCCTACGCTGGCGATAAGGACAACATGTGACTTGAGCGAGTTCACAGATTGCCCAGTCCAGCTACCATAATCTGTCAAAATCTATTGCACCTCTCTCCCTGCCTCCTCAAAAGATAAGGCTAATGGTATCAGATCATCTGCGTACATGAGGTGGGAGAAGTAAAGACCGCTCCGATCGAGACTAATACCAATTGTGTGTCTGATCCACTGCTGCCACCTGACCAGAAGGGAAAATAGCTCTGAGCACAGGATGAATAGGGGGGAGAGGGGGCATCCCTACCGAAAACCTCTCCTCCCCGGCCAATGTTTGTTTGAGGTGTATCTCTTTGGTAGCTCTGTCAAGTAAGAAATCCATTCATGTTGAACATCAATGTCATTCCTAAGCCAGTGGTAGTAATGAGTGTCCCCTTACTTTATTTAGTTGCTACTCTTAATCACCATCCCATCTCATTGTGGGGTTCAAATTATGTACTTTACTTGATGCAGATACACGGAGATCTCATTGATGGTGGTGAATGGCAGATTGTTGGCACTTGCTCATGTTATAGTTTCGTTCATCTGTAATCACAGATGACTGACTTGCAAATCTGTCTATCTTTAAGAAAAATGAGGTCAACGAGAGCAAGTTGTTGTGCTCAAAAGATCCCCCAAAGAACAGATTAAATCTTGGAATTAGAGGAATTGGATATTTTTTCTTAGCTACAGGTACTCTAAGGAATAGAGGTTGAAGTTGTGGCATTGGAAGCTCCACATGATCCTGGTGATTTGGGTGGAGTTTCTTTGCTTTGGCTACCTATTGACTTTGTCAACAATACTCACTTCATCCAATTGAAGATTCAAAATCTCTAATCCTTTTCAATGTTGGCTTTTCTAATATATCATTTTATGTCTATTTTTTTTAGTATCATGTTAGACTTATTTTTGTATTTTCTGATTTCTTTAATTTGATCTTTATAAAATTGTTATCTCCTGTGAGAGACCAAACCGACTTGTGCCTTTGGTTTTGAATTAAGGAATTTTACAACTTTCTCAAAATAAAAAGACAAAATTCTAATTTCAAGGAAACTAAATAGGTTATTATAAAATCAATACCATAATACAATGGTAAGGTCGTCAAAAGGTTGTTGTGCTTGATTTCAACACCAGAAACCTTCTCAGAGAACGAAATCTAAGTGGAAAACCTTCCAATTGTTGACGATAAATCTGTAATCTATCCTATTTAGGTTTGTTTTGTTATTTTAAATAAAATAAAATTAACTAATTACAAAATCGATACCTTAACATTGAGAGAAAGCCACCGTAGAGGATTAGGCCTAATATTGGAGTCAAGAGCATGGTAGGATTGCTAATCAAAGAAAAAACCTTTCCGAAACAAGGGTTGTATTATATAAAATTTCATATCTATATATTTAAATTATATTTAACAAATTGAGAAGTAAACTAGAAGTATAAATAAGGTTTTTGCATGCGGATGTCTTTAGGATGGTGTAGGGAGGAGAGTTGCGGCCTAGGCATGAGAAAGGTTAGGACAAAAAGAGAGACGACAGGAGAGAGGGAGGAGTTGAGAGAGATGAGAACTGATGGTTCAATACCTTTCAAGTGGCTGAAGATTCTCTTGCATGAAAATCACTGAGAGATAGAGTGGTCGGGTCAACTGGTTTAAGTAAAAAGAAGAGAGATGTTTTGAAAATATATGATATTTGGAATTTAACTACAACTTTTTCATAAAATTGAATGAGTATAATTTCATCAAGTTTGTGTCCATTTTTTGTAATTTCATCTTGCATGCTATAAAAATTAGATTTAATGTTTCTAGCACACAACTCTGAATTTTGAAAATAGCTCATAAAGATTCAAACATTTTTCAAAAGTTTCAAATTGACCCAAAATTAAGGATATCGTTGGATATGTAATTTTGAGAAACTTTAACAAAGGGGCATTACAATCTACCCTTATAAAAATTTAGACCTTAAAATTCAGTCCACAATAGCTGTACCTTACTCGAAGAGGATTGAGTAGCGTTCACGCATGTCGGCTTCATTCTCCCAAGTATATTCGTTTACAAGTCCATTCTTTTGTTTAACTCTAATAAGAAATGATTATAATCCTTAATTGTCGTAAAACTTGTAATACAACCTAAGTGCACAAAATCACAACAAATACTCTCAAAAGCCTTATATAATGAATGGAACTAAACCTAATAAACAAATGATGAGAATCCACCCCAAAAGCTGCTTGAAAGAAGTCCTGCAAACCAGCCCTCATGAAAAACTTCCCATGTATATTATCAGATACAAGTGAGAAGGTACAACAGAGCTTGTACAAATACAAACAAAGTCAACAGTTCACAAGAACTTGATCACATACCCCTAAAAGATTGAACAATTAAGAGGGGCATAAAATTCTAAAACGGTTAAACTATTCAATCTATTTAGTTAAGTTAGAAGCTCGGCCAATAACAATGATGCTCAACCAAATCCTAATAAATGAAAATATCAATATAGTGACCCAGCAAACTGTGAAATAGAACGCATGTTTCCTCCCACTGCAGGTAACAAAAATGAACACATTGGCGATAAATCTTGCTGAAACAGAAGAAATAAAAACTGTTCAAAAGCAACAAAAGACCTTTCCAGCGTAACAGCAGAAACAAACACAACCTGAGAGTTTTAATGATGATATTACAGTTGGGGAAAAGTGAATTAGCCTTAACCAAATCAATAACAGGCCAGCAAAATTATTTAATATGAAAAGCTTTAAGAATGCCAACCAATTAATAATAGAGCGAGCATTGAAGCTTGGCCCACTGTGCTCACAGCCATTCTTGGTCCCCCATATATTCCAAATAATAAAACCATCTGTGATGAAACCAAAATACAGTTTTTCGTTGTTATTTGGCAAGAGCCTGAACCCTCTTTTAGAGTTTTAAATTAACATTGCATAATGGTTTTCAAAGAACGCATGGCAAAGGGTTTCATAATTGTCACAGCATTGGAAATTGGAGGTTAATGAGAACCGCTACTTTGAGGAATATAATCCATCAGGATGAAATCTATCATTTATCCAAAGAAAAATAAGATAGAAAAACTGGGGTATTTTTATTTCAAAATCCAAAATGGTAAGATGGAGGCTCGTGAGACCGACATAATATCCAGGCAAGTTTTAAACAGAATTTATCATTAGGGGCCAGACTAGAAACGGCCAACTTGCTATCACTGACATTAGGAGCAACAACAATAACATAATTCAAAATGCTTTCTGAATTTTGTAGTGCTTTAATTAAATCTATTAATTTAATGATTGATCATCTTTATTTCTAATGAGATAATGAAATTTAGAAGTTACACAAGTTTGAATTAAAATTTGTTTAAATCATATTTAATCATGCCTTTACAAAAGATGTTTATAGCATTTAATTGAATAAAAATAATACATTGCATATAAGGAGTTTCTAAGAGTATATTCTCTGTCCACTCCATAAATTCAAAAGGATCTGATTTATCTCCCAACTAGGCTTCCCTCATTATCTCTCAGCACAGATTATGACCTCTCTCACATCAGCATATTCTTCCATGACACATTTTAGAAGGCATAGAAATATTGCCTCGTATGAGTGCAAGGCAGGACTTACCTCCAGCTGCAAACATCTTGATGCTATAAATTATTGAACTTTACTCTTCTGAGTTCCCAAAAAATGAAATTAAAAAGAAACAGCAATGCAACCACTATCTTGTTCTACTATATTGATTGAACCCAGCATCAAATAAACAACAAATATATTCTAATTAACACAAGCTAAAATTCTACTTATAACTTAAGTACGGGTTAATGAGATTTTGGCTCAAGATTAAGCTTAGCTAAGCATGATATGTGATTATTACCTAGTTAAAACATAATTATAAATTAGCCATGTAAATAAATACATAACTAAGCACATAATTATTAGTTAATTACATAGGTAACCTGTATATATTAATTAATTGCAAAAAATACATAATTATTAGTAATTTATATAATTAATAATTGTATATATAGCTAACATATAGTTAATTATGTAACAAGCATGTAATTATTGATTATATACATAATGAATAATTAATTTTATATGTAATTATTCATTATAATAATATACAATTCACCTAATCTCATCCATCCACATGGCTTAACTTTGAACTAGAGCATCACCTGACTTAAGAAATGGCCTGGCTTAATATGATTAACTTAATTCAAATAAATATATTTGAAACTTAAGTAGGTTTAAGACAAGATAATCCCAACTAAAGCCCCAACTAAGTAGGAGTTATAAAAACGCATTATTAAAACTGGCACCGACCAATTGGTAAGACTTGGGGCTAAAGAACAAGGCAAATGAAAGAACTGGTTCGGCTGAATTTAAGGAAAAGCATGACACAGTTTTGATTTAGCATGAACGATATTAGGCAATCAAACTAATTCACCTCTTGCTCTAACAAACTTTTAACAGAGATTTCACAATGTTCATTGCAGCACATTTTTTGTCCTAGTGAAAGGATTGTCACAATGAAAACGTAAAAGAATTAGTGAAAAAAAAGTTGTCAAAATAGGCAAAAAGAAAAAGCAACACAAGTAAATAGTTTCTGCTAAATTACAAAGGATTGCTCTGCTAGCTTGGTATGATGCAAGATTTTTTACTGATACATGAGAGAATCAGATTATCTTATCTAACATAAAAGCATTGTAAAATGAAACAAAAGAGATAATTACATCAAGTTAAAACAAAAAATTATTAAAATCTGTGATATTAAGATCCGCTAGTCAGAACTACTTACACCGTGGATGTTTGTGCCTGATTTATAATATAAAGCTTCATCTGGGACCAAAGCACCTACTGTAACATTGGAAAGATTAACACTTCAAAATTCTCACCATTATACAATTGTTAGAAGCCAATACCTGATCTGTCCATACAAGGTTCAATATATTCAGATGCATGAGCTAACTTCTCCCAATCAAGGCCAATGATGTCATCCAGGCATAATTTATTAATTTGATGCCCAAATTGTTTATTTGAAGCATATACACCCGAACCTGTTCAATGTATAAAATATTTGTTTTGTAAGAAAGACAAGTTGTTGACCAGGATGCCTATGAAAAATCATTATATCATAAGAATGTTGCACAAGAAAGACCAAGAACATCTGTGAAAGCAATATATAGTAGCCTTGAAGTAGATCATGTAGCTCGTTTGCAGTTTCTGTTGGATTTCTATGGCATATGATGCATTAAAGTTAGACGCAGCTATACTAATGGTGGCTTAAAATAAGTTACAATTGCATAAAAAAAAATAAAACATAGAAACAAACTAGACCGAGTCTCACTTTCATACTTAGTGTGAAGTGTGAACAAACAAAAAATTAATGTACATGTGCAACCTGAGCACAACACAATTTTATTTGGGCATATACCAATATGTCACTTGGCCAATCTATTTTAGCAATGAAAATTAAAAAGCCACCTGACAATCCTGCTAACACCTTAAAAAGTGATACTCCAAGGTATCTTATTTATTTTACTCGCAAGATCAACTCATTTATTATACATTAGACTGTTCTTTAGAATGTAGTGAATAAAATTTTCACAGAGCTATACGAACATTAATTTCAAGCCACAAACTATCTTTAGCAGTTATAAATAAATAACAAAACTGACAAGTTTCCAAACTAACTTATAAAGTACATGTATACAGCATAAAAAGCTTCAAAACGAAACAAATATACATAAACCTATATAAATAATCAAAATACAAATAACATTGCCATTTAATGTGGTCCCAAGCTTCCCAACCTTATCCCCTAAAATATAAAAATTGTGCAACAACACCAAGCCTTAATCCCACTAGGTCTTAATCCCACTAGGTGGGATCAGCTAAATGAATCTTTTGTTTCCATTGTGGGCGATCAAATAGAAGCCTTCTCTAAGTTCCAAATAAAAAACATCTTTCTAATAGTTTCTTCCCATGTCCTTTTAGGTCTTCCTATTCTTCTTTTAACACAAGCAAAATTCATGAGCTCAATTTTACTAACAAGGGCATTGAACGATATTTGTTTAAATGCCTAAACAATCTAAGGTAGAATTTTGTAATCTTACCCACAATTGTGACCACTCCAACATTGCTTCAGATAAACTCATTTATCATTCTATCCTTACAAGTATACTCACTCATCCACCTAAGCATCCTCATCTATGTAACACTTAATTTATCGGTAAGTTTCTTCTTTGTTGGCCAACATTCAGCTCCATATAACATAGATGGGCGTACAGTTGCTCATAAAATTTTCCTTTAATTTTGAATAAGATTTTTCGATCGCACAGCACTTCAGAAGTACTCCTCCATTACATCCAAACAACTTGGATTCTGTTAATCACATTGCACTCTATTTTACTATTATTTTGAATAATTGAACCAAACCTTTGCAAATGATAAGCCCCCAATGCAAACAATACGCAAATTTTTCAGTGAATTGGGTCTCTTAGGACCATATTCCATCGACCTAATTGATCGTCATCATATTCTAGTCAAGCTTACAAAGGATGCGGATTACACACGCTTATTTTCTCATGGCTCTTATTTTGTAAATAAATTCTACTTAAAGTTTTTGAAGTGAACAACTAAATTTGATCCCAAAGTTGAACCTCCCATCATCCCTGTTTAGATAAGCTTTCCATGACTAAAACATACTTTATCACTCACTATGTCCTCTTGTCCTTGGGGTCTAACTTTGGTAAACCTCTCAAGGTCTGTATCGCCACTGTCAATCTCTTGCTCCCCTCAGTAGCAAGTGTTTTAGTGGAAAATGATTTAATTGAAAATTTGAACAGGAAATCTGGATTGGTGAAGATGGATATTATCAAGAAGTGTTATTTGAAAACTTACCCAAATTTTGTAAACATTGTGATATTTTGGGCAACGATATTGATACATACTTCAAACTTCAAGGGAGTTTTCAAATCTCTTGCTCCCAAATTTGTAAACATTGCATTATGATTCAAGTTCAAGGGCGTTTTCAAATCCAAAGAAGAGTTATCCTCGTGTGACAAATCTCCCAATGTTTCTCTTCTATGCAAAACAATCGAAAATTTATCAATACAATATTGGATCACTTCTGAAGGGATGTCCAACATATCTATATCCTCCTCATTAAAATTTCCCCCAGCTCTCCTCTTCAAGGATCCGGGTGCTTCCAATAGAACATGCTGTAGCGATTGTAAGGAGTACTCCAAACACATCACTGTCAAAAGTATCTCAAGGCAAAGCAACTAAATCGGCATTCTTTGTTACCTCTACCAATTATATATATATATATATATATATATATATATATAATTATATGAATATATGCAACACTAGTTCATTTTTTCTCCAAAATTCTCCAAAGAACCTCTATCGATACTCAATCATAAGCCTTTTCAAGGTCAGTAAAAACAAAATGAAGAACTTTTTTTCTTTCTTAAACATTTTCCATCAAACCTCCTAGTATATGTATTATGGCTTTCATAAATAATCTATTTGGCATAAAACCAATTTGATTATGAGATATACAAGTATCAATTCATAATTTAGATTCAATTACTCTATCAAAGTTTCAATGTAAGACGCATTAACTTGATTTCTCTATAAGTTCAATCATCTTTATTCTTGTAAATATGTAAAACAATACTCTTTCTCACTTATTTGATATCCTTTAAGTCTTCGCAATAATAATAAATAACTTGGAAAGTCAGGAGATTTCTTTCTCACAAAAATATTTTCAAAAAATGTCATCATCTAATACTAATGTTTTTTTTGCTCTCCATCCTCTACAACACTCCAAAACATTTAAATAATGTGTATTGATTAATTGCAAGCAGCAATAGTGGCAGTGATGGTGGTTGTTTTTGTGGAGTTCAGCGACCATGAGGATGTCTCCACGGGAAGTGAGGGGAAGCAAGTCACAGTGCAAAGCTAAGTGTGGACAAGCTTTTATCTCGAAGAATGATTAGGGAAGTACTCTAGCTAACTTTCCCCATAGTGGAGAATATGTGAAGGTGGCATTGAGAGGAATTTATCAGCAAAGCTATCAAGGCCATTTTAGGCATCGTTCACGGAGGATGGGAGGATCCCAAGTCTTGGTGCGCTCTCCTAGAACAGTTAAGGGTAGAGGTCACCACCTACCAAGCCCGCACACGAGAATTCATTCTATTTTAGGAGCGGATATCTAACTAGAATATAAATGGGAAAAGGTCGCAACAATAGTGGCTACCATGTTGGCTATGTTAATATCAAAAACTGATGTTGCTAATTTGGTGCAATTCCTATAGATTAGAAAATTAGTTATTGTCATACTGCTCGTTAAGTCTCCCATTTGCATCTCGAAAAAAGCTCACGGAAAAAGAGGCTGAGCTAATCTCGTATGAAACTCGAGGCAAAATTTCAAATAGAGGGGAAGGAACGATAAAATGCTGAGCTAAAGTCATAACTGCAAACTAATTAGGTTTGCTCCTGTGTCAGGTCCTCTTTATCTTGTGAGGAGATAAATCTATTGGAACCAAAGAGTTCTAAGAGTAAGATCACACCAATAAGGCATTGTACTACTATGTTCTACACAGTTTGTGCTTTTGTATAATGAGCTATTGTTTGTTCAGAAAGTGGATTGAAGTGAGTAGTTGTCCATTAGTTCTGATGCTTAATTTAAGTTGAGGGTGGCCAGAGAGAATTGGCTCAAGCGATAAGTGAGCAAGTAAGCCAACATTGGAGCTTCACCATCTCTTGAGAAGTGTCAAGTTTCAAAGTGCTGATTAACTGGCTTGATTTTGCACTTTTTATTATTAATGATGACCAAACTAGATGTTTTATAATCTTGTTATCTTTTACTTGTTACATTCTCTATTTTTTTGTTTAGATCAATTGTTTTGTTTGATTTATTAAGAATAAATTATAATTATCGTAGCATTGTATTGGTTCCGCCAAGGAATTAACGCTAACACCTTTCTTTGTATCCTAGCTTTTAGGTTATTCTATCTTTCAATTTGTTCCCATGTTTTGCCAAGTAGTCACTCCTAGCTTGGGAGGTGAGTCAACTAGGGCAACCAAGGGTTTCCTTTCGAGTTTATTTTCATGGATGCTTCAAGAATTGTATTCATGTGTCTCAGCTGGTAACCACACCCAAAAAAAGAATCTCATTATTAAGAATGCTTTGTGCCAATTCAAGTCGAGCACATACAAAAGCTCACAACTAACAAAGACTAAAAATAAGAAAGTCATCACAAAAAGGGCCAAGTGAGGGTAGGCAAGGCAAGTTGCATGATATTGAAGATCCTTTAAGGTTCTCACAGAATTATGCTATCAATAATTGTTCAAGTCTTGAAACATGTCCTTGCTTCACCCATTTGACATCTTCCTTGTCTTCTTCAACTAGGCCAAATGGTGTGGTAAGGAAAAGGGTAACATTATTTTAAGAAAAAGGGGGTATGGTGGTCCTAAATTTCTCCTTTGCTTAAGGTTGGTGGGCAAAATTTATGGGGCTGGAAACTGTTCCTGGTGGCAAGGAGACTGATATTTGATATAGAGGAAGAAGTTTGATTATAGCATAGTTAAGGTCGACGGAGGCAATATTGCTCCACCAGAGCTGCTAAATGCACCAAGCGGGAGAGGAAGACCGAAGAGGATAGTAAGGGGAGGTAGCAAGTCACATCGGGGATGCTGATGCAGGAAGGCAGGAGGCAAGCAAGCTCCAATGAGGCTCCATGTGGCGGTGTATCCTTGTGGTTAGTCATCTCAGTTAGATTGCTTCAACAACGAAGGATGACATGACTAGACCAGTTATTGGACAAAGGTCAAGCCCCAGGATTCCACCATTTGGATAGGGAGCATGGTACTATGGCTATATTTGGATGGGGGGCCTAGTGTTAAGCAAGGGTAGTATGCTGTTAAAACGAAGGGAAAATGTGTTTTCAAACATGCTTGTTTTTTTCCTCCAATTTATCCTGTCCTCACAGCCACACATGCTCCTATTTACATAAAGGGAAGGGGGTTTATTTAATCTTGATAATTAGCGTTGAACCATCATTTAGGGCAACTACTACCTCCTGTGTCGTCAAAATTTGAGATTTTGGAACAGTGCACTATGCTGTCTAGCCTTATCAACCCGTCATAATAAGAAAGAGAAAAATATATTATGTATATATTCATATATATCATGCATATAGCTTTAAAGTGTCTAAAGTGTATAGTTGATTCACTACGATCACACCTCTTCCTTCTTACTTAAGTCCACTCAAGTGAGTAGCCTTGTGCCCTTGTAGACATTCTGACTTCCCTAATGGCCATTTAATAGATTTGGGTGAGTCAGAGTATTATGCATGCTGTTGTTCGCATCTTCTTGTCCCTTCCAAATACTCCTAGGTAAGGTCGTAGGTCCTTATAGCTTTTAACTTCCCAACTAGCTAATCACATGGGTTGGGCTCATCAGAACATAATGCTGGCCCTTTGTTGTTCTTGTATGATTGTGTTTCATGGGCATGCTGAGCTTGTTCTGAGATATACTTACAAAGTACTCAAGTCAGGTGTTTATAGCTCGGATATGATTTTGAGAGAGTTATGCGCTTGCTTCACCTGAGACATTAAGGCTAGCTCCCATAGAGAATCTCTTCGTTTTATGTCCCTTCAGACTTCCCTTTTGGCCAGGTTTTGTTCCCAAGGCATTATCATGTAAGCACTTTTGGCTCGGGAGATGAGTCGATAAATGCAACAAGAACTTTCCATTAGGGGACCAAGTTCCGTGATGGGGCTTCTTGAGATTCCTGATAGAATGCATGGGTAACATGTTTTGGAGTTTAATAGACACAACTTTAATGCAAACTCAAAACGAACTTTATTGATCCAGAACCGATCTCACAATTGGCATAAGGCGAAATATGGGATACAATAAAATCGGCATAATTGTTCTCAGCGTAGATGATGTCATCCTGAGTTGTCGCTCCTTCATGGGCCTCCTCCATCGACCCGTGCCATGCATTAGCATTCCCCATCTGATTGGTGATAATTTTTTTCAATGTAAATGATGTCATCCTGAGCTATTGCTCCTCCATGGGCATCCTCCATCGATCCATGCCATGCCTTAGAATTCCCATCAGATTGGGGATTATTTTTTTTAATTAGAAAAAGTTCATTGTTCCAAGCAATTCATTTTCATTCGAAGATTTTAGGTTATAGGAGTGTTTGCCTGAAAATTCTTTAGCGATGAAAAGGCCATCTTAGTTTGGTGTGCCATGTGACTTTGATGTTCATCAGAACCTGACCGTCCGCTTATTAGTTGTCTTTGACGTGCTTGTAAAAGTGTCAAGTGATTTGGTCTTTCTATAATTTTATCCGGTTGATGGAAACAGCCTAAATTCCTCCAAGAGGTCAATTCTCCACTTTCAAAATGACACTGCTTGTAGATTGGTGAGGTTCAAGTTTATATTTTTACGGTCGTAACCTAAGCATATATATATATATGCATTATTATAAAATATGCCGGGATCAAACTCCACGATCTCTATGGCAAGCGCATCTTCCCTAACAAAAAAAAAATCGTCCTGTCGAACATACATCCCACAAAAATCAGCTACCCGATTCGCATCGTACAATCGGTAACACGAGTAAGATCCAACATACTAGGTGATCGACGTGACGCTCTCCGCCTCGTGAACAGAGAGTCCTCTCCAAGTGACCTCGGAGCCTCCCGAGTGCTCCAAAGCAGTCGCTCTCAATGATAAGTTCATCAGTATCAGTATCTCTGATCATGAGGGTCCGGCGGAGAATGGTAATCGTATGTATCTCCGCTTGAAAGGGGATGAGGCCTGAAGACGGGCTCCAGTAGCAGCGAGCAAGTGTTCTCCTGAGTCGCGGACCACAGCACAACCAAAATCAACATGCTCTCCATAACTATAGGAAGTGTCAATGTTGGCCTTCAGCCAATGGGTCGTGGGGGAACCATCTGAAGAAGGTAGAGGGGCTCTAGTGAGCCATTGAACCCCAGAAGTCAGACCTATCATGTAGTCCAGCACTAACTAATGCAGAGAGAATCGAACCTGCACAAACTAACGGAGTCAGATGCGGACGGCCATGAGAACGCACAATCCTACTCCTCCAAGGCTGATAAAGGGAGTAGGCAACAATTTGACAGCTGAAGCGACAACGGCGAGACTCGGTGGCAGACGAGAACAAAGCAGTGAACAGATTCCAAGAGGCCAGAGTGGCCGGGAGTAAGCCTCAACTCACAAAAGCCTCCAAAATTGCCCTTATATAATGGCAGTGTACCACAAAGTGCGCTCTGTCCTCCTCAGTATCGTAGCCCCAAGCACAAGTTGTAGACTGAGTGAGCCCTCTCCTGAACAGCAAACAACCTTTTGGGATAGCATCACTAAGCAACCCCCACTGAAAACAAACCTCCCTGGGGCCTAAGGTCATCTCCCACATGGCCGCAAACTGCCACAACCGCCACCCCTCCCTATTATGTCGATCTGGCTGGCCCAGCTCTCAGTAAAGTCGTCAATCTGCCACTACCGACTCCCCTCCTCAAGCAAAGTGTGACGCTGGACAATCGGCCAACCGTATCCCAGTAACCTCCAGACTGCAGAGTCAGCTCGCTGAACTGCAAAGTTCTCACCCTGGCGATGGTAGCAAAAATCCATGGCTCTCATCCAGAGGAGATCCTCTCTACTAACATAGCTGAAAGTGTGGCGAGCAACTAAGACTGTCCTCCATAGCCTCAGAGCTCTAATCCTGAGTCCCCCAGACTAAAGCAGTGAACAAACCTCCTGCCACCTCACGTAGTGTAGACTCCTACCCACTGATCCTCCCTAAAGAAACTTACAGAGGATAGCCTCAAAGTTTGGGAGGCAGGAGTTCGGAATCGGGGCCACCAGCATCTGGTAGATGGGGATCATGGTGAGCACAGATCTAATCAGGCACAATCTGTCAACGAGAGACAGACGGCGACCGCTCCAATAATCAATCTTGCCTCGTACCTGCTCAGTGACCGCTGAGAAGTCTGCTCTCCGCGGTGGTAGGCCTATAACCATGACACCCAAGTATCTGAGTGAAGATACTCTCTGAAATCCCAACTGAATAGTGATCATATACTGACGGTAGGCTGGGGTCTGACGGCTGAAAATAATCTATGACTTACGAGAGCTCACAAACTGCTCGGTTCAGCTACCATAGTCTACCAAGACCAGTTGTACCTCTCGGCCTGCCGCCACAGAAGATGGGGCGAACAAAATCAAGTCATCTGCATACATAAGGAGGAAGAAGCTGGGCCCACCCAATCCAACATGATGCCAATCGGGCGACCAATCTGCTGCTGTCGCCTTACGAGAAGGGAGAAGAGCTTTGAACACAGGATGAATAGGTAAGGGGAGAGAGTGCATCCCTGCGTGAGGCCTCTCCTCCCTACTATCCAAGTAAGCATGTGCTCACCAACTAAGACAGAGAACTTGAGAGACTCCACACACTGCTTGGCCCAGTCCGTCCAATATTGCGGGAAACCAAATATTTTCAAAACTAAGCGTAGTCACCCCACTCCATTCGGTCATAAACTTGCTCCATATCCACTTGATGGCCATGTGACCTACCATCGAGGTGGAGAATGAGAGTCGCATGAGAATCTCCTGGACCGTGAGCAGTTCTCACCGATCTCTCCCGGGAACAAAGGCACCCTGTTCTCCAAAGATCAGAGAAGGCAACATTGTCTTAAGGTGCATGACCAAGATTTTGGCCACCACCTTATAGACAGTGTTGCACAAGCTAATAGGGTGGAACTGCCTCGAGATGAAGGCCCCCTCCTCCTTCTGTATGAGAGCTACAAGGGTATCACGTCAGCACTGTGACATACGCCCACCATCGAAGAACTGGTGAACAGTTGCTAGAGTGTCAGCCTGGGTAATCCTCAAGTAACCAATGAAGAAATAGGGGATGATACTGTCAATCCCAAGGGAGTGGTTGGGGCCAAAGTTCCTCAGGGCTGCCCAGATCTCTGTGTCTATGACCGCACCTTATAGAGAGGCAGAAACTGCGTCTCTAAGGATATGATATAAAATCAGATCATCTGGGCAATCCCTTATGAACTAGAGGTGCCCCACTTCCCCTGGAAGAACTTGAATAATACCTGACGAATCCATAGCGAATCAGAAGAACTCCCCCGACTCCTCCTGGAGTGTGAGCATGGTGTTCAATTTACAACGTTGCATCGCAAGCCGCTGAAACACCGCAGTGCATCGGTCACCCTGAGAGAGCTACCGTGCCTTGGCACGTTGCTACCACCAGCTTGCCAATCTCGCCTCCACCTGAATGAACTCCTGTGTGGTGTCCCAAAGCTGCTAAACAAGCTCCGGGTCACCGCCCTTGTCTGTCTCCATGTCAACCGCCTAGAGCTGCGTTAAAGTCGATATGAGCTCAGCCTCCCTCCTCTGCAAGTCCGGAAGCTATTCTTTCCCCATATCCACAGCACCCAGAAAGTGCGTGTCAACTTGTGGTTGAGGGCTGAGCATGGCAAGCCACAAGACGGTCGCCCCCAAGTCCTCTCTACCACAGAGAAGGCCTCCAAGTACTGAAGTCACATATCATCAAACTTGTATCGTACACTGATACTCTAAAACCTGAGACAAGCAATAATCAGAGGATACCCGGGGAGGCGGTGCACGACTACACCCAGTAAAGGTCCATCACCTCCGTGTTGAGAAGGAACCGTTCCAAGCGCTCCCAAATGCGATGAGCTCCATCCCTGTTGTTGATTCACGCGAAAGTTGGGCCAACAAAGTCTAGGTTGTGAAGGTGGCATGCATCCAGAACCTCCTAAAAGTCCGTCTGAGCAGCGGTCGATCTAAACAGCTTCTCACCACGTTTCTCCTGCTAGGAGAGAGCGCAGTTGAAATCTTCACCGAGTACAAGTGGGCAACCCTCCACCCGCACAGCAAGGATCGTCCTCCAAAGCTCCCTCCGCGTATAAAAATCAATGGACGCGTAGACAGCGTCGAACAGAAAGCAGGTTCCGAATTTCAAAGTGATGGTGGCGATGATCAGTTGGCTGCATGAATGATGGACCTCGCTGTGAGGGCCCGATACCGGTTCAGTAGAAACCGTTCTGGTATTGGGTAACTACTCACCGCAGGATCATATCAAGCAATTTGAGAGAAAAAAAATGCGCATATAAAAGTGAATGATATTTTTCATTTATCAAAAGTTCTTATTACAAGTTCCATCATCGAACAAAATAAAAAAAAAAAAAATAAGCAATTCTGCGCCGTCGTTGATCTTTTGAAAGTTAAGGTTCTTGTTTAACTTCTTTTAGGAGCACCTGACCTGGTATTGTACAGAAAATAATACCGAAATTTGAATTTTCAATAATTAGAGAATACTCTAAGTACAGCAGTACACAATAACAAATTAATTTATGAAAATGCGTTTAGCAGACATAAAAATGCAGGATAGGTAAGGCAACTGCGCAAAATAAGCAAGCAAAATTCTGCAATAAGTAGTTATCACAAAATAACGGTTACTGATGTCATTTTCCAGTAACTAAACCCGAATGTTACTGATGTCAATTTTCCAGTAACAACCCCGAATGTTATTGATATCATTTTTCAATAACAACCCCGAATGTTGCTGATCTCATTTTTCCAGCAACAACCCCGAATGTTACTGATGTCATTTTCCAGTAACAACCCCGAATGATACCGATGTCACTTTCCGGTAACAACCCCGAATGATATTATGTGGTTCCGGACAACCAATCAAGCTTCAAAACGAAATTCGGCTCAAAGCAAATATGCGAAGCAAAGCAGTAATAGAAAAATGCAAGATGTAATGCAAGTCATATACTGGGTACTTTTAATCTTTAAGTTCAGCAGTTCAACAGCTCGAATGAGTGACAGTTCGCTCAATCTGCATTTAAGTTCCCGATATTCTTAAGTTAGCTTTTTAATCAAATGATTTTTTAATTCCTTCTTTCATTCTGTTTGTCTTCTTCTGCTTTTGAAGTTCAATTAAATTAAGCTGCTATTAATGCAGTTATTAAAGTGTCTTTATGATTATCATACTAATGTATGATGAAAAAGTCAGAATAATTGACTGACTTGACCAAAAAGGGAGAATAGTAGTCATTTAACAATTTGAATCGTTCTCATTATTAATTAATGAGAAAAATTCTATTGTGCATGACTAGACATAAACTCGATAGTTATAAGGAGAGTAGTCAGATTAAGAGAAACCGAATGTGTTCTTCTAATTTCCTCTTCTTACCTTAGATTTAGGATCGCCGGAATACGAAGAGAGTTGGAACGGGTTGGCCGAAGGATGGCCAAGGGTTGTTGGAGCCGCTGTGGGGGCTGCCGGAAGGTACTGCCAGGGGCTGCCGGGCTGCTGGAAGCTGCGGGAAGTGGCTGTCGGGGGCTGCCGGAAGGTGGCTGGAAGGGGCTGTCAGGGCTATCGGGCTGCCGGAAGGAGGCTGGAAGGGGCTATCAGGGCTGCCGGGCTGCCGGAAGGTGGCTGGAAGGGGCTGTCGGGGCTGCCGGGCTGCCGGAAGGAGGAAGGGCTGGCTGATTTGGGGGAAGGAGAGGGGAAGAGGCTGCTGGAAGGCTGTGGGGAGAAGAGGGGAGGGGATGGGGATTATATAGGCGCACATAGTGGCGCCAAACTTGCGCCAAAACGGCGCCTGGTTGGTGCCTGGCACTCGCCAGGGAGCCTCTGGCCCGGAAGCTTCTCCCGCCAGAAGGCGGGAGTGGGGTCAGGGAGTCGTGGTCAGCCCTATGGGCCGACAGCCTACGCCAAAAATGGCGCAGGCAGGCGCCGTATGTGCGCCAGGCTTCCGCCTGGTGCGGAAACTTCTCCTGCCTGGCGCGGGAGAAAGATCACAGGATGCGATCAAAAACAGGGGGGGCGTAGGAAGGGAAAAAAACAGAGGAAAAGAAAAAATGAAAAAAAAAAAAAGCTTGAACTTCAAATTAATCGTATTTTTCCGCCGTTCGGCGTCCTAATGCAACGAAACTTGGCACCGAGGTGTGTTACGACATGACGAACACCCTCGCGCCGAAAATTTTTAATTCGGAGCAATACTTTATTTTACTTTAATTTTAGAGGTTTAAAACTTCGAAAATTTGTCACGATCAAATCGACGCTCATAATTTGATGAAACTTCTCGAGCAGCTTTTAAATAATATACTTAACATGTCGACACTGAAAATGACGAATTCAGACACGTATTTCAGTGTTTTTGATTTTTTTAGAATTTATAAATTTCAAAGGTAGAACGAGAGCTTCCGTCTTTCGGATTTTTCCCGAATTAGGGCTCTTTGATCTTTAAAGTTGTTTCTACCTATTGGTAGTTTTGTTTGCGCTAAAGTGAAATTCCCCGGGATCCTGATTCCTAAGACGGGATTCTGACCTAATTTGCAAAACGACTTTGGGTCGTTACACTCGCACTACAAAAAATCAACATGCCAAGCCAAAATGATACCTCTCATGTGACCTGCAGAAGGCTGAACAGCAAAACTCTAGTGCCGCCCGAAGAGGCAGACATCATCCTGATGGGTATAAGACTCCACCCGAGTCTCCAACAAAGCAATCAATCTCGATTTTTGCTTCGAGATAAGAGGCGGAAGATGATGTCGTGTCGCCAGCTTCCGCACAGCATACCACGACAGTTCCAGGTGAGTATGTCGTTCTTATGGGGTGGTATTTCAATGGTGGGCTTCTTCTTGTAAAAGTTTGTATTTTTGACTATGGCCTCAATTCGTGGTCATGAGATGATTAATTCCCAAAGCGTCACCACTTCTTAGCCATAGGCAAGTAAAGCATGTGATTCCCTGTGGCCAAAACTGATGTAAGCCTAAATGCCTACAAGACTCCAAGAAATTTGGCAGTTCAACTCCCCATAAACATCAAGCCTTTTCTATAAGAGTTAGATGATGATTTTGATCTCAACTTAAGCTTGGATATTTGTATTCAGGTGATGAACCAAAACAAATGAGTTAGACAAAGCTGTCCTCAATGAATTCTTGAAATTTTTTGAAGGTAAATTGCATCTCGTGATCTGTTATTACGACTATGGGGATGTTAAAACATGGGAATTGTTACTCTCGAAAGAACTACTAACTGCTTTGGATGTGGTCTTGGCTAACATGACTACCACAATCCGCTAGATGGAATAATTCACTATGACCAATGCAAATTCATGTCATCCCAAAGCGGATGGAATGGTAAATTGATGTCCATTCCCAAAGAACAAAAAGCCATGAGAATAGAATTGGCAAGGCTAGGCAAGAAAGCTATCAAGCCACGTCCACGCATTTTTAACAACTTATGCAACGGCATTCAATGTTTTGGGTGATTTTATTAAAGTGAGGCAAAAGTATCTATGGCAGATCACTTTTTTAGCCCAGCTCATAGCACAGTTATGAAAGCTTTCCTCATGTTTAGTGTGGTATCCTCAAGGTATGTCGAGTGTCACTTTGTCTATTGTAACGATCCAATGCCGTTATTTTGCAAATTAGGTCAGATCCCGTCTCAAAAATCAGGATCCCAGAAAGTTCGAATTATGGCAAACCAAAATATCATTTGTTAGAAATAAATTTTAGATCAAAGTGCCCTAGTTTTTAAGAATTTAGATAATGGAAACTCCCACTTTATTTTTCTAAATTATTTAAATTCAATAAATTGAGAAAATTAAATATGGATCTGAATTCATCAATTTTCGTGTTGTTATGTTAAGTATATTATTTAAAAGCTACTCAAAAAGTTTCATCGATTTTTGAGTGTCGGTTCGACCTCAATTAATTTTAAAAGTTTCAAACTTCATAAATTAATTTTAAAAATAATATTTGTCCGAATCAAAAAATTTTGGCACGAGGGTCTTCGTTATATCATAACACACTTCGGTGTCAAGTTTCGTTATTTTTTGAAGAACAAACGGCGGAAAAATGCAAAAAATTTACTTTTAAATAATGATTTTAATATTTCATTGATAAAATTTTCCCTCCATCTCTGTTTTCTATGATCCCCCCTGCTGCGCTCGACATAGCCCTTACGTGCGGAAGCTTCAAGGCCAAAAGCTTCTCCCCTGTGCCGTTTTTAGCGCAGGTTGTCGGCACCCCCTCCCCTCCCTCTCGCCTATATATCCCTCCATCCCCCTCTCCTTCTCCTCCCCAAACGGCAGCAGCTCCTCTCAGCCCTTCCTTTTCTCCCCTCACAGCAGCCCTTCCTTCCTCAGCCCTCCCTCTCCCACATCAACCACTCTCATCCCTCCCTTTTCCCCCTCACAGCAGCCCCTCTCCCCCTCAGCCCTCCTTCCCAACCATCTACCAGTCTCCGACCACCCCCTCCGGTCCCTTCAGCCAAGCCCGGCTCCCGGCAACCCTAACCATAGGTTAGATGAGAAGAAAACGACAAGAAATGAGGATTAATTTTCCTATTATTTATTTATTTTCTTTATTATTATTATATATAAATAATAATCATTATTATAAAAATAATAATTATAAAATTACGTCATTCACATTATTATGGTTCTCATTAATTAATACTAAGAATAGTACAAATGTTATTAAATGATTATTATTTCCATTATATCAAATTTCAATTCAAGAATTTTCATTTTTACATCTTATAATTATTATTACTTTTCACACAATTTTTCAGTCATTTCCATTCTGTTTTTCTTTTATTCATATATTATTATTATCATTATTGATAATAATAATATATCAAACATAATTGCGACCCTCAGTGACTTAAAAATATTATCTTCTATCAAGAGAAAGAATGAACGAAAGATAAAATAGAAAAAAAAATAAAAATTCCTAAGAATATCATCACTTTCATTTTAATGTTAGCTAAAAAACTAATTTAAAATATTAAAAATTTAAATGCAGATTCGACCGAACTGTTGAACTTTTGAACTTATAGAACAAGATACCAGATGTCTTTTATTACTCTTGTTTAAATATATTTTTTCGCTCAACATCACACAAATTGATAAAACTGTTTTTAAAAGTCACATAAAATGATATCTAAAAAAAATTTTAGTCTGAATAGTCAACTGCTATGATGGGGCTGTCCGACATCAAAAGTCATAAGGAGCCTATACTGATAAGCCTTGAGGGGGCAGGTATAGAGGGAAGTTGTAATATAAAAGATGAACCCATTTTCCTCAATTTTTTACTTGCCCAACAAAATCACATTTTACGTCAGATAACAAATGCTAAAATTCTATATTTATTTTTGTGACAACAACTACTTTCATGCTAAAGTTTCAGCGCAACTGAAACCGTTTTGCAGGAATAATTTTATAAGCTTTTATTTCCTATCAAATTATTGCTCATTTTGCTTATTATTTAACAATTGTAAAGTTGGCATCTATCAGTACTTAGTTTCATTACTAACTGGTATTCAAAGGCCCGCACTTTTGAAATATGCCCAGATCAGGAGTTCGCCTAGAGGATGGGTGCCAAGATCGAAGTAGTGTTGATTCTGCTTCCTGTTGTTTTATCTCTCTTTTTGACTCTTTAAAATTTGTAACTTTCATTTTATTTTGCTCCTTTGTAATCAAGACTTGTGAATTAATGAATAAATGAGTTATGTTTGATGTCTATATATCTTTTAAATCACTCAATATGATCATGCGGCTAAATGACTTGTTATCACCCCTTGAAAATCGGTGCTGGATTAGCTCTCGCTGACCCGACACCGGATCCTCACATCTATAATCTAACATTTGTTGCACATAACTTCGACATGCCACCAACTCAACGGCTAAAAGATCGTTCTCTGGGTTCCTCTCCAAGTCCCACTATTAAAAGTGATACATACAACTTATGTAATGCCATTCAACTTATACAATCTGAATGCATGTTGTAGCCTTGTTGCTAACAAGGAAGTCTCGAACGACTAAATCGTCGAGTTAAGGGAGATGACTCATGTGTCAAGTTGCTCTAGCCAAGAGAAATTAATCAACTCCATTCTAGGTCTCCTTGGTATCTCAAGAGGGGATCTTGTGTCTACACCATCAATAAAAAGGTTTCTCTAAAAGCAATTGCATCTCTCGGATGGTTACGACAACGCTGTCGGACGAGAATTTCACTGGCATTTGTCGGGTGCTAGTCATAGCTTAAGAAATGTTCTAAACGAGATGTGAATGATACCTTTATAGCTCACAATATGAACTTGTATTATGATGAGCTGATGGTCATGGACTTGTAGTCTTGACTTATGCCCCACTTGAACCAAATGTAGGTTTCGCTAACTGAAGCGCAAGTCTCCCACTAAACCCAGACATTTGGCTAATCACTAATAAGAAATTTCTGCATGGTAATTGAGAGCTGCTTGCTAGATGACGTGGGTGCTCAAGATGTTAACGTTACTTCCTGTGCCGATGAACAGCCTAAACACTCACCATACTAAGGATGGCATAAACCATGATAGCTTTGTGGAATAGGTGGTGAAAGTAGACATCATCATCAATGAAAGAGATCCTTAACCAAAGTTTGATAGTTGTGGATGATACTACCTCATGTCAGATAGCAGGAGCAACCAACTTCAAGATACAAGAGCTGAATACCACAAGCCTTTGGTTGCCCTCAAACAATCTCTTAAAGAGAAATATGGGCCTTTGATGGCACGTCACCATGTCAAGGTCCACAACGGAGAACGAACAAGGGAGAGAATGGAAATATTGAGCTGGCTCCTCCTAGCTTCGTTTTGCCCAAAAAAATTGCTAAGGCATGTTATATGCAAACTCTCATCATTTGAGGATGAATTCTAAGTTGAAAATCCTTAATTAGCATATCTAGTAAGGCTTTGAGTATAAAAAATATGTTTGTGTTATGATCCGAGGCTTGGCGATATAAGCAAAACTTATCATCCTCCTTCTCGAGTTTTTGCCCCTTATAAACTCAGCGAGGCTACAGATGAGTTGTGGCAATTAAATTTCCCCTTTGGTAACCTCCTAAGTGAAATGCTTCTCATTACGGTGGTCACAAGAATGTTGATTTTCTTTTAAGAGTGGGAAATGCTTTTTGTCGCCCAAATGTTCTTGTTCACACAAACGTCCTTAACATCCCCTCATTGTTGAGATTCTGATGGTGCCCTTATGAAAATAATCCACTTCTTACACATTTATATGATTTTGCAATGCAGTCAAGCAGCTCGACCATGGTGGTCGGAGGTTTCTTAATGTAGCTAAATTGAAGTCTCGACCTATGCAAGCCATGTATGAAAGCTAGGCAAATGATAGGTCAATCTTTGTTAGCTACACCATGATAAGCATGGGTAATCCTAGCATGTATTGGCAAAGCGACTCACATTCCTCCCATATAAGAATGGTCTTCTAACCGCTACAGAGTGAGTGGTAAAGGATTCAACTAATTGGTGGAAACCTGTGCTCTCGTAAGGTAGAGTCGAGCCACCAGCGAGCGATTTCCAAAATCACAGTTGCAAAGAGCTTGCACTTCATAGTGTTACTTAGGTCGTAGAGTAAGACTTTCTATCTCAGAGTGATTCACGCAATCTCTCGAATCTGTGGGCCTACAATATATTTCCAAAATAGAGATCCTAAAACCCCGTGGAGCTGTGGTTGACTAGATCTCGAGGTATCAAGGGGTGTGAAAAGAGAACTTTCTTTAGATATGGTGACCATGATAGAAAATGGCATCATCATCCAAAGCTCTAAGCAAGTAGTCTTTTAGGAACCTCTAGTGGATTGGATAGAAACTCTGGAGGAGCAAAAATGACAGGACGAGTGAGGCAAGAACTCGCTTGAGAAGTTGGAGTAATGAATGGTGCATCGTGTTCGTCTCACATCAGTCCCCCAGCCCTACCAGAAGGGCCAATTTTGTAGGCTAGATGGGAGCCGAGGCATCAATGTATAAAGTCTTGCATCCACAACTACTGAACCTCCAGCTAGTGTCTTTGCAGATCTAGAATTCTGGCAAGATTGTTTATGTATTCCATCAAAGGTTGTGGCACGTCCTCAAGAGCGGTGCAGTCGACAATGTCAAGGAAACAAAGGCCATGCATGTTTCCCATGCGTAAGGGTTGTTCAAATTTCTTTTATGGGCAATACTTGTGCATTTAATTTGGTGAGATAAACTTGCCACACCCCCCAAATATTAGGTGGAAACTAACGTAGTGTGAAGAACCATTTGACTAGAGAATTAGCTAATTAATCCTTAGAGCTATGCTTTTCGCGGATTTTGTAATCTAAAACCAATTTGCCCATACACACAAAAAGATAACCATGCCCGCAAAAGAAAATAATGAAAAAACTAAGAATTCATAGTAGGTTTACCTATGCAAGGACCAATTTCCATTTTAGAATAAGGAATCTCCTGATTTGTAGTATTTATAAAACTTGCAATCATTTTATCCAACAAAGAGGAACTTCTTTTTACTAAAGATTCCCCTCATACAAAAATTACTTTGAATCTCAAGAAGAACAAGAGATTCATTAGTAGAAGAGCCAAAAGTGTAAACCCACCGCTTGAGAGATGTAGGGTTCTTTTAACAATGAGCCTCAAGGAGAATTGGTGGTTGGAGGTGTCGACTCGATCACATGATAATCGATTGGCATGTTCATGATGCAGTGGATTAATAGCAGACGCAACACAATGATGGCGGATATGACTTATTAATAACAAATGTGGTAACATAGTGGCTAGCACGGCACTTGAGATGGCACACAAGCTCTCCATAGGAAATGTCATGGGATGGCTAGCCGGTTGAGTCGACATGTAGTAACTGTGCCCAAAAATGTTAGCAATGCAAGTAGCCGGTACTAACAGTATGCGCTAAAACAAGATTATTGGGTTTGAATTGAGTGATCAAGAGAAGAAATTATTACTCGTTTTGGATCATAGAGAAGAAATTATTACTCGGCACAAACAAGATCAATGGATGCCCGTTTGAATTGAGTGATCAAGACGCAGTTAATAGAGTAAAAAAGGAGAGCCATCAGCTTCATTATATGTATAAAACATAAATAAAAAAAAATTACTCAGGTATAAACTTCTCAATATCATATCCTTAAAATTATCAGACCATCTATATGGGATATTATTTCCCTCAACAAACAAAAATCCATGCAACATGAAAAAAAAATTCATAAAATCTACAACGCAATTATACTTGCACTTGCTGTGAACAAAGAGAACACTCCTAAGCATGTGTAGGAAGAAGAGAGCCATCATGTAGCTCGGCAGCCCGCTTATACTGCATTCACTACTATATGTGTTAAATTCTCATCAAAATTGTAAAGTAGTCACCCACGTTCTACCATCCAATTTGAGTCAATCTCTGAAGTAAGAGAATTGACTACATCTCAGCTTCCAAAGAAAATTGAGCCTGAAGTCTCGCTCCATTACCAACTTATTGCGATCATGGATTATAAGGCCACCAAATGCATCCTACTCATGGAAAAATGATTCCCCAATGTTGACCTAAAGTAACTGAAAGGGGGTACCACTACCGAGGCGGGCAGTAGACGTCAACGTGCCCCAGGGAACCGTTATGTCATTAAAGTCAACATCAGCGATCACTACCACAATCAAACTGGCACAAATCATATGATGAAAGATTTCATGTACTTCTTCGTTAGTATGTTGCGCCAAGATTGGTAGAGAATGTTATTATAAAACTGCCCCATGAAACAAATTTATGGGCGTAGTGAGACAATCACCACCCAGTCAAAAATTGCACTAGCCATGACTTCCATAATGAGAACCTCTTGGGTAGCCCATGTATAGACGCACCTGGTAGCAAAATTTGCCCTATCCTCCGATCATCAAACCCCCAAACACAAGTGGTTGAGCAGTAAGGATTCATGCATAAAGCCATTGGTTTTTGGGAATAGTGTCCCACAAGTATCACAAAACAAAGAAATGCTACCTGGGGCCCAAATAGCATCAGGATGAGCAAGCCTTTGAGGATGTCTTCTGCAAGCACATTATTTAGCATGCTTAGGTTCACCACACTAAATAGGACGCAATGCAGTGGACAAAATCAGAATTACCTTTAATAGTGTGACATGTCCTCGACCTCATCAATCCCCAAACACAAGTGGCTATGATAGTGAGACCTCGTGCACAGAGCCACTAGTATGTGAGAATAGCACCTCAAGAATCACTGGACAAACAAAAACTACCTAGGACCTAGCTAAAGTTTCTAAAAATGAAAATCCTCTTTAGCCACCTCCATGCAATAAATCTAGCTAGAAATATTAGAGATAAATCTGAATTGGACCACTACATTGTGTCCTAATCAGTACAATGAACCTAAGCATGCTAAATGATTTGCTCGCATAAAACATCCTCAAAGGTTTGTTTCATCCTAACACTGTCCAAGCAGCCATCCTCATTAAAAGTCTACCAATGGATGCCCTAAAAGGCTAAACAAGTGCCCCAAAAAGGCGACTGCATTAATTCTCCCAATTGGGTCCAACCATCCGCCAAGTCATCGATCTCAGTCACACAACCTACTTGTCAACTAGTGTGCCTTCGAGTAATCATCAGCCCTTGCAAATCAATCTCCAAACCATCAAATCATCACTTGAGAGGGAGGATCTTCCAAGTTGGGGGTACCTCGCCTCCATTGCACTTAACCACAAGAGATCCGCTCTGATGACAAAATGAAGTTAGGATGTAGTAAAAAAATCAAATGTATCACATGCAATATTTTTAAATTAAATGGAGAGTATTTTTACATCCAAAACCAAAATTGGGCAGCATGCCTTGAATAAGAAGAGTGATTTTTACTAGTTAGCAAAATGGTAATTGCTCTTCGTTACTTAACACGACTCTCTTTGGCTAGACTTAACATGCTAACCCTCTTACTACCGATTTTGCATAACTAGGCCTCTTGAAAAACTCCTTAACTACCTTTTCAGTTGATTTTTCAAATGTAGCAAATCTATCCTAATTCTTGGTTTTGTTGACCCTCGTTCTCCTATTCAGCTAGTTATCTCAACTCAACAAGATGTTGTCTTTCTTTTACTCACTCGGCTGCATTAAGGGTCACTTAGTTAATGGTTAACATTACTCTTATGCCCCTTTGTGATCACTTGGATGAAGCAATGGATCGATCAACCAGTTTATATATATCAACATGCACCCATATGGCCAAACTCATTCATATGAGTCAAGTTTCAGATCTAAACTACTACCTTTTATGAGTACCTGGTCCTTAAGTGGTTGGTCTTCGTTTTCCTCTAACACCTTGGTGGGTGGGTGGTCAACCTCCTTGCTCTAAATTGTTTTCATGCTTCCTAGAATCAACCACCAATATGCCAACCAACTTTGGCTCTATTAAGTTATAGTTGAACTTCTCAAGCTCAAACAAAACATTGTTAGCCTCCTCAAGTTCAACTAAAATTAGGCCAACTGATGCAAGTTTAGGGCACTTAGTGTTGATCACCTTGAACAACATCTGTGAATCTATTGGACCTCCAAGGTCCCAATAGCCTTTAGTATTCTCACCTTGAGTTGGGATGTCTTATTTTCCAACTTTCAACCTCAACATTGTCATATAGCTACTCCATGTGTACACCTTCATTGTGTTAGCTAAACAAAAAATTTGTATTGCCATAGTCACTCGGTTATGGCTTCATCATCAATAGTCTTTTGGGCTTTTGAGGGTGTAGTTCTGGGATTAGCTTCAAGCAACTTGTTGGTCATGTCCCTCCTTCCTACTTTGCTCAGATCTAGTAGCCTTTCTCTTAGTCAAAGGTGGTGTCACTCGCCTTGCTTCTTTTGCCACGCAACCATTATAAGTAAGCATGTTATCTTGAAGTTTGTTCGAGATGTTAGATATTTCCTTGGCTCATCTCTCAATCAATATCATACACTCGACTTGATGGTACTTCTCTCTCGCCATCTGGCTCCTCACAATTGGCAACAAAAATTCGCACTTGTCCTATTGGGTACTTTTCCCAAGGCTTAACTTATAGGCGTACATTTTTTTAATATGCAATTGAATCTGAAATTGCACTTACAACTAGGTTTGCATCTAAATCCTGTAACTAGCCTTGAATCAAAGTGAAGTTCACCATTATTGTTTCCATCTAATGAAAAAACTTAACTTTCACATCAACAGATTGCTCCTAACTAAAGTGTCTACTTAGTGATGCAATACGACATTCCATGGCTTCACGCATGACTCTACCCTAGAGCTCTAAAATCTTCCCAATCAACATCAAGGACAAAATCCAACTTCAATAAAACCTCCACTTCAACAAACCTTACTAAGATATGAGCTAATCCGTTTAAACCTAATTTTCATATAAGAGGCTTGCTAGCTACTAGCTCCTTCAATCAATAGTGCAGTCAATAGTTTAATCAACTTGCTGAGAGAGTTATTTAAAATTATTTGTTAACACTCTATAAATGGCTCAATAGTGGCATGCAAGAAAATGCAACAAAAATGAAAATGGAAGCTAAACAAAACTTTACTATGAAAGATTACACGAGATCTAAGTAATCTTCTTGCATACATAAAAGGTAATGGCTTTAAGACCCATAACATATGATTTGAACTGTAAAAACCAAAAAATAAAATCCCTAACACACTTTTACTATTTATAACAATCACAAAAAACTATTTTAATACATAGTGCCAAGGAATGGTTGGAGCCCTTCATCCAAGTTGTTACCATAGTTTGAGGTAATATCCATATATTACAAGGCATACTTCAGTTTCCGAAACAATTAAGCACAATTATATAGCACATGTGCCTACCCCATGTTCCTAGGAAAGTCAAGGAATATGCATGTGCAGTTTGAGCCTAGCTTGTGCAAGAAGTTCTAGATAAGCCGAGCAAAAAACACTGGCGATAGGCCAAGTAACAAATTTTACTTGATCAAGTTGTTGTTAGTTAGCAAAACATGAAATGATCTATGCTACCAGGTAAGACTTTAATCTGATAATGTCAATTTTATGTTGTCGAACTAACCGGTCTTGTCGACGATAATGCTCGGCAAGGTCTCTTTTTGTAAGCTCGTTACTTCCCTCTTGGATGGATTTTCAACTGATCTAATCATCCATATCCTATCGGGAACCTCTTCTTGACTAATGCTTGGCCTATTTTCACTTAAATAGTTTTTGTTCTCATCTAGCTTAGCTAGTTTTCTCCTTAGCTTGGCTACTGACGGTTTCCTGCTCGCACGAATATGTTGAAGGTCACTTGGTTATCTATATGGCTACCTGAATGAGACCTTGGGTCACTCAACCGTTGAATTCCCAACTTAATCCCCTAATTAACTAAAAGTAGCTAGTCTACAAATCCAAAGATGTATATTACAATAACATGAAAAGCAAAACAAGCATAATGTTACAAGAAGAATGATGTGCTTATATAATTTTCAATAATAACATATACAAAGTATTATTTAACTTGCGTAAACAATTTTGTGATACAAATTAAAAAAAAAATCAATTATTTTTAATATATAAATTAAAAGCTTATACAGAGTTTGTAAATTAACAACAGTCTTGTACATTGCTCAATTTTACTTAAGAAAACAATAATTTCACAAATGCATGCATCTATTTTGTATCATATATGAAATGAATTTTTATAATTTAGTACTATTTTTCTTATTTGAAAATCTTTTATAGATATTTTGGTATATGAATGAGAATAAAATATAAAAAGGAACTTCTTTACTATTAGATATCGTGAAAAGTAAGACGAGATAAACAGTTATATCGAGATTCAGTGAATAATTACTTTCATCCACACTATTGATAATCACCAAAATTTTCTGTGTACAAAAACCATGATAAGCTCAAATAAATTATCACAAGGCTAAATAAAGGAAAACTACATCGATATTTATAGACAAAGATGATTATAACAATGAAAAAACAATAATATGAATGATACAACTTTTCTTAATTGTATTGGAACAAATATTGATGAAGATATTCTAGGGTTGACAAAATCAAAGATATTGTTGGTTAGTTTTTTAGATCTTCACAAGTTGTGACTACTAGAAAATCTTATAAGAAAATTACCAATATATTGTGAATAAAATAGTATTTTCCTAAAATCAATTAAACTGTCAGCAATACTGTAGAATTACAAAAACAATGCAATAATGATAAGAATATATTCTTAATATGATAATATCAATATAAACAAGAATTCATTTATATCCAAATAATCATACAATTAATTGTTTGCTTATAATTGAATTTTGCCTAATATTTAGCAAACATCACAAGATAATGACATTAATTGTTAATAAACATATAAATAGACTAAATAATTGTATTATAATAATCAATCTTTATACTAATATACATGGTATCATAATTTTTATTCCTTGATTATTTGAACTACTTAAATTTTGTTAAATATAGACCTAAAAGTATATCTAAATGCGTAAAAGTTCATGATATAACAATATTCAAACTTACACTACTAATTAAATAAAAAGGTACATTGCCTACTATGACCTAACTGTGGATATTATATATTTAGTATCATTTCAACCTTCATTATGGATGCAACTCATATTCCCATCAAATTTCCTAAAAGCTTATTAGAAGTTGCTCCTTATCTTTTAGATGCACATTGTCTAAACCATCTACCCAAACAATAACTCCAACAATCATTGGTAACCTCAAAAGATTCAAGTAGTCAAAAAACATCACCTTTTCCTTGTTTTGTTCTCAAACCACAAACAGTGCTAGAGAAGGTTAAATACTAATACCAAATAAAATAGCCAATGTTGTACCAAGCAAGATTTGTTCACTTAATCCAACTTATCCTATAATAGGCCAAACCTCTAGCATTTGCCATTATATGATATTTTTCTCAAATGGATGCAGTTATAATGAGGTCTCTATTGTTTAGTGTGTTTACAATGGTAAGAAAACTTTGCTATCATGATCAGATATTTTTCTTATATAACCAGCACCATTCATTTCCCTATGAATTCAAATCAATTTTATCATAGTTTTCTCTTAAGAGCTTGCTAAAAGCAGCTCCTTTCCCAAGCCACACTTCAACCGACAATCCTCAAGTAACTAAGAAAAGCTCTCTAAGGAAGAATCTCTTTAGTTAAGAATCACAATTATAAACAACTAATGAAAAGATAGCATTTTAAAACATTGTAACCGTATGCTATACGTATAGCTACCAATAGTAAGCAAGAAAGACTTGAGCTGTGAACTTATACAATTACCAAATTATTTATGTACTTTTTGCACCTGCAGAGATAGATTGATCCTCTCTTGAATTAATTTCTTCTGATAGGACTGCCGAACCAGAAAAATCTGAATGCACTGTTGAGTTAATAGGAGTTATTGGAGAAGAAGCTTGCATCTTTCTTTCCATATATAAAATTTCTTTGCATTCGACAAGATTATACACGTTTGGGGAAGCATTATCTTGCTGTAGTAAAAAAAGTAACAATAAGCTCAAAAGTGTTCAAAAATATTCAACTGATCGCATTGAATTGAAAATCATGATCAAGAAGACCATGAAAACTTGGCATGACATTTATAAATACACCCAGAAGAAACAAAAAATGAGATCACTCACTGTTAGCTCAGAATAGTTTTAGTAAAAATTAAAGTCAGCACACGTAATGACAAGTTCTATATCCAGACTACAGAGCAGCAAGCGCATTTGAAAGGACTGTGCACTTCCTGAATTTTTAGTACAAAACCAATGTTTTTTCTATTCTAAAAAGCTGGTAAAGCGATGCTACGACATTGCTTATCAAGGATAGAATCAAGAAAACTGACAGGAGACAAGAATCTTGATACTCCGCACTAATTTTGGTATTCCTCAAACAAAAAAATGACATTTCAAATTAGTATGACAGTTGCTGAACCGTTTAGGATTATATGTTAACTTCAACCAATGCATTACACAATTGGATATTCTTTGGCAAAAAACCTCAAGTCCCTCTATCTCTTTCTTCTTCCGGCGTGCATTACACAATTGATGAAGTTTTACGTAAGAAGTTTTATAAAATTCAATCCCATAGCAATTTTCTTAAATGCCAGATTGTTACATGACTGAAACCTAATTTTTGTTTTTTTAAAACTCAATGTCAACGGTTGTTTTAAGAAGAATGGTGTGGCTGATGTTATGGTTTATTCGCAATCATAATGGCAGGGCTGCTATTTCCTTCTCACTGAAAGTCTCTGCGTCCTCATCTATATTGCTATAATTAGAGCATTAGTATTGGGCCTTAATGTATTGTATTGGGCTAGAATAACAACTGGATCAAATGTGATGCTCTTAGCCTGATTCAATTTGTTTCAATGGGTAACTTGGGTGATTGGAATACTTGCCAAGCGGTTCAATGATAATCTATGTATTTAGACAGCTCCATCCACATGAGAAGAGCTACTCTATTTTCCTAGATTTATAGTAATCATATTTTCATTGAAGCTTTGAAGACCAAATCTTTACAGAGCTCAATGTAATATCTTTCTTGATCATCAGAGCATAAAGTTCATTTTCACATAGGAAAGGATAAACATGTGTCAAGATCGATGGCTTGAGTTGCTCATGGATTACGATGATAAGACTTTTTACAATAAACTAAAGAAGCCTAGTATGGCTGTAGATGCCTTTAGCAGCAAACATTTTTGAGCTTACTTTTCTTTCATCGAAACCTGCTATGATTCAAAATTTCAAGAGCCTAGAGCTCGAAATTATGCTTCACCCATCTAATTTTATTTTGTTTGGTGTGCTTGTTTGAGCTCCACTTTGAAAGGGAATTGTTTCTACTCATTTGTTGATTTCAAGTATGAGGCACAATAGGAATTCAGCTGTTCAAGCAAGTAATTCAATCTTCATGTTGATGACCAAGGTTATAACTTTAAGTAATCATTTATGGGTGCCTTTTTGGCAATGATATAAGTCCAATGATTATCGAAGAAATGGAATTTCCGGTTATAGCTTCAGTTGAGCTCGATCACATATATTAGAATCTTCATCAAATGCTATGGTGGCCTAGCATGAAGAGACAGATTGTAAAGTTCATTTGACAAATAGTACCATATCATCAGGTGAAGGTTGAACATCAAGGACCTAATGAACTTTTCCACCTTACTGATTCTCAAGCAAAGATGGAAGGATGTGAAGATAAACTTTAAATTTAGGTACTCTAGATTGAAGCTCAGTTATGATGACAACTATTTGCCATCAAATTTTTTGTGATGTGAGATATAAAGTATCCACATATGATATGCAAAATTGTTACAGCACTTTGTGAGTCAAAATCATTTATTTCTAAAATGTCCAATTATAATAGTCAAATCTTCTACGAATAGGGAAAAAAGCTTTCAAAATTAGATTAGACATTTAGCAACTAAATCAATAAATTAGATAATCTTTAGCATAAAATGTGTTTTAGAAACCATTAATCAAATGCTGATATGTGTACTTATGCTTAGATGTGATTATTAATTGTGATTAGCACTGCATACAATTTGTTTTCATTATATGTAATTTAGAGTTTTAATTGGCATTAAAAGCCACTGAACTTCAGCTCAACCCAAATTTTATTTAATATTTTTGGTCATAACGGGTTAGAAAAAATCAAAGATACACTGGAATAGTGAGTAGTGTGAGTATTATGTTAAATTGTGTGGTAAGAATAAGTGTGATGCGGTTTATAAAGAAGTTGTGTTGTGATGAGTGTGAATATTTTTTAGAGTGTGGAGATATAATCAAAGTGGCTAAGGATGATAGAAATTTTATGAGTAGTGTTGTGTTTGGGGAGGATTGATTTGGATAATTTTTAATTGACTTGCAAATATTTGAACTTTGTAATAATTTAAATATTCATATGTGAAGTTGAATCTTTTTGATGCGATATGCTTTAAAATGCTTAGTAGTGATGTGTTTTGATCTCATCTACTTTGTTAGGTTTGAGGACCACAACAACTAAAACCCCAAAGGCTCTAATTGGTTTGCATTGTAAAAAAGATAGGATAAGGACGGGAATACTTTATAATTGGCTAATTAGAAAAGGAAATACTCAGTAATATCATTGATATAGATAAGACTAATGATTGTGAGTAGATATGTGATGCCTACATATTGTCATTAATGCTATGACTTTTTCCTTTCTAATGATAAAAATGTGTGTGTGTGTGTGTATATATATATATATATATATATATATATATATATATATATATTTATATACATGCACACACATTTATATATATGCATACATTTATAATTATATTAAATATGCATAAATAATTTAAAATATTGAAAGCTAATAAAATAGTTGATATAGATGCCTACAAATTGATACATGTAGATTTGCAATTAAATAAATAATATAATTTTCATATAATATATGCACATCATTACTAATAAATGAATAGATAATTAAAATATATGAAATGATAAATATGACTTGTACATGCATGAATAATCAATTGATTAATACATGCAAATACAAAAGTCACTTCTATTTACCTGCACCTATATTCTTATTTTAATATTGTAATGTTTTTATAAAATAATTGAAAATAGAGTTTGTGTATCATTATGCAAAATTTTAGTTTTTGTTTACCTACTCAAATTTTAAGTTAATCCCAAACGTTTGAGGCTAGGATTAATTATTTTGGTAAATGAATACACACCTAAGGGTTAACATACAAATACAAAGCAATAAAGTTGGCATTGAATTATTCACTTGAGTACACCATTGAGAGTGCTATGAGGAGCATATCACAGGGTACCTTGTATTAATTTTTATGGTACAAATGAGAGATGACTGCTACTCAAGTATGTGTTGCATTAAAGAGAGAACTCCCAAATTGATTGGAGTGAATTTCATCAAACTTTTAAGGTTTGCGACAACCTCATTTAGAAAGAAGATACAGAACCAATTTTTGACAAAATATAAGGTGGTCTACTTGGTGTAGAATGAGGTGAAGTTATAGCACTTGTGATATATTATACTCACCATATTATAAGTACTGCAGCTCATAAACGCCAGTTTTTTAATGAACTAAAACAAAGATTAGTGTGTTCCTTCATGGATCAAGGAGTTTGACGAGTTCTTTAAATTGTTAAGTTAATAAAGATTAATATTACCCATAATCACCAAAGATATGATATCTTGAGATGAAGATTTGAGAAGATATAGGTATAGAAGCAATAATTCTTCTTCGCAAGGGAAGAGAAGAATATCTAGATCTTGACTAGTGATACTAGCAAGTTCTGTGTGCAGTACTACTTCATTGTCACAAATTCATTCATAAGGGTGATTAATGTTGGTGGAGACAATCAAAAAATTAATTTTGTCGATGGTCTAAGACATTAAATGTGAATCGGCCAATAATTTAGCAAAAATGTCAATCTTGAGAGGAACTCCTAATATTTTTCCTAATAAGTTAGTATGCTTACCACTTGATGGAGATAAAATCCCTATAAATATGTTCTTGATACTAGTGTTGGGATTTTTGCTCACCCCTTTCAGCCCTCGCCATCCGCTTGTAGTGAAGAAGTTGCAGCAAAAGCTCCAACAGGATCTTGGTTTCATTATATCAGAGCAAACACGAGACAAAATAACAAGAACGCAGCAAACAAGCACAGATTTATAATAACCGTACATCCAGGGTTATGAAACAATATTATTAAAAATTTGGTTCCCTTGAATTTTTGTCCTTTATGAATTTTAATGTATATCTACCAAACAAAATGTTTTACCTTCATAAAATTTAGATAATCATAGGTCCATAGATAGGTAACAATATTTTTAAGATTTTGATTCAACTAAATTTCTGTTCTATACAAATATTATTGTATATCAACCAAATAAAATGTTTTATCTTAATAAAGTTTTCATACTCTTATGAACTTACAACATTACTATAAAGTTGATAAAATCTAATGATATTATTGTTCATAAACATGAGATTAGATGAGTTGACAAATTATTTTTAAAACTGTATAATGCAATTCTAAAATTTTTATCTAACATATCCTACATGATGATACCCATAAGGTGCTTAAAATAATTATTAACAAAAATAAATATTTTAATAGCGTATATTGATGCAAAAGCTCTTATAGAGCACCAATTCATATTGTTACTTGTTTAAATGTTTAAAACATCAATATCACTATATATTGAATACTGTTATTTAAATAAATCAACACATAAATAATAATGCTATATAGGGAAAAAATCTAACTAAACCAAGGGACTATGATAAGGGTATGGTGCCTTAATTAGTAACAAAACCAAGTGAGATTTAATTACAATCATATGAATCATCGGTATTACAGACATTAAAGAGTTTCAAATGAAATTTTTAGGAGTATATAAAGTTTACAGTTTGCCTTCACATATAAGGATATTAAGATTTAAATACAATTTTACTAGATTGTTGAATTTGCATGCTATAATATTAAAGGCAGAAGATTCAAAGATCTTGAGCAACTCTAAAAACTAACAGCAGAAACCAATGTGACTGTCAATAGAGACTAATGCTCAAGAGTGACAGAGGAGTATGATAATTGGGTTCGAAGGCCAAGGTCAATACAAAAACAGATGGCAAACAGTAGTCCTACATTAATGATTTAGCAACAGTTGATGGTGGTGGCAAACAAGAAAGGACGACAATGGATGATTGTGGTAAACTTTTGTTGACAAACATCAAAGTAGCTCAGTATCGCAAGTTTTGAATCTATCTCCACCACCAAATCCTCTTTCAAGTGAAAAAACTGTTTATTTATAGATTTTCTAAGATAATGCATGAAGTCCTTCGACAAAGAATTTATAAGAGATCAAAGGGCGCACATCATTCCACCTTTTTATTAAAAATGACCAAGAGTATTTGAGTACTAAAACGAACTCGGAATACGACAATCTTGAGCTTTTTGAATTCGTATCATCGAGATATGCAATTTAAACTAAAATCTATATGTATCAGATCTCATATAGTTTTAGGATTGTTCTTAGATGTGTTCATGTAGATTTAAGATTCATGCAAGAATGTAACAACTAATAAGCCTTTAATGGGACGCCATTAAACAACAAATATTTTGTCTAATGAATTAAGAAATTAACAAGCCATTATAACATTTTACTCGGTTCATTGCAAACCAAAAACAACTTTTAGATGTCGAAATAAATTATTAACGAAGTGTTAATAAGGCTAACTGGTTCATACAAATGAGTTTATAGATCATCATTAACCTCAATAAATCTTCATTAATGTCGTACTAGAATTAGATAATAAACATTTTAGTTAATATTTTCAATATTTGGATAATCCCAAAAAAAAAATATTAATAGATTTTTAAAAGCAAACTTTAGGACAACCAATGCTAAAGCTGAATTTTTAAAACCTTATAAAATACAATAAAAGAACAAATTGAATCTCTTCTCACATTCTAAAAAGGCTGTTGTTCATCCTCTTATGTATATAGATAAAATACATTTCATCTTCTTTGTAATAAGACATTTAGAATCTTTTAATATAAATTAATGAAATTTAAGTTAACAAGTACTACATCTCCACAAGTAATGCACGTCATTGAATTTGAAAGAGCAAGATAAAACATAATAATTTTGTATTCAATTTTAACATACTGGAGATTGTTTTTATCTTCTAATTTCTTTTGTTTATTGAAGTTGATTTATTTAGGAAGTAATATTATGGCTAGTGGATTTAAAGTTCAAACCTAAATCACAATTCAAAGAGTCCTAATCACGGGCTACAACAATGTTACGACTTTTTTAAATCACTGAATATTTGTAATATTGACTTATGCATCGCTGAAGAAAAATCCTTTAAATCTAGAAAAAATTAGATATGCAGTTGCTCAAAATGAATGTACAGGTGTTAATCACTGTGAACCTCTCCATCTAATTCGATGGTAAATGAGAATAGCTACAATGATTTATAGCACAAAGATACTTTCAAGAATTTTAAGAATGGTAAGGAAATAAATTCTAGTCAAACAATGCAAAATACATTGTGTTGTTTCTTTTTTCTTATCTAACAAACCAACAATCAGCTACACACCTGCCCAAAATAACTGTTTTGTAATGAATCCAAAATACAATAAGTTTTTCTTTGCCAGGCCACTCTTTGATAATGTTGCATGTGATGCAATTTCTTTAGTTTTGTGGCAAAAGTAAAATTGGAAAATCTCTCTTAGTGGATAAAACATATTGTGTTGTTCCTTTTTTCTCATCTAGCAAACCAACAATCAGCTACACCACTGCCCAAGATAATTGCTTTGAAATGAATCCAAAATACAAGTTTTTCTTTACTAGGCAAATCATTGATAAAGTTGCATGTGATGTAGGTTCTTTAGTTGTGGCAAGTAAAATTGGAAAATCCCTTTTAGTGGATAAAGATGTATTGTACAATAAAAGAGTACAAGAAAACACAATTTTTGGAAGAATGGAGAAAAGATGTAGTACATAGTGCTATCTCACATTTGCACAATAGTTCACGAAGGCTCAGATGATGAACATGAATCACAGCAAACAAAGTTAAAAAAATTACAAGGAATTTTTCTCTAATTTATGATTTTCAAACTTTAAGTGCATAAAAGTAGGCTTTACACAGATGGGTATTGACAAGTACAAAAGTGGATTAGTGAGTACAATTGCATTTAATATACAATTGTGTGCATTAAAACACACAAAACCATCACCATACCCGTGCCAAGAAAATGTGCAAGCACTTCAAAGGATGTCATCAACATAATAGAAAATTTTCATACATGCCACTCATCCTTAAATTTTACATATTTAATATACAAGCAACAATACTTTCAAAGCTACCATCTAAATCTTTATTATGACTAGGGCTGGCTTCGAGTCGGGTTCAAGTCGAGTCAGCCCAAACTCGAACTTGAGTTCGAGTTGAGTCGAGTTCGAGCCATTTTAAATAAGTTTCGAGTCAAGACATATGACTCAAACTCGACTCAAAAAATTTTTAGTCCAGTTCGAGTCAAATCGAAATGTCTCAAGTTAGAGTTGAGTCAAGTTCAAATTTTGAGTTTCGGGTCAAATTGTCAGCCCTAATTATGACCCAATAAGTGAAATCCCATTCAAGTCATTTCAGTCATTATAAGTAAATGGGATTACAAGTTAAGATGGAAGGTTTGTAAAAATTATAGTACAAATGGCAAATATGTAAATACTTTTGATTGGAGCTTTATGAGAATATTTATCAATAATATAATATATATTATAATGCATAAAAATTGACCATTTTATTTGTTTACTATTGCATTTTTGTGGATGAATGAACACTATGTACAATGTTGTGCTCATTTTATTTGATAAGTGGCAAGCATGCATACAATGATATAACAACATAAAAAGATTAGGGTACAAAAGAATGTATAAGAGAATGTATGGTTGTATGAATGTACACGGATTGTTCAATGCACATACAAAAGCACATTTTCATGCACAGCATTGCACATCATCGAGGCTTGCAATAAAGGAATCATCAAATAGAGTTCTGACATGTCACCCTAACCAATAAGCTATTACAATTTTATCTAGTGTCCAACCAATGCAATAACAATAACAATAACAACTATAAGATCTCCCAATATGATTTTCAAGTTTAGGCAATATCAAATATTCAAACCATGACAAAACCCTTTATATCCCAAAGTAAAATTAAACAAATTAATTGCTATAAATTACAAAAATAACACAAAATAAACCTCTCTGATCTGTCGATAATGTACTAGAACAATGTGCTCAAAATTCCTGAGGACGTAACAACAACGTTAGTTGATAGAGTTACTGCATATATAAATCTCATTCGCTAAAAAATGCAGTCTAGGACCTGCAAAAACATATATTGTTATTGTTTGCAATGAGATTAAAAGCAATAAAATTTACAAGATAAAGCATAGAAAAAAAACATCTATATACATATATAAATATACATACATATATATCTAAAAACAAAAAAATGCAGTAAGATAAAACAAAATAAAACAAAGGTAAAAACCTTATATGAGATTCCGACCACAGAGTGGTTGATGTAAGAAATACTAGCTCCTGCATTGAAACCTGATATCGTATGAACTTGGAAAGTGGTAACTTGACAAAATAATTATTCAACTATATTAGTTTGGACAATTTAGTGCTACCGCCCAATTTAGTCCCTAGCTATTCAACAAGTCCAATATAATACCTCAGCAATTTAATTTAAATCCAAATATATCCCTAATTTTTCCTTTCCTTGTACAAAATTAGCCTCAAAATGAATAGTTGACGATCTAAATTGGACAACCGAAGAATTAAAGGTTCTAAATTGAACAAACTGGATAGTGAGACAAAACTGACCAAACTGAAAGAGTCCAGAGACATTTTTGAAAATATCCCGCCCAGAAAGTATCAAAACGTCTTATAGCTTTAGCAAAGTATAGCCATACTTTTGTGCGAAAAACCTATAATTACAAAATCCTGGAATCTAACCGATACTAGCCATTACAGCAAAATATTAGTCAAAAACCAGAACCACCTCTAAAACTTTTGAGGATTACCTAACTCAGAGAAAAATACAAGTATGCTTATAAGTGCTTCACTTAAGCTTGGAAATGATAATAATAATATTAAGCCTAGTAGACCATTCACAAAACAAAAACAGCTTCTTGATAGAGAGAGTGATGATTTTCATTAGCAGTGTTTCACCATTCGTCAAAGAAAAATGCTCATGGCACCTTCAGAGGAGGTTAACTAATCATGGCATTTTTAATATAAAAATAAAGAAAAGTCAATTTGTTCAGTAAATAGTGCCCCTTGAAAATCATCTAGAAGAATACTGCACCTGTTCAATAAAGTTCCAGGTTACACTGGAAAACAAATTAAGAAAGCTTTCTCAGAATTTAACTTCAAATTCCCCAAAGCCCATTTTCAGAGTTTCAGCAAAAGAAGCTACCAAGAGAACAGGTCTCTTCACAGTTTGGCTAGAGCTAATTTTGGAATGACAAATTTTTATGCATACCCAGTGCAGACAAATGTAAGGCACACTTTTTTAAATTACCCAGAATATAACAGGACAAATCTAATCCAGAGAAGCCTGGTTAACAAACAAGTGTTTTGTATTTTGAGAGTTGTTTTTATAGTGTACATTGAACAAACAAACAAACAACAAATACAAAATAAGATAATAAAACACTGCACAAACTAACATAGTGAGTTACATGGAAAACATAAAAGCAGGAAAATTCGAGTTTGAGTGAGAGGGACAGAGAGAAAAGAATGTAAGCAGATATTGTCAGGCTCAGTAAATTAAGACCTAATTTGAGACAACTAATAAAATTCCACCTCATAGAAAAAAAAATTTAAAAAAAACCTTGCAAGTAAGCTACTCTCTAAATGCCACTTAAGGGGCCAACCTCAATAGAAAATGCCAACCAAGTTCAAGTAATGCTTTAAGAGTGGAAAATACTTTGGCAACAAGTTTAAAAAGTTTTCCAGCATGCCTTGTTCACTGTTCAAGTTTAAGCTCTCACTCTCTATATAAATTTTCCAGCATGCCTTGTTCACTGTTCAAGTTTACGCTCACTCTCTAGATTTTTGCTACTCTCTTTTTAATTATTTAAGAATTCATTAAGCCCAATTCCTTTTTGGATCGTGCCTCGAACATCTGAACAACTCTCTCATTTTTTGTAACAAACATTGGCAAAATATGGACCTATTACTATTTTAAAGTGTCCAGTTAAATTTCAAACATAAAGTGTCAGACACAAGTCTTTATAAGCTAAAGCAATTCCCGACTTATCTGAAATAACTCCCTTGCTCTAAAATACCCAAAAGTACTCGATGAGCTGGTAAATATAAGTGAAAATAAATAATTGTTGCAATCTAATGAATATGGGCGACCTAATTTATCACTATACCTTTTACCTCTCGTTCTACCTTCTAGATGCTTATGGGTTAAAATGGGTGAAGTAAGAAAATGTTCCTTTCACAATTTAATCTAGGCTCTAGAAAGTTCGACAACATCTCCTGATGAAAGTGTAGAAGACAACTAGTACAAAGAAAACAAGCCAAATGAGAAGAGTCAAATCTATAAATTTCACAAAGAAACTAGAAATAAATGTTGGTTTTTAGACAAACAAATTTCAGCACAGATGAGTAACAACTAAACATTTCATTAAGAATCTAGCAAGACTTCTGGTTTTTAGACAGAAATATCAGCACTGATGAGGGTTATATATACTTTAAGTAGTGATTAATTTATTACAGGCAACAAATAGTAGACATACTTATCCAGCAGCCAATAACACCTGCGGTAAAAATTTGGATCATCCTCCCCACGTGCATAGTAAACATGGATTCTTTCTTTGTTCCCAATCTGTGGCCAAAATTTATAAAGCAAGACCGTGTCAGATGCTAATATACATCTACCTAAAAATTTGTATTCTGAAAAACCATCAAACAAACTCAATTTCTAAGAATGCAAAATATATAAACCCAAATTAATATCAGAATTAATGAAAAACTACCCGAGCGCAAGAGGGAGAACCAACTGAACATCATAGAGAAGCACAGATACTACTAAATTTCTTTTAGTATCAGGAATGGCTTGAAGCAACACGATTAAAAATATTTTGCACCTAGTAACCAAAGACTATTAATAAAAATGGCATTTCAACAGAAGTTAAATTTGATAGAATAGCATTAATGCTAGTGAACAATAAGTACGTCCAATAGGCAACATATAGGAATTTTAACCGTACAGAATGAAAATGTCTAATGTCATAAGACCAAATTGGAGGTGAATATTAAAATTATTCTTAAATTAAAATATTTTTTGACGTGCGGAAACAAAGTAAGAATAAGTAGAACACTTCTCCAGATAAGGCAAACTATTAATCATTTAAAGCTATCAGTGATAGCATCACTAAAACTGCCTCAAGAAAGCCAACCAAAGTGAGAATGCCAAACCTTAATAAAAACACAAAAATCCTGCTGCTCTTAGTAGTTCCAGACACAACAGTGCTAAATGATCATATTTCAAACCAGTTTTCACATATTTGGCAGATAATGTGATATAATTTTTTAGTAAATCCATCTTTGTTTAGTAGCAAAATAAATCTTAAAACGATAAATCTTTTTTGTTATTTTCTTGAACTATTTTCATTGTTATGCTTGTATCTTGCTGCATTTGTATGCTAAATTCTTGCCCCACCAATTTTTTATAGGTCTTGATGCATGTGAAATTATTTAAAATAATTTGACATGCTGGTGATCATCAAGTGAAGAGCAACAAAAGTGCACGGCTAGAACTTTACATACTACATGAAAAAAATAAGAAACATCAAACAATTTGACATTGTGAAAATAGAAAATACAAAATGGAAGATACCTTCAATTTCTCATGAGCCTCTTGAACAGTTTTCCCATCCTTTTTCTTCTTCCAGCTATACCCATCTTTCCTAAAATTTCTTAGCATTTTGCGATCAAATAGCACAATACTGCCATCTAAATTACATAAAGAACATTAATAAGAGTTTGTGTCATCATGAACTAATAAATGCAAACTTGTACATAGTACTACATTTATAAATGCAACGAAAATATTACAACAAGCATTGCAAAACTATCAAATAAAACCAGAATAAAATCAGCAATTAGAGCTTAAACGAATTGATTACGATGTACATGGGTGAAAATAATTGTTCCGCTTTGCCCAATAATTACTTTTATTGGTTCTCTAATATTACTGTGTTGGCAATGTATATGTGAAAAGCCTATCTCTGTTATGTATGCTGACTTTACAGCATTGGTTTATGAGGTGCAAAATGCTCACGTCCATCTTGATAAACAAATGGGATCTTGGTTTTGCACAATGCAGTTTAGAGCAGTGGCATCAAACGAAGCCTTTAGTCATTAGCTAATAAAGCTCTTGTAGTTTTGAAGAGCACCCAACGCAGCTGCTGACGCACATTCATTCAAGGAACAGTGTTCACACATATTATAAAGTGTATTCCTTACCTCACTCTTTTATACAGTCATCGCTACTCATAAGTCAAGACTGACAACACGGAATTCATTTGCAAGAAAAGTAAATTTTAGAAGCAAAAAAAAGAGCTTACAAGATCCTACAAAAAAAAATTTAAGAAAACTCTATGACAGATAGGACAACTAGTGAAACTACTATATGATTTTTAAAGATCATGATAGACCTAAAAAGTACATAGATCTCCACCTTTTGATTAAGTTTTGAAGTAGATTTTTTGTAGAATAGATTTGAATTTTAATCTGACTTTCCTCTAATGGATGATTCAGTGTTTAGTTAGACCTAGAATCAAAAATTGCTTATAGCTGCAAGTTCCTAGAGTTCTTTAAGAGAAAACTTTCAATTAAAGAGTAATAATTTCTTAAATAAGCATCGAAATGGAGGTAAATGGAAACAGAGACGATCAAGAACCTATGAATTTTTCATCTCAGGTTAACTTGTGATCCAATTCTCCAACACGAGAAAATTTTATATGTAATATTCAAATATTATGATTAGCAATGATTGATTACCTCATCTCAGAGATCCCGGGCAGAATGAGTAATATTTGTTAAAAAACTAGTTTTTAGGTTTTAGTGCTCTTTAATTTAGAATTGGGGTTTCAATGGTAGTAGAGCTACGCAAAATTTAACTTGAGTAGGGACTCACATCTATCGAAAGGGCCAAGCTTAGATTCAAATGAAGCTTATATATATTTGAAAGTGTGAGTTTAGATTCAAGATGGATTTACATCCATTAGAATACATGAATAAAAATTCAAGATGAGGCTTACATCTGTTTGGAATGCCTGATTTTGGTATGCAAGATTGGGGCGTATTATCTTATTTAGAATGCTCAAAATACTTAGACAAGGAGGCCAACAGCATATGTATTTCATATCATTTAGATCTTCAACCAGGTTAGATCACATACTGTAGCATTACTTCAATTGTGTTCAAATTAATTGAATATTAGATCATTCATATTTGATTTGATTTAACTAATAACTATTAAATCTACTATAAATCAATTAATTTAATTAAACACAACTCAACTAAGAATTGTGTGTTTAAGCAATGGATGGTCTGATTTATTAATTCAATTTTTTTAGTATATCAGATTTTTTTGACTGAAATTGATCAATTCTTCTAGCTAAGATCAACTAGATTAGAACCTATGTTAGTTGAAATCCCTAAATTTTTTCATGCTTAACAAGTCTTAACGTAATTGAAAAATGGGTTACTTAATCTGAATTTGTTCCAACTATAAATTGAATATTATAACTTAGATTTAACATACTATTACTTAATCTAGGTTGATTCAACTAAAATCAATTAGATTTACTAAGAATCAGACAATCCATGCATCTCCCTATTATAGTTCTTGTTGTTTGTTTATATAATTGTTCTTTCACCGCTTCAATTTTGCACCCTTTTATTACACATTATTATTCATTATTGTAATTATACTAATCCCTCATATCTACATGCAAGTGGCAGGTGAGATGTAGCAAATGATCAAAATATGAAGATCTGATTTCTGGAATAGTGGTATGAGGCAATATTGCATACAGTAAAAAGGGTTATATTGTTGAAAACTTGCAAGCACACAGATGAGAACACTGATAAAAACATTTTGTTTTTAGAATGATATGACTTTTTGGGATGTGTGTGTATTTTGGGAGTGAGCATAACAATATATGATAGTGATATGATTATTCTGAGGCATGTAATAACTATGAATAATGTGACAGCTCATTCTTCTTCTTTTTTTATTTATTTGGATAACAGTGGTTGTGCTTACTAGCAGTTGATTATATATCTACCGATCTCAATGCGATATTAAGACATTATAAACCAATATCAAAACTTGCATTTTTGTGCACCACTTGAACTCTCAACATAATTAATGAATTAGTCTAAATAATAGATTTATCCACATAATTAACTGAATTAATTACTGATTTGAATTAATTAAATTAATTTATTTATTTATATAATTAAATAATTAATTATTTAACTAGTTAATCATTTAATTTATGAAATGTTTTCATAAATTTTGACAACATAACATTATTGTTTGTGCTTACTTAATATTTTTGACAATTTAAGTAATATAATAACTCAAAATTATGTCAAAAATAATGCCCCATGGATTCAGATCTAAAGATCAATAGAAGGAACTTTACTCTTCCCGATAAATTCTAAGAGGCAATGAAACATAAGGTCATCATAGGTGTTGTCCTAACCAGCTCTAATGAATAAAAAAACATGGGATCTTCTCCTGTAATTTTGGCCTATAAAATTTTTAGCATAAGTTTAACCACCATTTGATTTTACCTTTGTCTTCTCTTTTGTTTTTTGACTTGGTCATGGCTTCTTGTTTTCTTTTTTGTCCTCTACTTCCCTCTGGCAATTCACCTTGCATGTATGATGTTTGTATGAGCTGTCAATGCATGTCAAAGGAAGGAATTTGGCATTTATATGCGCAAGAGGGGCAGTTTCTTATTCAACTGCAAGAAAAAGGAAATAATTTGGCATTTATATGCACAAGAGGGGAAGTTGCTATTTGAAGCATGGTCGATTGCTAAAAGAGCCTTGAGCAGCTGCTGGAGCTGTTAATCAATAGTTCTAAGCAATTTTAAGAAACTCAAACTCACAATCGCACTCCAAATATCATTACAAATCGTTGGCTGGCTTCGCTCTACCATGTTAATTCTTCTTAGCTTTGTTTAAGTTGAATCTGTGATTGCACACGAATCCTTTGTGTAGAAGAGTGGGGCGGTAGAAATGAAGGGTAGTTTGTGCACAAGCTATATATGAAAGTCAGAGGCTTGCTTCGATGGGGCTCGGAGCACTAAGAGATCATGGGATTAACGGTTACTTGCGTCGTGGATATAGATAGATCAATGGTAGTTTGCGCGACACACAGAGTTAGGCAATGGTGTGGAACATCAGTGGATGTCCAAGCACGCATGAATGCCATGGGTTTCTCTGGATGTCGAGGATTCTGGCAGCACGCTAGCAAGTGAACTATGTGTATTCTGGCACACGCAGACTACAACGTGTTCGCCATTGTATGGAAGTCAATGCCAATAATTTCTTGTGTGATTGCATAGCAGGAATGGTTGCCGCTTTATTCTAAAGGCAATGATGAGGGCTATTTCAAAACAGTATGCGCCTCAAGTAGGAGATGAACTTTTCAATTATATTGGAGTGAAAGATACTGCAAGAAGTTCTATTTTACTAAAAGAACAAAATGGTATGCAAGAACCCATCCATATCAAAGGTCATATGTTAATTACTAGATAATGTAATAATACAACTATAGAAAAAATCACGTATGTGCATGAGTTGACGAGTCAAGGATTAGCTTTTACTTATTTTACACAAAGATAAGATCATACTCTGAAAATGAAAAAGTTAGATAGCATACGAAATGGAGCATCATATTTGCCATTTTTAACATAGAAACTGTTCTGAAAATGCTGAGTAAGAGCTATATTGACCATAATAGTAAGGTCGTTTGTTCTTAAAAGGAAGTCCTTTTTTAGATCCATTGGTTATGTTTAGTGACAAGGTTTTTGGATACACTACATGGGGGTAGAAATTTTCTTAACTAGTATTACTCTAAATCATCACCTTGAATTTCCAATTAACAACAATCAAGCTGAATACGAGGTCTTAATGAACAGAGTTAAACTTGCCAGTGAGATAAAAATATAAATATTAGGATCTCTGCTGACTCCACTTGTTCATGAGCCATGTAAACGTGGGGATGGAGGTCCTAACTTAAAACACTATTTGTTAGCACTTCATGATGAAATTCTACATTTGATTGCTTTGAAATCAAACAAGTACCTGGGAAAAGCAATAAGGTAGCTGATCTCATGAACAAATAAGTTACCATGTCAAAAATGATCAACCGCCCAATCCAAGCTCCTGTGGCTTGTGTGATCACTGTTTCCAAATGGATGGCCGATGGATCATAGAGATGGTGAAATTCCTGCACAATGGTACCTTAAGTTTGAACAAATCTAAGGCTAGATTCATTGCTAATTGTTCTGAAAGGTATTTTGTTTGCAGCAATTCCTTTTATGAACGCTTGAACGACAGGATGAGTCTAAGTGTGTAATCAAAACAAAGGCTATGACATTCTCCATAATTTACACTCGAAGAATGTGTCAACCATTCTACAGGTAGGAAAGCTTTGAGACAGATTAAACTTCGATGATGAAAGATGGCAGGATCACCACCCAAAGGTGTAAAAGTTGTCAAAAGAATGCTAATATGATGTGGCAGTGCTTATCCTTTGCAACCAATCGCTTCTTTCTAGGCATTTGCAATTTGGGAAATGGACTTTATAGACCCCTTTCCTCAAACGTCTAACCAATGCAAATTTATTCTAGTTTTGATACAATACTTTAATAAACGGATAGAGGCAACTGCTTTGTCTAACTCCACACCGAGACCATTCTAAAATATCTTAGCGAGTAGATATTCCCTCGCATTGATTTACCCTTGAAAATCATAATTAGCAATGGCCTGCAAATTTCATCTCAAAATATGTAATATTTTATGCTCAAAAAAGTTAAGCAAAAGTTTGCCTCAGTCCATCATCCGCATCCGCAGATGAAGCATAGTTAGAGCAGCCTACAAAATGATCATTCAACTGTTCTGCATAGTTAGAGCAGCCAACAAAATGATCATTCAACTGTTAACGAGAAGGTTGGACGACCGAAGAGTTGAGCTAACAACCTTCCTAATGTGTGTTATGCCTTATAGATCAACTTAAAATTCCAGTATCAAAGAAATTCAATTTTCCCTTGTATTTGAATATAAGATTATAAAACCCGGTGAACAACAAAATCCAATAATAAAAGCCTAAGGTTTGAGTCTTGAAGACTTTCCAGATTAAAACCTAGAGGCTCACTACAATGGCTTGAACATGAATGGACATCTCAAACGAGCTGCCCTGAATAGGATCACTCGATTAGATGGTCGTATAGCAACAAAGACTTGCTCTATATAAGATGATTAGAATATGATCCGTCAATGTTGACCTCCATTGAGAAAGACTGAGATTGTTGGGTCTCCTACCTACAATAAATATTTACCCAATTGGGGTGGTTCATTTATAATTATAAGTCCCATAGGAAAATTTGCATATAAAGTGCAGATTATGTGAAGGGGAAGAATTTCCTCAAACGTTTAACGCCTCCAACCTGAAGTTAATTTATCCATAACTTTACAGAAAATGCAGCCTCGTAAAAAAGAAATAAATTGAAAAATAGGAGCTGCTCTATCAGAGCTTGAATTAGCGGAGTGTAATATTGTGTTTCCCTCGCTTTAATTAAGGATATATATAAATATATATATATATATATAAACTCTGCCGTTTTTGGGTCCCAAGTCCTAGATGTGAAAGGAAGAGAGTCGCGTTATGCAGTCAACAACCAAAGCAAAACTTTATCAAATCCTGTTATGACATGACAAGTCCTATAAATAGTTGTGCTAGGGCAAGAGCATCCCCTGGAAGCAGCGCACTGCATCGTCTTAATGTAATGGAAAGTGTGCAAATGCCACTACATCAGCACCCAGGTATAGTGTCAAATAAGTAAGGGTTCACAGGTATAATGGACAAATGCGGATAAAAATGATAGTCTTTGATTGTAAATTAAGATTAGGTAGTTTGAATATTAGCACTCTCAATAGCAAACTTTTTTAGTTAGTTGATATTATAATAAATAGAATGATTAATATCTTATTCCTTCAAGTAACTAAGTGGGTGGAAGAAGAAAGCAAAAGAAATTGATAGTTTCTGCTTTAAACTCGGGTATTTTGATAAAAATAATCATAAAAATGGTGTGGGTATCATTCTGGATAAAAATTTTAAAAATAATGTAGTTAAAGTAAGAGGTTTGGAGATAGAATTATATCTTCAAGACTTTTAATTAATGAAGTAACTTTTAATATTGCAAATATTTATGCCCCTCAAATAGGATTAGATATCTGTATAAAGAAAGATTTTTATACAATCTAGATGAGTTGGTTCAAGAAATAACTCAAGAGAATATGTTTTTATAAGAGATTTATATGAACACATTGGAAAGGTAATTAAGAATTTTAACAGTATTCATGATAGTTTTAATTTTGGAGAAATTAATTAAGAAAGAAGAATGATTTTGAAATTTTCTTTAGCTAATGATCTTATGATTGTTAACACTTACTTAAAAAAAGGGAGGTATCACATATAAAAATCAGACTTCTAAAACTCAAATTGATTATTTTCTCTTAAAGAAAAAATGTTGTTTATTTTGTAAGAATTGTAAAATTATTCCAAGTGGTTCCTTGACAATCTAACATCATTCATTTATTTTTTATTTAAAATAAGGGATAATAATATTTATATTAAATTTAAAATATCATAAAACTAGATAGTGAAATCTTAAAAAGGTAATATAAATATTTTAAAGAATGAAGTTTTAAACCTTGGGCAATGGAATTTTAAGAGTAATACAAACCTTATGTGAAATTTAGATGCTAGTTGTATTCGCAATGTTACAAAAAGCATATTAGATGAATTAAAAAAATGAATAACCAATAACAAAGATATATGGTATTGAAACAACATGTTTAAGTTAAGATTAATAATAAAAAGGTGTGATAAAAGAAATTGTTTAAACTTAAGACTGAGCAGAATTGAAGGAAATGTAAACCAACTTATAGTAAATCCATAATAGCAATTTGAAATGCTAAGAGTGCTCCATTCAAGGATTTATATAACAAATTAGATATTGTCAAGGGAGTAAGGCATATTTATAATCTAGCCAATTAAAAGATAAAAAACTAATAATTAAATTTTATTAAATATATTAAAGATAATCAAATAAAATATTTTAAGGGATGATATTCAACTAGATGAATTATTTTATAAAATGTTTTAATGATGGTTGTATCAATACAATTATTAAATATGAGTTTAAGGGCTAAAAAATAATCTCAAGTACACTTTCATTCTTGTTAGTAAAGCTTAGATTTGAAATGCTTTGAAGAGGATGAAGAGCGGTAAAGCATTAGAATCGAATGGCATCCCTATTGATGTATTACAATGTTTGGGGGAGGAAGAAATTTCTTGGCTTACCAAGTTATTTAATGTCTCATTTTGAAGACTAAAAAATGTCAAATGAGTGAAAAAATACTTTTTTTATCTATTTACAAGAAAGAAGGTGAGACTATTAATTAGAAAGGAATCAAGCTGATGTATCATACATTGAAATATTGAAAGAAATTGAATACAAATTATGTAAGAATACTTGCATTTCTAAAAACTATTTAATTTTATGCCAAGTAGATCTACCATAGAAGCCATACATATATTAAGATATTTGATGGAGAAATTTAGAAAAAGAAAAGAAGATCATCATTTAAATTTACTGATCTTGAAAAGGTTTATGAAAGAGTACCAAAAAAAGTTCTTTGGAGCTCTGGAGAGCTTTGGAGAGAAAAGGGAATTATGATGCATATATTGATGCAATTAGAGATATGCATAATGGGGTGGTAACATGTGTTGGATTACAAGATAGCTTGTCTAATGATTTTCTTATTACTATTTGCTTACATCAAGGCTCAGCTCTCAATCCGTATCTTTTTGCTTTAATTATTGATATTCTTATTGAACACATTCAAGAGGAGATTCGTTGGTGCATGTATTTGCAGATGATAGCCTTTTAACTTATAAAACTAGGGATGGAGTTTAAGTAAAACATGAGTCATGGAGGAATACTTTATAATCTAAAAAGTTTTATCTTAGGTTATCTAAAACAAAATATATGGAGCATAAGTTTAATTATATTAGAAGCCCTAATCTCAACGACATAACAATTGAGGACCATGTGATCAAGAAAAGAAAGAGGTGCAAGTGCCTTAGTTTAATTATTCAAAATAATGACAAAATAGAAGCGATATGATTAATAGGATCCAAGTTAGTTGAATGAAATGGGGGAGCTCTCTTGGAGTGTTGTGCAATCCAAAAGTTCCACTCAAAACTAAAGGAAAATTTTATAGAGCAGTTATATGAAGAGAATTATAAAATGTGTTACAGAGTTGAGGATGCTTAAGTGAATGTGTTGGTATAATTGTAAAGATAGCATGAGAAATAAGTTTACCCACAGCAAAGTTGGAGTGGCTCCAACAGTGGATAAGATTAGAGAATGTTGCCTTATAAGTAGACCGTACAATGTCGTTTAAAAAATTGTGTTTATGAATATCACCCATATTAAAAGAGGAAGACCAAAAAAGACATGGGAAGAAACTATTATGAAGAAACTTCTCTATTTGGAACTTATGGAGGGGATTCTATTTCATCGTGCACAATAGGATTCATGTAGTCAGCCCACCTAGTGGGATTGAGGCTTGGTGGTGGTGTTGTTGCGTGTATATAGCTTTATAATTTTGAAACAATTATGTGATTTAATGTTAATTTCTAAAAATGAGAAGAACTGGTTCAAAACCTCCCCTTTAGAAAGAACATCTATCTAACACAATGATGCATTTTGCTTAATCCCTCTTCTGATTCAACCTTATCATCTACCTAGTGGACAAATGACTTTCTTTTTGCTTGTGTTATGCAATGTAATATTAATTTTTTTGCTACTAATGACACTTCATTTTTTCTACTCTATGTAACATCTCTTCATATAAATGAACGTCTCTACTCGTTCAAGGTATGATACTACCTTAATCAAAGTATTCTCTACTTCAACGATACCTGGTTAAACTCAAGCGTCAAAAGATCGCCAAACAAAGTCTGAGATAAAATTGTACTTTTCTTACAACAATTATTTCATGGGTATAACAAGCATATTATAAATTGAACATACAGAAGTACTTGTCGATTTTATATATATGAGATTTATATCATTTTACAAAGAGAGATGTGCCTTATCATTTTGTTACTCTTCAATCGGACTCTTACTTGAGTTCCCCTCTTTGCCTCGCATTCTTCTGCACACAAAATTGGTGAAACTTTTGAGGTCATATTTCCCTTTTCATTGAGGAGCTTCATCAGCATAACCCCACATTCAAAATTCAAATCCTCAAACAGTGGGCGATCAATTCTTTCTTCAATGATGGGCTAGTTTTGAAGCATGGCAAACCCACTCTGACTAAACAGTATAATGGTATTGGAAAATTGTCTCTCACCAAAAGTAATTTTTAATAAGTTTACAATATGTTTTTTTGTGGCATTGTTGGCCTCAATTAAAGCATTATGTTTAGATTCGTAGAGCATAAGCCTATGCTATGGCAGTTTTAACTTTCTAGTCATTTGCTTGCTCATCCAGAGCATTTAGACCAAAATGTAGGAGAAACACATAGCTCCCAAATAATTTGTCCTTGAATTCCCATATGGGGAATCGAACATACTTGGCTTCAGCCTTTCTAATTTGTCTTCTTTGTAACTTCAGCAGTAATGAAATATACTTGTTTGCTGATGTGGGGATTCTTGAAGACCAAATTTATGATTCTCCTTAGAATGATTGTTAAGTTTAAACTACCCTCATCTAGCAAGCAAACACCCAAGGGTTGCTTCAATGGGGTATCATACGCCATCAGGGCTTTAATCGTTACATCCACGGAGGCAATCTCACAAGCATCACATGATGACCATTTATGATCAAGGAAAGATCTACTAAAGCATCATTAAGTATAGTAGTACTACAAAAATACCTTTTCATGTTTTACCCTCCTGCAACAATGTTAGCTAGCTCAGGTAGATCTCATACCTCCATAAAATGGCCATCTAATATAACAATGATAATTATGCAGTCTTTGTAAGAACAAAAAAAATGAAAAAAAAAAATTACTTGCCATTTTCTGATGTATCAGTGACTTTTCCCCCTTCATGTATCGGGGATGTCTGTCACAAAGAATATTATCCTCATAGTCCTCTATATCAAAGCTGGAGGGCAAGACCACCATTCATCTCATTGGTTGTTTCCATCTCTTTAATCGAGGGGGTGTCATTTAGACCTTGGCCTTTTTGGGAGTGGGAGAAGTTAACAATGCAAATTGCCTTTTCCCTTTAAACTTCAAAGGTTGTGCATTCCAAGCGAAAGCAAAAAACTTCGAAAGAATTATCACACAATAAGATATTTCTTAGGGTTAACATACTAACTTGTGTTGGAAAGGGCCCTTAGATAGCTTAGAAGATTAATGATTGACATATTCATTTACCTCTCCTTATCAAAAGGAGGGGCAATTCCATGATTTCTACATCTTTCTCAGACAATTCCAAATGAAATACTAACCCTCATCTGTACTAATTGACACAATCTACCCTTACCCCAGAGATGGATCATTTTCATAATCTCATATGAACCTGATTTTCTCAAACATGTAAAGTGCAATAGGCCCGGGAAAGTTAACCAAGCTTCAGCCTTCCAATGATTCTACTGGGAACTACTCTAACTTCCATTTCCTCTACAAGTCGGTATGTTCAAGAATTGAGTTCAACTTCTCTTATTTCTAAGAAGGTAAGCAAAACTATCATTCGGTAAAATTGGTTAAAACAGTGAAAAGTGTTTCTCAACGGAAAAACTAATGAAGTCTCAATCCAACACTTCATAAATAGCATTAATTGCCCACAAGGAAAACTTGGGTATAAACTAGCCCGAGATAATTAAAAAGCATAGTTATTGATGAACTTACGTACTCATGTATGCTTACTTCTTGCTTAGGCAACCTTTACTGTGACAGTATGGAGCTTATGTCATGACGTTATAAAGTATGGCTAATCTATCACCGCATATCATATCAAAACCCAAAATTATGCATACATAAAAAAAAATGCACCCATATATGCTAAGATGAAGACCATCTCATCAGCATGTTTCTTCATGCCAGCAGAAAGTCTTTCTTTGTCACTATCCAAAACTGGCATAGCACTTTTTCAACCATTTAAAGACGGTCATCCCAAGCAAACTGATAAATCAGTAAACTTTAGCATTCGCATCTAATTCCATGCAGTGCTTTTAGAAGGAGCTAAAGGGAGTACAAGCAGTATGCTTCCCTTATCTCTCATTGTTTTACTAATATTTCTTGTTTTATTTGACAATATACAATACCCGCAACATCATAAAAATGTCCCTTGTCGTTCAAGAGGACATTTTCATTTTGATGTATTGTAAAAGGTGGAGCTACATGGAAGATTAAAAGATTTCAAGTGCTTCTACTTGTAAAAAAATCAGGCTGTAACCTATGTCTATGAAGCCACCTCACAATCATGTGCATGGCACGAGTGACAATCAAGACAATAGCTTAGGTACTTCAGCAAAATCAATGGCATATATACTTTCATAATGGCTTAAGTTAGTCAAACTCTGCTCCGCATCTCACTATAAGCATTGCTCTTCTTCACAAGGGCACAATGCTCATAAGAGGGGTTGTCTCGCTTCTTTTGCTAACAATTATATATAAATACTCTAGTTTTCAAAAAGAATGGGGTGAAATCCCCAATCCAACAACCTTGTTTTTATTATAATTTATAAACCTTTTATAATAGTAGAACTCTTTCTCCTTCCTCAAAGTAGAAGTAGGCCTACGCATGCTAAACAGTTATAAATTCTTTTATCTACTGTGTTTTGATGTTCCTAGTTTATACATCTGAATACTTTTTACAAATGTCAAAAGTATAAAAATGAAGTGAAACCTAACATCTCAAGTAAGAAGATTGATCTTATAAATAAAAATAAACTAAGCTTTATGTGCGCTATCAAAGCACAAAATGAACATTTGGTAGACAACAAATGCTTTTTCATATAAAATGCCTATTGTTATCAGATCGTAAGAAAACAATAAGAACAGAAATAAAAACATAAATTTCAAACTTAACTTGTATAAATTACACAATGGAGCGCATGAAAAAGTAAAAGAGCCAAACAACATACTGGTTGGATGTTCAAGTGGTTGTGGTTGGATGGTAAAATGTGTAGGATTAGTTAATATCGCATGAACCTCATTAGGCCTCAACCACCTTGTTGATGCATGGTCCCTTAGCTTTGTTATATCCAAATCTGCTCACGGAAAAGCTTGTTAGGTGAGTTATCCTTAAATAAACAATCACAGAAATAGCACATTCATCTAGCCCATCTAAAGTCACGATAAATATATTTATTGGATAAAATATGATAAACTCAGCTTGAAATAAGCAGTTTCAAATAACAGAAAATGAAAAAAGAGTAGATAAGCTTTCACATGTGTTTTATAGTGACAAAACAGATGATCAAAACTGGTAACGTAAGCAGACTAGTTGCAGTTAGAGGATATATTTGGGTCTCAAACTACCAATGGAATGTCAAACAATTATATAGCAGAAAGAACATAGGACTACATGCAATTTTGTGGGTAGCATAGCTAATAACAGCTAGGTAGTTTAAGAGTTTAATTTGATTTGGAATCCTTGCCAATCCATAAATGCTTAATTGGCAATTTTGAATTGATTGGGTCAGGCGCACAGTGCAGCCCCAAAAGAGCGTCAGAGTGCTGCACAAATTTCTATGATAAAGAGAACGTACCAACAAATTTTTTATTAAATTTAAAATTTAAGAATTTAGAAAGTCCAGAGAAATTTATATCAATTAAACTAATTTTACAAATTATTGGAATTTTTAATTAACATAAGCCCCAAATAACTATTTAATTAAAATTTAATGAGAAGAATTAAAATACTTTAGGGGGACAACATAATTCGGGCTATCTTTTGAAAATTTTTAATATATATATATATATATATATATATATATATATATTCTATATAATATGTTATACATAGAAATATATTAAATGTAAATTAATTAACTAATTAATTAATTAAAATTTTCTTATAAACCCCTTCCAGTATCCAACAAAAGCAAAAGGGAGCATAAACTCAAAAGAACAAGAAAGGGAAAGGAAGGTAAAGAAACTAGGGCATGTGATCCAAAGTCCAAACCTGGAATTTTTTTAAACCGCAATCAACACAAGTTTAATGCCTCCACTAGGGGTTATGACTATTTTAAAAGCTCATTGTTCGCCTTGTTCGCAAATCGTGTATGGTTCGCTAAGTAGCTCGAACTCAACTTGATTGATATAGATAAGAAGATGAGCCAATCCTGAACAAAAATTTAAGCTTGATCTCTTAACGAGTCAAACACAAGCAACATTCGTTCGAGATTGACTCAATAATGGCCCGCCCAATTCACTATTTATACGCAATTTCAAATTTGCACGCATGAATGTGTGCTTGCAAGCTGCACCCCCAACTTTAGTGCCTAAATCAGTCCCACATTGCTAAATGGAAAAGTAAAATGATGTATATTACTCTGTAAGAACTACTAAAGTGTATAAGATATTGGGCTTTGAATTATTGAAATTCCCAACCGTTTGGCCCTGACCCATGAAATTTGTATATAAATATATTTATATTCTTGCTTAAGGTTAAACATGACCTAGCAGGTTACATTGGAGCCAAGCACAAGTTCATTGATTGCATTTGAGCTGAGCTTCAGCCAGCTGACTGCATACAGGCCGAACAGAGCATAACAAACATGGGTCAAGACAAACGCAAGCTGACCATGTTCAAATCTAGTTCAAGTTTGAGGCAAACTTGAGCTGAACTCGAGCCAGGCCTAAATCAAAAGATTCGAGCTCAAACACAGGCTTGGTTAAGTTAAGCTTAACTTGTTTACACCCTCATTAAATATGTAAATGAGCCGGCCCACTCGCAAGCCCGCTTGTTAATGGGTTTGCAAGCCAAGCATTTTGAGCTCATGAACCAAGTAGAATCACAAACTGAGATCAAGTCATTAAACAAGTGCAAGCTCAATTAGGCTCGACTCGTTAGGTCGGTGGGCAGGCTTGTTACTATATTATTATAACAAATAAATAATAATTTGTAATAAGACTTGTTAACTTAATTAAATTCATAATCTGATTTAAGAATAAATTCATTTTTGAGCTCAAGCTTGATAATGAGCTCAATAAGTTAAAATAAGCTGAGCTCGATCTCAAGCTTGCCTCACGTGATTACACCTTTAACATCAATATTCTCTCATTTTGGCATAAATTTGGGGGAAAGTTTGTTCAAACTCGACCAAATTAGAGAAAATCTTTATTAAAATATTTTAATCGTCATATTCATATTAGGCAAGTTTTTTATAAATACAACACCGATATAAACAAAATATGAATTTTCATTTTTTTTATTTGGTAAGATTTGAATAAATGAATTTAATTTATTTTCACACCAAAATATAAATTATTTTTTTTGAAAGCCTAAGTTTAAATGACTATTAAATTGAAATTTTATTAAAAGGATCAGCGAAGATACATGATTTTAACTAAATAATATGGTAAGCATATTAAATTAATAAAGAAATTCAAGTTATATATATATATATATATATATATATATAGCATTGAAGTATAGTTGTTTAAGAGTAGCAGAAAATCATAAAGGGGGAGATTATTCAAAAAATCTAAGCATAAATGTAAGTTGCTTCAATTTATTTATTAAAGACCTTTATTGATTTTACAATATCTATACTTAACATTTGTAAAAATATTATATATATATATATATATACACACACACACACAAACACACACATGCACACACATAAATATTGTCATTTGAAACCACGAAGCATATAAAATGTCATATTATAAAATTTATTTATTGTCTTAATATGACATTGACTTTAATTTCTTATTATATTTATTAAATTCAAAAAAATTATACTATTAACTGTTAGTATGAAATTATAGAAATTTAAGTTAGCAAAAATCATTACAATTATAATTTATAAGTATATTTAAATTATAGCTACAGCAACAAAATATATAAAATCGATTTTAAATAAAAAGATATTGTATATAACAACTTGTGATTCTTTTTAATAGTGCATACTGGCAGGCTGGTTGCACTTATATGTGTAATAATTAAGAAATAATAATCTTTCTTAAACCTATTTTGTGGGGGCGCCTCATCAAGAGGCTAATGATAACCAAAGTTGAGAAAATGAATATCTATTCAGACTAATAGGCAGAGGGATCCTTTTGAAATTGATAACAAGTGAGTTAAAGATAATTTGAGTTTCTAACCTATGATGTATAGTTATAATTCCTTGGAAGCCAACTAAGAGATATATACGCATACATATTAAATGAAAAATGTAGCTGTACACATACAATTTTCAATCAATTATCTTTTCATTTATTATATTTGCATCGGCATTGAGTAGCATTTTGTGACACAAAAATAGAATTTTTATATAAAATCAGCTTTATTTCAAATAACATTTAATTCAAATATATATCACTATTTCTAGCATTTTAATAATAAGCATATACAAGATGTGCATGTATTCTTTTACCTTTGTTGCTACTTTTTAAGAATACAATATTCCGTCTTTTACCTTTGTTGCTACTATTTAAGAATACAATATTCCATAAATTAGATAAAGCGCAACCCCACATTTTGCAATTTTTTTATCCAGGTGAGCATGACAAAGAATCAATACAGCATGAGTAAATAAACCCTCTTAAATAATTTTTTAATTATAAAATTATATAAGATTTGAATTGTACAATTAGTTGTCTTTTATCTTTGTTAATATTATTTAGAAATACAAAATTCCACTAAGTAAAAAATTAAACCCATCTTTTCTTGATTTTTTTTATCTCGGTGAGCATAGCAAGATTTTAATGCAACATGAAATAGTATACCAATAGAAAGGGCTGCATTTTTGGTATTTTAGATATTTATATAGGTATGTTAGATAAAGTTCAGATAATGGTTATGAAACAAAATAGAATTAATGTACATATTTGTCTTTTAAATCTGACTATTTAGTATATAAAATGAAATATGTACTGTTATATTGGTTCTTTTCTTATTTAAACATTTTATTATATACACACACATGCGCGCGCGCATGCGCACGCACACAAACATATATATATATATATATATATATATATATATATATATATATATATATGATTACACAATAATTTTTTAATTCAAAAGTTTTGAATTTAATTTTTTGAGAAGTTTTTAATGAAAGTTGTGCCACTACAATTAATATGAGAAAGTTTAACAGTACAAAAATAATATCAACTACATTTTCACTTGATTAATTAGTAAAGCTAGATTTAGAAAGATAACAAACCTAACTAAAAGCTATAAAAAACAAAAATATCCATCATTTTAGAAATCAAACAAAAATGGAAAGATAATCAACTCAAATTTTAGCAACTAATGAACTCCCTTAATTTAAGAATAGTCTGGTTGGCAATTATTAAAAGGCGCGAGAACTACTTCTTTTCAAACATATTTCAAATATGGAAGATATGTTATTTAAGCATATAGTTTACAGTGAAAGTTCTATGAGTATTGTGCCCTGGGCCAAATGAATTGTAAACCTAAATCATATCCATAACAATGCAAGGCAGATATGGTGGGTATATTGTACATCTTAGTCTTAGAGGTTGTTTAGTTAAACAATGTTATGGTGTTATGTAATGCTATTAGAAAATGGAAGATATTTGATTCGCAGACTTGTTAACAATATCAAAAAATTCAAGCAAGCAACTGTAAAGGAGATACCCGCCAGGGAAAAAGCTAGGTTAGCGCAATCAGTAAATGGCGGCAATGTTGCAATGGATGCCAAGTTGCAATGAGGTCGTGGGCCAGCTAAGAAGTGGCATTTTCCTCAAATAATGGCACGCACAATCAGAGGTGAACTAGGAATTTTTAAAATTTGGCGACGTTTAAAACTTTTGGTAATCAAAAGAGTTAATCGGCGCTTCAACATATGTGAAAACGCGAGGACAGCATAAGCACAAATTCGTCCAACAAAATTACAAACCCAAAGAGAACATAACACGAGAAAAATGTAGTTACGACATGTGGCGGGTAAAGTGCGCTGGAATCTGTCCATAACGTGAATTTGTCGCACTCAACAGTGAAAACCAACAAAACGGGGAAGGGAAAAATTCACCAGCGGGTTTCCGTGAGCGTACCTGCGAGGGTCCTGAAGCCATGAATCTCTACGCCGTTAAGCGGCAACAAAATCGGATCCATTGCTAGAAACCTCAATGACGCAAAAGCTTAAGCGAAGGTAGGAAGCGAAAAGGTCTGCTGATTATTGAGTTCAGTAACTAGGCCAGATCAAATCCTTCCTTTTGGCATATAAGCCGCGCATAGTGGAGCCTCGTGCGCCGATCCGTTCGATACCCTAGGCGTCCGTCCCTGTGGATCCGTCGGGGAAGAAACCTCTGTGGGCCGGGTCGGGATCCCGACCCGCTTTTAATAAGCCGGGCCCACGCACCTTCACTTCTCTGTCATGCTGCTGTGCGGGTGAAGTGTGGGACCCGCCGCCCTGCTGGATGTGAAGGATTAGGTTAGAGATTAATCAATTAATTAAATATGATTTAATCAACTAATTAATAAATATTTAACCCTCCATATCTTTTAATTCAAAAATTCAAATATGACAAATATTTATCTCATTTTAATCAAAATATTATATAGAATATTATGGTGATATTCAATTTATTGTCTAATCAGTATTTTGACTAATGAATTTTAGGACAACATATGCACAAATTCGTCTAACAAAATTACAAACCCAAAGAAAGCATAAAACGAGAAAATATAGTTACGACATGTGGCGGGTAAAGTGCGATGGAATCTGTTCATTACGTGAATTACTTTGTAGCATTCAACAGTGAAAACAAACAAAACGATGAAGGCAAAAATCCTTAAAAAAAAAGACCAGCATGTTTCCATGAGCGTACCTGCGATGGTCCAGCAGCCATGAATCTCTATGCCATTAAGCGGCAACAAAATCGGATCCATTGCTAGAAACTTCAATGACGCAAAAGCTTAAGTGAAGGTAGGAAGCGAAAATGTCTGCTGATTATTTCTCGGTAACTTTAATATTACACATTTATAATTACAATTTCTAAATGAATTATAATAAACTTTATAAAATCAGTATTTCCGAGTAAAATTTTTAAATTGTGTGTGAAAAATTAGATGGTGATATAAAGGGATAAAAATTTGAACCGAACCGGCTTGTACAAGCGCCAACCGAACGGATTCCTGGTTTAGAGGAGTCGGCTTAATCAGTTTGTGCAAAATCAGGGAAAGACTGGCCAGTTTTACAGTCCGACAATCAAACCGTAAAATCGGCCCGGTTTTAACCGAATCATACGGTTCATTAAAATCGCACATGAGTCGTGCGATTTAGGTTTTGGACACGTTGACGGTGCGACTTTGAACGAAACATCATTTTGCCCTTTTCGATCGCCTTTTCAGCTAAAAGTCATTCGAATTTTGAAGTTTCAAACATTCGGATAATCTCTGTAGCTTCGTCGATTATGGTTTCTGGCTTCGTCATTTATGGTTTCTTGATTCGTCATTTACTGGCTTTGGGCTTACCGCTTCGTCGCTTACTGGCTTGATTTATTCTCTGTCGGTAAGAGTAAAATCATAACTTGTTTTGGTACGATTAACTTATTGCTTTGACCTTTTCAGTTTTCATTTTATTACTAAAGGCTGAAGTTTTCTTCTCTAAAGATCGATTGTTAATTTACCATTATGTTCATTATATGATATTATGAGAAGTAAAACAACAGTTTAACAAATTATTGCTTGATTTTCAGGAAGAATCTCTAAAGACTGTTGTTTTCCTTTTATATTTTTATCATAAACTCTAAAGACTGATTATTAGTTTATTGTTTATCATCATATTTGTTATATGAGATTATAAGAAGTAAAGCAACAGTTTAACAAATTATTATTTAATATTTTGAAAGCATCTATAAATAGCATTGTTTTTATTTTATCTCTAAATATTATTATTTTCATCTTTAAAGGCCAATTATTAATTTATCATCATGTTCATTAGATGAGATTATTATAAGCAAAATAATAGTTTAACAAATTATTATTTAATTTTTAGAAAATATCATTAAATGCTGATATTTATCTCTAAAGATCTATTGTTAATTTATCATCATATTCATTAATCATTAAATTTTAAATGAGAAATAAAATAGCAGTTTAACATATTATTGTTTGATTTTTAGAAAGCATTCTTAAAAGTTATTATTTTCATTTTATCTATAAAGGCTAATTGTTAGTTTTTTATCATGTTCATTAGCTGAGATTATGATAAGCAAAATAATATTTTAACAAATTATTATTTGATTTTTAGAAAGTATTCATAAATACTATTATTTTTATTATATACATAAAGTCTAATATTTTCATCTATAAAGATCGGTTGTTAGTTTAACATCATGTTTATTAGATGAGATAATGAGAAGTAAAACAAGAGTTTTACAAATTATTGATGTAAAATATTGAGGCATTTGATTTGATTATTTTTACTAATTATGATTTGAGTTTTAAAGCAAATATTGATGATTTATTCTAAATACGTAGCTGAAACAAATTTTTTATATATAATGATGACATGGTTATATGCTATTATGACCTTTACAATTTTAAAAAATTAGGTTTTTACTTTATTTCAAGTGCTGAAATTATATTTATTTGCTTATGAATTTGAAGAGATGTTAATGAGTATAATTCAATCTTAAAGTAACTTTCCTTTCAAATTTTATAATTTTATTTGTTTAATGATTTATGTTGATTTATTGTGCTTTGTTTAAAATTGAAATTGGGGCCACATCTAACACCACACAACAATTAAAATGCAACACCATATAAACACAGCAGCACCCTATACTTTACACCACATGACAATACAAATGCAATAGTAGCACCCAACAGAAAAACACAACAATAGTCCAATATTTTCAAACTTAATATTATTTTTTTATTGATTTTTTAATGTGAGTTAGGAATGAATAAGGATGAAATAGGGGAAGCATCCTTCGGTTTGGAATGCTTTCTCTTTGGTCTTAGTTGATTGAAGAAATGCTAATTATAAGATACTACTATGGAAAGAATCCCTGAAAGATCACAGACTTTATCATGCTTTTAATCGAAGCACTGAGTCTAGAGTCTCATAATTTTAATTTTTTATTTTTTTTTTGTTTTATATGCTGCAGCTGCTAATAACAACTTTTAAAGACAATTTTGAAAATTAAATAATAATTTGTTAAATTGTTATTTTATTTATCATAATCTCATCTAATGAATATAATAGTAAATTAATAATCAACTTTTATAAATGAAAAATCAGCCTTCATAAATAAAATAAAAATTATTGTCATGATGTGTTATTCTTTTGTGTTGAGCAAAAATTGATTTAAATTTGAACATATGTGCACTCAATGTTCGTAATATTCTTATTGAGCAAAAATTGACAAATTTATGTAAGGTTGTCATATTTTAATTGTTGGGTGGAGGTGGTGTTTGGTATTGTAGTTTCATTTTATATATTATGAATTTATTGAACATTCATTACATGTAATTTTCTTATAAAAATTATATTAGAAGACGACCATCATGAATGTACTTATTCATTGGACATTTCATTTGTTTCTTCATCACTTGTTGCGGCTGCAGCTCCCAACTGAATAACACAGCAACACCCAATACGACCACAGCATAACATATATGTGCTTTTATTTTAATCTAATATTATGTGCTAATTTTTAAGATCATATTGGGTCTTAGTATAGTAATGAATAATATAAATAATTTTCACATCACATCCATCCAATACAAAAATAAATTTAAGAAAAATAAGAAAAACATTCATCTCAAAAAAACATTCATTAGTTCAATTATTACAATGAGTATTTTTCTTTGAAAATAGAAGAGAAAACAATGTAAATAAAATGCAGTATGCAATAAATAAAGATATATAAAATACTAATTTGTATGGGAAAATAAAGGACACAAAAATAAATTTGCACATCCTAAGAAATATGTTTGAAGCACTCCAAACATATTAGTATTTCAAATTATGATGAAAATAATGCAGTGTACAATCAATTTAGGATTTAATAAGCATTTCATGATAGAATCTTTTTCTTTGGGCTTAAGACTCACAAGCTGCACTGGAAGACTCAAATATAGGCATAAATACACTCTAGGAAGTATACAACTACAACTTACTAGTTTTTTTTCATTTATCATTATAATTTGGTGAGTATTTCATATAGAGCTTTTGTCTTATGTTTTATGATTAAGTTTAAACATCATATTTTCAAATAAACATAAGCTCAACATAAACATTTGAAGTAAAACTTCCAAATAAATCTAAATTAACTAAATATTTAGCCCTCTTTTAATATGTTAAATATTAGTGTTCACTCATCAAATTAATATTAGGATCATATATATATATATATATATATATATATATATATATATATATATTATAATTTAATCTTAGAAAATATTTGATATTTACCAATCTTAGTAAATATTTTAAGGTTTAAATTAAACTTTACTTGCAGAATTTTAGAACTATTGGTACGAGTGCTTCAAAAATATATTTACTTGATTAATATCGATCCAAACTTACTATATTATTTTTCTTTTTATGATAATTGGTATAAAAACACTTTCATATGAATTCATACAACAATATCAATTATAAATTCATGTTGTAATGATATCCCACATTAAACTTATGGGTATCAACATGGCCTATCTTCCCCATAAGTCCCTAATTCGTTTAAGTATTATATTATTTGCAAAATGAGATATATAGCGTCAACTGAACATTATTTTAAGTTATAATTTGCACACAAACAATTTAGTAAAATTAATTTCCTTAGTTGTTAAGTGAAGTTATTACATGATTACCTCCTTTCTTATCTATTCAACACGTGTACGGTGCTATATCTGTATGCGTAAGTTTATATGAATTTTCTACACCTTCATATCAGTGAGTTTTAAGAAGATATCAACTTACTCAAAACCTTCTTTAGTCACTAATTAAGGCATGAGGCTTGACATTAAGCTTGTCTTGATGTTCACATAAGTAGCTTACAGAATTCATGGAGTCTTCAGACACATCTTTTTGGACATAATTAACATTTATTATTGCTTAAACCTCAATAGGTTGTAGTTTGTTAAGCAATTGATTCAATTACAAGCTTCCACGGATCATCTTAACTTAGATTTTTCACAAATTTGAGCTTGTATTTGAAAGTCTTATGATTCAAATAATGAGTTTACAACATAAAACATATTTCATAAATATAATAGATTGCAATTATCATGAAAATATCAATTTTTAATGTTTAGGGTTCAAGATATTATAGTTTGAAAATCTTAAGAAAATTTGGAAAATATTTAAAATGTTAATGTAAACTTGCTAAGTTTATGTAATTTTGAGTGTGTAAATGAAGATCCTAAAGGCTTTATTAGCTCATAATGTCTGAATATAAGCTATTCCTAATATATAGGAAAGTTTATAGATAAAATTTCATTAATTGGCTAAATTAATCTTGACTTAGAATTTATCCATAGAAGGGTCTAAATCCAATCTAAGTCATCTAACATGTCTTTGAATATCCATTTAAGCTATATACAAGGGAGGTGTAGGAGAGGAGGACCTTTGAGATTTTGATGATTAACCTTGGAATGAGAGAAGTTGGAGAATGATGAACACTTAAAACTTTCTTCTTGGGTGGTTTAATACTCTATTGATGTTTCTTATGGCCTTGAAAAAGCTTTAGATGGAGGGTTTCAACCTTAAAATAAAATTGGAAAGATAGGAAGATGAGGTGTTCAAGAACTTGAGAGAGCTCTCAATGGCACTCTAATTGATGAAAGAAAACATTCCATCATCCATTAGAAAGAACTGGAGGGTTTAAATGGCACTAGGATAGCTCTCAATAGTGGTCATTCTCCCATGGGGGTTTAGATGGTGGATATTAAGAGGTTCTAAATTAGATCTCGAATATATCGAAGTCTTAATTGTTACTTGAGGGAATATACCTTAAGATGGGATTAAATGAAATTTATCTCAAGTATATGATGCGTATTTTGCAAATTAAGGCTTAAAATATAAATTCAGATATATGAAATCAGCTCCATACAAGTCACTAAATTTCAGACTAAAGTGACCTGGTAGTAGGCCTTTTTAATATATGACATATTTTTAATTAAGAGAATATTAAATTTATTGAAATAATAGTACTTTATATGCAAAAAAGAATGCCTTTTAGGTTTTAACTTTGGGTACTTCAATATCAAATTATAGGAAATATAATAAAAAGTGTTTTTTTAAATTAAAAGAAAAAGTTAATTAAAAAGTAAAATTTCTTAAACACCCTAAAACTAATTTAAAAGTAAAAAAGTGATTGTTAGATGTATAAAGTGTCTTTCATAGCAGACAATTACATCTTCAAAGTATGAGATAACATGATTGAGTGATGAGGATTAGTCTAGTGATTTTCATTTTAGAAAAATTTTAAATTCTCTTATTAAACGCTCAAAAAGGATTTAGAAATAAGAAGAGAGTATGAGAATCATTGGCACAAAAAATGAAAGCAAAGTTACCACAACAAAACAAATAACGCAAGAAAAAAGATCAAATGATTACAAAGTATTTAATGATAATTAGGATCATTCCTTAATCTTCCAAGCCATAGAATTCATGGAGCAACTTGGAACAATAAGGAAGAGGTTCATTCCTCAGGAATCCCAGAGAGTTTGCATGTCTTGTATGTCCGCTTATCCCTGCGGTACTAACGAGCAACACTTGAGCCCTGTCTCTACCGGCCTCTATCTCCTTACAATTTTCGATCGGGCTGTCGACAAGCACCACTTCGCAGATCTCTTGCTCGTGGTCATCCGCCACTCTAATCTCGTAGGATCCCGTCGAATCCGTCGAGCCTTCGTTAGTATGCTCAACCTTTCTTGTAGCAAAGTGGGTGCATTCTACCTTGACCCTTGCACCTGCCATCAGACATGAATAATTTTTATCTCTGATTTTCTTCTTACCTGCTCACATGTAACCCGCCTCCACCCATACATTTTCTATTAGGCAGCCTTTAACCAAATGCCAATAAGAATGCATGGGGAAGAGGGGCTTACACGTGGCGGGTATGTGAAGAAGCATTGTTGCTAGTAACATACCAGGGATGTATGTCGTAATGTTGGTCTCAAAGCCGGCGCGGCAGGTGTCGCAATAAACGCGACCTTGAACTAAAAATGTCTCGGAACAGGCTATGAGAGAGAGGGAGGAAAGGAGGAGAGCGCCGATGAGCTCGAGCTTGGCCATGGCTATGCTCTATGTAAGGCGCAGGATGTTGAATGGACATGGATGCTTGCTTATATAGGCATGGGATTGGGCTGTTTCCTTTACTATTTCTATTTTTGGGGAGATGTAGATGAGAAATTGAGAGGTCAATGAGACAGCCTAACCGATTTTATCTTTTTTTATGTTTTGAAAAAAAGCTTATTTAAGGCTGCCCAATTTTAGCTATAACATAATATGGTTCTCAGGATTTATGGGTTGTTTGGATTGCGGTACAACAACGGGAATAATTTTAGGTAAATTGAGATTACTGGGCTTTTGATTTGAAGTAAAGCCATTGAAAAATTTATACAGTATACTTTATGGGAGCTTCAAACATGTGAAGCAAATATGTGAACGGTGGAATTTAAATTCAAAGTCTAGAATAATAATTATAAACATCAATTACTGGATTACAACATTATTCGCCGTAGCGATTAAATATTCTTTGAAAGCTTATTTGTAATAATTAATATGAAAATATAACATCCAAATTTTGATATTTAAAAAATTAATTATCATCTCAAAATAATACCTACATATAATTATAAGAATTGTAAGATTGAGAAAATTTTTATGACTTTATATGTAAAAAATATATTATTATGTATTCTAGAGACTAAACCTGACTCGATTGTGTTCAAATTAGGATCACATACTAGTTCAAAATTATGTCAAACTAAAATATTGTTGGATATATAATATTATTATGATCATAATGTAAATGTTTGGGGATGATCTAGATAACATATATTCATAAATTAATTTTTAAAATTTAAATTCAAAAATTATAAAAAATAAAATATAAGCTCAAATCTATATAAATTTTAGTAATTTTGGAATAAGAATAATAATATGAGGCTATATTTAAGGTTTTCGTAAGAATTGGAGCCTTGGATTGCTAGAATTAATTTTTGAAGTTTCAAAATTAAAAAATAATATAAGACAATATAGCTCCCAAAATAAAAAAAATTTATGTGAGTGTGTTCGCTTTGTGAAGATACACATCATTGATAAATTTCGTAAATTTTGAAAATTAAACGGTGAAAAAGTTACACAAAATTTAAATATCATTATTTATAATATTTTAATTAATTAATTAAATTAAATTCGACGCCACAGTAACCAACCGCCAGCCCCCTCCTTCGTCGTCCACATCACCAGTGGGCCCCACGCCGTCCAGTGTTGGGTGTGGAGCCTGATTGATCTACACAGAATGTGTCAACGGAGTTCTGGGGGTGTTCCGAAAGGTTCTGAGGCAAGGCACGGAGTTCCAGTGGGTTTCTGGAAGGTCTCGGAGTGTTTTGGAACAAGTCAGGGACAATTCGGGTGCTCTGGAGTGCCTTGATACGCTCTGCAGCCCCTGGACCAGAGAGCTAACTGCCACGGCGTGCCGTGGAGCTTGGGATTCGAGAATCAGGTGCAACGGCGCGCTGTGGCGTCCGTGGTTCAAACCTGGGCTCCCAGGCGCCTATGGCGAACTCGAAGAGCAAGGGACTTTTCCCTTGGTCCTCAAGGCATGTTCAGGGAAAAATAGGGTTTGGGTTAACCCTATATAAAAGACTAAATATGTGGTGGGCTGTTGATGATGCATAATAAATCCTTGTGAATGTTAAGGAGAAGGAGGAGGCAGCCCTAAGGCTGAGGCTGCAACCAAAGGCTGAAGCGGTTTTCGCACCTAAGGGTAGCAGTGTGAGGCTGAAGCGGTGGTTGCACCAGAAAGCCGTTGGTGGGGATCTTTATCAGAGCTTTGCAAAAATGGTTGTAGCAGTTGACCATAAGGGGGCTGCATCGGTGGCTACAACGGTGTGCTGCGATGGTGGCCGCAACGGTTTCCTACAACAAAGGTTTGAAGCAGTGGTTCGTTGGTTGCAGTGTTAATTGTAGTGGTAGTTGTTGTATGTTCAAGAGTTGAGCTAGAGAAACAATGAATTTACATAAAGTGAAGGAAATTAAAGTTCGTGTGATGTCCTGTGATGACTCACTTAAGTAGTAATAAGTGAAACTCTTAAACATTGATGTGCTTTTTCAGATAACGGTGGAGTTTATAATAAGAACTCTAAAATTAAGCGTGCTCAGGCGGGAGCACTCCCAGGATGGGTGACCTGCTAGGATGTTATCTTTTGTGGGCAAAACCGTGAGGCCTTTCAGGCCAAAGCGAACAATACCTTGGTGCTTAAGAGTTTGGGCTGTTACCTGTCCCTATAGGTGCACTCTTCCTCTTCTTCATGGTTAGGGTTTTTCAAGAATAAATCTATAAGATTTTGATATTTTCTTCATAATGAATCTTTTTGGTGGTGTGGTGTGATGCCCTAGTGCTAAGTTAGCATACACTAACCCAACACTAGGGGTTACCATAGTACTTAATACTGAACCAGTAAGAAACTAACTCACTAGTTGTAATAACCTAAGTTGTTATCCAAGCCAATTATGACTAATTCAGATCTTAAGTGCAAATTAAATCATTAGGAGTTCACCACCAAGGCCTAGTCCAAATTAGGGTCAAATGGATCAAATCTTGATTTTTTTAGAAAATCTAGAAATCCTAAAATTTGACCTAATTATTTTAACCTCAGATTGAAAATTGGACTTCATTATTGTGCTCATTGCCCCAAAATTGACTAGGGGTGATATTTTGGTGGCAATCGAAAGTCGTCAAAGTTTCGTCGAATATTTAAATAATATTTAAATACCTCAAAAATTAGAAAAATAAAATACTTGTGAAATCAAAAATTCAACCTCACCGCTGCGTTCCTCACCCCTCAATTAGCTAGGGGTGAATATTTGGGAATTCTTGGAAGTCAATTAATTAATTAGAATTAATTATTAAAAAAAATAGAATTTAAATTAATAAATTATAAATTATTTAAATTATATTAAATAATATTGCTTATAGGGTTGGATCCGATAGCCTTATCAAGCCGGGTCCAACAACCTTATCGGATCCGGAACTGATCGGCTTGATCCAAGTCATCCGCGTGTCGCACGATCCAACAGCTCATAGCCGTCTTCTTTGTGCTATCTGTCGCGAGCCACCCGGCAGGCCACCGCTGCTGCTGCCAAACTAGAGCCTCTCGCGCCTCGTCTGCTGCGCCTCGACCTCATTAGCCCATCCCACACTCGATTTCATCATTTGGCACGATCAGGACCATCCGGGACCGTAGGAGCTCGAACACCCGAACCCGAAGTCATCCCAGCCGTTAAACCTCAGGCACCCACAATCACCCCGTTTCTCTTATCGATCGTTGCATCCTCAATTTGTAATCGTTATTTCATTGTATGCTCCGTGATTTCAACGGCTTTGATCGGGTTCAAATGAACCCATCATAGCAATTTCGAGTATAGTCTACAGTAGACTATAGTGATGGGCTTGAGCCAGTGACCTGGGCTTCAGTCTACCTGACACTAGATGCCATCTCAGCCGACGACTCAACCGCCATCAACTAGATCTCCTCGAGCCCGACCCATTGCCGTACAGGCGGACTCCGGGCGACGTCATTAGGGCCCTCTTCCGCTATGCCCTAGGTCTGTCCCTATCAGGCTTGATGGGGAAGACTACTCCCATCTTGGGTCAGGTCGGGGCCTGACCCGACCCGTGCCCTTTCGATTGTGCATCGCATTGATCAGGTGCGGGTCCTACTACCCATACCATGCAGTGCATACAGATTCCACGACCGCTCCCTTCCACTCATATCGTGTTACGTGGCTGGCGGGTCTCGCCGCTGTCCCCTCGGGCAGTGGCAGCTGGGTCCCACCTGTGTCACGTGTCACGCTCTCATTGAGCACCATTTGGTGTGGGGCCTACCTCAGTCACATCCTGTAGTTTATTTAATTAATGAATCAGTACTGTTAATTTAATTAAAACAGTAAGTTTAATTAATTTAATTTGCATAAATTGAATTAATTAAATTTAGGAACTTTAATCACTCATAACTTTTAACCCAATAATCCAAATTTAGTAAATATATATCTCATTTTAATCAGAATTAATGGTAAAAATTGATTTCCCATAGGATGCCTAAACAATACAATGACATTTTAGGACATTCTCTCACTTATGCTAAAACTTCAAAACCTCATAACTTTGTACCTAGTGACCCAAATCTAGCCAATATGGATCTTAAAGTAATCAACAAAATATCAAGAACACTTTGATAGTACTAGTTTTGCTATCTGATAATTAGTTTGACTAATGACTTTAAGAACCCTCACTAATGACCCTCAAAATCCTAAAAATTGAAAGGTTCATATCTTGATTAATTGAACTCTAAATCAGGAAATTCAAAGTGCTATTTAGCTTAGAATTTTAGTGACAACAGTAAATTAAAAAAAAACTTAGGTTTTGAAGCCTAAAAATACTAAGTTGACCAAAATACCCATAATCCTAGTTAGGTCATAACTTAGCCAAATGAGATTCAATTTGGGCATACTTCTAATTAAAGTACTCAGTGTGATATAGGGAATCTATAGCTACTGAATTTGCTGAATTTGGATCTCAAATGGAAAAGTTAGGTTTTTGACCCCTCTTAACCATATAAATGCACATTTACCCATAGAACTTAGAACACTCATAACTAATCCAATACACATTAGAATTTAGTGTTCTTAGACTCTATACAATCCTGTAATAACAATCATCAATAAACTATACAAATTTTTAGATTTCATTAGGTGAAAATTACTAAATTGCTCCTTAGGTCAAAATCCTTATTTTTGACCTATATGACCCATTTCTTATCCAAATTTAGTGTATTTATTATCTATCTTCATGTTAGACAGTAAGGAATTATTTGGCAGTAAGAAAATCTAATTTAGAGCCCTAAATCAAAAATAGCTTATTGGACCCATAAGTAAAGGCAAAATGATCATTTTGCCCAAGGTTTATGTTAAATGTTCTCATCCCTTAAATTATCATCACTAAAATCAATAGTAAAACTGTATTAGAATTTTTTAAGTGAATAAAATTAGCTAGTAAATCAAATTAAGTTAAAATTCCATAAATTCTCTAAGTCTTATCCTTAGGAATCAACATCTCACATTAGGACAATTTTATAAGATTAAGAATAGATCATAGGTTATATTTCATTCATTGGATAAAATGGGTTATCCAATGAATGAAACCTTAGTTTTATTAGTTTATAGATTTTTATAGCTTAATTCTAATTATTTTATCTTTCAATTTTAGATTAAGAATAGGAGGATCAAACTATTAAGTTTGACTTTGCTTAGTAAGATTTGCCTTAATCATTAGTTCACATTTAGATTAAAACCTAGATCTTAAGCTTTACCTTTGGATTATGTGATTAAACCCAAAATTATGATGTTTAATTCATAATCCCTAGTTTAGTAAGATCTTGATCAGATCTTAGCATAAAACATCTAAATTTATCAATTAGGATATCATGATTTACTGCTTAATCCATAGTCATACCTGTTGTGACGACCCCAACATCAGGTAGAAGCAAATCCTAACATCGGTGCGTCACCACAACATCTAATATTGGATTAGAAGGAAGCTAACCCAAATCATTAGATGCTGTGTTTGGCCAAGAATTTAGAAGAGAGCCTTAAGTTAAGATGAGAAAATAAATATATAAAGGACAATACGTGAGATATATATGGCGAATACGAATGCAAATGCATGTGATTAAAGTAGTTACACTTATAAGTATGAAGATGATAATGATATGCACATACAATATGAGTATGCATTATAAGATGTATGTACAATTCAATCATATATAAATCAAAAATTCTATTTAGGTATGCATCTAAATTCCAATTGGGTATGCATCTAAATTCTAATTAAATATGCATCTAAATTCTAATTGGGTATGCATCTAAATTCCAATTAAATATGTATCTAAATTCCAATTAGGTATGCATCTAAATTCCAATTAAGGATGCATCTAAATTCTAATTATGTATGCATTAAATTCTAGTTAACTATATATTTAAATTCCAATTAGGTATGCATCTAAATTCTAATTAATTATGCATCTAAATTCTAATTAACTATGCATCTAAATTCTAATTAGGTATACATTTAAAATCCAATTAAATATGCATCTAAATTCCAATTAGGTATACATCTAAATTTTAATTAGGTATCCATTCATCCAAACTAAGCATTTAAGTAAGTTTTAATTTCCAACACATAATAAATAAAGAGAAGCAATTAACTTAAAATATTATATGCCAATTAAATAATAAAAAAGTAAAGAAAGTAATGTCACTCTCTCACATTTAAATGAAAGCAAGTAAAACTAATTTATGTGGAAGCAAAATATAATCTTTTAGCTTAAGCACTTGGTCCAGCTCCACTAGCCTCCAAATTTATCAGATTTATCATATTTTGACAATTAAACATGATAGGACAAAGCCAACAAAAGAAAAGTATAGTTAGACTAAACAGTCTAAGCACATTTTAAGATTTAGACTAAACATTTTAAAGTTATATTTGGATATCACAATTAGTTAACAATATAAGCATAAGCAGGGGAGCAAATGAAATCATATAAGTGTAGAAGGGAATTAAGCAATTGTAAAAAAGAATAAATCAAGTAAATGAGTCAGTAAGAATACTCACAAGTATAGACATTCTAGCCTGCAATTAAAGTAAGGGTAAAGTATTCTAAATAGGCTAGAAAAATACTAAAGTGTGCAGATGAAAATAAATAAAAATGAAGTATGTATATGTTCAATAAACTTATGCTAAGTAAGAAAAGTAAATAGTGAACCATTTAAATGGAATTATAACAACATTCACTATAATATAAATGAACTATAAACAAGTAAAATATAGAACTAATAAATAAAGAAAGTGCAAAGCATAGTAAATGAAGAAAAACTTATATTATCAATCTAAGAAGCTTATAGTCTAGAACTATGAAATGTAATGTAGCTAAAAGCTATGATGAGTCTTCACAATCAATAAGATTGTAGAAGATCTCATATTTTAATTAATTGGAGTTATTTTATGAAAATATTCATTATGCGGGCAGATACAGAATAGAGCAAGAAGTTAAACACGTTTGTTTAACAAGTAAAGGAAAGCGGGGTCAAAATAAATAACACTCACATTCATCCTCTAAGAATGTGAGATCTCCTTATTACTCCTAATTAGCTTGCTCTTGGCTTAACTAAGAATGTAAACCCCTATAATTTTAAAGTGAGAATTTTATTTATACACAATGTCTTATATGAATGTGTCAAATGAAATAGGCTCAAAGCTAAGCACGCATTCAAGGAAAATTCAATAATTGCAAACTATGTGATATCCAAAGTTATCTAATTTTAATGATCTACTTAATGATTAGAGCTAATTGAGCTCCTAATTTACTTAAAGATATTGATCTCAAATTAATTATAAGTAATATAAGTAATTGAGGTTTTGGAAAATAATAGTTTCATTTCATTTTATGAGATGACAAAAAAATTTATAAGTATAACAATACTAAATGAAATTAATCCTAATCCTTAACCTAAACCATAAGATTTAAATAAGTTAATTGAATCAAGGCTTTGGAAACTAATTAGGGGAGGTAAGGTTAAGTAAACACTAAAATTAAGTAAGTTAAGAGTTAAGGTTCTATACACTAAATTTATCTAATTAGGTTGAATTAGAAATATCTTATTTAAAAACAATTACTAATCTAGCTAGGTTAATATAAAATGAAAGGTTTAAAGGCATATGAAAGAAGGATTCATAAATTTTAAACTCTATATTTCCTATAAGTTGAAGGTTAAGGAAATTAATATGATTATTAAACTATTCTAAATGAATTTTAGACTCCTATTACAAGTCTTTAAAGGACTTAAGTGAAGACTTAAGAACTAAGGTGAAGCAAACTAGGATTTAATCTAGTTACTTAAATCTAGTCTTAATTATTTCATAACCAACAACTATATATGTATTAAGGTTAACTACACTTAATGGAAGTAATTAACAACTCAAAGGATCATCTATAAATCAAGTTATAAATCAATCCTATAATTTTTATCTTAAGGTTGAAAGATGAATAAAGTAATTTGCTAATGATTCAAGCAATTAAATTATGAGAACTAAGCTCAAAAACATGCTTTAATGAAATTGACATGGGAAGTAATAAATGTGATATATTTGTTATCCTAAGGTTTTAAATACTTATAACATGCAATTTAAGAAACTTAAAATAATCACAATAACACTAATTAAGGAGTTAAAAACCTAAAATATGCAATCGTTGTCCCATAAAAATGATATACATAAATATAGAATCCTTATAGTACAAGGAGAAGAATGACACTAAATAGCTCAAAATCGGACAACATTGGAAAATTAGGATTTCTGGGACTCCTAATTAAGGTTAAGAAAATAATTATGAAAATTATGGTTCCAATATTAATTTTGATTTTATTTTATTATTTCTCATATTTTTGTGAGTGAAATTGACTATTTAAATATTAAAGTTAGACTCATAATTATCTAGTTATGACACATACAAGAATTTAAATTAATTTGTAATTAATTAATTAATCTAAAATATTGACTAATTAAAAAATTCACAAAAATAGAAATTAAATTGTATATTATTAATCTACGTATTTTTGCGATCAAAATGGTATATTATAACACACATTTGGGTTAAGAAATTTGAAAGTTATAAGCAATTGAAATCGCATAATTGAATCATTAAAATTTAATTATTAATCATTAATACTTTCTATTTGTTTTCGAATTCATGTCCACGGCACAAATTTTTAGACGGCACCGAAATTAGTAATTGACAGCGGTCAACCGACAGCCGTCAAACACGGGATTCAGTGCGGTGCAGGCAACACGCGTTAGCTATACGATGCGACGCGTGTCGCCACGGGAAATGGCGAGGATCGATCGAAGACGCGGCTCAGCAAAATAAACCGGCCCAGTTTAGATGGATCCCTAAACCGCGTTCGACTCAAAAATTAGGCCGTTTGGTCCCGGATAGAAAAGCGCACTGGCATATTAGGGTTAGGCTAAACAGCGAACACCATTGGCTCCCGGGTACAGCCCGCACGATCCTGCCGAGGCTGTTCTTCCAGATTGAAATCGATGTTACTTAGTGACCACGAGTGCTACCAGGTGATGCCCTAGGTCTGGCCGTTCAGACCTCGACTAACCCTAACACGGGAACTAACAAATCCGAGCTCAATCGAGCTTAAGAATGCTCGATTGATAAACATATAAGGCAATATAATGAATAAGACTAGAGGAATACAAGTAATTAAGGAATAATTAAGAGGAGTAGTACCTTAAGGCCAAGGATGAAGAAGGGAATGGTTGGCTGAAGCTCTGAGTTCAGAAGTTCTTCCAGCAGCCTCTAGCTTCCACCCAACTTTTAGAGTGAGTGAATGAGGGAAATGCGAAGGATGGCTGATTAATTAAGGGAGGAAAGGACAAACAAGCCGATCGTACCTCCATTACCATATCGGCAGGAGCACGATCACGTACCTGTAGCCTCTACGCCTCTTTCACTCAGAGGTAGAAGAGGTACATTGGTACCTTCCCCCGAAGCCATAATCATCTGGTTGCAATAGCCAAATGGATGGACGTTTGTGATTCATCCCGTCTATCGGTCAGACGGCGGGCGATGCCGTTCGATCTAGCCGTTAGGATTAATAGGATTTATCAAATATTATTTATGTATTTTTATTATCATATTTTGATGATTAGAGGTGTGATATAGCGTTTGAATGAGAATTAAGTGAAGGTAGGAAGCGAAAAGGTATGCTGATTATTGAGTTCAGTAACTAGGCCAGATCAAATCCTTCCTTTTGGCATATAAGCCGCGCATAGTGGAGCCTCGTGCGCCGATCCGTTCGATACCCTAGGCGTCCGTCCCTGTGGATTCGTCGGGGAAGAAACCTCTGTGGGCCGGGTCGGGATCCCGACCCGCTTTTAATAAGCCGGGCCCACGCACCTTCACTTCTCTGTCATGCTGCTGTGCGGGTGAAGTGTGGGACCCGCCGCCCTGCTGGATGTGAAGGATTAGGTTAGAGATTAATCAATTAATTAAATATGATTTAATCACCTAATTAATAAATATTTAACCCTCCATATCTTTTAATTCAAAAATTCAAATATGACAAATATTTATCTCATTTTAATCAAAATATTATATAGAATATTATGGTGATATTCAATTTATTGTCTAATCAGTATTTTGACTAATGAATTTTAGGACAACATATGCACAAATTCGTCTAACAAAATTACAAACCCAAAGAAAGCATAAAACGAGAAAATATAGTTACGACATGTGGCGGGTAAAGTGCGATGGAATCTGTTCATTACGTGAATTACTTTGTAGCATTCAACAGTGAAAACAAACAAAACGATGAAGGCAAAAATCCTTAAAAAAAAAGACCAGCATGTTTCCATGAGCGTACCTGCGATGGTCCAGCAGCCATGAATCTCTATGCCATTAAGCGGCAACAAAATCGGATCCATTGCTAGAAACTTCAATGACGCAAAAGCTTAAGTGAAGGTAGGAAGCGAAAATGTCTGCTGATTATTTCTCGGTAACTTTAATATTACACATTTATAATTACAATTTCTAAATGAATTATAATAAACTTTATAAAATCAGTATTTCCGAGTAAAATTTTTAAATTGTGTGTGAAAAATTAGATGGTGATATAAAGGGATAAAAATTTGAACCGAACCGGCTTGTACAAGCGCCAACCGAACGGATTCCTGGTTTAGAGGAGTCGGCTTAATCAGTTTGTGCAAAATCAGGGAAAGACTGGCCAGTTTTACAGTCCGACAATCAAACCGTAAAATCGGCCCGGTTTTAACCGAATCATACGGTTCATTAAAATCGCACATGAGTCGTGCGATTTAGGTTTTGGACACGTTGACGGTGCGACTTTGAACGAAACATCATTTTGCCCTTTTCGATCGCCTTTTCAGCTAAAAGTCATTCGAATTTTGAAGTTTCAAACATTCGGATAATCTCTGTAGCTTCGTCGATTATGGTTTCTGGCTTCGTCATTTATGGTTTCTTGATTCGTCATTTACTGGCTTTGGGCTTACCGCTTCGTCGCTTACTGGCTTGATTTATTCTCTGTCGGTAAGAGTAAAATCATAACTTGTTTTGGTACGATTAACTTATTGCTTTGACCTTTTCAGTTTTCATTTTATTACTAAAGGCTGAAGTTTTCTTCTCTAAAGATCGATTGTTAATTTACCATTATGTTCATTATATGATATTATGAGAAGTAAAACAACAGTTTAACAAATTATTGCTTGATTTTCAGGAAGAATCTCTAAAGACTGTTGTTTTCCTTTTATATTTTTATCATAAACTCTAAAGACTGATTATTAGTTTATTGTTTATCATCATATTTGTTATATGAGATTATAAGAAGTAAAGCAACAGTTTAACAAATTATTATTTAATATTTTGAAAGCATCTATAAATAGCATTGTTTTTATTTTATCTCTAAATATTATTATTTTCATCTTTAAAGGCCAATTATTAATTTATCATCATGTTCATTAGATGAGATTATTATAAGCAAAATAATAGTTTAACAAATTATTATTTAATTTTTAGAAAATATCATTAAATGCTGATATTTATCTCTAAAGATCTATTGTTAATTTATCATCATATTCATTAATCATTAAATTTTAAATGAGAAATAAAATAGCAGTTTAACATATTATTGTTTGATTTTTAGAAAGCATTCTTAAAAGTTATTATTTTCATTTTATCTATAAAGGCTAATTGTTAGTTTTTTATCATGTTCATTAGCTGAGATTATGATAAGCAAAATAATATTTTAACAAATTATTATTTGATTTTTAGAAAGTATTCATAAATACTATTATTTTTATTATATACATAAAGTCTAATATTTTCATCTATAAAGATCGGTTGTTAGTTTAACATCATGTTTATTAGATGAGATAATGAGAAGTAAAACAAGAGTTTTACAAATTATTGATGTAAAATATTGAGGCATTTGATTTGATTATTTTTACTAATTATGATTTGAGTTTTAAAGCAAATATTGATGATTTATTCTAAATACGTAGCTGAAACAAATTTTTTATATATAATGATGACATGGTTATATGCTATTATGACCTTTACAATTTTAAAAAATTAGGTTTTTACTTTATTTCAAGTGCTGAAATTATATTTATTTGCTTATGAATTTGAAGAGATGTTAATGAGTATAATTCAATCTTAAAGTAACTTTCCTTTCAAATTTTATAATTTTATTTGTTTAATGATTTATGTTGATTTATTGTGCTTTGTTTAAAATTGAAATTGGGGCCACATCTAACACCACACAACAATTAAAATGCAACACCATATAAACACAGCAGCACCCTATACTTTACACCACATGACAATACAAATGCAATAGTAGCACCCAACAGAAAAACACAACAATAGTCCAATATTTTCAAACTTAATATTATTTTTTTATTGATTTTTTAATGTGAGTTAGGAATGAATAAGGATGAAATAGGGGAAGCATCCTTCGGTTTGGAATGCTTTCTCTTTGGTCTTAGTTGATTGAAGAAATGCTAATTATAAGATACTACTATGGAAAGAATCCCTGAAAGATCACAGACTTTATCATGCTTTTAATCGAAGCACTGAGTCTAGAGTCTCATAATTTTAATTTTTTATTTTTTTTTTGTTTTATATGCTGCAGCTGCTAATAACAACTTTTAAAGACAATTTTGAAAATTAAATAATAATTTGTTAAATTGTTATTTTATTTATCATAATCTCATCTAATGAATATAATAGTAAATTAATAATCAACTTTTATAAATGAAAAATCAGCCTTCATAAATAAAATAAAAATTATTGTCATGATGTGTTATTCTTTTGTGTTGAGCAAAAATTGATTTAAATTTGAACATATGTGCACTCAATGTTCGTAATATTCTTATTGAGCAAAAATTGACAAATTTATGTAAGGTTGTCATATTTTAATTGTTGGGTGGAGGTGGTGTTTGGTATTGTAGTTTCATTTTATATATTATGAATTTATTGAACATTCATTACATGTAATTTTCTTATAAAAATTATATTAGAAGACGACCATCATGAATGTACTTATTCATTGGACATTTCATTTGTTTCTTCATCACTTGTTGCGGCTGCAGCTCCCAACTGAATAACACAGCAACACCCAATACGACCACAGCATAACATATATGTGCTTTTATTTTAATCTAATATTATGTGCTAATTTTTAAGATCATATTGGGTCTTAGTATAGTAATGAATAATATAAATAATTTTCACATCACATCCATCCAATACAAAAATAAATTTAAGAAAAATAAGAAAAACATTCATCTCAAAAAAACATTCATTAGTTCAATTATTACAATGAGTATTTTTCTTTGAAAATAGAAGAGAAAACAATGTAAATAAAATGCAGTATGCAATAAATAAAGATATATAAAATACTAATTTGTATGGGAAAATAAAGGACACAAAAATAAATTTGCACATCCTAAGAAATATGTTTGAAGCACTCCAAACATATTAGTATTTCAAATTATGATGAAAATAATGCAGTGTACAATCAATTTAGGATTTAATAAGCATTTCATGATAGAATCTTTTTCTTTGGGCTTAAGACTCACAAGCTGCACTGGAAGACTCAAATATAGGCATAAATACACTCTAGGAAGTATACAACTACAACTTACTAGTTTTTTTTCATTTATCATTATAATTTGGTGAGTATTTCATATAGAGCTTTTGTCTTATGTTTTATGATTAAGTTTAAACATCATATTTTCAAATAAACATAAGCTCAACATAAACATTTGAAGTAAAACTTCCAAATAAATCTAAATTAACTAAATATTTAGCCCTCTTTTAATATGTTAAATATTAGTGTTCACTCATCAAATTAATATTAGGATCATATATATATATATATATATATATATATATATATATATATATATTATAATTTAATCTTAGAAAATATTTGATATTTACCAATCTTAGTAAATATTTTAAGGTTTAAATTAAACTTTACTTGCAGAATTTTAGAACTATTGGTACGAGTGCTTCAAAAATATATTTACTTGATTAATATCGATCCAAACTTACTATATTATTTTTCTTTTTATGATAATTGGTATAAAAACACTTTCATATGAATTCATACAACAATATCAATTATAAATTCATGTTGTAATGATATCCCACATTAAACTTATGGGTATCAACATGGCCTATCTTCCCCATAAGTCCCTAATTCGTTTAAGTATTATATTATTTGCAAAATGAGATATATAGCGTCAACTGAACATTATTTTAAGTTATAATTTGCACACAAACAATTTAGTAAAATTAATTTCCTTAGTTGTTAAGTGAAGTTATTACATGATTACCTCCTTTCTTATCTATTCAACACGTGTACGGTGCTATATCTGTATGCGTAAGTTTATATGAATTTTCTACACCTTCATATCAGTGAGTTTTAAGAAGATATCAACTTACTCAAAACCTTCTTTAGTCACTAATTAAGGCATGAGGCTTGACATTAAGCTTGTCTTGATGTTCACATAAGTAGCTTACAGAATTCATGGAGTCTTCAGACACATCTTTTTGGACATAATTAACATTTATTATTGCTTAAACCTCAATAGGTTGTAGTTTGTTAAGCAATTGATTCAATTACAAGCTTCCACGGATCATCTTAACTTAGATTTTTCACAAATTTGAGCTTGTATTTGAAAGTCTTATGATTCAAATAATGAGTTTACAACATAAAACATATTTCATAAATATAATAGATTGCAATTATCATGAAAATATCAATTTTTAATGTTTAGGGTTCAAGATATTATAGTTTGAAAATCTTAAGAAAATTTGGAAAATATTTAAAATGTTAATGTAAACTTGCTAAGTTTATGTAATTTTGAGTGTGTAAATGAAGATCCTAAAGGCTTTATTAGCTCATAATGTCTGAATATAAGCTATTCCTAATATATAGGAAAGTTTATAGATAAAATTTCATTAATTGGCTAAATTAATCTTGACTTAGAATTTATCCATAGAAGGGTCTAAATCCAATCTAAGTCATCTAACATGTCTTTGAATATCCATTTAAGCTATATACAAGGGAGGTGTAGGAGAGGAGGACCTTTGAGATTTTGATGATTAACCTTGGAATGAGAGAAGTTGGAGAATGATGAACACTTAAAACTTTCTTCTTGGGTGGTTTAATACTCTATTGATGTTTCTTATGGCCTTGAAAAAGCTTTAGATGGAGGGTTTCAACCTTAAAATAAAATTGGAAAGATAGGAAGATGAGGTGTTCAAGAACTTGAGAGAGCTCTCAATGGCACTCTAATTGATGAAAGAAAACATTCCATCATCCATTAGAAAGAACTGGAGGGTTTAAATGGCACTAGGATAGCTCTCAATAGTGGTCATTCTCCCATGGGGGTTTAGATGGTGGATATTAAGAGGTTCTAAATTAGATCTCGAATATATCGAAGTCTTAATTGTTACTTGAGGGAATATACCTTAAGATGGGATTAAATGAAATTTATCTCAAGTATATGATGCGTATTTTGCAAATTAAGGCTTAAAATATAAATTCAGATATATGAAATCAGCTCCATACAAGTCACTAAATTTCAGACTAAAGTGACCTGGTAGTAGGCCTTTTTAATATATGACATATTTTTAATTAAGAGAATATTAAATTTATTGAAATAATAGTACTTTATATGCAAAAAAGAATGCCTTTTAGGTTTTAACTTTGGGTACTTCAATATCAAATTATAGGAAATATAATAAAAAGTGTTTTTTTAAATTAAAAGAAAAAGTTAATTAAAAAGTAAAATTTCTTAAACACCCTAAAACTAATTTAAAAGTAAAAAAGTGATTGTTAGATGTATAAAGTGTCTTTCATAGCAGACAATTACATCTTCAAAGTATGAGATAACATGATTGAGTGATGAGGATTAGTTTAGTGATTTTCATTTTAGAAAAATTTTAAATTCTCTTATTAAACGCTCAAAAATGATTTAGAAATAAGAAGAGAGTATGAGAATCATTGGCACAAAAAATGAAAGCAAAGTTACCACAACAAAACAAATAACGCAAGAAAAAAGATCAAATGATTACAAAGTATTTAATGATAATTAGGATCATTCCTTAATCTTCCAAGCCATAGAATTCATGGAGCAACTTGGAACAATAAGGAAGAGGTTCATTCCTCAGGAATCCCAGAGAGTTTGCATGTCTTGTATGTCCGCTTATCCCTGCGGTACTAACGAGCAACACTTGAGCCCTGTCTCTACCGGCCTCTATCTCCTTACAATTTTCGATCGGGCTGTCGACAAGCACCACTTCGCAGATCTCTTGCTCGTGGTCATCCGCCACTCTAATCTCGTAGGATCCCGTCGAATCCGTCGAGCCTTCGTTAGTATGCTCAACCTTTCTTGTAGCAAAGTGGGTGCATTCTACCTTGACCCTTGCACCTGCCATCAGACATGAATAATTTTTATCTCTGATTTTCTTCTTACCTGCTCACATGTAACCCGCCTCCACCCATACATTTTCTATTAGGCAGCCTTTAACCAAATGCCAATAAGAATGCATGGGGAAGAGGGGCTTACACGTGGCGGGTATGTGAAGAAGCATTGTTGCTAGTAACATACCAGGGATGTATGTCGTAATGTTGGTCTCAAAGCCGGCGCGGCAGGTGTCGCAATAAACGCGACCTTGAACTAAAAATGTCTCGGAACAGGCTATGAGAGAGAGGGAGGAAAGGAGGAGAGCGCCGATGAGCTCGAGCTTGGCCATGGCTATGCTCTATGTAAGGCGCAGGATGTTGAATGGACATGGATGCTTGCTTATATAGGCATGGGATTGGGCTGTTTCCTTTACTATTTCTATTTTTGGGGAGATGTAGATGAGAAATTGAGAGGTCAATGAGACAGCCTAACCGATTTTATCTTTTTTTATGTTTTGAAAAAAAGCTTATTTAAGGCTACCCAATTTTAGCTATAACATAATATGGTTCTCAGGATTTATGGGTTGTTTGGATTGCGGTACAACAACGGGAATAATTTTAGGTAAATTGAGATTACTGGGCTTTTGATTTGAAGTAAAGCCATTGAAAAATTTATACAGTATACTTTATGGGAGCTTCAAACATGTGAAGCAAATATGTGAACGGTGGAATTTAAATTCAAAGTCTAGAATAATAATTATAAACATCAATTACTGGATTACAACATTATTCGCCGTAGCGATTAAATATTCTTTGAAAGCTTATTTGTAATAATTAATATGAAAATATAACATCCAAATTTTGATATTTAAAAAATTAATTATCATCTCAAAATAATACCTACATATAATTATAAGAATTGTAAGATTGAGAAAATTTTTATGACTTTATATGTAAAAAATATATTATTATGTATTCTAGAGACTAAACCTGACTCGATTGTGTTCAAATTAGGATCACATACTAGTTCAAAATTATGTCAAATTAAAATATTGTTGGATATATAATATTATTATGATCATAATGTAAATGTTTGGGGATGATCTAGATAACATATATTCATAAATTAATTTTTAAAATTTAAATTCAAAAATTATAAAAAATAAAATATAAGCTCAAATCTATATAAATTTTAGTAATTTTGGAATAAGAATAATAATATGAGGCTATATTTAAGGTTTTCGTAAGAATTGGAGCCTTGGATTGCTAGAATTAATTTTTGAAGTTTCAAAATTAAAAAATAATATAAGACAATATAGCTCCCAAAATAAAAAAAATTTATGTGAGTGTGTTCGCTTTGTGAAGATACACATCATTGATAAATTTCGTAAATTTTGAAAATTAAACGGTGAAAAAGTTACACAAAATTTAAATATCATTATTTATAATATTTTAATTAATTAATTAAATTAAATTCGACGCCACAGTAACCAACCGCCAGCCCCCTCCTTCGTCGTCCACATCACCAGTGGGCCCCACGCCGTCCAGTGTTGGGTGTGGAGCCTGATTGATCTACACAGAATGTGTCAACGGAGTTCTGGGGGTGTTCCGAAAGGTTCTGAGGCAAGGCACGGAGTTCCAGTGGGTTTCTGGAAGGTCTCGGAGTGTTTTGGAACAAGTCAGGGACAATTCGGGCTCTGGAGTGCCTTGATACGCTCTGCAGCCCCTGGACCAGAGAGCTAACTGCCACGGCGCGCCGTGGAGCTTGGGATTCGAGAATCAGGTGCAACGGCGCGTTGTGGCGTCCGTGGTTCAAACCTGGGCTCCCAGGCGCCTATGGCGAACTCGAAGAGCAAGGGACTTTTCCCTTGGTCCTCAAGGCATGTTCAGGGAAAAATAGGGTTTGGGTTAACCCTATATAAAAGACTAAATATGTGGTGGGCTGTTGATGATGCATAATAAATCCTTGTGAATGTTAAGGAGAAGGAGGAGGCAGCCCTAAGGCTGAGGCTGCAACCAAAGGCTGAAGCGGTTTTCGCACCTAAGGGTAGCAGTGTGAGGCTGAAGCGGTGGTTGCACCAGAAAGCCGTTGGTGGGGATCTTTATCAGAGCCTTGCAAAAATGGTTGTAGCAGTTGACCATAAGGGGGCTGCATCGGTGGCTACAACGGTGTGCTGCGATGGTGGCCACAACGGTTTCCTACAACAAAGGTTTGAAGCAGTGGTTCGTTGGTTGCAGTGTTAATTGTAGTGGTAGTTGTTGTATGTTCAAGAGTTGAGCTAGAGAAACAGGGGAATGACATAAAGAGAAGGAAGTTAGAGTTCGTGTGATCTCCCTAGAGGTGCACTCTTCCTCTTCTTCAAGATTAAGGTTTCTCAAAAATAAATCTGTATGCTTTTGATATTTTCTTCATAGTGAATCTTTTTGCTGGTGTTGTGTAATGCATTGGTGCTAAGTTAGCGTACACTAACCCAACACTAGGGGTTACCATAGTACTTAATACTAAATCAGTAAGAAACTAACTCACTATTAAGCATTACGAGATCAAGAATCTTTTTGAGGTAAGGGAAATAAGTAATAAAAGTGCAATATATGTATATCTATATTTATCATCCAAAATATCTATAGTAAGGAAAAAAAAATGCATTCATCACCAAAAAGAAAAGCAAAAACATATAAAATTAAAGTTATTACAAACAATTTTAAAATATTATAAAACTCTCATTCTTACAGAAAGTAAGAAAAATGATAGTCTTCACAGATGCTTCTGTAGGTTAGGATCTACTCCAACTCCAATCTCCTCAATAAGCTTCTGATATAAGTATAAGTAATTAGACTTAAAAGGCTAAGTACATTTAAGGATTTTACTAAGTTTTAATTATTTAAATTTTGCATATATCACATTAGCTATTTATAATTTTAAATAAAGTGGAGCATTAAGCGATGAAAGAAAATAAGTACTAAAATGTAAAGATAGAAAAGTAAGTAAAAAAGGAGTGAAAGTACTCATAAAGGGCTGGTCTAGCCTGCACAAGATATAAAAGTAAGAAACATGAAAGAAATAACCAAGCATTTAAAATACTAGCATGCATATGAAAAATGAAGGAAACAAGCATATGTCCAATATGAATATATGCTAAGTAATAGTACAAGTAAAGCAATATAAGGATAAATATAAGCAAATACTAAGTAAACATACACTGCAAAAAAATTGAAAGTAAAAATTATAAAATGAAATATAGAAACAGGAGGAAATTAGTAAAGTGGATTTTAGCATTAAAGACTGAGTAAAGACATAGTCATAAGATTATGATAAAACATTCACAATCAATAAGATTGTAAGAAATGCATGTTTAAGTTATTTATCTTATTTAAGCTTTGTTCTGCGGGCACATTACAGAACAAATGAGAAGTAAAGCATGTCTACTTAACCAAAAGTAGCAGGGTCTCCCAAAATACACACACTCCCCCTCTATGATATGTGTGGTCTCCAGATCACTCCACTGCTTGCCCTGGCTCAAATATCCATCACATGAAACCCCTATATATAGTATTTTAAGATTTTATTTATGCATAATATTTTAATGAATATATAAGTTTATAGTCTCAATTTGATGCATCTCTCAAAGACTTTAGGATTAATTATAAATTATGTGATATTCGTTATTGTCTAATTTAATTATCCACCTTAATGATTGGAGCTAATCAAACCCTTAATTAACTTAGATATTATCAATCAATAAGTCAATTGAATATAATATATATATATTATAGAAAATAATGATTTAAAAATAAAATTTTGAATAAATAAAATAATAAAGTTCACTATCATTATCCTACATCTAATGACTACAAGTTATTAGACCTTCTTGCCTAAGCTACTATATTTAGATTAGTGCTAAGGTTCTTAACTTAGAATGTTTATTATAAGCTTTAGTACAATTTATTATTCTTCACACTGAGCCACCACAAATCCACTACTCTCTCCCATTGCCTCATCCAACCTCCAAATCACTGCTACATCGCCTTCCTCCATTGCTAGTCAAACACCGCTCTATGTGTGCATAAAAGAGTGTGAGAGAAGGATTTTGATTTTGATTTATTTATTGAGTTTTAAAATAATAAAATTAGTAATTATTATTGTTATTATGAATAATAATATTAATGTTATATAAATTATATTATTATTAATAATAAAAATAATATATTACAATAACATTAAGTTAATAATATCATTATAAATAATATTATTATGATATTTTTATCATAAAAATCTTTAATAATAATAATAATAATATTATTATTATTATTATTATTATTACTCTTATTATTATATATATATATATATATATATATATATATATGGATCTTCTTAAATCATAAGTATAAATTTAGTTTGTGCATTTAAATATCAAATACTTAAAATTTGATTATTATAAAACCTGTTTAATTATATTTACTTGCAATAAATTATAAAGATTACATCTGCCAATAATAATTATTACATAATTATATTATGGGTGATAGTTTAGTAATATATAAAATACAAATATTATATATTAATTTGATATTGCTTTTAATTTCTAAATTATATTTTCTAATAAATTAGTAAACTTTTGTCAAATATTCGGACATCTATTATTTCTCTTCCATTTTACTTTTATTATTTATTATTATTATTATTATTATTGATTTTATTTTTAGAAGAACAGTATTGTTTGTAGTGCGGAACCGCACGAAATCCTTGAGAATGAAATTGGAACTCGATGAGCCTTGGGCTCCATTGGTGTGCGGCCAAGCTGCAGTTATGCAAAGGCAGTTCTTGGATCATACAGGGACAGCAGCTCCATCAGGTACTTCTCAAGTCCGGCCACGCCGCCTCCGTCTTCGCTGCCAACTGCCTCCTCCGGATGTACGCGCGATGTGGACAATCTCTTTCCTATGCCCGCGGTCTGTTCGACGAAATGCCCCATCGAAACTGCTTCTCCTGGAACTGCCTCATGGACGCATGCCTCAACTCCGGAGACATCGCTTCTTCCCTCCAACTATTCTATGGAATTCCTCGCAAAAACGAGTACTCCTGGAACGCCATCATAACCGGCCTAGTGAGGTCAGGCAATATTCGAAATGCTTGGAAGCTGTTTGACGAAATGCCAACGAAGGATTCTATCGCTCTGAATTCACTGCTCCATGGTCTCGTCCGTAGTGGCAGAGCTCATGCTGCTCTGAGTCTTTACAAGAGACTGAATTCCGTAGCTGTTGGCCATTCAATGCTCTGCCTCGATTCCTTTGTGCTGGCAACCATTACAAATGCCTGCGCTGAGTGCAAGTCTCTTCATTCTGGCAGGCAAGTCCACTCCAAGATGATCCTCACCCAGGTACAGTTGGATCCTGTGTTGGGCAGTGCCCTCGTTGACATGTATGCAAAGTGCGAGGATCTCAACAGCGCCAAAAGCGTACTTCTGTGCTCAACAGTGGAGCCGAACGACTTCTCCCTGTCCGCCTTGATCACTGGCTTTGCCAACAGTGGCAGACCTGACGAAGCAAGAAGAATTTTTGACAGCGAGCGTGATCCCGGAATTGTGTTGTGGAATTCAATGATCACTGGGTATTGCGGTTCATACGCTAATGTTGAAGAAGCTTTGGATTTGTTCAAAAAGATGAAGAGCAAGGGAGTTGATCCGGATTCTTCAACCTTAGCTACTGTTCTGAGCGCATGCGCCTTCTTAGGCTCGCTCAGAAACGTGGTGCAGATTCATGCCAGTGTCGTCAAGCACGGAATGTCGGATGACATTGTCGTCGGAAGCACTCTGCTTGATTCATACTCAAAGGCGGGAGCTTGGGAACAAGCTTGCTTGGTTTTCGGGGAGTTCAAAGTCCATGATACGGTCTCGCTGAATTCGATGGTAAAAGTATATTCATGCTGTGGTCGGATTGCTGAAGCAAAGCAGGTGTTTGATCGGATTCAAGGAAAGAGTGTGATCTCATGGAACTCCATGATCGTTGGCTATAGCCAGAATGGCTTGCCGGACGAAGCACTAGGGCTTTTCTCCAAAATGCATATCCTGGATGTTGAGATGGATGAGGTGACTCTGGCCAGCGTCATAAGCGCTTCTGCTTCGCTCGCTTCGCTTGGCATCGGAGAACAGGCATTTGCCCGAGCAACGGTCTGCGGGCTTGAGTCTGGTCATATCATTGCTACATCACTGGTTGATCTTTATTGCAAGTGTGGTTATATGGCTGAAGGCTGGAAAATCTTTGAGGATATGAGAAAGGTGGATGAGGCTCCTTGGAACTCAATGCTGATGGGTTATGCTTCAATTGGAATGGGAGATGAAGCCATCCGATTGTTTGAAGCCATGCTAAGGGCAGGTACAGAGCCAAATGAGGTGACATTCATTGCGATCCTTTCGTCTTGCTGCAATTGTGGGCTTGTTGAAGAGGGCTTGAGATGGTTCCATTGCATGAAAAGTGAATATGGTGTGAACCCTTGCATGGAGCACTATTCATGCCTTGTAAACATGCTTGTTCGAGCTGGCCGACTAAAGGAAGCATTAAATTTCATAGATGCAATGCCTTTCGAAGCAGATGCTAGCATATGGACGCTACTTCTGGGTGGTTGCAAGGCTTCTGGAAATGAATTGCTTGGAGATAGAGTGGTAAAGAGGCTTTTTGAACTCGGCCCCACACAGTCTGGACCTTACGTTCAAATATCCAGTCTTTATGCTGCAAATGGAGATTGGAATAGATCATTAAGTGTTTGGTCCATGATGTATGAGCGCAGAATAAAGAAGAATACGGCTTTCAGTTGGATTTATAGGTAAAAGTTCTCTAGAAATAATGGGCATATGTATGTAGCAACTCTTAGGACCTTGTGAGTTATAAGCAGAGCATTGCGCTGAAGTATATGTGAAGTTTTGTTATACCTGATACTCTAATTTGTTCTTTTGTTATACCTGATACTCTAGTGTTGTAACTCAGTTGTCCCCAGCCTGAAATGATTAACTCGAATAGCCTCTTACTAATTCTAATGGTTTTCTCAGTAGATGCAAAATATATTATATTTCTCAAAATATATCTTAAATTTCATTTCATAAGCTTAAAAAGGATAGAGAAAATTTTGTTCGAGTTATAAACTTGCCCCACTTTAAAGATCATTTTCTACATATAATTTATATTAGTTTTATACATACACACATATAATTCACAAATATTTCTGTCATTACCCTAGCAGTCATAATTAAGCATCAGTCTAACTCGCATGCCCCCATCTAATTTCCCACATTTATCTTCCTTATCTGTGCTATTGTGATACTCTTGGCTTTGTTGGTTACCACATTGGTTATTTATAATGACTAATTCATGAGTTATTGTTTGATCCTCCCCAATGCTGGTTGGATGCACTTGTTTGCCTTTGCTTGCCAGTGGGTATGGCTCATCGTGGGGGTATAATGAGGACCATGGTCATTCACAAAAGAATCCTGCTCTCCAGTCTAATTTCGTGGTTGTTGCATTCTCTGGCTTTACATCAGACTCATAGCCCATTTTACTAGCTGGCCAATTTTCTTCTTCTGTCTTTATTGGTTATCCTTTGTTTAAGCTTGGGTTTCTCATCACTTATGTGTCTTGTTAGTTCCTCCCAAGTGCTGTATGTGTTCGAGTCATCCTAGCCTAGTAGTGCAACCCCTTTCAGTTTGCTAGCTTTTGTCTTGCTATCTTTTGCCCTCTTATAATTGTATAGAGTATGCTTTAGCAACTGTAATATTTTAAGGAGCCTATCTTTTGTTAACCGAATGACATTATAAAAAAATATTCAAGGAGCCAATGTCTATATTAGAGCCAAACTGTTTATTGGTGAACATAGTCCCAGCAGTAATTTTCTTGCAATTCACTGAGAATGAAGCACAGTAGTTCATACCATGTTATTGTTGTCCGCAAAATATATATAATAATCGGCAATACAAAACAAACAAACTAGAGAAAATATTATTACACAGCATGCGTTGACATAGTTACAGCATAAACTTTGCAAGGATCCCAACAACACCATTTCTCTCACAGTAATAAAATATATGCTATTGCAAAAGAAATGAATTGAAGAAAAATTTCTTATATAACATGCTATTACATCATAAATTTTCAAAGAATCTGATTGCAAATATTTTTCAATTTGGTTGATGGGAGAGAATGAGAAATAACATATTATTATTGTGCAAAAATATATACAACACAAGTCATTGGATAACCTAACAAAAAGCATAATCAATTCTCACAAGCTTGTCAAAGCAAATTAACAAAAAAAGTTTCAATAATGCAGTTTTGTATATTATAGCCAAACAATTTGTGAGCGAACATAATCTCTACAGTACGTTTTTTCTCAACACAAACTTTCAAAGTTTATCTGTCTATATTCTATGCATATAGTTTCAGGATTCATGAGCAAAAACAAAAATTTCATTAGCTTGATGCAGGAGAATTAGACATTTTATTGTTGTGGAAAAAATATATAAAACATTAGTTATTGCATAGCCAAAAAAATTGCAAAATGAATTCTTACACAATTTAGCTCAATAGCCAACAGTTTGAAGATGAACATAATCTCAGGTGCATTTTTTTCTCATAACACTAAAGTATTTGTTACTGCCAAACAAATGAATTGCAGAAAATCTTTTTATACATCAAGCTTTTACAAATTTACAGCATTTCTAATGATTCAATGCTCACATTCTACCTACACAGTTCAGGTTCACATGGACTGAGACATAGTATGTTATAGTTGTGCCAATTATATATAAAACCAAAGATATTGTAAAATAAATTCTCACATAGTTTGACTCAGCAGATTAAGAAATAGAAAATTTTAATGATGCAAATTTTATATTCTAAGTAATTTTAGACTGAACCTTAGCAAATGTCACATAGCCACAAATGTCCCCCAAAATTTTCATCCAATTTAGGTTTCATTTGTCCCACCGAATGACTTCGGGAAGTTGAGTGGTCTCTTACACATGCCTAATTGTCTTTCTTCAACTTTGCCCCGCCAATTATACTATATAACTAAAATAATCACATAGACAAAGTATTATAAATAATTAACATTATAGATAAAATAGTAATTGCATCGATTAATAAATCACTTTTAATTACATTAATCAAAAAGTAATAATGTGCACATCCCCAAGGCTGCGACAAAGATCTTTGATGCACTCATTAGAAGCCTTTTGTAATGGTTTCATCATTATCACCCAATTAGAAGGAAAAAGAGAGAATATTCATGGGAAAAATTTAATAACTCTTGTAAGTGGAGCATTAAATAAATATACCTGAAAAATCTACAATAACTTTCTCTTCTCAGTTTTAGCATCTTTAATTTGCAACAAAGATCTTAATTCCCATCACATCCCTTTATATGTTTTCACACACCAACATTTGCATCCCCATCTCTATTGGGATTTCAATAATGTTCCCGAAGAACAATAAATACTAAAACGGATCGGCAAAGCAAAAATTAAAATAAGACAAATTTAAATCACATAAATTCACATGCACAATTAACAAGAAACAAGAATTTACATAGTTCAGTGAGAATCAACTACATCCTCAGGAAGGAGATGGAAAATTTCATTATGTATGGAAGAATATTACAAATATTTCACACACATTGGGATTAACCCAACAATTCATATTTATTATGATTTTACCCCTCCATCATTACAAATTAAATTGCTATTATGATAATTTAATTTTTCGTTGGTTACAAATTAGCCATCATTATATACCCTTAAATTAACATAAGTTACGATTTGACCATCATAACTTTTCATCGGTTACAAAAAAAAAAAATATTGTGCCTTCTAAACTTTGCGTCGGTTACGAAACGCCGGATTAGCACCACTTGGTGTCAGGTTCTTCTCTTCACAAATAGTTTGGAGTTTCAAAAATAGCTCTTTAAAAGATTTTGGAGATTCAAAAACTTCTACAAAATTCTTCAAATAAATTCCTCAAATATCACAAAAAAATTCTTAAAACTTCCCAACTTTATAATTCTCCATCTCAGCTCTCATATGTATTATATAAGAGATGACTCCAACAAGCTCCAAGTGTAGCGACTGCACCTCAAATGTTGCCTATGTATCCTCCTCAAAAGGAATCAAACCCCACGTAATTCGCCATAAAAATGAGATTTTAGTAAGACTCCTAAATGCTCAACAATTTCTTGCAATCAATTAACTTCAATACTATCAAAACTTTGGTAAGCATATCTACATGATTCACTTTAGTTTCAATCTTCTCCAACAAGATGTCACCTTCTTCAAGCAGATTCTTGCAAAAATGATACCTAATATCAATATGCATGGTTCGAGCATAATGAATTGGATTCATTGCCAAGCAAATAACCCTTTTACTGTTACAAAGCACCATTAAACGATCTTGTTGCACACCAAGATCATCCAATAAACTTTACATCCATAATGCTTCCTTCATTTCCTTTGTGAGTGCCATATACTTAGCCTCATTCGTAGGCCTCTGACTAATTAGCCCTATTGCCAAAGTGAATACATAGCCAATTGTAGATCGACGCCTCAAGATCCACTTCATTGCTTTCTAGGTCTACCTGGGTCATGTATGTACTGACTTATCATTCCAATAACATGTGCCAAATCTGGCTTTGTACATATTATAGCATACATCAAACTTCTAACTTCCTATCATATGGAATAAACTTCATTCCTTTCTTTTTTCATCATCCTTGAGACACAACTTAACACTCAATTGAAAGTGAGAAGCTAATGGAAGACTTGCACATTTGGTTGAGTCATTAACTTCAAATTTCTTCAGTACCTTTTCTAAATGTGCTCTTTGAGAGGGCCAATTCTTCCAGCTTTCTTATCCTGATGAATCTCTATACCAAGAATTTTATGAGCTTCCCCTAACTCCTTTATCTCAAAATGTAAAGATAGTTGTTGCTTCATAATACAAATTTCACTAATATAGGATGAAGCAATCAACATATCATCAACATATAAAAGCAAGTAGATAAACTCACCATTGGCGAATCTCTTAAAGTAAGAACAATGATCAAATTGATATTTCATATACTGTTGTCCTTGCATAAGCTAATCAAGTTTCTTGTACCACTATCATGGTGATTATTTTAAACCATAGAGTGACTTGTTCAGCTTGCACACAAAGTCCCTCTTGTTTGTGGTATTATACCAAGGAGATCAACACATATAATATAACGACCCATTATTGGATTAGGTAACTTAACACAATATTAGGTATTACTGTAAAACTTGATCTTGGATTATTAATAATGACCCAATATCAAGTATTACTCAAACAAAGAACCATATTAGTATTTAATATAACAGTGTAATAAGAGAAAATGCATCTAGATATTTTCCACATTAATTCATTCATATACAATAAAAAAACTCAAATAAGAAAAATACATTCAATCCATTTTATTACATTCATCGAAATACGATTATACATAGTGATAAATAATGCTCTCACTCTCCAAGAACTCTAACAGATCTCCACTTCATAGTCCTACTCCATAATCATTGGATCTGACCTACATTTTTCCAACACTCCACTTTTAGAATTCATAATGTACACCCACACAAATCTAGAATAGTCGTCAATAAATGTAATAGAATATTGTGATCCGCCAAATGACGTCATCTTCGTCGGACCCCAAACATTTGTGTGCACATAATTGAATATCCCTTTGGTATTGTGGATGATAGTACCAAAGGATACACACGTTTTCTTACCAAACACACAATACTCACAAAACTTGAGCTTGTTGGAATCAGCTCCTTCAATCAAAACTTACTTTCTTAAGGAAATAAGATATGGTGCCCTAGTATGTGCTAGCATCATATGCCACAAAATAGTACCATTAATTGGTTCATCAGCAATAGATGCTCCACCTTCTACTATACTTATTTGCAGATAATACATATAGGGTTGCCAAAATACTTTCATATATATCATAGCTCCATGGCTGATTTTTATAACTCCTGCCTCAATAACAACTCTAAAACCTCCATTTTTATGAAATTCAATTGGAAGAAGATTCTTACAGATATCTGGAATGTGTCGCACATCCTTCAATTCTCTAATTGCTCCATCATACAAGCGCATAAAAATGCTTCCTATCCCAATAGTTCAACAAGCATGATTGTTACTCATCGTCACAACACCACTCTCCAACAATTTGTAAGTATGGAACCAATTGTCTCGTGGACAAATATGATAAGTAGCATTGATTTCCATAATCTAACACGAGTCATTTGTGTACAATCATTAAAGCACAACTATATGAGAAATATCGAAATCATCAACATTGGAGTTCACCTATGTAACATTTGCTTCAGTATCTATGAATCCTCCCTCCTTTTCTTCAATTTTGGACAATTATTCTTCCAGTGGCCGTTCTACAAACAAAAAACACACTGATTGCGCCCAAGGCTTCAACCCCTTGACTTGTCCTTCTTCGGGTTACCACCACCATTCTTCTTCTTCTTCTTCTTCTTCTTATTCAATTCTTTCTTCTTCTTAGATCTTCTGTATTCGAGGGAAAGTGCTTCAATCATCTCTGACTTCAAAGACTCCTTGTCTCTTCATCAAATTCATTATTAAACAATGTCATCATTACTTCATCATACCTCAAGGCTTCCTTCCCATGAATGAGAGTCATGTTGAAGTTTTCGTACTCATTCAGAAACGAGTTTAACATAAGAAAAACCTTGTCTTCATCATCCATGCCTTCATCCAAATTAAGAAAATATGCCAACAATTTAGTGAAATCATTTATATGCTCACCAATTGAGATACCTCTATGCAACTGGAATCTATAGAGCCTCCGCACTCCTCATCAAGTACTTGTTCTCTAGTATTTGCCATAACTTCACTACTGAAGTTTCCTTCATCACATAATACAATATGTCTTGCATAAGATAATTACATATTGATCCATAAGCGCTCTTGTTCAGCTTCACCCAATCCTTTTTTGACTTATTTTCCAACTTCCCGTTACCTTCAAGAATGCCTGCAAGATTTATGGCACACAACACATCCATCACCTAGCTACTCCACATCTTAAAGATTCTTCCCATTAAATTTAATGACATTAATTTGCATAGGATGCGTCATAATTTGATGCATAGATCTTTCAAGCACAATTCTCACTGATGAAGTTTCTCCTTCCTCCTCCATGATTGCACAATGAAAAATCAGTAGAATTAACAATAATTTTCACAACTTAACAACCGCTTTGATACCACTTGATTTGATGTGGTGCCCCGCCCCCACTGTGGTCATGCTAATACTAATATTAACATGATTACGGTGAAGTCGGTCACCAAATGAGGAAAATTCCCCAACTATAATCTAGTTAGGAATCAACCCAGCCCACCTTAGCTGAAAGACTTGTCTCTTGAAACTGTAAGTCATTCATCATCATCAAAGTATGCGGAAGCAAAAGAAAAATATACATCCATTCTATAACATATACAAGAAGAACAAGATCTCAACTTAGTATATGTGGCGGCCCTGCCCCGCTGTGGTCCTGTTAACTCTTAAGTTAACATAATTATGGTGGAGGAGTCACCAAATGATAAGGTCCCCACTTAGAATTGAATTAGACATACACTATAATTCAACTTAACTAAGGACTTTGCCATTCATAAGATAAATATTTCACTAAATGAACATACAAGAAAATGTAAAGAGTGTGGAAGCATAAAATGCAACATTCATCCATACAATACAATAATCCAGAATAAGTAAAGTGCTGAAAGAAAAGTTAATCCTAAATTATTACAACATTTACAAATAGTTTTTTAAGAACTGAAAAATAAACTCTCATTCTCACAAGGCAGAAATAAAAATAATGGTCTTCAGGAACAAGCTCCTCCTCAAATGGCAAAGTCTCCACTGGATCTACAGCACCAAGAAACTCAGAACCTACCATTATCAGTTTCATAATGGTAGGGCCCCAGCCAACAAAAGAAAAACTGGTTAGACTATTGTCTAAGCACAATTTAGGGTAAACAATTGATTATGTTATTTAGATATCACCATAAACCAATGCAAAAGCAAGTAGGTGCAGAAGGCATAAGAAAAGAATGGTAATAAGCTATAAATAACAGTTTATAACTAAATCAACTAGAAAGTAAGCACATACATACTCCAAGCAACTGCAACAAAGTCAAGTAAGCAAAAGAAAGACTAAATAAAATTGTAAAGAAAAATACATCCTAAATATGCTTATGATCAAAACAAGACTATGCTAAGTGACATAATAGTAATTGAACATGTAAAACATTATAAAACTGAAAACATAACTAACATTCTATATATGTATATGAAAACAGTAAGTAAGACTAGCATCCTATATAGAAACAAGGCTAAGAAAGTGCAGAAAAAAAACTGTAGGTAAAAGCAGCACTTAAAATGCAAAATATGCAAAGTAAAATAGTAACCATGAAACTGAAAACTGCATTGGCTATTCAAGCCACTCAAACTGAAAGTATACTTAGCAATACTTAGCCTGATGGGCTAAGAAAGAAGCTCTGAACTGAGTATCACTGAAACCTCTTAGCCTGATGAGCTAAGGCAGAAACCAATTGTAAGTGTACTTGAATTAGTATAACTATATCAGATCCTGACTATTCAGTCACTACAGGCAAGTGTCTATCCATCCTATCCCACTGACTAGGCATGGCATAGACTATCGGACTGACCTGAACAATATAGCCGACCCCGAACGGGTGATTGAAGAGGTATACTAATCAAGCTACACCTTACAAAAATATGAGAAGAAAACAAAATGCTTCTTATGAATGATCAAAGTTAATATAAGATAATTATCAATTATCTTATGTACTTTAAATATGCTCAAGGTTTAAAGCTCAAAATCAAGATAAGCAAAGCATCAAAAACAAATTGAGCAAGAGACTCTATCTAAAATACAGGTGACATCCATTGTTGGCTACTTATTCATTCTATATACTCTAAGTTACATAGGTTTCAGAATCACCAATTCTTACACTTTCTGTAACTTAGAATCACGAACCTACAAGTTGAAGATAGTTAGGACTGGCCAAGTCCTAACTATATCTTAATCAAAAGACGGCTACTTGGTTTAAATGAATAAATCATCGGCCTAATTTTTATAATTTATTAATTACCCCAAACTCATCTTGATTAGCCAAATCAAGATGAAGAGATTAAGAATTAAACTCCAATTATTAGAGTTTAATCACTTAACCCAAAGGTACAACTGAGGATCTATGGTTTAGAACCCAAATCTCACAGATTAAGTTAGGATAAATCCTAATGTTAAATCAATTCATTAGGATAGATCTCTATTCTTAGTTCTAAAGTCTAAAGATTAAATAATTATTAAATAAACTAAGAAAAATCTATAAACTAGTAAACTCAAAGTTTCACCTATTGAGTAACCCAACTTACTCAATAGATAAATTCTATCTTAAGATCTATTCCTAATCCTAGGAATTAAGGCTCTTAATTTCTAAGAGTATCTCTCAAGACACACATCCTAACTAATGTTATAAGACTTAAGGAAAAATCTAAGAATGAATTAAGGAAGAAGAAAACACTCACAATTTTACTTAGGATTTTCCTTAAAAGTTAAGATTGAAATTTTAATCAAAATCTAACTTAGGCTTGAACTTAATTAATTTCAATTATAAATCATTCTATTTACTGATTCTAATGATTATAAACTGATTTTAGAACTTTAGAAAGCTAAACCCTAAATTTGGGCAAAATTACCATTTTGCCCCTACTTAAGGGTTCGAAAGATCAAATTTTGATCTAGAGATTTAAATCTGAAATTTTCTATTGGAATAAGTTTCTTACTGCCTAATGTAAGATTAGACAGCAATTATACTAACTTTGGGTGATTAATAGGCCAGATGAGATCAAATTAATGAATTTGACTCATAGGGGCAATTTAGTAATTTGGATGAATGAAACTTAAATTTTATTTTAATTTATTATTATTTATTTTTTAAGCTTTCTATAGAACCTAAATTTGCTAAATTCTAATAAGTATTGGCCAAGTTATGGCCTAATTAGGGTTTAGGATGATTAGTGAGTGATTAGTGAAATTAATCACTCAAACACTAATCCAACCTTATAGCTTAGTTTTAAATGACTCTATGAGTTCTCTGAAACTTAAATCACTCAATTTGGATTATTAGATTTGCTAATATTCATTAATCAAGATTTAAAGTAATTAGGGGTGATTAGCAAATCTAAATGTTATATCCTAAATATTTTTATAGATTACTGTTAATTAGGTTTTTCTGATTTAAATGGATATTTAGATCATCCAATTTGGAGCTCAATTGACTAAGTTATGGTCAATTGAAGTTCTAGGTCTAATTTAGGTAATTAGGGTTAGGTCCTAAATGTGATTAGCCAAATACTAATCCAGATAGCAAAATCAACCATACTAAAATGATCCTTAGGGTTTTGTGAGTATTTTAAGACCCATATTAGGTATGTTTGAATTATTGAGTGCAAAGTTATGATCATTTGAAGTTTTGTGTCATTTTGAGATCATTTAAGGATCCTAAATATCACTATATTAAATATTCATCCAAACTAAGTTTTGACAGTCTCAATGTGTTCTAATTATTTTTCTGATTCCAAATATATATAATTTTGTATATTTTGGACTTATAAATATTAAGATATAATTACTTAAAGTTTTATAATCTAATTAATTAAATTAATTTAGTTTAACGAATTTTATCCGTTATATATATATTTAAATTAAACTTTCAACTCTGCAGGTGGGACCCGTGGTGACGCCAAATGACAGAAGCTGTCAGCCACGACAAATGGCGGAGCGTCATTGGGTGAGAGCTGGGATGTGGGCCCCACCAATTGACTCTGTCGTGCGATACAAGACCTGCGGGTCCCACCGCACTCATTAAATGGGACACGTGGCACGCAGAGGGGGTCACGATTCGGCTCACTCGACCTGGACGGTTTCGACCCGAAGGCAGACCGGTCCAGGCTGGACCGGTCTCAGCGCAACGTCCCCGTCAGGGACGGTAACCCTAAAAAAACTAGGGTGCCGAAATCGACGGGCATTCCGGCGTCCACAGAGGTCGACCCGCACGGAGTTGAACACGCCTGGACAAGACCTTCCCACGGATGGTTGAATCAAGACCTAACGTTCCCTAATTTGCAAGTAAAGCTCAACTTTAATGAGCTATGTCGCATACGGCCGAAGATACAGACAAGCGATCCATGATAAAAATTGATTGTGATAATACATAAATAAGTTTGAAAGTAAATTTTGAAACAATAGAGATCTTAGTAATAACTGAAATAAATGGGGAGAAGATAGTACTTTGCTTAGTGTTTCGACGCAATAGAGGCGTAGAGGTTTGTAGCTATCCAAGGAAAAATTCGATCTCTAAACTCCACTGATTGAAGCAAATGCTGATCCTCAGTGAGGAACACAGCAGTTAACCGAGGTCTTTGGCGGTGGGGGGAGCCATTTGGCGAGGTGTGCGAAGCCCTGAAGCCAGCGCCTACGACACGCGTCGAAGGATTGCCGTGACGAGCTCTCCTGCTCGACACGCGGAGGAGAAACGAGGAGGATGATGGGTTGACCGTCCGATCTTTGATCGGACGGCTGAGATCTGACCGTCAGATCTAACGCAAGAAATGGACGGCGTTAGGTTTAGATGACGGAATCCGTTAAATATTTAAATTTATATTATTATTTAATTCATTTTTTCAACAGATTTTATTAATTAAATTTAACCATAAAAATGCATTCCAAAAATTTCCAATAAATCACCCCTAGCTAATTGAGGGGTGAGGAATGTAACGGCGTACTCGGATTTTCGTTTCGACGAGTATTTATTTATTTGAATTTTCAGGTATTTAAATATTATTAAAATATTTGACGAAAATCCAACGACTTCCAAATGCCTCCAAAACTTCACCCATAGCTAATTTGGGTGTTCTGAAAGCAATGACGAAGTCAGATTTTTAATCTGAGGTCTAGATAAAAAGTCAATTTCTAGGGTTTGAAATTTTCTAGAATTTCTAATTTGACTCAAGTTTTTGAGATAAGTTCTAAATTACTTAATTAGTGACTTAGAACCTCAATTAAGACTTAAATTGATCTTAATTAACCAAAATAACAACCTGGGTTGTTACATTATATAAGTGCGAAAAAGTAAAGACATCCAGGATATTTAATTATTACAATATAAAATGAAAAGTAAACAAAGAGGCACACTCATCCTCACAAGTAGAAAAGGTAAGGCAATCTAGGCCTCAGCAGCGATAGGAAGGTCCTCCTCCTGGCTACACTCCTCACATGATGCTAACTCCATGAATAAATCTGAATCAGACATTGCTGGTATCAAAATGCCAAGGCCTCAGCCAATAAAAAAGAAAAAATAAATTAGATAATTATCTAAATACATTTTAAACTAATTTAATGGAAACTACATATTTTAAGATATCACATTTTACTAGGTAGTAAGCATTTAGATAGGTTCAACAAATGACAAAAGATAGGGATAGTTATAAATAAAAATTTATAACTAAATAAAATAAAGTATGTGAAAAATATATCTCAACCAGAAGCTGTAACATAGCTAAGCAATAAATATATAACTACAAGTGCAGAAAGTAAAACTCATCATAATATGCTTATGATCATGTGAATACATGCAAGTTTACAAAAAATAATTGAGCTGAAGCATATAAAAAATCTAAAAAAAAATAACCAGCATCCTAATATGTGCAAAGAACTGAGTAAAACTGAGCTGATAATAACTGTACTTAAATGAACTGTAAAAGCGAGTAAAAAATAGAAGATGTATGCATAAAATTTAAATAAGTAACTTGACTAAACGAAACCACTAAAACTTGTGGAACCTTACCCTCCATGGTCATGCTAACACTAAGGTTAACATGATTATGATGAATATGGTCACCGTGTGGCAACCCTCCCAACTATAGCCGAGTCAGGTATAATCCCAACCCGCCTTAATTGGAAGACTTGTCACTTGAAATTAAAAGTCATGCATCAAAATATCAAAGTAGCGAAAGCACATAAAAGTGTAATATCCACATCCATAGTACAGTAAAAAAGAAGTAAAGACAGTAACTTATCTCAATATAAAAATGTGGAAAGTAAATACATCTATAATATTTAATTATTATAAATAAAAATTAAATGAAAGAAACACTCATCCTCACAAGCTGGAAAGAAAACTAGCAAAGCTTCAGCAGCAGAAGGGTCCTCATGACAAAGATCCTCTCATGAAGCAACCTCAATGAACAAATTTGAATCTAATATTGTCAGTAACACAATGTCAGGCCCTAGCCAAGAAATAAAAAACTTACAGTTAGACAAATATCTAAGTACATTTTAAGCTAAATAATGAAATGCATATTTTAATATATCACATTTTACTAAATGATGAATCCATAAATTATATCTAAAATAAAGGGAAAAATTCATTTATTTAAGATATTTTTACTGCTCATAAATTAAATTTTTCTATCTTTTTTAGGAAATAGAATCCAAAGGAGCTCTAGGGCATTTCTGCAATTTTTCTAAAAATATAAACAAAGAATTCCGCTACAGCGTACTGCGGCGCGCGACCGTGCGCGGCCGCGCGCTGCAGCGGTTTACCGTGAAAATACTTGACTTTATAAATCAGGCCGACCAACTAATTAAATAGTATTTTTTGCGGAATTCACCGCTACAGCGCGCGGTCGCGCGATGCAGCAGTTTATCGCGAAGGATTTGGCTATATAAATCGGGCCGCCCAACTAATTGAACAGTGTTTTTCGCAGAATTCACCGCTACAGCGCGCGGTCGTGCGCTGCAGCGGTTTATCGCGAAGGACTTGGCTATATAAATCCGGCCGCCCAACTAATTGAACAGTGTTTTTTGCAGAATTGACCGCTATAGTGCGCAGTCGCGCGCTGCAACGGTCTGCCGCAAAAATATTTCTCTCTATAAAATCTGGAAAAAGAACTAATTGAACAGTGTTTTTCGCGGAATTCCCCACTACAGTGCGCGGTCGTGCGCTGCAGCTGTCTCCAGCGGAGGACTTGGCTAAATTGCTAAGGACCAGGGTATGCTAAAGCACGCTGCAGCACGCTACAGCGCGCTGCAGCGGCCCGCCAAAATTTTTCCCAGACAATACATTTAATACGGCTGGAGACATGACTTTTATCCTGAATGTTGTCTCCAGCCATCATTTCCTGTAGCAGCCATTTTTGTAAGCTTTGAAGTGATGTTGTGGCTAAAGAAATGAGATTATTATCACCTCACCCTAAATTAAAAATTACTGCAATGGTGAATTCAATATTTTTTATGGAAATTCTGGTTGCTTATGAAGGAGAGGAGCATGTAGCCCCCTCCTATAAATACCCCTCCTCTTGACTAGAGGAGGGTTCACAATTTTAGCAAAAATTCCCTAAGTAAGGAGGAGAACCAAAGGAAGAGAGAACTCCCCAAGGGTGGCAAGGCAAGCTTTTGCAAAGGAAGAAGAGAAAGAAGGCAGCACTAGCAATCTAAGGAGAAGGTTATTAGAAGGAGAAGAAGAATTTCGGAGAACTTATATGGAGCGTTCCTAGTATCTTCTAAACTCAATCTTGTATTTTCTTTTTAGTGACCATGAAAGGGTCTTTAGCTATGTATGTGCCTTTCTTATTTTCTTGTGTAATGAGTAGCTAAACTCCCCTTGGGGAGGGTTGGGATGAAATCCCATTTTGCATGATGTAATATTGATGTATGAATATTTTCTCTCAAGCATAATGTATTTGTGATTTAAATGTCTTACTAAAAAATTTTTATCTAATTAGTCTTGATGTGTTTATGAGAAAAGAACTAGAGAATCCAAGATTTAATTGTCTTGTGCTCCTTAGCTCACATTAGGTTGGATGCTAAATTTTGAGTGCATGAAAGCTTAGAATCATGTGAGAAGGTTCTTGAGCTCAATGCACCTCAATCTAAGCTCAACCAAAGAGTTGATGCAAGTGATGCCAAGACCCACTAATTGAGCTCCTTAGCTCCACATAATTGAGATTGAGAAATAAAGCGTTGAGTGCTCATGAACTAAGTGATATAGTCATTGAGCTCAACATGTGATTCTCTCATCTCAACTATGTGAGATGCGAAGTGATGCTCGTAGTGGAAAATCAATGCTTGTGAGATCTTGAGATTTAAGAAAATTTAAACTCTCCTTAAATAAGGAGAAAATGAATTAACTTTAAATCTCAAGAATCTTACAAGAATCTTTGTGCTAAAGTGGAACCGAATGTGAGTTCATTTTGTGCACGAAATTTGAACTTGTAAGCCTTTGAGCTAGACTAAAGGACAACAATGTGCACTTGATTTCAATTAAATTAAATAATAAAGCTTGAGAAATAAATCTACACAAGTATTATATCATTGCATGTGGGATGGGCCCAACTCTCCTCTTTCTTTAATCTCGCTATTTTACTTAGTGAATATTTGTGCTAATTTTAGACCAACCAACCAATACATACTATAGCTTAAACATTAGTGAGAATAGATATACTTTAGTGCCAAATTAACCAATTCTCTATGGTTCAATAAATTCCCGGAAAGTCACACTTTCCACTTATTACTTCAGACCACATACACTTGCGTGCAAGCGCAGACGTGTATTTACAGTATGTCACTAAACATATAAGCATTTCAAAGAGGTGCAATAACCAACAAAGAGCATAATAGTTATAAATAAAGTATTTATAACTAAACAAAATGAAGTATGTAAATTAATATACATCAACCAAAAACTGCAGCAAGGTTAGACAATAAAAATATGAATGATTGAAAGTATTGAAAGTAAACTCATAATAACATGCTTATGATCATATGAATATATGCTCATTTATACAAAAGAAATTTGAACTGAAGCATAAAATAACTTAAGTAAAAACTAGCATCCTAGTACATGCAATTAACTGAACTGAAAAGCACTGAACTAAAGTAATTGTACAGAAATGGATTGAAAGTGACAAAAAATAGTAAAATATGTGCATAACTGATAATATAAATATATAACTTGGCTAAATGATGCCACTGAACTGAAAGAGTCTAACATATATCACTCTAGCTAACTATAGAGCTAGGTCTAGATAGACAAAAGAATAAACAAAAAGATGTGCCTAAATTAGTACATCCATAATAAAAATTGGTTAAACGAAGCCACTGAACAGAAAAGTCTAACATATATCACCTTAGCCAACTATAGATGTAGGTTTAGTTAGACTATAGAATTAGACATATATCATCCTAGCCAATTACAGAGCCAGGTCTAATCTATTCTATTGCAAAAGAATTAAACAGAATAGGTAGATTAATTAGAACACATTATACCGAACTGAGTACTATAGAACTGAATGAACTAATTTATAATTAAATGGTGTTTATGTATTCAAATTTACATAGGATACTCATCAAATATCTAATGTTCAACTAATATGTTCAAGGTATAAAACTCAAATACAAGGTATATAAAGTAATAATATTCAAAGTGAGCAAGAGGCACAAACCTCAATCTATCAAAGTTTATCAACTTGAAGCTACTCCATCTGCTGAACCTATTCTAGACTATAACATGCCTCACCCATATAGAAAGTGTTATCAGTTCGACCATAAATTCTTCACTTGTAGTCGTAAAGGCCACATGTTCTATAACTGCACGCACTCAGAGATTGTGGATGGAGTTTGTATAAACCATTCACAGTGGAACCAGGTATTCTGAGCTACACCATTGAACAATAGAAATCTAGGGATGGCAATAATGCCACTTCCTATAGTTGGACCAGCAAGAGAGCAAGTTGCCACTCTAAAGTTCTAGAATAACTTAAAAAAATAGGTTAATAATTATCCTGCTAGTCTTGTGTGAGTATCTGTCTTAACAGCTCTAGAAGCTGCAGAAGATAACAATGTTGTTTCAGATACATATTCTGAACCCCTTATTTAATTCTAATGTCTTGCATATTAATATTGTATATAGTAATGTAGTATAATAGCTTTACCATATAAATACTTTATTTTAATGATAAACCCTGCAATATGTTATTCGATATTGAGGCCAGTCATTGTAACAACCCTAGGTTATTATTTAGCCTAATTTTAGCTTAATCACATCATAACTATCATTCAATTGGATTCATCTGGTCAATAGAACCAAAACCTAAAGATTTAGAGCAATTCGGAGCTCAATCAAATAATTGGTTTATTTTAATAATATTTATTTAATTATAAAATAGAGATAATTAATTTGACCTCAAAATCAAAATTCAACTTTGCTCTTACGCTCGTCAGCCCTAAATTAGCTAATGGTGATGTTTTGGAAGAATTTGGAAGTCGTCGGATTTTTTCAAATATTTTAATGTATTTAAATATCCAAAAAATTAGGATAATTAGATCGATCTCCAAATTAAAATTCGACTTTGCCATTGAGTTCCTCACCTTCAACTTAGCCAAAGGTGAATTTTTGGGGATTTTCAGAGCCTGTTTATTTATTTAATTTTAAATTCTAAATTGTGTTAATTAAAATTAGAAAATAATTAATAAAAATCTTAAATTTTTCGTTTTCCTCCCCATATCCTGTGCCTGCCTTCCCTTCCCCATCACATGTCCATCAGCTCCAGCCCATCTCCCCCATGCAGTAATAATGACTTTATGAAATCTTATCTCCCTGAAGCTTATCATTTCCCCCCTCCTTTATCTATGCTCCATTAGTCTCAGCTCTCCCCATTTGATGTTAACTGATGCTCCATCCTTCCCAAACTTCTAAAGAACCCTTAGCTCTCTTCCTCATTTTGCTAGCAGTTAAAGAAGAAGCTCATTTCCTCCCATGCTCTTGAAGAAAACCTAGCTGGAACCTCCCTTCACAAGCTAAAGTACCCTTTTTATATCCCTCATTAAACCTTCCATTTCTCCCATTGATTGATCCAATGGCTATTTCACTTCATTTGAATGCTTAATACTTGTCCTCTAAAACTTGTATTTTAACAATCGAATTCAATATAATTTGATCTGAATCCAAAAATGAATGATGTTGTGTAAAAGAAATCTTGTATAGGTGGCTAGGGCATCATTATTTGCGGTGAATACAAACACAATGTGGCAACCCTTCCAACTATAGTTCAGTTAGGTACAAGCCCAACCCGCATTAATTGGAAGACTTATCACCTGAAACTGAAAGTCATGCATCAAAATATCAAAGTAGCAAAAGCAAGAAAAAGTGCAACATCCATATCCACAACATAGTAAGGAAGAAGTAAAGACAATATCTCAGCTTCATATGAAAATGTAGAAAGTAAATACATCAAGAATATTTAATTATTACAAATAGAAATTAAATAAAAGGAACACTCATCCTCAAAAGTTGGAGAGAAAACTAACTAAGCTTCGGCAGCAGGAAGGTCCTCCTCATGATTAAGCTCCTCTTAGAAGCAACTTGTAGTGCCCCGCCCCGTCGCCGCGTGCAAAAGAGACAGTTATAATTAATTTCGGCGGTGGTGCAGTGCGCCACTCAGGGAGGAATATCCTGTCTCCCCGAATAGCTGAAAACTGAACCCATCTGAAGGGGCTGCTGACTCAACCTCAATGAGGGTTGAGAGTTAATACTTAAGGTAAGATTAGTATTCTTATCCTAAGTATTAGATAAATACATACATTAGATTTAGAATATCATAAGAATCCAATATATGTATAAGATATCAGCATTTATAATATACTGATCACATCACAATACTAAGTATAAGTAGTATATAAATAAAGTACAGAAGCTAAAGCAAACATCCAAAAACATTCATCACAGAAGCTGAATAAAACATTTGTCTCAAAACAGAAAAAAAAAAACACATCCAGAATTATTACAAACGGTTTACTGAAATATAGAATAAAGGCTAAGTACTGAACTGAAATAAAATTAAGCAAAAAATTAAGGTTGAAGGAGTCCACTAGTGCTCCACTAACTCCTCCTGAATCTCCTGAGTGTCCTACTGACCTAACTCAATATACTGCTTAAGATCTAGCAAATTGTCAGATCCCAAAAGTACCACGTGTTAGACAATAAGTTTAACACATCGAAACTAATCTAAACAGATCTAATTATTCATTTAACATTTATATAATATAAGTAAATCTGCAGAAAAACTATAAAGGTAACTAAAAGTATAAAACTGAATAAAACTATATGAAACTAAAGTAAAGTAATATAAAATTGAACTGTAAACTGAAAATTAAAAGTAAACCAAAAATAATAATATATATGAAACTGAGTAATAGCATGTAAAACTATGATGTATGCCCCCGAAACTGTGTATCTGAATATGCCACTATACTGTATGCTACTGATATGCAACCAAAATATCACTAAACTGCTATGAGTTGTACGATCTAATGTCTACATACATCCAGTTGAGAACTGCGATGCCGATGCATCCTGAAAGTCCCCATTCAATGTATGCAACATTCTGTAACCCATAAATCATCATTGATACTCATACATCATTACTGATACTCAACATCATGCTTATGTTCATGCTCATGCTTCTAAGATACGTGAGATAAATCCAGAAAAGTGCTTAGAAATTTGATAATGAATTCAAGGTCTCCATTGTACAGAATCCTGCTAAAAGGATTCTGACTCCTAGATTCTATTCGACAATTGGTTAAAGTTGAGAGTTTACTTAAAAATCATTAGATGGGATGATTGTATACACATATTTAGCACATTTGCAAGAAAAGTGATTCTTAACACTTAGTTTGATTAAACCACCCTAACGAAATAATCTTCGATAGGAGGCATCACTCGATGACAATTTGTATCTCAAGCTAAGTCATTAAGATGCCCAACTCACAATCACACTTAGTGTCCTAAAGAAGGCAACACTTATTGAAGCGATCTTCGCTGGGAGTCATCACCCGATGGCGATTTGTATTTTAATCAAACTAAGGAATGAGTTCCTATTTATAACACTCTTAGCCTTGGAAGATTTATTCTAATGGGACTGTATTCATCTAATCCCTCAGGATAGTACCTAGCCATAAGTCCACATTGGAGTGAATCAACCAATCCTGAATACTACTGAAGTAATCAAGTACTATAGGTATACCATACTACACCAACTAATAATCTGGGTTCAGACAACTCTGTTTACTCAACAAGGATTTATCAAAGCTATAAATCCTTACTGTACATGGGTGAGTCCTACACAAGGCTCCAAAGGTGTGGTCAAAAGATTGCTAAATATTGATTTCTACCACAAGGGAAAAGTTCCATTCCAACTACTTTAGGTAGTTCCTACCACAAGGTGTCAAGATCAACCTCTAAGGTTATGAAGGATCATCTAAGATTCCTACCTCAATAAGTTACAAAAGTTCTTCCTACGTCAACGTATCAATAATTAAGGTCTTTAAATATTTCAAAAACAATCCTAAAGCAAGACCCTTAAGATCTCACTTTTTTACTTCTTAAGCTAACATTCAAGGTTTATTTATTGGACTTGGATTTGAGTGATCAGATTATATGAATAAAATTCATCTGATCCTTTTCTATTTCATAATCATGGGCTGAAATCAAAGATCTTATTTGAGTTAGATTATTTTATAAATCATTACAATTTTATTATCCATTTTATGCTAATAGTCTTATATAAGAGAAAATCAGAGATTTAAAGTTTAGATTCAGATGGTTCAATCACACAGATTTAATATTAATCTTAGCACTTTTAATTCAATGATTTAAGATCAACATCAAATCATATGTATTATTAGAAATCATGTTCATTAAATTATCTTTCAATCAAAGTTACTTAATTTAGGTGATTAAGGTTTAGATCTTAATCAAGATAAGTTAGGGTCTAACCCCTAACCTTTCTACCATTATGACCAAAGGTTGATTTAAAGGTCAATAACAAATCAATGTATTATTAGTATATTTGATGGCAAATTTTAGGCTTAAATTAAGTATCATCAACTTATCAAGATTCTTATATTCAAATACAATTTAATATCAATTTAAGCAAATTTAGGTGTCCAAATAAATGTTTTGAGTTCTCTAACATACATCCTAATATCATGAAAGCATATAAATATAAATATGCCATAGGATAAAAAGGTAATTATTGCTAATTAAATTCTAAATTAAATTAAAGAGATTAACACTTAATCACAAATCTAAAAAGACTTAGGTTTCATGCCATTTGGTTATTAAGATATACCTGTTCAATGCAAGCATTCAAGGGTTTTACTATTTAGCATTTGGTGCAAGATATTTAGGATACAAAATAGGTTTTGAGCACTTATTAAAATAATAAAGTTTCAAACTTGATTTCCACATAGAATTTTATGTTATGCTAAATTCAATCCCATTAGGGTCCTAGAGACCTTAAAATGCAAAAACGGAGAAGTTCTAGCCATTTCAGCCAATTCTGGGCAAGTTCTGAAAATTCTGGGCAGTTTTGCAATTTCTAGCGCTGGAGCGCGCTGTGGCGCTGCTGGCACTGTAGCGCGCTGCACCGCTTTTGGCGATGGAGCGCGCTGTAGTGCTTTTGGTGCGATAGCACGCTGCAGCGCTTTTGGCGCTGCGACCCGCTGTGGCGTGCTATGGCGCGTTGCAGCGGTCCAACTCGCGAAAATATTGTTCAACTAATTTATTTTTCTGATTTGCTAAAGTTTTCTTTAAATGCCGCTACAGCAGTCCATTTGCAATTTACTGTTCAATTAGGTAATTAATGGACTTTTAATATGATTTTTCCGAAATGGCGCTGCAGCGGCCCAGGTTGCAACTTGGGCGCTGCAGCGTGCTGCAGCATCATACGGTGTTTTTGCCAGTGCGAAAACCCGTAAAGGCCATATTTCGAGCTCATTTACTCTCAATCCAGAGTGTTCCATGAGCCGTGCCATATATCAATGGAAAGGTCTTTCTGATACCTTACCACTGACACTAAAATCGGTACAAACAAAGTATCCTAACTATACAAAAAATGTTGATAAATACAGGGGTGTGCAGAATATACGGAAAATAGAACAGTTTTCTGTGATGCTTTTAAGAGCCTTAATGGCTTTCATACATGCTTATGAATTTCTAAAGATACATTCAAGCATTGTAGCAATATGAAGGAGATAAGGAGAGTAAACAAAAGGGTACCTCAGCCTTGTAAGAGGTGGAGGAATAATGAACATTTGTCTTTCTCCAAAGCCTTAGAGGTGAGCTGAACTTCTTCTTCTTCGACACTAGAGCATCAATGGATGAAGAGATGAGAAAATTTCAGCAAGAAGAAGAAGAGCGTTGTGCTTCTCCTTAATAAAGGAGAAGGAGAAGAATGGAGTAAGGGGAGTAGGGAGCCATCATGAGCCTAGGGAGAGAGGTCATCATGCTTGAGCCTAAGAGGGCATGGGAGCGCCGGCTATGGAGAGGGGACTAACAGGTAAGCAATAAAAAATTAGGAAGATAGGGAAAATTGCAATTTAGGGACTGAGTAATTTACTTATTTATTTTCCTTAATTATTAAAAATTCATATTTTTGAAATGTACTCTGAAAATTTCCAAAAATTCACCCCTAGCTAATTTGGGGGTGAGAAATTCAATGGTGAAGTCGAATTTTGATTCCGATGATTATTTAATATTCTATTTTTCGGTGCATTTAACTATATTAAAATATTCGCAAAAATTCGACGACTTCCAAGTGCGTCCAAAACATCACCCCTAGCTAATTTGGGGTGACGATCGTAACGTCGAAGTCAGATTTCGATTTCGAAGTCAAAATAAATACCTCAATTTTCTAATTAATTAAATATTAAAATATTCCAAAATAATTGATTGAGCTCTGAATTGCTCCAAACTTTCAGAGTTTGATTTTAATGACTAGATGAACTTAATGGGATGATAATTACGATATGATTAGGCTAAAATTAAGCTGGGTAACAACCTTGGGTTGTTACACAACCTCAACGAATAGCCCTGAATCTAACATTATCAATATTACAATGCCAAGGTCTTAGCCAATAAAAAAAAATTATAGCTAGACAATTATCAAAGCGCATTTTAAGCTGAATTAATGAACTACATATTTTAAGATATCACATTTTACTAAACATGTAAGTATTTCAAAGAGGTGCAATAACTAACAAAGAACATGATAATTATAAATAAAGTGTTTATAACTAAACAAAATAAAGTATGAAAATTAACATACCTCAATCAGAAGCTACAACAAGGTTAGATGATAAATATATAAAGGACTGAAAGTACTAAGAGAAAACTCATCATAATATGCTTATGATCATATAAATACATACTGATTTACATTAAAAAAATCTGAACTAAAGCATAAAAAATTGTAGTGCAAACTAGCATCTTAGTATATGTAAGTAAATGAACTGAAAATCACTGAACTAAAATAATCGTACTAAAATGAACTGAAAGCGAGCAAAAAATAATAAAACATGTGCATAAATGATATATATATATATATAGCTTGGATAAATGAATCCACTGAACTGAAGGAGTCAAACATATATCACCTTAGCCAACCATAGAGCTAGGTCTAGATAGATACAAGAATCAGAAAAGAGAGATGTGCCTAAATTAGTACTGCCATAATAGAAATTGGTTAAACGAAGCCACTGAACAGAAAAGTCTATTATATATCACCCTAGCCAACCATAGAGCTAGATTTAGTTAGACTATAGAGTCAGACTTATATCATCCTACCCAACCACAGAGCCAGGTCTAGTCTAATCTATTGTAAATAAGCTAAACTGAATAGGCAGACTAATTAGAGCACACTCTATTGAACTGATTTATAATTAAATAATGTTTATACATTCAAATTTACATGGGATACTCATCAAATATCTAATATTCAACTAATATGTTCAAAGTATAAAACTAAATTACAAGGTATGTGAAGCAACAATATTCAAAGTAAGTAAGAAACTTTATTAAACATATATAATATCTGTTATTGTCTAATTTAATTCATTCAATCTAATCTGAGATAGTACAAGCTTAGAATATCTAATATCCAACTATCCAGTATAATCTCATATCTACGACCTTAAAGTTAAACATTTAAACTTAACAAGTTCTAATTTATAATCAGAAATGACGACTACAAAGGTTAAGCAATTTATCAATAACTTAATGATTGTAATTTAAAACTCAAACCCAATCTTAATTAAGCAACACATGATTTAAGGATTTAATGTTTAAACTCCACATTGGGGCTTAAACTCTAAATCCATGTAACTAACTTATAAGGGTCTAAGGGTTCACACCAAAACCTTATCCTAAAGATAGAGAATCTTAAAAGCTGAATAATTGAGGAATTATGACCTGATATAAAAAGGCTAAATATAAAATTATAAGACAAAATAATTAAGTAAAAACTAATTACGGGGTCATCAAAATACCAAAAATATACAATTTGAGTGAAACAAGGTAGTTCTGCGCGCTACGACGCGATGTAGCACTTGCCTGGCCAAAAGTCAAGCGCTATAGTGTGTTGTGGTGTGTTTTTGCATTGTAGTGTACTGCAGCACATTCATGAGCTACGGCGCACCACAGCGGATATCAGCGCTGCGGTGCATTGTAGCGCCTTCCTGGTTGAGACCCAGGTGCTACGGTGTGCTATGACAGATTTTAGCACTGTGGCACACTATAGCGCCCTCCTAGGTGTGAGTCAGGCACTACAACGTGCTACAGTGCTAAATATCCTGAGGGACGGGCATTGCGGCACGCTGAAAGCGCTGCGGTGCGCTATGGCGCTATATTTTCCGAGAAGCGGACGCTGCGGCGCTCTCTAGCCGAAAGCCAGGCGCTACGGCGCCAAATATCTTGAGGCATGGGCACTGCGACACGCTATAGTGCTAGATTATCCGAGACACGGGCATTACGGTGTGCTTTAGCACTTTCTGGCCGAAAGCCAAGCATTACGGTTCACTGTAGCACTCGACAGTTATTTTGCTTGGACAAAAATGGAATGTATTTTTTTTGACACCCAAATACTCTCGATTCAGGACACCTTAAGTACATTGCCATATACCGATGAAAATGTCTTTCCAAGGCCTTTCCATTGATGCAAAATTTGACATGAAAAGATTATTCTAACATCGTAAACAATGATGCCCTAGCAACCTATGTAATATTTCTTTTTACATAGCATCATTCATTTTTGGATTCAAATCAAACTCTAATGAATTTGATTACTAAAATACAAGTTCTTGAAGATAAGTGTTAATCATTCAAATGAAATGAAATAGTCATTGGATTAACCAATGGGAGAAATAGAAGGTATAAGGAAGGATATAAGAAGGATACCTTAGCTTGTGAAGGGAGGTTCCAGCTAAATTTTCTTCAAGAGCTTGGTAGGAAATGAGCTTCTTCTTTTGTTACTAGAAAAAGGAGAAAGAGAGTTGAGGGTTGTTCAAGAGTTTGGGAAGGAAGGAGCTTCAGTTGATAGCAAATGTGGGGAGCTGAGACTAATGGAGCATAGATAAAGGAGGGGAGAGGATAGGCTTCAGGGAGATAAAATTTTATAAAGTCATCATAGCTGCATGGGGAAGATTGGCTGAAGTTGATGGACAGGTGATGGGGAAGAGCAGGCATGCGCAGGAAATGGGGAGGAAAATGGAAAATTTAAGATTTTAATTAATTATTTCTAATTTTAATTAACACAATTTAGAATTTAAAATTAAAAGAATAACAGGCTCCAAATAATATCGAAATTCACCTCTAGCTAAGTCGAGAGCGAGGAACTCAATGATAAAGTCATATTTTAATTTGGAGATTGATTTAATTATCTTAATTTTGAGATATTTAAATATATTAAAATATTTGAGAAAATTTGACGATTTCTAAATTCTTTAAAACATCACCCTTAGCTAATTTGGGGAAGATGAGCGCAATGGTGAAGTCATATTTTGATTTAGAGGTCAAATTAATAATCTTTATTTTTTAGTTAATTAAATATTATTAAAATAAATTAAATATTTGATTGAGCTCCGAATCGCTCAAAATCTTCAGGATTTGGTTCTATTGACCAGATGACTTCAATGGAATTATAGTTAAGATGGGATTAAGCTAAAATTAGACTAAGTAACAACCTAGGGTTGTTACAATGATTGGCCCCGGTGTCGAATAACACATTGTAAGGTTTGTCATTAAATTAGAGTGCTCCTACTGTTAAGCAAATAGATTACATTACTAATTACAAAATAAATATGCAAGAAATATGAATTAAAGAAGGGGTTCAAAATATGTACCTAAAACTATATTGTTATCTTCCGCATTCTTCTAGAGGTGTAAAGGCATATACTAACGCAGGACTAGCAGGATGATTATTAACCTGCTTCTTATAGTTATTTAGAAACTTTGGAGTGATAACTTGCTCTCTTGCTGGTTCAGCTACAGGAGCTAACATTATTGCCATCCCTGAATTTTTGTTGTTCAAAGGTGTAGCTCAGAATACCTGGTTCCACAGTCCCCAAGTGCGAGCAGTTATAGAACATGTGGCCTTGACAACAGCAAGTGAAACATTTATGATCAAACTGATAACACTTTCCATATGGGTGAGGGCTGTTACAGCTGATATAGGTTCAATATATGGAGCAGCTTCAAGTTAATAAACTTTGGCAGATTGAGATTTGTGCCTCTTGAAAACTTTGTGACAGCTCAAAACTGCATGGATCTCTTGCTTAGGATCCCGTACTAACTGGTGGTGCTCACCACTCGTACTGTTTTCACAAGTTGAAAGAACTCTGTAAAACAGAGCGGGGCAATGTATTCTTTAATAGAGTCGTGTAATCCTCTCTTGAAACAGTGGCATCTTACAGCTTCAGATCTAATCAAATATGGTGCAAAACGGGTTAGCTCCGGAATTCCATCTCATAATCTGAGACAATACCGCTTCCTTATTTCAGCCACAGAATTGTGTATTCTATCACATTTTATGTAGACGTGGGAATGAATTCATATTTAAACTCTCTTACAAATTCATCCCAAGAAATATCTTCAATCTTTTAATCAACAAAATGGGTGTTGCGGATGTTATCTCACCAGTATTCCACTTCTTTGTGGAATAAATTGGTAGTGAGATGAATTGCTTCAAAGTTGGAGCATTATATACTGGTTAAGTTCTTTCAAACCATCTTCAACCAATTGGTTGTGTCCACGGGGGACAGACTCTTGCTGAAGGTGGAAGGTCTCAATCTCAAGAAACTATGAAGAAGTTTATCAACAGATTGATGGGACACATGAGGTGCATATGGTACAGGTGCAGTCGGTGTTGAACTATTTGTAGCCATAGGTGAAGGATGAATGACAATTAGCCTTTGGATTGCCATGGCTTGCTGAGTTTGATTTTCTAACATTGCTACTACAATATTCCACAGACGGGTCACCTCACAAGTAGAATTATTAGAAGCTACAACAATCTTAATAGGTGTAGTTGTTAGGGGTGATTCGAGATTCATTATATTTTATCAAGACGAATCTTTACTTTAGAACACGTTTAAAGAAAGGAGACAAAGTTTTGACATTAAATTTGAAAATCACAAAATTTCTTTACTCAAAGAGTGAAGATTACAAAAGCTTTAAGAGGTATTATAAGCTAATATAGATGCTAACACATGAAATATTAAAGGCCACAATCCATTTAACTACTCTAAACTAAGCACTAATGTTCCTTAATGAACTCGACACAGAATGCGAGATGAAATTTTATGAAGGTAATAACACGAAGCTTCTTCTTGCATTTCTTCTCTAACTTCTAGTTAATGACGATCCACCAGACTTCTGCAGCATCTTGGAGGAGCAGAAAGTTCATAAGATTGACACGGATGGAATCAGAACATTCTATATGATTCAAAACTAACTCCACACAGTTCAACCATTCCTTGGAAAATAGAGGGAAGTCAAGACCTCTGAAGATGGGTTGCTAAATAAGTTTATCCAGAATCAGGACTCCTTAGGCTAAAACTCCAGCTACAGATCTTCTACTTTCCCGACCCTAATGGTAGTCGTACTCCTAGACAGTATTGAATATGGTAGTCCAATTCAGATCTTTCACACTCCATTTGATTCTATCAATAGAATTTATAAGTTTCTTAAGTTACTTGAGAGTGATTTAGTCATATTATGCAGATATTTTTAATTCACACTTTCATATAGAGTTACTTGAGAGTATTGTGCTATGGACGTTATATTTTTGATGACTGCATTTCAGAAGAACTATTCATTAGATAGATAGAAATGCAAGCTCTAATCTGACACCTTATAATGTACTCTGAGACCAACTGTGGAACCCTGTATCCTCTGTGGTCATGCTAATACTGAGGTTAACATGATTAGGGTGAATACGGACACTGTCTGGTAACCATCCCAACTATAGTCGTGTCAGGTTCAAGCCCAAACCACCTTAATTGGAAGATTTGTCACTTGAAACTGAAAATCATGTATCAAAATATTAAAGTAGCAGAAGCAAGAAAAAGTGTAACGTACACATCCACAACATAGTAAGGAAAAATTAAAGACAGTAACTCAGCACAATATGAAAATGCGGAAAGTAAATACATCTAGAATATTTAATTATTATAAACATAAATTAAATAAAAGGAACACTCGTCCTCACAAGCTAGAAAGAAAACTAGCTAAGCTTCGGCAGCAGGAAGGTCCTCCTTCTGATTAAGCTCCTCTTCTGAAGCAAGCTCAATGAACAACTCTGAATCTATCTTTGTCAGTATCACAATGCCAGGGCCTCTGCTAAGAAAAGAAAAATTTACTATTAGACAATTGTCTAAGCATATTTTAAAATATCAGATTTTACTAAATATGCAAGCATTTCAAAGAGGTGCAACAAGCAGCAAAAAATAAGATACTTATAAATAAAGTATTTATGACTAAACAAAGTGAAGTATGTAAATTAACATGCCTTAACCAGAAGCAACAGTAAGGTTAGGCAATAAATATATAAAAAATTGAAAGTACTAAGAGTAAACTCATCCTAACATACTTATAATCATATAAATACATGCTGATTTACACAAAAGAAATCTAAACTAAAGCATAAAAAAATGAAGTAAAAACTAGCATCATAGTATATGCACGTAAATGAACTAAAAATCATTGAACTAAAATAACCATACTAAAATAAACTAAAAGTGAGCAGAAAATAGTAAAACATGTGCATAGCTGATAATATATATATATATATATATATATATATATATATATATATATATATATATATATATATATATATAACTTGACTAAATGAATCAACTGAACTGAAGGAGTCTAACATATATCACCCTAACCAACTATAAAGCTAGGTCTAGATATATAAGAGAATCAGAAAGAGAGATGTGCCTAAGTTAGTATTATCATAATAAAAACTAGCTAAATGAAGCCATTGAATAGAAAATTTTAACATATATCACCCTAGCTAACCATAGAGTTAGGTCTAGCTAGACTATAGAATCAGATATATATCATCCTAGCCAATTACAGAGCCAGGTCTAATCTATTATATTACAAAAGAACTGAACTGAATAGGCAGACTAATTAGAATAAACTCTACTGAACTGAGCATATTAGAGCTAAATGAACTTATTAATAACTAAATGATGTTTATGCATTCAACTTTACATGAGATACTCATCAAATATCTAATGTTCAACTAATATATTTAACGTATAAAACTTAAATACAAGGTATGTAAAGCAATAATATTCAAAGTGAGCAAGAGACTCTACTAAACATATGTGATATTTGTTATTGTCTAATTTAATTCGTTCAATCTAATCTGAGATAATAGAAGCTTAGGATCTCCAATATCCGACTATCCTATATAATCTCATATTTACGGCCTTAAACTTAAACATTATAATTTAACAGGTTTTAATTCATTATCAAAAATGATGACTACAAAGGTTAAGTAATTAATCAAATATTTAATGATTGTATTTTGATACTCAAACCCAATCTTAATTAAGAAATTCATGATTTAAGGATTTAAGGTTTAAACTCTATATTGGGGTTTAAACTCTAAATCCAGGGAACTAGCTTATAAGGGTCTAAGGGTTCACACAAAAACCTTATACTAAAGGTAGAGAGTTTTAATAACTGAATGATTGAGGAATTATGACCCTATATAGAAAGGCTAAATCTAATGTTGTAAGATAAAATAATAAAGTAAGAACTTATGAATCTAAGATCTAAACTCAATCTATGGAATAATTTTATTATTCTATAGGTTGGATAAACATAAACCAACTAAAATAATTCCAAAGGATTTAATTAATTAAAAATTTCAAGAATGGAATGATACAATTCAAAGAGATTTTCGTGAATAACTACTACAAATCTAAGATCTAAGACTTAGAGCTAATCACTTAAGATCTCAGCTAAGATTTGGACATAGAATTTTCATTAAGATACTTATTTTAGGAATAATTATTATAATTAATTTAGATAAGTTAACTACTACTAATTTCATAAGGTTACATTTCATTAAGCAAGCTTCAATGGAGGGTCTAAAATCACCTTAAGAGCTTAGGAATACAAGTATATTTTGAGAGAAAATGAACTTAAATGATCAAGATCCATAAATCAATTTCAAAGGCTTATAAAATGATCATAAAGCATTTCCTTACTGATTTTAAGCATTCTAATGATATTTCTAGGGTTTAATGGCTCTTAAACTAACTTTTAGTCAAAATTGATTCTAATCAGTTCTAATAAACTTAATATTGTCTAATAAGAAAAGTAAGACTTTAAAAATTAAGTTTAGACTTAAGGATAATTTAATTAGTACTAATCACCTTTTTAAAGCTAAGAAAAATGAATAAGGAAACTAGGACTTAACATAGCAATCTAAACACATAAATAAGTTCTAATAGACTTAAGGAGGCAATAGGCACTTGGTTTACTAAAATTAGAGATTAAACTAGGTTATTAGATACTAATCAAAATCTAAGATAATTAAGAGGTGATTAGAAAATTTGGAATCAATAAAATATTTTTTTAAAGGCATAATTAAGTTCTCCTCTGTCTTATGAATAATCAGAAACCTTAATTATACAATTTGGCCAATAAATAAATTATTTAATCACTAATTAAGATTAGAGAGAGATTAGGCCAAATTAAAAAATCTATCCATTGGATCTAAAATTTTATTACAGATTGATATTTATTAAGTTTTTTTGATCAAAATCGTATATTCAATCATACGATTTGTATCTATATTGATTAAGTTATGCAATTAATTTAAATGAAATTAAATGGATTAATTGAACCATAAGTTTAGATTTTCTGAATTAATTTTCTCTTGGAAATTAATTCCAAAAGACCTTAATTTAATATCAGCCTAAAATCGAGAACATGTGGGTAAGGGGAAGCCTGACCCATCATTGTTCGTCATCCGCGCCTTAGGAATGCCCTGAGAAAAGGTGTCTATGGTTTGCTTCCACCATCAAATTCTCAACCACCTAGCCATGTTGCTCCTTGATCTCGACTGCTACATTTTCAGTAGCGCCAGACTTATCAATTACAAAAGAAATCCCTTTCTAAGATGCACTAGATCGATGGGTCCTTATTCGACCCGATCGGCCTCTTGGAGAATATGTGAGAAGTGAGTTCTCTTTATAAGGGCATTAACGCGGCCTAGGCTTTAGTCTTAAACCCTTAGGAGTTGAAGGTGAAGCGATTGAGAAGGTCAATGTAACGCCCCATCCCGTCACCACGCGCAATTTGCTTAAGTGAGATAACATATTGGCGGCGAGATGGTGCATTACTCAGGATGGATTCAAACGCAAACTTCCCGAATAACCAGATGCTGCTGAAACAAACAACAACTCAACCCTAAGAGAAGAGGGCTGAGCACTAATCCTTAAGATAAGTGTAAAGTCCTTATCTTAAGTATTAGGTAAGGTACTTGTACATATTGAATTTAGAATACAAGTACAATCCAAGTTACACGAATACTAGCATTCTATGAATATTTATATCACATCACAATACTAAGCATAAGTGGTAAAAAAGACATAGTGCGGAAGCTAAGCATTCATCTAAGAGCATTCATCACAAAAATTAAAATAAACATTCATCTTAGAAATAGAAAAATGAAAATATCCAAAGTTATTACACTGTTTTTTAATGAATACATAAAAAAAGTCTAAATACTGAACTGAAATAAAATAAGCTGAAAGGAAAATGCTGAAAAAGAGTCCACTACTGCTCCTGAACCTCCGGGTCTGGCTCAACAAATTGCTCAAAATCTAGCAAATTATCGGATCCCAAAAGTACCCCGTGCTAGATAAAAAGTCTAACACAACGAAACTATGCAAACACTTTACAATTTGCTACTATTTAACATTTAAATAGTTCAACAAAGCTAAAGTAAAGGTAGTAAAATAGCTAAAATCTCAAAATAGTATAAATCTAAAATAAAATAATCTGAAACTAAAAACTAAAATTGAAGACTGAAACTGTAAGTTGAAATAATAAACTAAAATGTAAACTGAAAATAGTAAAAGAATCTAAAACTGCAACTATCTACTAAAATATGTGCAAAACAGTAAGAAATCTGAATCTGAGTAAATGATACTATAAAATTATGTTGTATATCACTGAATTTAAAAGTATGCATTTGAATATGCCACAGAACTGTATGCCAATGATATGCTGACTGGGTGTCTCATGGACACACCATTGATTTCCTAAGTGAGTGAATGCTCCGCTAATAGAGTCCTTAGGTGAGCCAAATTGCTCCGCTAATGCTGACATGATATGCATTATGTTATGCCAAGATTTTAATGTCATTATGCTTTAAATCATCGACAAATCTAGAAATCAAATGAAATATCTAGCAATGATTTCATTTATCTACATTGCGCATATATCACCTAAGTGAATTCTGACTCCTGAGTCTAATTTACTATATTATTTAGATTATAATCAATATAACTATCAGTCGAATGAAATTGAATACACATAGTTGGTATGTTCTTAAGAAAGGGGATTTAACACTTAGTTTATTTAACTGCACTTATCAAAATGCATGACGATAAGGGGCAGAACTTGGTCATAGTTTATTCTCTCAAACTAAGTTATTAAATACCTTAATCAAAATAATATAGTGTGCTCTAAAAGGATAGCTTGAAACATTTAGTTTGTTTAAAACTGCACTATCGATACACATGACGATAAGAGGCGGAACCCGGTGTAACAACCCAGGTTATTACTTAAGTTAATTAAGGCTAATCTAAGTCTTAATTAAAGTTCTAATTCACTAAATAAGTCAATAAGAATGTATCTCCAAAACTTAGGTCAAACTATGAGTCAAATGAATTAAATCTGAAATTTTGGAAAATCCCAAACCCTAGAAATTAACTTTTTATTTAGACCTCGAATTGAAAATCTGAATTTACCATTGGGTTCATCACCCTCAAATTAGCTAGGGGTGAAGTTTTGGATGTATTTAGAAGTCATTAAATTTTCAGTGAATATTTTAATATTATTTAAATACTTGGAAAAAAATCGAATAATTAAATACTTGTCGAAATCAAAATTCGACTTCACCGTTGCGTTCCTCACCCCTCAATTAGCTAGGGGTCATTTATTGGAAATTTTTGAATGCATTAATGCGATTAAAAAAAAATTATCAATAAAATGGATTTTTAATTAATTAAATAATAATAAATTTTAAATATACTTAACGGCGTCGTCGGCCAGTTAAGTGGCGCCGTCCATTTGGTTTGTGTGTGCCGTCAGAACAGACGGATCAGTCGATCCGTCCGATCGAGCGATCGGACGGCTGTCGCGCTTTCGTTCCCGAGCAAGCTCCGCGTGTCGCAGAGAGGACGCGCGTCGCCTACCTGCTTGCGCTGCACTGCCAGCTCGAAGCCACCGCTTTAGGATGCACTTCTGCACCATTTAAACTGGTAGGCGACTCCATTATCTCATTTTTATCTTTGCTGAATGTTACGTGGAATTCGGGAGTCTGCCGATTAAATCCTAGAATCTGACTGCTAACCCTCGAGGTACCTTTCTATCCCAATCTCCATTTGATTCTTGCGTAAACATTTGGTTTATACAATTATTGTAATCTTAATGCTCGATTGAACTTCTATTCAGCTATTAAGGATCTATTTCAGTTAAATTCATAACCCTAATTTTTTCTTCGTTCATTTCGCTGAGTCCATAGGGAAGGCGAAGGGTCCTGTAGTTTCGGGCAGGCCCGACGTGTGGCGTGGCCCGTTCAGGTCCGCCTGCGCGAACGAGTCTGCGGCCCGTCCGTTCGCATCGGGCTGTTGGCGTGGCAACATCGGGGTCTGATGTTTTGCGTGTCGGCACCTCAGTGAGCCACGTGGCGACAGCAACAGCTGTCGCAGACTGCGGGGCCCACCTTGGGCTGCAATATCCGAGCTGTGGGTCCCGCATCTCTGCCACGGCCGCCAGCTGGGACCCACCTGCAGAGAAAATTAATAATAATAAATATATATATATATATAAAATGGTTAAAATTAATTAGATGAAATCTGTTAAACTAAAATCACATAGTAATATTAATATAATCTGATTTAATTAATTAATCAATTAATTGGCAAACTTTAAACATTTGTAGATTTCAATTGAATGATCCAAATGCTACAATATTATATATCAAATTGATCAGTGAAATTAGTAGAATATTATGATACTAATTAAATTTCAATAGAAGTAATATATTATATAGTGACAGTTTAGGGTAAGATTTAAATTCAAATAATGTTACAAAATATCAAATCATCATAACTTTGTAACCTTTAATCCAAACATACCTAAAATGGGTCTTAAAATACTCACAAAACCCTAAGGAACATTTTAGTAGAGTTAATCTTGCTGTTTGGATTAGTATTTGACTAATGACATTTAGGACCTAACCCTAATTAGCCTAATTTGACCTAAAACTTCAACTGACCATGAGTTGGTCATTTTAGCTCCAAATCAGGTGATCCAAACACTAATCTAGATTAGCAAAACCTAATCTACAGAGATCTACAAAAATATTTAGGATCCAACAGTTAGATTTGCTAATCACCCTTAATTATCCTAAAACTTGATTAGTGAATATTAGTAAATTTAATAATCTAAATTGAACAAATTAAGTTTCAGAGAACTCCTAGGACCTACTAGAAGCTAATTGTAGGGATGGATTAGTGATTGAGTGATTAATTTCACTAATCACTCACTAATCACCATAAACCTTAATTAGGCCATAACTTAGCCAAATGGAGTCCAAATTGAACCTACCCCTAGTCATTAGAATTAGTGAATCAATTGTGACATACAACCACTAAAATTATTCAATTTGGACACCAAATAATAAAATTATGATTTTTGACCCTTAATCAAGATTCCTTTAAACCCTAGATCTTGTTTTGGCTATAACTAAGCCAATACATATCAGAATTCATTAATTTTAGGTTCTATGAAAACCTTAGGGCATAACCTTTAATAAACTGACAGAAAAATTATATGTCATTAGGGTAAATTTTCCAATATTCCATTATAGGTCAAATTCCTTAATTTGACCTTATAAGGATTAATAGTAAACCAAAATTTATGATCTTACTATCTAAAATCATATTAGACAGCAAGTAATCATTCCACTTTGTTAAAATTCAGAATTTAACCTTAAATTCATAAAGATAAGATTTAGACCCTTAAGTAAGGGCAAAATGGTAATTTTGCCCGAAATTAGGGTTTAGCATTTTAAAATCCTAAAATCACATTCTAATCATTTCAAATATAAATAAAGTGATTTAGGATAGAAATTAGACCCTTAATTTGATTTTGATCAAGAATTCATTTTTAAGTCCTTAAGGAAATTCCTAAGTAAAAGTTGAGTGCTTCCCTTCCTTAATCATTTCTAGATCTTTCCTTAGGTCTTATAACTTTAGTTAGGATGTATGTCTGAGTGATACTCTTAGTATTTAAGAGCTTTAATTCTTAAAATTATGATTAAATCTTAGGTTAGAATTCATCTAATGGGTAAAGTGGGTTACTCATTAAGGTGAAACCTTGATTTTATTAGTTCATTAGATTTTTCATAATTTATTTATTGATTACTTAATATTTTAACATTAGAATTAGGATTAGAAATCTATCTATTGAATTTGATTTAATTCAATAGGATTGGCCTTAACATTTAAATAGTGAGGTGGGAATTAAGCTCTAGTCTTTAAGATAACCTGGTGATTAAGAATTGAACCTCATTAATTGAAGTTTAGTTCTTAATCTTTTATCTTGATTTGACTACTCAAGATTTGTTTGGGATTTATAAAATAATAGGAATTGAGGATTCTGAATCTTATGTAACTTAGAGTAGTTAGAACGTCTTAAATAGAAAACAAAGTGATATCACAACTGTCATTTAGTATTATTCTATATTCATTGAAAATTGTATAATATGCTTTCCTTTTTGCTTTGGATTTATTTACCTTTGGATACATTGCATTAAACATAGAATATTGAATGATCATTTCTATGTTGATTTTGATGGCATTTCATATTGTTAGAAGATTATTTGGTGGAAAACAGTTTTATCAAACCTGAGGAGATATGTCTTTTTAGTCTGCCATGTAGTATGACTTTACTTGAGAATGGTTTTGGACTAGGACTACTTTCCTAGTGCTTGTAGGATAGCTGTTGGGCTAGGACTACTTTCCTAGTATATCTGGGACTACTTTTCCAGATATTGGCTGTTTCTGACTAGGACTACTTTCCTAGTATATCTAGGACTACTTTTCCAGATGAGCAGATGGACTTTACTGGTGGCAGGACTAATTAGGAATATCTCATTTCTGGTAGTTACTTTTTAGTTACTTCATTTGTATTACAGTTGTCTTTTATTTACTTTATAGTTTTGGCTAGCCCTTACCTTACAGATCAGTTCACTTCTGCTACATTTTCATTTTCTGCAGTTCTTACTTGTCTTATAGTTTAGTACGCATGTTGATATATTTTCATTTTTTGTATTCTTACTTGTCTTATAGTTCAGAACGCATCTTGTTATATTTTCTTTTTCTGCAGTTCCTTTGTACTCACAGCTTTGAATTTATTCAGTTTTACCTTTCAGTAGTTCATTTTTATCTTTGGCATGTTAGGATGTTAGAATTTTACTTTTAGTATTTGTACTTTCAGATTAGTTGTAAAAGCAGCATGTCTTATATTGATCATGTACTTAGAAGTTTCATTTGTGTTTAGTAGATTTCTTTATGCATTACTTAACCTTTTCTATAGCTTGAGTTGAGGATGTGATTACCTCACAACTTATTAAGTTATAATTATGTTAATTATAACTTTGTTACCTTTCCTTACTGCTTACTGCTCCTATGATTGTTTAACATTGTGATATCATTAAAAGTTAACAATTTATAGCCTAAAATGTACTTAGACATTTTGTCTAACTAGATTTTTCTTTTGTTGGCTGGGGCCCTACCATTGTGAAACTCACAATGGTAGATTCTGAGCTGTTCGAGGTTGTGGGACCTTCTGGAGATCCGGTTCAGGAGGAGGAGCATACAGGAGAAGATCGGTAGTTTTTGTCTGATACTGTGAGGATATGAGAGACCCTACTCTTTTACTGCATAAACTTTATCACTATTTTGTAATAATACAGGATTTAACTGCTTTACTTTTCATATTTATGTATTCTGAGTTGTATAGTTTTATCTGGATTGTATGGATGTTACTCTTGTTTTTCTTCCGCACTCTGATAAATTATAGTATACTCATTTAAGTGATTATTTCTGTTGTTACTCTTTGTTTATTAAGGCACATCCTCCCTTCACATTTAATTAAGAAGGTCTATTCCTTAATCTAAATGTTAAGTGAGGGTTTGCTAAGTGACGACCACCTCCTAATCCGGGTGATTTTGGGGCGGCCGCCACAGTTGGTATCGGAGAACTCCATAAGGTGTCAGATTAGAATTTGTATTCCTATCTACCTAATGGATAGTTCTTCTACTTTACAATCACTGAATGAATACTACAGTAACATCCATATTACCATATACTCAGAATAGTGAACATAAAGTACAAATATACTTAAGATAGACACGAAACATAAATTATATTAGCAAATTAAGAAATATAAAATCAGTCAAATAAAATTTATAGGTATGTAAAACTTGCTTCTCTTAAGCTCTCTCAAAATCACAGTGATTCTTTAATACAGGTAATAACATGAATCCTGGTCAACCATCATCACACCCTGCTGCGTCTAGCAGTAATTCTGCTGAAATCAATACACTATTGGAGGCAGTAAAGACACTTGTAGCCACTAATGCTCAACAATCTGAAAGAATTGAGAGATTGATTTCAAGGCAACAAAACCCATCTTCGGCATCTGTAAATCCTGCACCCTACTTTCCTCCTCAACAATACCAACAACCTACAGATGGCCTCTTACACAGCTTCATTAGATTGAGAGCTCCTAATTTCACTGGAAATATGTCAGCTATGGATACAGCCAATTGGCTTAAGATAGTTGAGAAGAATTTAACTAGTATAAACTGTCCAGATGCTAAGTCAGTAAGATTAGTCACCCACATGTTCCAGGAAGAGGCAGAGTATTGGTGGGATAACCTCCGCAGCACACTTTTTGCAAATTACTATATTGAGGAGATTCCATGGGATGAATTCGTAAAAGCCTTCAGAGCAGAATTTATTCCTCCATCAGTCCAACATAATTTGGGAGACATGTTCCTTAGGTTGAGACAAGGAAGTCGCACTCTAAGCTGAGTATGAATCTGAATTTAGGCGATTAGCTCGTTTTGCTCCTGACATGCTACGAACAGAAGAAGCACGCTGCCATAGGTTTATAAGTGGACTTCATGATTCAATAAAAGATCATATAGTGCCACTAAGACTATCCAACTTTACAGAATTGATTGAAACAGCTCGTGTCATCGATCAACATCAATCTCAAAAAGAATCTAAAAGGAATTTCAGCTCAACTTCATACAGGGATAATAATCCCAAGAAGGCTAGAACTCCTTCAGGAAGAGTCTACCAAATTGAAGCAGAACCTACATCCACAGAAATGTATGATGGGTGTACCAGACCTCATCCCTTTGGAAAATGTTATCATAATCAACAATGTTGCTATACCTGTGGAAGAAAAGGACATTTCTATCGTCAGTGTAATTTCAATGTGACAATTGATGGTGCACGTATTGATCGCACTAATGGAACTCAAGTCCTTAATACTACTCAATTCAATCGAAGCAGTCAACCTATTACTATGGTATCATCCCAACAACCTATGGTCTCCACTCAAAGGAGGGTTGGAAGTAATATCACACAACCAAGTACCTCCAAGCCTCCTCAACAACAAATCCTTAGAAGATCATCTGGTTCTGCTAGAGTTTATACTCTTACTCTAGTAGAGGCTGCTGAAGATAACAATGTCATAACAGGTACGCAAATTTAATTATATTCTAAGTATTACTCAATTTGAAGAATCATAGTTAAGTATACATAATTCATATTATATTTATTTTCAAAGCTTTTAATAAGTTCTAAGTAATTATTATTTTATTTAGGCACTATAAGTATTAATAATCATCCGTGCAAACTGCTATTTGATACGGGAGCAAGCCATTCATTTATATCTAAAAATTTTGCTAAGAGTTTAAAGTTACCTCATTACAAAATGGCGAGATCATTAACAGTTGGGCTACCATCTAGAACCCAACTCAATACCACCCATTTCTGTAATCTTCAAGTACCCTTAAATGAGCAAGTGTTTCAAGCCAAGTTAATAATTTTACCAATGGTAAACTTTGATATAATCCTGGGTATGAACTGGTTTAGTACTCATAACGCTACTATTAACTGCCAACAAAAGAAGATATCACTTCGATCACCAAACACTATATCAACATTTATCAGGAGGTTCAGTACTTTAAGTTCACTAATTAATGCAATAACTGCAATTAAATTAGTAAACAAGGGTTGTGCAGCACACCTAGTTACTATGCTAGGAGAAAGTAAGAAGGACATACCACTTTCTGAGATTAAGGTGGTTAATGAATTTGTTGATGTTTTTCCTGAAGAGCTACCCGGGTTACCCCCACCAAGGGAAGTTAAAATGGCAATTAATTTAGTTCTGGATACCCAACCAATTTCAAAAGCTCCTTACAGAATGGCTCCTAAGGAACTTCACGAACTTAGTGAGCAATTAAAAGAATTGTTGGATAAAGGATTTATTAGGCCAAGTATGTCACCATGGGGTGCTCCAGTGCTATTTGTTAAAAAGAAAGATGGGTCTATGCGAATGTGTATAGACTACAGAGATTTAAATAAAGTCACTATTAAGAATAAATACCCACTTCCCAGAATCGATGATTTATTTGATCAGTTATCCGGAGCAATAGTATTCTCAAAGATTGATTTAAGATCTGGATACCATCAACTCCAAGTAAAAGATTCTGACATGGAAAAGACAGCATTTAGAACCCGATATGGACACTACGAATTTCTTATGATATCCTTTGGACTCACAAATGCACCTTCTATTTTCATGGACTTAATGCAGTGAGTCCTAAAACCATTCTTGGATAAATTTATGATAGTATTCATTGATGATATACTCATCTATTCAAAAACTATGAAAGATCATGAAGACCATTTAAGAACAGTATTAGAGACTTTGCGAGAACATAAATTATATGCCAAATTTTTAAAATATGAATTCTGGTTGAAGTCAGTAGCATTCTTGGGTCACATTGTAGATGCTCAGGGAATCCGGGTTGATCAGCAGAAGATATGTGCCATTCAAGAGTGGAACCAGCCAAAGACAGTAACTGATATAAGAAGTTTCTTAGGTATTGCTGGCTATTATAGAAAATTTGTCAAAGGATTTTCTCAGATAATTGTCCCATTAACTAAGCTAACTCAGAAAGCTGTTCCATTTATCTGGGCTCCTGAATGTGAAAAGGCATTTCAAACCTTAAAGGATGCTCTTTCTACTGCTCCAGTATTAGTATTACCAAAAGAAAGTATAAACTATCAAGTATATACAGATGCCTCAGGAACTGGTTTAGGTTGCGTACTAATGCAAGAAGGGAAGGTGATTGCATATGCTTCACAGCAGTTGAGGCCTCATGAAAGGAATTATCCAGTACACGATCTAGAACTTGCTGCGGTAATTTTTGCATTAAAATTATGGCGACATTATTTATATGGTGTTCAATGTTCCATTTTTACTGATCACCAAAGCCTGAAATTCACTCAACGTGAATTGAATTGTCGCCAAAGAAGATGGCTTGAATTGTTAAGTGACTATGATGTAGAAATTCAATACCACCCAGGTAAAGCAAATGTAGTGGCAGATGCCCTTAGCCGTAGTGCAACTTTGTCAGCATTGATCACTACAAGATCACTGATAAAAGAATTTCAAAAGATGGAAATTGTTCCTATTCAGAGTAATGTTATGAGCTCTATATTAACCAACATAAATGTAGAACCCACATTTCATAGGGATGTTTCCATCACTCAAACCAAAGATGAAGAATATTTAAAGTTTAAAATGGACATTGAAGGAGGACGTCGTCATGATTTACAATTGCATGGGTCGGTAATTTATCAGGATAATCGTATATGGATTCCTAAGTCCATGCAGCATGAAGTGTTGATTGAAGGACATAATTTTGGCTATCAAATACATCCTGGAAGTTCAAAAATGTATCAAGATCTGAAACAGTCCTTTTGGTGGCCAGGGATGAAAAGAAGTGTTGCAGAGTTTGTTGAGAAATGCCATGCTTGTAGTTTGGTCAAGGCAAAACATCAGAGACCTGGTGGATTACTTCAACCACTTGAAATACTTGAATGGAAATGGTTTGATATATCTATGGATTTTATAATGGGTTTATCTCGATCAAAATCTGGAGCTGATATAATTTGGGTAATTGTTGATAGATTAACTAAATCCGCTCACTTTCTTCCTGTATGACAGACAGACTCAGTAGAGAAATTGGCCAAATTATACATCAAAGAAATAATCAGGTTACATGGGATTCCTAAATCGACAGTATCTGATAGAGACAATCAGTTTACCTCAAAGTTTTGGCAAGCTGTCCATCAGGATCTAGGAACTACTTTGGCAATGGGTACTGCATTCCATCCACAAACTGATGGCCAGACAGAAAGAGTGAACCAAGTCTTAGAAGATCTACTCCGTTTATGTATATTGGATTTTTCAGGATCCTGGGAAGATTATATTCCTTTAATAGAATTTGCATACAATAATAGTTTCCAATCCAGTATTAAAATGGCACCATATGAAGCGTTATATGGTAGAAAATGTTCAACTCCACTAGCTTGGTCCAAGACAGGAGGTACTCAATTATATGGTTTTGAATTAGTGGAAGCAACAAACAAGAAAGTGAAACTCATCCAGCAAAGAATCAAAACAGCTCAAGACAGATAAAGTAAATATCATAATAATCGTCACCGTCCTCTTGAGTTCAAAGAAGAAGACTTAGTATATTTAAAAGTGAGCCCGATGAAGGGAATTTATCATTTTGGAGTTTGCGGGAAACTCAGTCCAAGGTATGTTGGGCCTTTCAAAATCATGCAGAGGATTGGATCAGCAGCTTATAAGCTAGAACTGCCAGAAGACTTTGCTGCAGTTCACAATGTATTTCACGTATCATCATTAAGGAAATGTCTTCGAGACCCTTCCCACCTAATCCAACTTCCAACAATAGAAATTCAACCGGATCTGTTATACACTGAAGAACCAGTTAAAATTCTAGATCGTGATCAAAGAAAATTAAGGAACCATTCTATTTCAATGATAAAAATTCAGTGGAAGAACCAGTCATGCAATAAAGCCACTTGGGAGAAAGAAATAGATATGCGACAGAAATACCCAAGCCTTTTTTTTAATCAAGGTAATTCCTCAACTCTAACTTATTTCAATTCATTCACTCTATATCTGCTTTATTCTTCTCAACTGAGTCATGTCGAGGACGACATCATTCTTAAGTTGGGGAGTCTGTAACAACTCAGGTTGTTACTTAAGTTAATTAAGGCTAATCTAAGTCTTAATTAAAGTTCTAGTTCATTAAATAAGTCAATAAAAACGTATCTCCAAAACTTAGGTCAAACTAGGAGTCAAATGAATTAAATCTGAAATTTTGGAAAATCCCAAACCCTATAAATTGACTTTTTATTTAGATTGTGAATTGAAAATCTAACTTCACCATTGGGTTCATCACCCTCAAATTAGCTAGGGGTGAAGTTTTGGATGCATTTGGAAGTCATTAAATTTTCGGTGAATATTTTAATATTATTTAAATACCTAGAAAAAATCGAATAATTAAATACTTGTCGAAATCAAAATTCGACTTCACCGTTGTGTTCCTCACCCCTCAATTAGCTAGGGGTCATTTATTGGAAATTTTTGAATGCATTAATGCGATTAAAAAAAATTTGTCAATAAAATGGATTTTTAATTAATTAAATAATAATAATTTTTAAATATACTTAACGGCGCCGTCGGCCAGTTAAGTGGCGTCGTCCATTTGGTCTGTGTGTGCCGTCAGAATAGACGGATCAGTCAATCCGTCCGATCGAGCGATCGGACGGCTGTCGCGCTTTCGTTCCCGAGCAAGCTCTGTGTGTCGCAGAGAGGACGCGCGTCGCCTACCTGCTTGCGCTATACTGCCAGCTCGAAGTCACCATTTTAGGACGCACTGCTGCACAATTTAAACTGGTAGGCGACTCCATTATCTTGTTTTTATCTTTGCTGAATGTTACGTGGAATTCGGGAGTCTGCCGATTAAACCCTAGAATCTGACTGCTAACCCTCGAGGTACATTTCTATCCCGATCTCCATTTGATTCTTGTGTAAACATTTGGTTTATACAATTATTGTAATCTTAATGCTCGATTGAACTTCTATCAAGCTATTAAGGATCTATTTCAGTTAAATTTGTAACCCTAATTTTTTCTTCGTTCATTTCGCCAAGTCCATAGGGAAGGCGAAGGGTCCTGTAGTTTCGGGTAGGCCCGACGTGTGGCGTGGCCCGTTCAGGTCCGCCTGCGCGAACGAGTCCGCGACCCATCCGTTCGCATCGGGCTGTTGGCGTGGCGACATCGGGGTCCAATGTTTTGCGTGTCGGCACCTCAGTGAGCCACGTGGCGACAACAACAGCTGTCGCAGATTGCGGGGCCCACCTTAGGCTGCAATATCCGAGCTGTGGGTCCCGCATCTCTGCCACGGCTGTCAGCTGGGACCCACCTGCAGAGAAAGTTAATAATATATATATATATATATATATAATGATTAAAATTAATTAGATGAAATCTGTTGAACTAAAATCACATAGTAATATTAATATAATCTGATTTAATTAATTAATCAATTAATTGGCAAACTTTAAACATTTGTAGATTTCAATTGAATGATCCAAATGCTGCAATATTATATATCCATTTGATCAGTGAAATTAGTAGAATATTATGATACTAATTAAATTTTAATAGAAATAATATATTATATAGTGACAGTTTAGGGTAAGATTTAAATTCAAATAATGTTACAAAATATCAAACCATCATAACTTTGTAACCCTTAATACAAACATACCTAAAATAGGTCTTAAAATACTCACAAAACCCTAAGGAACATTTTAGTAGGGTTAATCTTGTTGTTTGAATTAGTATTTGACTAATGACATTTAGGACCTAACCCTAATTAGCCTAATTTGACCTAGAACTTCAACTAACCATGAGTTGGTCATCTTAGCTCCAAATCAGGTGATCCAAACACCAATCTAGATCAGCAAAACCTATTCTACAGAGATCTACAAAAATATTTAGGATCCAACGGTTAGATTTGCTAATCACCCATAATTACCCTAAAACTTGTTTAGTAATTATTAGTAGATTTAATAATCCAAATTGGACAAATTAAGTTTCAGAGAACTCCTAGGACCTACTAGAAGCTAACTGTAGGGTTGGATTAGTGATTGAGTGATTAATTTTACTAATCACTCACTAATCACCTTAAAACTTAATTAGGCCATAACTTAGCCAAATGGAGTCAAAATTGAACCTACCACTAGTCATTAGAATTAGTAAATCAATTGTGACATACAGCCACTAAAATTATTTAATTTGGACACCAAATGATAAAATTAGGATTTTTGACCCTTAATCAAGATTCCTTAATTACCCTTTAAACCTTAGATCTTGTTTTGGCTATAACTAAGCCAATATATATCAGAAATCATTAATTTTAGGTTCTATGGAAACCTTAGGGCATAACCTTTAATAAACTGATAGAAAAATTATATGTCATTAGGGTAAAATTTCCAATATTCCATTATAGGTCAAATTCTTTAATTTGACCTTATAAGGATTAATAGTAAACCAAAATTTATGATCTTATTGTCTAAAATCATATTAGACAGTAAGTAATCATTCCACTTTGTTAAAATTCAGAATTTAACCCTAAATTCATAAAGATATGATTTAGACCCTTAAGTAAGGGAAAAATGGTAATTTTGCCCAAAATTAGGGTTTAGCATTTTAAAATCCTAAAGTCACATTCTAATCATTTCAAATATAAATAAAGTGATTTAGGACAGAAATTAGACCATTAATTTGATTTTGATCAAGAATTCATTTTTAAGTCCTTAAGGAAATTCCTAAGTAAAAGTTGAGTGCTTCCCTTCCTTAATCATTTCTAGATCTTTCCTTAGGTCTTATAACTTTAGTTAGGATGTGTGTCTGAGTGATACTCTTAGTATTTAAGAGCTTTAATTCCTAAGATTAGGATTAAATCTTAGGTTAGAATTCATCTAATGGGTAAAGTGGGTTACTCATTAAGATGAAACCTTGATTTTATTAGTTCATTAGATTTTTCATAGTTTATTTATTCATTACTTGATCTTTTAACATTAGAATTAGGATTAGAAATCTATCCTATTGAATTTGATTTAATTCAATAGGATTGGCCTTAACATTTAAACAGTGAGGTGGGAATTAAGCTCTAGTCTTTAAGATAACCTGGTGATTAAGAATTGAACCTCATTAATTAAAGTTTAGTTCTTAATCTTCTATCTTGATTTGACTACTCAAGATTTGTTTGGGATTTATAAAATAATAACTTAGGATGTTTGATTTATTCTTTTAACTTAATTAAGCGACATGTGATTTATAAGTATTAGAATTTTACTAGTTCTAACAGTCCTTTAACTTGTAGGCTCGTGATTCTAAGTTACAGACAGTGTAGGAATTGAGAATTCTGAATCTTATGTAACTTAGAGTAGTTAGAACATCTTAAATAGAAAACAAAGTGATATCACAACTGTCGTTTAGTATTATTCTATATTCATTGAAAATTGTATAATATGCTTTCCTTTTTTGCTTTGGATTTATTTACCTTTGGATACATTGCATTAAACATAGAATATTGAATGATCATTTCTATGTTGATTTTGATGGCATTTCATATTGTTAGAAGATTATTTGGTGGAAAACAGTATCAAACCTGAGGAGATATGTCTTTTTAGTCTGCCATGTAGTATGACTTTACTTGAGAATGGTTTTGGACTAGGACTACTTTCCTAGTGCCTGTAGGATAGCTGTTGGGCTAGGACTACTTTTCTAGTGCATGTGGTTTTGGACTAGGACTACTTTCCTAGTGCCTGCTATTTCTGATTAGGACTACTTTCCTAGTATATCTGGGACTACTTTTCCAGATATTGGCTGTTTCTGACTAGGACTACTTTCCTAGTATATCTAGGACTTCTTTTCCAGATGAGCAGATGGACTTTACTGGTGGCAGGACTAATTAGGAATATCTCATTTCTGGTAGTTACTTTTTAGTTACTTCATTTGTATTACAGTTACTTTACAGTTGTCTTTTATTTACTTTATAGTTTTTGCTAGCCCTTACCTTACAGATCAGTTCACTTCTGCTACATTTTCATTTTCTGCAGTTCTTACTTGTCTTATAGTTTAGTACGCATGTTGATACATTTTCATTTTTTGTATTCTTACTTGTCTTATAGTTCAGAACGCATCTTGTTATATTTTCATTTTCTGCAGTTCCTTTGTACTCACAGCTTTGAATATATTTAGTTTTACCTTTCAGTAGTTCATTTTTATCTTTGGCATGTTAGGATGTTAGAATTTTACTTTCAGTATTTGTACTTTCAGATTAGTTGTAAAAGCAGCATGTCTTATATTGATCATGTACTTAGAAGTTTCATTTGTGTTTAGTAGATTTCTTTATGCATTACTTAACCTTTTCTACAGCTTGAGTTGAGGATGTGCTTACCTCACAACTTGTTAAGTTATAATTATGTTAATTATAACTTTGTTATTTTTCCTTACTGCTTACTGCTCCTATAATTGTTTAGCATTGTGATATCATTAAAAGTTAACAATTTATAGACTAAAATGTACTTAGACATTTTGTCTAACTAGATTTTTCTTTTGTTGGCTGGGGCCCTACCATTGTGAAACCGACAATGGTAGATTCTGAGCTGTTCGAGGTTGTGGGACCTTCTGGAGATCCGGTTCAGGAGGAGGAGCATACAGGAGAAGATCAGTAGTTTCTGTCTGATACTGTGAGGATATAAGAGACTCTACTCTTTTTACTGCATAAACTTTATCACTATTTTGTAATAATACAGGATTTAACTGCTTTACTTTTCATGTTTATGTATTCTGAGTTGTACAGTTTTATCTGGATTGTATGGATGTTACTCTTGTTTTTCTTCCGCACTCTGATAAATTATAGTATACTCATTTAAGTGATTGTTTCTGTTGCTACTCTTTGTTTATTAAGGCACATCCTCCATTGACATTTAATTAAGAAGGTCTATTCCTTAATCTAAATGTTAAGTGAGGGTTTGCTAAGTGACGACCACCTCCTAATCCGGGTGATTTGGGGGCGGCCGCCACACCCGGTCATAGTTTATCATCTTAAACTAAGCATCCACGTTTACTAATTAGGAAACACCTAGGCTTGGAACATTTACTCTAAGCTGGACTGCACTTATCCAGTCATATAGAATAAGACTGAGACTCTACAATCTCACTTAGAGTGACTTGTCCAATCCTAGAGTTTTACTGAAAGAATCCAATACTATGAGTATACAATTTTACATTCTACTGACAATCTACTAATTTTCTCCAAGTCTATTTAAATGATATGAACTTTCAGACTAATGAACCCTTACTCCATTAAAAGGTACTACACAAGGTTCCAAGGATGTGACCCTAAAGTCACTTAAATTTAGGTTACTACCATATGGAGGAATCTCATACTAAGCTCTTAGGGAACCTTACCACAATAATCTAAGATCAAACTTTTAAGGTTGATAAGGATCATCTAAAAACCTACTTCAAAAATATAGACAATAAACTCTTCCTACCTCAATAGATTAATCAATTAAAGCTTGCAAATACTAATTTATTCATGTTGGGGCAAGATCATAATGATCTTGCACTTCTAACTAAAATAAATCTAAGTCATAAACTTAACATTTATTCTACAGTTTTAGTTCCATAAATACTTGATTTAACTATATCAGATGGGTAAACCCATCTGATTATGCTAAAATCATGGGATTAAATCTCATAAATTATTAAGAAATGATTGGTTTATAAATCCATACATTTTATAGGTTTCATATGCTAGTAATCTTACTTAAGAGAAAATCATAGATTTAAAGAGAGTTGTTCAGATTTACCAAATCACATAGTTATTTTATAAGTCTTAGCACTTCTAATTTAATGATTTAAGATCAATATCAAATCATATATATTATTGGAATTATGCAAGTTAATTTGTCTTTAAATAAAGATCATTTGATTTAAGTGATTAAATATTTATACCTTAATAAGATAAGTTAGGATTTAACTCCTAATTTCACCCAATCAAGAATGATAGTTAGAATTAAGGATCAATAACAAATCAATGTATTATTAGTATATTATTAATAACAATTTTTAGATTTAGATAAAGTATTAGCTACTTAATCAAGCTTATTAAGATTCATAAGTTAATTAGAGATTAATGATAATTTAATCAATTTAAGTGTCCAAGACACATATAAGAGATTCATTACATTCATATTATTGTTATGAAAGCATAATGACAGAAATTTTCATAAACCACAGGTAATAAATGATAATCAAACCCTAAATCAAGCAAAATAGATTAGCACTTAATTACAAATCTAACCATTAAAAATTCATGAAACTTGCCATTGGAATTCTACTTATTCACATGAATAATCAGAGACTTAGCTTACTAAATTTGGATAACCAAAAACCTTAACTTTCACTAATCATGCATTTATAAGATTAGAATATAATTAAGAATATATAAATCAAAAAATAATTCTACCTAGCACATGCAATCTATAAGGTATAAGGATCACAAGGACAACTAAATAATACAATTTGGATAAGTACGTATGCTAATCAACCCTAAAGAAGCTCTAAGATAATAAGGCTAAATCAAAATATCCAATCATTAAAAGTTCAATATTATTTTATATTCTTATTCCTTATGATTTTCTGGTTAATTTGACATATAAGATCATAAGGTTTGGATTAGTGGATCAAAAGTTATTTAATTAATGTAATCTGCATTTTTCCAATTAAATTTTCCTAAGGTTTGATTAATTGGATTATTTTTGTTAAGGAAAATAATTCCAGTTAATCTGATATTAATTAAATGGCCTGACCCAATATCTAAACAGCGTGGGTCGACCGGGGCCCGAGAGACCCGAGACTGTCGCACCACGCGGGTCACGGGTCGGCCCGACCCGCACAATGGCATCGTCCCCACTCCCTCGTCCCAACCTTAGGCCGATTAGGGAAACCCTAATCGCCTAATTCCAGTGCATACAAACCATGGCACGACCAACAGAAAGTCGCTACACCTTCACCATGACCAGACACATCGGTAGAGACCCAAAGCCCCAAGTGAGGTGGTCGGGTTTGTCCAGACCTTACTCACCTGAGAGCTTCTGCTATGGAGCTACTATGAGGAGTCAATTCTCCCCACAGAGAGCACAATTCACCCTGGGTTCAATCTCTACACCTTCAGGAAGGTGAGACGGATCGAACCCCTAAAATGGTTGGGTCTGGGGTGGCCTAGATCAATGGTTCCTTACTCTGACCCGGCCTATTTTAAATGCATAATCTTAGCCCAGTCGATCGATTCAATCGATCGAGGCTAGCTCGAAGCGCAATTATGAGTGCAATAAGTTTGATTCAACAATACTGATCAATATGAATCAAATGGAGGAAAACCCGAGCCTCATTGGCTCAGAGCTTGCAACTGAGGTACCTAGTTTTACAGTTGAGGTCGGACTGATCGACATGGGGCAAGATCGGCACTAGCTAAGCTTCCAGAGAGCTCTTAGGGTTTCTGAACTCCAGGAGACACCTACTATCAACAGTAGACACACCTGGGACACCTGGGAAAGCTCGAACATATTGGGAATGGAGGAGAGGGGTTCGACTTTAATTGATCAGTAAGCCATACCCAGAGGGATCTTGAGGCTATCCTCAGGGAGGAATTTGGAAGCTTCCAGAGGCTTGGTCGGGCCTAGAATTGACCTGGGAGCCGAGCTCCAATTCTCTCTAATGGAGCTAACCAGGCCACAAGGCCCGATTGGGACGCTAGGCCAAGAATGGAAGGCGCTTAACGATCTGCTGAAGTGGACGCGAAAGTGGGGAACAAACCCTGCATCAGCAGTAAGGGGGATATTCTCGGTCAGGCGCACGAGAGAGTGGAAACAAAGATCCACAGTGCGGGGTGCCTCCGATGCCGTCTAATTGATCGATCAGATGGCGGAACAGCTCGGATTGCTCGAATCTTAACGAGCGATCGCGGGAGCAGTTTGGGCTGTAGGATCAATTGGGCAGATCCAATGGTAGATCCGCGACTACGTGGATTTAAATCTTAACCATCGGATTAGCGGGATAGACGGCTAGATAGCGCGACCCGGGCTTCATAGCGGACTGCCCGCGGTCCGCACAACAAATCCCGACATGTAAATTGGTTTATGATAGATTTGCAATTATGAATTATTGGGATCCCTTATGTGCATTTATCCCAATTTAATTTAGCTTGAATTATGTTCCAAATGACCTCCATTTTTAACAAACTTTCACCCATAGCTAATTTGGGGGTGAGGAATTCAAAAATGTAATCAGATTTTAATTTTGAGACCAAAATATTTTAGGTCTAAATTAGAACATTTAGACTGATTAAATGGCTAGTTTGACTTAGAGAGGTTCAATTGATCTCAAGCTTTCATGGTTAACTTAATTTGGTATTCTAAATGCAATGGAACTAGAATTAATGCATGATTAAACTGAAATTAAGCAAGGTAAAGAACCTAGGGTTATTACAGTCGAGGAGTCTGAAGGTTGACTGGATCATTGGGGTGCTACTCACAGTGGAATACTGAACCTAGCCGAGTTTGGATTGATTGATTCGAGCTGAATTAATTGATCAGACCGAACTTGACAAATGCTACCAATTTTCAATCATCAATAAAGGCAATCAAGCATCAATGCAGGCCTCAAACGCCTAGGATTTTTAGCGGCTCAAAGTTTGACTGGCAGTGCAATTTCAGACAGTGATTATACTATCTGGTCCATTGCCAGCTCCTACCAGCTCTCTGGCTACTTACAGGGAAGCTAAGGAGGGGTCCTAGCACAGCACCTAGGCGAAAGTTGAAAGCCATTGATGGAAGACGAACTAAATTCAGCTCGACAATAAAGGAAGAAGGCAGTACCTAGCGGTGCAAGTGGCGGGTCGAGCTTTGACAGGGTCCTATAGACTCCTCTTGCTTCCTGAAGCTTCACTAAGATTCAGAAGATACTCTAAGGGCTTGAACTCCAAGCCACACCCACTATCCTTCTGGTTCAGCATTGGAATGTCGGCGAGAAGCTCTGCAATCGGCCCTCGGATAAGTGACCACAACTGAGGAGGCAGAGAGTTACTCGGGTCCAAGTTGAAGTGCATAGTGAGCAAAGGGCTCACTGTGAGGATCACTGAGGCTATTTATAGTCTAAGAAAACCATCGGTCCCTTGGGTTGGCCACCATTGGGCTACCCGATGGGAGAAAAGTGGGTTCAACCACTCAGGGGCAGGCTCGGGAGATCAGCTCCAATAATCCGTTAGGATCTTGCGAAGGTGGGAGACAAACGAAATCGCCTGTACTGCCAGCGTGGGATTTCTTGCGAGCTGTCGGGAGGAGGGGACCGCTCAGCTAGAGCTCGGGGACAAAGGCCTACAGTGCTAGGGCTCCGCCGTCTGTCTGATCGAGCGATCATTGGATTGCGATAGCTTTGATGTCATCAGCCAAACTATTAAACGATGGCTCGTCCACAACCATGGGATCACTGATCTAATTCGATGGCTATCAGACCTCCCGATCGAGTGAAGACATTGGACGCCAAATTTAGGCAGGGAAGAGATCGACGGTCCAGATGTAGTTTGCCTTTTCAATGTATCAAAGAGATTATTCCTAGATTCGTGATGACTAGAGTTAATAAAACTTTGCACCAAAAAAGGTTATTCCTGGATTCGAATGAGCTAGGGCTGACAAATTTACTCGATTCTCAAAACTCGCTCGTACTTGCTCGAGTTATTAGAAGACTCGAACTCGGCATAAAATTTTCGAGTTCATTCTCGAGTTGAGCGGCTTGATTTTAACCCAATTTAAGTCAAGTTTGAGTTGGGAATGACTCGAATCAAACTTAAAATCGAGTCACTTGAAACATATAAAATAAAAAGAACTTTATCTAAAAAAGAACTTACCCAACACGACTCAATTTCATCCCAATGATCTCGGATTCAATTATTTCCCAGGTTAAAATTACGTTGTTTCACAAAAATTGTAATTTTTTTTTATATTCAAGCTGACTGGAATCAAAATCAAGTTACTTGAAATAAATATATAAAATGAAAAAATATATACCATCTATAGAAGAAATTATCCGGCTTAGGGTAACACTGGCTCAATTTCATCCATCTGACTTCAGTTTCGATTTTCACCTCGGCAAAAATTGCACTATTTTATAAAAAAAAAATGCTGATTCTTTATTTTCGATACGACTCAAATCAAACTTTTTTGAATCGAAATTTATTCGGCTTAGATTTGATATTTTAAATGCAAATCTTAGCCATCTAACATTTGAGAAGCTACTTGAGAGCAAAATAATATTTTTCAATTTATAAATTTTTTGAGAAAATTATCATTCAAACAAGAATGATTTATGCTAAATAACTTATATTATAGCCCATTTATACTTTTATTTGTATATTAAGAAAACTTCATACATATCACTCAATATTTTTTTCACATATCAACGCCTAAACTTTATTATTTATGAAACAATCGCTCTAACTTTTGTAATTACAATGAAGCTATCACCCATTAATCCTTCCACAGATACATAGCAAAGCAAATATGTTTGGTGTTCAACCCCATCATCTTCTAAAAACTACAATCACTAGCTAAAATGTTTGCTATTCACAAACAATTTGTGTTCAGCTTTAAAAAAAAAGCCCTATTCATTGATGGATTGTTTGGCACAAAATGAAATGAAATAAAATAATATGATTCATGATAGTTTACTCTATTTGAAATAAATTAATTTATAGAGTATGATAATTCCAATTAATTGTGAGGGTGTGGTTCCCTAGTAAATTTTATTTTTCAAAAATTTATTTTAAAAAATTTTCATCTCTTTGACCTGTAAGGGGAGATGAAGACCTCTGTTTTTTCTTCAGCTCAGATTAGAGATAATCAAACGACCATGAGAGAAATCCAAACAATTCAAGCAAGCTTTGTGTTCGACGAAGGACCGAGATCGCTCCTTCGTCATTCTCAAGCGAAGGCCTTCGTGTTTCACGCACCCAGGAGAATGCTTCGAGTAAACTTGATTTCGGCCGATCCGGCCGAGATTCTTTTACGCAGAGGGCTTTTATAGCGAGTAAAGTTTATTGTACTCCGTTTTTACTTCATACCAAACACATGTAATTTTAAATTCCTTGAAAATTTACTTTACACCTGCTTTTCAACATGCTAAACAGACCCTCAATAAAAACAAGCCAATTTTGAACAAATGTTTTGAGCTCCATTAATTGGCATCCAAAGACGAATAGAGCATTGTTCAATCATGCTCTATAAGTTATAGGCTCAAATAACCTAAGTTTAAGCGCAAGCCGAAAACAAACACAAGTCAACAAGCTTAAAGAGCCGAAAACGAGCACTTACTTTTCTAGCCTACATTGAGCTGCACACTAACACATATTTTTCAAACAATTAAAACCACAACTCGTGCTCGAGCAAATTTTCCTTTCTTTATTTTTAGATCTCCATTTCAAGAATTTTCTTAGCTACACCCATTATATGTTCTGTTTAGCTTAACTCAAATGTTAGCAGCTTTAAATTACATAAGAAATAATCAAATTATAATGATGAAATTTAAAGCATAAAACAAAATGAGTCTCATATCCTAAGAAGATCCACTTCTTTGATCTAAAATCTAACTGCTCTCTAGTATGAGCAAATGCTACTAGACAACAAAAATTTCCAAAATGAGTAAATGGAAGGAGCATCATGTCTATATTATTTCTAGGAATTTTAAAATCAACACTAGAATAGATAGCATGTGGTTGAAGTAGCTCTAATCCTCTTCAAAATGTTTTTATTGTATTTTTATGACACTATTTTACTGATATATTCCACACAAGAGCAGTGCCTTACAATTCTTTTTATCTTGATAAAACTGATTAAATTCCTCATAACAAAACGAAGATGTTTGAGCCTTTCCTGTGCAATCAGTCTTCAGCAATTTAAATCTATTAAATACATAAACTTCATTTTGAATAATCATTAATAAATATGATCATATATCAAGCATCATCTTTAGTAGGCACCCGCAACACCCAATAAAATAATCTGAGCTCCCCAAGTATGTATTGCTCACAAAATTCTAGTTGACCAACATGCTTTTACTGAGCACTTCCATTCCTCTCATTCATGAGTTCCAGTCTCACATATTATATGGTGACACCAAAATCATTCAAAGGTGAAATTATAGTTGCCAATTGCCACTGAGCCATTCAATACATACAAAAGTTGCCCATTATTTTTCAGCCCTTCATCACCACTTGAGCACCTTTGCACACCTTTTCCACCTCTACCAATATATTTTAAATATATGTCATCTAGTCTACTAAGAGATATCAATTCATTCTTCAAACTAGGGATATTTATTAGGGTTTTAACAAATCCATCAAGCATCTGTATTTTCATCATACAAATCTCAGCCTTGTTGCATGACGCATCATTCCTCATCTAAAAAATTCCATTTGTAATAAATCTCAAAGTAAAGAACAAATCAATGTTGTCATACAAAATGTGTAGTTGAATAAAAAATCTACCTTGATGCAAATCTTAAGTACTGCAGTACATAATAACATTTACATTTTAAATGATGTGATTAGCGGAAGTAAGGTGGAAATAAAAATGCAAGAGAAAAATAAGGCAATAGTGCGAAATAAATAATTTCCTGCAACAAAAATTATTTATTAAATAAAGATTACTGATATCATTTTCCAGTAATCTACCCCGAATGTTACCGATGTTATTTTCCAGTAACAACCCCAAATGTTATTGATGTCATTTTCCAATAACAGCCCTGAATATTATTGATGTCATTTTCCAATAACAACCCCAAATGTTGTTGATGTCATTTTTCCAGCAACAACCCCGAATGTTACTGATGTCATTTTTCAGTAATAATCTCAAATGTTATCACGTTGATTCCGAACAATCAACCAAGCTTCAAATTGAAATTGGCTCAAAGCAAATAAGCTAAGCAGCAGTAAATGTGCAAAATATAATATTTGTCATGTACTGGGTACATTTGTTCTTTAAGTTCAGAAGTTCAATAGTTCAGATGAGTGACAGTTAGCTCAATCTGCATTTTGGAACCTTCCCCCTGCAAGCTCTGTTGCAAGACAGCCTGCGATTCGCAGGCGGATCGAGAAGGGGTCAGGCAAACTGGGAAGGGAAGGAGAAGAAGAAAAAATAATAATAATAAATAATAAAATGCTTTTAAAGTTAAATTTCTCACATTTTTTCCGTTGTTCGGCGTCCAAATACAACAAAACTTGGCACCGAGGTGTGTTACGATATGACGAACACACTCGCGCCAAAAATTTTCGATTCGAGGTAATATTTTATTTTATATTAATTTTTGAGGTTTAAAAACATCAAAAATTAACCACGATAAATCTGGCGCTCATAATTTAATGAAACTTTTAGAGCAGCCTTTAAATTATATACTTAACACAACGACACTAAAAACGATAAATTTAGACACGTATTTCGATGTTTTTGATTTTTAGAATTTAAATATTTCAGAAAATAAAGCGTGAGCTTTAGCTACTCAAATTTCTCTCAAACTAGAGCACTTTGATCTTTAAAAAGTGTTTCTATCTATTAGTAATTTTGTTTGCCCTAAAATAAAATTCCCCGGGGTTCTAATGTAAGCGTCGAAATTTGACCTAATTCGCAAAATAACGATTTTGGGTTGTTACATCATAATATGCCCAAACCATCTAAGGCAGTATTCTTTAATCTTATCCACTACTAGAGCCAATCCAACCTTGCTACAGAAAAACTCATTTCTCACTCTCTCCTTACGAATATACCCACTCATCCACCTAAGCATTCTCATCTCTACAACACTTATTTTATCGATAAATTTATTCTTTGCGGACCAATATTCAAACCCAAAATAACATAATTGGTTGTATAATGTGAGGGCCCGATGCCGGTTCGGTAGAAACCGTTCTGGCATTGGGTAACTGCTCACCGCAGGATCATATCAAACAATTTGAGAGAAAAAGAATGCGCATATAAAAGTGAATGATATTTTTCATTTATCAAAAGTTCTTATTACAAGTTCCATCATCGTACAAAATAAAAAAAAACAAAATAAGCATTTCAGCGCCTTCGTTGATCCTTTTGAAAGTTAAGGTTCTTGTTTAACCTCTTCCAAGAGCACCTAACCTGGTATTCTACAGAAAATAATACTGAGATTTGAATTCTCAGTAATTAGATAATACTCTTACAGCAGTACACAATAACAAATTAATTTACGAAAACGCATTTAGCAGAGGTAAAAATGCAGGATAGGTAAGGCAACTGCGCAAAGTAAGCAAGCAAAATTCTGCATAAGTAGTTATCACAAAATAACGGTTACTGATGTCATTTTCCAGTAACTAACCCCGAATGTTACTGATGTCATTTTTCTAATAACAACCCAGAATGTTATTGATGTCATTTTCCAATAACAACCCCGAATGTTCCTGATGTCATTTTTCCAGCAACAACCCCGAATGTTACTGATGTTATTTTCCAGTAACAACCCCGAATGATATTACGTTGGTTCCGGTCAACCAACCAAGCTTCAAATGGATTCGGTTCAAAACAAATAAGCGAAACATAGCAGTAATAGAAAATGCAAAATGTAATGCAAGTCAAATACTGGGTACCTTTAGTCTTTAAGTTCAGAAGTTCAACAGCTCAAATGAGTGACAGTTCGCTCAATCTGCATTTTAAGTTCCTGATATTTTTAAGTTAGCTTTTTAATGATTTAGGAGTTTAATTTATTCTTTCATTCTATTCTTCTTCTTCTGCTTTTGAAGTTCAATTAAATTAACCTGCTGTTAAAGTAATTGTTAAGGTGTCTTTATGATTATCATACTAATGTATGACAAAAAAGTCTAAATAATCGATTGAATTGACAAATAGAAATTAGTAGTCATTTATAACACTTTGAATCGTTCTCATTATTAATTAATGAGGATAATTCTATTGTGCATGACTAGCTATAAATTTGATAGAGAGAATAATCAGATTAAGAGAAAGCGAATGCGTTCTTTCAAATTTCTTTCCCTTACCTTAGATTTAGGATCGTCGGCACATGAAAAGAAGCTGGAACGGGTTGGCTGAAGGATGGCCGAGGGTTGCTGGAGCCGCTGTGGTGGCTGCCGGATGGTACTGCCGGGGGCTGCTGGAAGCTGCGGGAAGTGGCTGCCGGGGGCTGCCGGAAGCTGCCGGAAGTGGCTGTCGGGGGCTGTCGGGCTGCTGGAAGCTGCGGGAAGTGGCTGTCGGGGGCTGCCGGGAGGTGGCTGGAAGGGGTTGTCGGGGCTGCCGGAAGGTGGCTGGAAGGGGCTGTCGGGAGGAGGAAGGGTTGGCTGATTTGGGGGAAGGAGAGGGGAAGAGGCTGCTGGAAGGCTGTGGGGAGAAGAGGGGAGGTGATGGGGATTTTATAGACGCCGGAGGGGGTGCCACAACGTGCGCCAAATGGCACCTGGCACGCGCCAGGGGGCCTCTGGCGCTGAAGCTTCTCCCGCCAGAAGGCGGGAGTGGGGTCGGGGGAGAAGTGGTCGGCCCTATGGGCCGACAGCCTGCGCCAAAAACAGCGTAGGCAGGCGCCGTATGTGCGCTAGGCTTCCGCCTGGCTCGGAAACTTCTCCCGCCTGGCGCGGGAGAAAGGTTGAAAGAAAAAAAAAAGGGGGGGGGCGAACAGAGGAAAATTAAAAAAAAAAATCATAATTTAAAATCTCCTCAAATTTCCGTCGTTCGACATCCGAATACAACGAAACTTGACACTGAGGTGTGTTACAACATGACGAACACCCTTACGCCAAAAAATTTCGATTCGGAGCAAAATTTTATTTTATTTTAATTTTAGGGGTTTAAAACTTCGAAAATTTGTCACGATCAAATCGACGCTAAGAATTTGATGAAACTTCTCAAGCAGCTTTTAAATAATATACTTAACACGTCAATACTGAAAACGACGAATTCGGACACGTATTTCAATGTCTTTGATTTTTAGAATTTAGAAATTTCAAAGGTTTCACGGGAGCTTCCGTCTTTCGGATTTTTCCCGAATTATGGCTCTTTGATCTTTAAAGTTGTTTCTACCTATTGGTAGTTTTGTTTGCCCTAAAATAAAATTCCCCGGTATCCTGATTCCTAAGGCGGGATTCTGACCTAATTTGCAAAACGACTTTGGGTCATTACATATAACTACTTTATAAATTTTTCTTTTAATTTTGAGTGGGATTTTTATATCGCACAACACTCTTGAAGTACTCTTCCATCTTGGATCATATTGATCATATCACTCTCTAATCCGCCATTATTTTGATAAATTTAACCAAATACTTGAGTCTCTCTCTTCTTAATCATTGGACCTCAATAGCTATATGTCCATGAGATTAAAGCTTCTAATATAATTGAACTAATACTCATCATATTCTATTTTAGACAATTCAAGTTTTTCCTTGATTTATAAAACATTGAATCTCATAATTTTTAATAGGATACCCTGGCAAAGACCTCAAAAAAACCAAACCTTCATATTTTATTTCAGTTAACTCTAGATTTGTAATAATGCTTAGACTCTAATTTCAACGGCAAAGCCGAATCACTTGTTGTTTTTCATATATACCCTCAGCTTGCAATAAAATCTCAGTGAAATTGATAAATATAATGACATATAAAGATCTTGCTAGATTGAAATGACCTCAGAATATTAAAAATATTTGTAATGACATAATAAAGATACTTTAGGCTAGTCCTATAAAGGCATTATTAATAATATATTTATAATTTTTAATTGACCTCCGTATCTACAATGACATATTTGTAAAAATAATAATTTTCAATGTTATCTAATAATACTATATTAACGATAAATATGTAATTTTTAAATGTCAAGTTGACGTTGTGGTGAACCATATGCCTACAATCTCCTAAACACATTAGTATTACAATGTCTGTGAACCAAACAACCCCTTCTATTATAATACTTCAAGTCACTCAAAAATGGAACTTTACATACTAGAAACGGAATATGAACTAGGTTTTTCAACAGCATCACAAAATCACAAGTGCATTTTAAAAATCATAAGAAATAGTTGCATGTTTTCAAGAAGTGACGCAGCTAATAAACTATCCCAAGCAAAAACCATTTATATTTATCAGAACTTTATGCAGTTTCAAGAGAATTAGACAAGAACCTATGCATTCAACATGCGTTTGCTTCAGAATATTATGACCTGAACAGTATGTGTAAAACTAAGCAATTTCTTTGATAAAGTAGTAAAGCTACAGACTCTTTTCTATTATCTACCGAATTTTAAACATTATCAGTGGTTAAATTCTCAAGAACTTTAAAAGGGAGAAAATTCTTTCGATAATATCAAAAGCACAAAATTACCTGAAGTCTTGGAAAGAAGAAACAAATGAGTTTTTTCAAATTTCAATTTCTAAGGCAAAAGTACTCGTACATCACACATACTGCCACATTATAGATCTGTAACCCAAAACCACACCAACCCACAAGACAAGCCATAGAACAAAGGCGCCCAGGAACCAAGGCAAAACTATAAATTCGATTTTAGAACTAGAGGGATACCTCGCGGCCGTAGATCCAGCTGAAACGCATTTTTCCTCCCTGCTTCAACTTTGTCTGGGCCCTCTCCTCAAGCCTTCGAATCCTTGGTGCCAGCGTGCAAACAAAGTCCTGGGCCTTGTTTCCTTCATCAGATAGCCCTGTGAGTTCTCCCACCTTCCACCTTGCAACAAGGAACTCGAGAATGTCGGCATAGTCCTTGGCAGTGTACACTCCAAGCCGTTGTGCTACTGCAGAGAAGTGTGCAAAGAGGTTATCGTCATCGCCATCGAACATGAGATGGGCGGGCATTGAAATCTTCTTCTTCATCATGTCGGCAAAGGCAAGAACAGTCCCATTGGGGTCGATCTCAAAGAGTTTCTCAACGATCTTCGTGTAGGCGGTCTCATGCCGCTTCTCATCGGAGGCAATAATGCCGCAAATCTGTGCCAACTTTAAGTCCCCGTGCTCCTTGGCATGCCTAGCCGTGTTGCCATGGGAGATGAAGGTGGCACGCTCCTGAAAGGAAGTGTAGATGAAGCCAAGATATGGATTGTTTTCTGTTCTCGGGTCCTGAAAAACCACCAATACTTTAAGCGAATCGAACAACTACAAATAATAATAAAGATAAAAGACTTTTGCTTATATTACAAAAAGGTCATCATAATTTGCATATCTAGCACCCAAACAATCACATTTATTAAACTTCTCTTATCACAATTTAATGAATTTTGATAGATTAACAGAACTTGGGGTGTTAAGTTTGTAAGCGTAAATGTTTGGATACTGGATATGTAAACTATGTAGATTTTCACGTTATATAAGCTCACTAAATAAAAGGTCTCAGCTAAATGCTTCTTGAATTATGTTTAACATAATGCTACAAATTCATATTAACATTAACATCAAGAGATATAGGATACATTTTGTTCCCAACTATCACTGAGAATATTTGTTCAAAATAAGTAAAATGAAGACGTAATTTATTAACTGCTATAAGAGAATTATCTTCCTTGTCCAATATTGATATGGAAATCATAAACACAGAAGAAGACTGTCTTGATACAAAGCAAACATGAAAACAAAGAATGAACAGAAAAGATGCATAGGTGACAAGAGTACCAGAGTACCGATAGAGGAGAGTTTCATTCATAGAGGTTGCCTGCTGCTACAATAATTAGACCCATCAATTTAAATGGTACAATGTAAATTGAGAAACATTATCTTGATCCAAAATCATCAAATACTTAATCATTCAATAGATTTTTGTGACTAACAAAATTGTGCAACAGCATTGTTTTAAATGCAGCATTATGCAACCAGAAACTTTCTAAGTTTAGATGCAGAGATGACAAACAACCTAGTTTAGCTGTGGTTAGCATTTGCATCTTTCTTTTGGTTTTGAGAATCTTGAGCTTATAGGATTTAAAGCTATAGGTCCTTGGGAGATCTCTGGAAAGTTCATCTGATATGAAAGGTGATGTGAACGTTGAACACGGCCAAAATGTCTCAAACATTTGTCAGAAATCATCCAAGATGATCTTCATCAAAAAGGCATAGCCAAAATTGTCTTAAGCGATTGTCTGAGAGAATAAACTTTCCATTTGGCACTGTGATTCGATGACCACAATGTCAAATAGGGGCAAATGTCAGCCGGATGTCTCTCCTATGATCCTAGAACCAAAAATTTCTTATTCTCTCATCAATCCTAAAGCTCCTCGTTCACATTATTTTTCTTCCTTGCCCTCTAATTCTACCTACTATGTAAGCTTCTGAGGGCGCGGGGCGCTGGTGGTCCTTTATCTTTGTTGTACTTTGCTCTTTTATTTTGATGTAAAATCTAGCTTTAGTGGTACGGTTCTAAAACTCATGCTTTAACTACTTTGCGTTCTCTTGATTTGCATGTTAGTGAATCAAAGATTTCAGCCAGCTTAAGTTCTATTGCTCCAGCATTTCTAACATGCAATGTCTCTTTCATCAAAGACAGAATATTTTCGGATGCTATGAATATATTATGAATTTAAGTAATATTTGTGTTGATTCCCACATGAGTAAAAGCTCAAATATTTATATGTACGCTTCATAAGCATGCATAAAAAAAGTATAATGCCTTTAGTAAAGCTTGTGTTTTGAAAAAACAAGAAAGAAAAGAAAGGTTTTGTTTTGCTAAGTTAAGGTGGTGTGCATGTGGCTAAACCCTTGCAATTAATAACCAACACATTCCACGCACACGCGCGCGCGCACAACAGCAACATCAAACCTGTCACCTCTCAAGCCACCCAAACATTCAGCCATCTTGTCTTGGTCCTCAAAAAAAAAACTGCAAGCACCCTCCAGCCACTTGTTCTCAGCCCACGAGAACACTCAAGAACCATTACCCATAGAGCAATACCACTCAAGAACCTGCCCACAACTCACCAGCTCCCCAATCTCTTAGTAACCACTCACTCCCACTTACTCCCAGAACTTCAAGAACCTATTCCATCATCAAGAAAACTGCAACAACCCATCCAAAACCACCCAATGAACTCCGCCAACACTGAATCTCAGTCCAGTGACAATGCAAGCTCCTGTACCACAGCCTCCATCATCTCTAACTCAAAAGAACTTAAATTCTTGATATCTCACATCAAGAATATGATACATTCTCCCCTAACCTCAGAAAATTACTCAATTTGGAGAGCACAAATACTCCAACTATTCAAAGCCAACAATCTACAAGGACATCTTGATGGGTCCGATCATCCACCACAACCCACCAACCTAGATTATACCTCTTGATTGACAGCAATCACATTGCAGCACTCTCTCCCCCTCAATTTTACCATATATCTTGGAGGCTAATTCTTGCGCTCAAGTGTGGCTCATTCTTGTAAAAAGACTTTAATCCACAAATTGTTCAAGAATTATCCAGCTCAAGAGCGAGCTCCACAACGTATCTTTCAAAGATAAATCCATGTACGAATATCTATCTAAAATCAAAACACTAGTGGACAAAAATGCTGCAGCCACTCCAAGGTTGACAATGAAGATGTCATCATTTACACCTTTAACGGCCTCCCATCCATTTATCAAGCATTTAAAAAAACAATTCGTACAAAACTCAATCCTATCAGTCTAGACTATCTTTATTCCCTCCTATGTAGCAAGGAAATCAATGTGCAACAAGATCTGCATAAATAAATCCAGCACCAACAACTATCAACCAACCATGACAGTCTAGCACTCTTCAACAACCAAAACAGAGAATGTGGGAGGGGCCGCCAAACACAAATATTCAGAGGAAGAGGCTGCTCCATTACAACCTACACAAGAATGCTGACAATACAAAGAACCTTCAAATCACATTTCGTTGAATATCAAATCTTCCAAAAACTAGGACATACATCCAAGGAGTACTGGCATCAAATGGATCACAATCAACCCTCCCACCACCCAGCTGCTCTTCGAATCGATGGCCTATGTGAACACAATTGGTATCTCGACTCAAGAGCCTTTAGCCACATCACTAATATCATCAGCAACCTGTCCATAGCCGAATCTTATCAAGGCACAGATTGAGGTACAATGGGCAGCGGTCAAACACTCCAAACTCTAACTCTGGAAAAGACATTCTCCCTACTCTCCATCGTAAGCTTCTCTTAAACAGCATTCTATACATCCCTCAATGCCAATGCAATCTCTTATCTATACACAAACTGACTTCTGACAAATCCTTCTCTATTTCTTTTTGATCCAACTGGTTTAGTCATAAAGGATCGTCACTAGAGCATCCCTCTCCTTAAAGTCCATTGCATCAACGGTCTCTACACCATCAAACCATCTCTAGAGCTGCTCCCCGAAGCTGCAACACAACCTTGGCATCTTCGTCTGGGACACCTGAGCCAAGACATCCACCGTCTCCTTTTCAAGCACCAACCAGCAACTCCTCTTTCCCATGTTCCACTTGTATCACCGCAAAACATCACAAATTACATTTTCCTATTAAGTCTTCTAAAATGTATAACGCTTTAAGAAAAAAAATTCATTCTAATGTATGGGGGCCTGCCCCCACAATTTCTAAAGATGGATACAATTTTTTGTTATCTTTGTTGTGATCATTACTCTCGATGTATTTGGATCTTTCCACTAGAAAATAAATCAGAAACATTACAAACCTTTATCTATCTTCAAAAATTCACCAAAAGGTAATTTAACAAATGAATTATAATTATTTGAATCAATGGAGGAGAATTCAACAATACAGCCTTCCACAATATAATAAAAAACCTTAGTATACATCATCAAATTTATACTCGTACACTCAACAAAATAGAGTGGCTGTGAGGACCCCGACGCCGGTTCAAAAAAAACCATTCCGACGTCGGGCGTTCACTTGCCGCAGGATCATATTGAGTAACTTGAGAGGAAAAGAGCATACACATACAAAAAGCCAAAAGATACATTTCATTTATTTCAATGTTCACTTTACAATGTCTTTTCAACACTCCTCGTACAAAAGTAAAAATAAAGAAAATATAAAAGATAAATAAGCAAAAATATCGCCATCATAGATCCATTTTGCAGATTGAAAATTTTTAAGCATTAGGGTTCTTGCTTAAGCTCTTTCAGAAGTACCTGACCTGGTATTGTACAACGAACAATACCGGGATTTGAATTCTCAGTAATTAGAGAATACTCTAAGTACAGCAGTACATAATAACATTTACATTTTTAAACGATGCGATTAGCAGAAGTAAGGCAGAAATAAAATGCAGGAGAAAATAAGGTAATAGCGCGAAATAAACAATTCCTGCTATTTATCAAATAAAGATTACTGATGTCATTTTCCAGTAATCTACCCCGAATGTTACCGATGTCATTTTCTAGTAACAACCCTGAATGTTGCTGATGTCATTTTTCCAGCAACAACCCCGAATGAAAAGAACTGTTGGTTTCTAACAACCAACCAAGCATTAATGTTACTGATGTCATTTTCCAGTAACCCCCGAATGAAAAAGGATGTTGGTTTCTAACAACCAACCAAGCTTCAAATGAATCTGGCTCAAAGCAAAATACGCGAAGCTAAGCAGCAGTAAAAGTGCAAAATGTAATACATGTCATGTACTGGGTACCTTTGTTCTTAAGTCAGAAGTTCAACGGCTCGAATGAGTGATAGTTCGCTCAATCTGTATTTAAGTCCCCGATATTTCTAAGTTAGCTTTTTAATCAATGATTTAGGAGTTTATTTCTTTCATTCTGTTCTTCTTCTGCATTTGAAGTTTGATTGATTTAAGCTGCTATTAAAGTAGTTATAATTATTAAAGTGTTTTAAGATTAACAAGGATAGCGATTATAATGATACAATATTATTATTATCATTGTTTCAATGATAATAATATAAGAATGAAAGAAGAACATAGTAGGAGTGGTGGTCAAAAATGAAACTGCTTAAATTGAAATAATAGTCATTTCATAACATTTGTATAATTTTCATTATTAATTAATGAGAACCGTATTAATGTGAATGACGTAATCTTATTTTTGAAAAGATTATTAAGCATAGAGAAAATAGTAAAATAACTCCTCTTTTCTTCCCCCTTTTCACTTTCTCTTAAACTTATCTTCAAACCTTTGCCGAAAAACGGAGGGAAGCCGGAACGGGGTGGCCGGAGGCTGGCAAGGGCTCCAGCTGGCTGGCGGGGCTGCTGCTGGTCAGCCGACAAGGAGGAGCTGGTTGGCTGGGAAGGGCTGTTGGTGGCCGTCAAAGGCTGCCAGAAGCTGTTGGTGGCTGCTGGAGCTGCTGGAGGGGACTACCGGGCTGCCGGAAGTTGCTGGGAGGGTCTGCCGGAGGCTGCCGGGAGCTTCCGAAGGCTGCCGGGCTGCCGAAAGCGGCTGGAAGGGGGCTGCCGGGCTGCCGGAGGGGCTGGCCGGCTGCTGGAAGGGCTGAGGAGGGGTGGCCGGCTGCTGGAAGGCTGAGGAGGTGGCTGGAAGCTGCCGTGGGGAGAAGAGGGGGGAGAGATGGCTTCTTATAGGCGTACGAGAGGCGCCACAACGTGCGCCATAATGGCGCCAGGTCGGCGCCTGGTGCGCGCGCCAGGAGACTCTGGCGCGGAAGCCACTCCCGCCAGAGGGCGGGAGTGGGGCCGGGAGTCAGTGTCGGCCCTCTGGGCTGACAACCTGCGCCAAAAACGGCGCAGGCAGGCGCCAGGCTTCCGCCTGGCGCGGGAGAAGAGATCGCAATGTGCGATCGAAAAAAGGGGGGGCGTATGAAGAAAACAGAGGAAGAAAATTTAAAAAAAAAACTTAATTTAAAATCTTCTCAAATTTCCGTCGTTCGCCATCCGAATACAACGAAACTTGACACCGAGGTGTGTTACAACATGACGAACACCCTCGCGCCAAAAATTCTCGATTCGGAGCAAGATTTTATTTTATTTTAATTTTAGTGGTTTAAAACTTCGAAAATTGGCCACGATCCAATCGACGCTCAGATTTTGATGAAACTTCTCGAGAAATTTTTAAATAATATACTTAACACGTCGACACTGAAAACGATGAATTCGGACACGCATTTCAATGTTTTTGATTTTCAGAAATTAGAAATTTCGAAGATAGAACGGGAGCTTCCGTCTTTCGGATTTCTACTGAATTAGGGCTCTTTGATCTTTAAAGTTGTTTCTATTTACTGGTAGTTTTGTTTGCCCTAAATTAAAATTCCCTGGGATCCTAATTCCTAAGCCAGAATTCTGACCTAATTTATAAAATAACAACTTTGGGTCGTTACAATGGCGGAACGTAAATATCGATATATCCTAAAAGTCACTCGAGCCCTCTAACAAACAACCAATTTACTAGAAACATTAAGGGCTCAAGCCACCTCTTACCTTCTCCAAACACTCACAACCCCTCTCCCTTTCAAATTCTCTTCCAAAAACCACCAACTTATAATCATCTACAAGTCTACAGATGTCATTGCTTCCCTCTTCTCCCACCTACAAAAACATCTAAATTAAATTCAAAATCTCTCCCTAGTGCCTTCCTAGGCTATTCTCCTAATCACAAATGTTACATATGCTACAACTCAAAAACCTAATTGTAACGACCCTAGGTCATCATCAACCAAGCTGTTAGCAAACCCGCTAGATCCAATTACACCAATCTCCTCGCTCAATTTGTTGTTATGTTTCGCTTTCAAATCCGTTTTTCGTTTCCCCAGATTGCCAAATTCAATTTTCAACGACAACATTTCCCGTCGTTTTTCGTTTCCCAAAAATTTAAAAGAAAAATGTCATTAATTAGAGCTCAAGAAATTGTTCAATTAGTAAAAATTGGGCAGAATAATGGCTATTTCTAATTTAATTAGCAAAAGATTTAGTTTCAAAAATTAATTAAAAATAAAATGTTAATCCAAACTTATTAATCTTGATGCAAGTGCGACCGTCTCGACTGAACGCTCGCATCAGACCAAGTTTCACAAAAATCGGGGCACAATCAGAGTCGTTATGAGCTTTAAAAGTTAAGATTTAATTTTTAGTATTTAATTTAATTAAATAAGCATTATATATATCTTAAAACCAAAGCCTGCAGTTTCTTGCGCTCGGCCGAGTCCCGCGCGCCCTCCCTCTCCTCACACACAACTTCTCCTTCCCCTCGACACGCAATCTCGACAAGACAAGCCGGACTCATCGCCATCAGGAGCAAGGGAGCCATCCTCAGCGCACAATCGACCCTTACCTGGGAATAGACAAGCGGCACCCGACGAGTAAAACCATGTATGCTCGGTCCAGGCCAGCCATAAATGGTCATAGCTCTTCATCCCTCCACACACGAACCTCAGCCTGCAACTCTCCCTTCCCCATTTGGCTGAGACCTACGTCTCTTCCTCTTCCAGCGACTCCAGCATCTGTCGATAGCTAACCCTACTTCCTCACTTCACGTCGACTGAGGTACTAATCCTTCCCTAAACAATCTTTCTATGTTCATTTAAATGCATGTAAGATTATATAATCAAATTTATATGGAAAGATCTGCTTACTAAATCTCTTAAGAACATAGGATGCACACATGATCCGCTTTTGTTGCTAGTTAAGCCTTGAAACAACAATATCAATATGCAATCCCTGCCCTCTCACTTCAATGCCAGAATAATCTTACTTAGCACAAAAATTTACACCTTGAAATTTACTTTATAGATAAGATGAGTCTTTTATCCTCTTATATCCTTCTAATTGTGATTGCATTCCAAAGATTATTTTTGACTTCTATTTAAAGCTAGCTAGTTGTTAAGGTAGAAAATTAAAGTGGCTTCTTCATGTCATCATATATTTGGCATGATGTTGCTTAAATGCACATGAATGCACTAGACACACACACACACACACATATATATATATATATATATATATATATATATATATATATATATATATATCATTTAGGAGTACTCTTAATGATATGTTGGGCCAAACTCTCTTTCAAACCCTTCACATGACTTGATCTCCTAATATGACAAATTCTTAAGAGAATTCATATGATGTTAGAGAAAAATTTTCCTTGTTATTACACCCGTTTTAAACCAAAGGAAAATAAAAAAAAATGTTAGAAGGCTTATTAATAATGATTCAAAGTACTCAAGCTTGATGGGTTGTGATGATAGTAGAATTAATGGGTTCATGTGCATACCATTGCATGATATTAAAACTTAATATTGCTATTTATGGGATCACCATACACTGTGATAACCAAACACATACATAAAATAAATCCACCCATAATATATATATATATAACTAATTCACATATTCAGAATAGGAAGAAGTCATTTAAGATTCAACTTCTAATGCAATTAAAAAATACATTTTTGTAGATCCATTGATTTTTGAAGCGTGAGGAAAAAAGTACCCAGCTGTTATACGTTGCATTTATTGCTTAATCTTTCTTTGCTACTTAGCACTCACTGCATTTGTACTTTTATTACATCTTCTTTGCTATATTATTTTAACTGCAAGATGTCTTGGGTTCTGAAATGGTGGAATTTGGTGGGACTTATATATTGTGGGACTAGCCAAGAGGGGAGATAAGGGAGTATATTGTAGCTTACGAGGGGGCACAATACAGTATTGTGATATATATTTGAACCCAAATTAATGTTGACCTCACGATTCTACACTTGCCCATGCAGAATGACAAAAAAAAAGATAGGCTTACTGATGCAAAACATATTTTTATTTGGAATACTAGCAATTCATACGGCTTAAAGACTTGTTTTTCAGAAAATGTTATTTAATTCTGCTTCCTGCAATTTCTTAATGCTCTCGCAATTATTTTAAAAGAATGCAAAGCTTAATATATTCGGTACTTAGAGTATTCTCTAATTACTGAAAATTCTAATCATGGCGTTGTATTAGCAATGCGTGCTCGTAGCAGAGCAGGATGGTGATCTTTGAGAAGTTGTTGGTGGAAGGCTATCTCTTTTTGTTACCTCAGTTTTTATTTTTTTGTTGATAGCTTTATATGGTGTGGACTATAAATTGTAAAATTATTTTATGAAATATTATTAAGCCGTGTATGAATGTGAATGAATGAATGTTGTATTACATATTTCCTATCTTTTTATGTGATCTTGATTGAATGACTTTATAGGATCCGATAGCTCAGGTAACTCGGTACTGAGTTAGTATCAACTAATTTAGTATCGAGCCGCCACACTAATGTCTTATAATGTGAAATTCATGGAAACCCAATTTCCATATTCAGTCCCCCAACTCAACCGAATCAGCCAAATCTGCTCCCTTTTTTCAATCCACCTCAACCCCACTCATTCAAGACCCATCATCCCCACATACCTCACCACCTACATTAACTTTACCATCCTCACTGTTAACCAACACCACCCACTCACAGTAAACTATCCCCACAACAGCCTCTCCATCAAATTCTCTAATCTCCTCAACACAAGATGTCCAACCCATACACCAAATTGAATCCCAAACACTATACCCAAACCCAAACCACCACCTCTCTCAACACACCCTATGCAAACTCATTTAAAAACGGGAACCATTCAACCAAAATCACTCAAAAATCTGATCGACAGCATAATACCCCATTACGAACTCACCTATTACAAAACAGTCGCCCACCTCCAACATTGGCAACACGCAATAAAGCCCTGATAAATCAGAATACTTGGATTCTAATTCCTCCTCAATCACATCATAACATATTAGGATGCAAATGGTCTTACCACACCAAACTAAATAGTGATGACACTGGCCTGCTACAAAGCCCGGCTAGTAGCGCAATGATTCAAACAAAACTATGGCACAAATTACTTTGAAACATTCAGCCTCGTGGCCAAAATGCCAGCCATATGGATTCTTCTAACCATAGCCACTCATCACAAATGACATATAGTTCAAATGAATGTATCCAATGCCTTCCTACACAAATGGCTAACTGAAGAAGTCTACATGCGTCAACTAAGAAGATTTGAGAATCCCACCTCCCCAACCATGTTTCTCTTAAAGAAAGCACTCTACGGCCTCAAATAATAACCACACCAATGGTATTCCACCCTCATAGATTTTCTACACAGCAAAAGGTTTCGAACAAGCACAATCGACCCTTTTCTCTTAAGTGTCGACACCTCCACAGCACCCAACTATCTTCTAGTCTACGTGGATGACATCCTCAATTCAACACTGGACCAAACCAAGCAGATCTTCAAGCCCTCGTCACCACACTCACTCATCGATTCTGAATGAAACACCTAAGCACACCAACCACCTTCCTTGGCATCTCCATTACGCCATCCAAAATAGGTCTTTTGCTCTCACAAGCCACATACACATCAAGCATTCTCCAAATAGCAAGAATGGCTCACTGCAGCACAGCTCCCACACCCATTATAAGCCAAAACCGAACAAATGACCTCTCAGCTCCATTCTCAAAGCCGAAACTTTATAAGCAGCTAGCAGAATCTCTTCAATATCTCACTATTACTTGTCCAGACATCAGATTGGTAGTCAACTAACTTTGTCAACACAGGCATCGTCCAACCCAAATAAATTTTGAACAGTTCAAAAGAACCTTACACTACATCAGAGACATTCTCCAAATAAGCATTCAGATAGATCCCAGCAACATGTAACTTCAAGTCTATGCAAACTTCGATTAGGCAAGAGAAGCAGATGATCGAAAATCTACAACCAACTACGGCACTCTACTTGGCAATACACCCATTTCTTGGAGCGCCAAGAAACAAGGCACAATGTCTAGATCATCCACAGAAACATAATATCGTGCTTTAGCTGCCACATCTACGGACATTGTATGGCTCTGCCGTCTCCTACAAAAATTAGGTCAACTATATCACATCCCACAAAAATTCATTGTGATAATATTTTAGCTATCACCCTTGTCAAGAAACCCATTTTCCATGCCAGGACCAAACATATTGAGGTCAACTACCACTGTATTCACGACTGCATTACAAGTGGAGCTCTCCTACAATCCTACAGAAGCTCGGAGCATTGACATACTCACCAAACCACTTCCAATAGTTCGCTACCACTCGCTTAGAGACAAACTCACCATTAACATACCGATGATGAGTTTACTGGGGCATAATAACCAGTGTATTACATATCAGTCCTTCATCCAAGCATGATTTAATTAGGATCATTAGTTGTGTCTCTATATATCTATATATATGTACTTATGTAACTACAACACTATGTAATGAATTGATTATAATTCCATGTGTGATTGCAGTACTATTTCCCTCAATCTCTTCCTGTCTACTGAAGTCACTACCTCAATATTCCATAACATCATATGCAGAGAGTTAAGTAACCTATAAACCCTAAAATAAGCTCCAATAGTAGTCAAATTTAAGAAGCTTAAGAAAAATTGACCAAAGCATTTTTGTTTGTATCTTTGCATAAATTAGCATGCACATTCTAGTTTGAGGCTAGACATTATTTCTAGAAAGAGTAGATCATCTGAAATGTTTGGATTAAACAGATCACCTCAACAATTTTTCCAGAAACCTAATTCTTTTTTTTAGGTTCTAGAACTTATGTAAGCTCTATTATAACTTTGTTTTATAATAAAAAGAAATGTTAAGTCGAAATAGGATGTTTCAATTAAGATGTATTTTTAGAAAAGTTTGTACTTTAAAAAAATCATTTTGAATGGTCATTGCAATGATGTCATTTGGGGGCGATCTTGATAGAAACTTCTTCATAAGCTTTAGGATTTAATTCATGCTTTATTGTGAATATATAAAATCGTTTCAATATTTATAAAATAAATATGATCTTGGATAATATTTGGTGTGAAATGTCTTATTGAGAACATGAGTAAGATTACTTCAGTTCCATAAAATTGTGCAAGGGAATGAATGGTCACTCTGGCTTGCAGTGACCAGACTGAAGCATTTAACATTCATTTTTGGAGTATTTCATTCTCATTTTTCAAGTGTATACACGCTAAATACTCTATAAGATATATGTTTTTATGAATGCACAATGTTTTGGTGTTCAAATTTGCCAACATCCATAACTATCTGTTACAATTCTAGGATACATACTATCAAATTTCATAGTAATGCACTATTGCCAATTTTATGTCTGAGCCTGAACCAATGCAGCTTATCATAACGTGAAAGTTATGATTCCAAATGGAAAAAGAACAACTATGTGCTGCAGTAAAAAGGATAAATAATGTCAAGATTTCCTTTAAGAAACTTTTGTTCAGATAAAATAACTTTCAATTACGAACCTTTTGTTGAGCAAAATAACTTTAAGACTAAAATCATTGCTCAAGAAACCAGTAAATTGATAAAAATAAATGCTTTCACGAGCACAAGTCTATCACATGGTTTAGCTAGACAATGAAGGTAAGATGGAGGGTGTGTAGGTACACTCTCCATGCACTGTTGCTGGCTGGTTGATAAAAAGGCCTAGAGCAGTTGTGTTGATGATTGAAAGTGTAGTTTTATGAGGAAAATTTTTGAGAACTTTAAATGTGTTTCTTATGGCTTGTAATAATTAAATTATTCTTTGATGATATTTATTACATTAAGTTTTTAAATGGTTGTGTAGTATTGTAATATGTTCGTGACAAGGCTTATGATATTTCCATTGTAGTTCAATCTTCCCAAACTAAATCTTACGGGATTCTTGAAGGACTTCAAGTTAGGTCGCTACAAGATGCCTATTTATTTTTTAGTTCACATCATGTAGGTATGTTAGAAGTAAAGCAAAAACAAATTGAGTAGTGGGACCAATGTAATTAGTGTTAAACGTCAAATAGCTTAGGTAGTCCTTTCACCAGGCCCTTTAGAAGCTCAATTGACTAAACCTTCATAGTAAATGACTTAAATGGGACGATCAGCCATAATAACAAATAATTTCTCATTTAGGGGTTGTTTGGCAAAAGATAATCTGAGAAAATTTGAGTGTAAAATAATTTGAATACAATGTAATCATATTACTTTGCTACTTTTTGGTAATTTTAAGAAATTTAACATTTTTCTGTTTGGCATAAAATAATATGTGAGTACGGTGTTTTGAGTAAAATGGGGGAATAAAATTACCCCATAACAATATTTTTTTTAGGGTTTCGTTGGTGCAAAACGAATAAATAAATCGTTCGTTCGAACGATGCGTTCGTTTGAACAATTCACTCGTCGTTCTAATGATTCGCTAGTCGTTGGAATGAATCATTTGATTCGTTCGAATAAATCGTTCGATTCGTTGGAATGGATCGTTCGATTCGTTCGAATAAATCGTTTGATTCGTTCGAATGAATTGTTCACTTTGTTCAAACAAAGGATTTAACAGAATTGTTCGCGGAGAAGATGACCAACGGAATCATCCGTCGTAATCGTTCCGACTGTAAGAATCGTTCGTTCAAAAGATTTGTTCGTTTGATTGGTTCAAACGAATGAAGGATTCAACAAAATCGTTTGCCGAAGAAGACGACCAGCGGGATCGTTCGCCGACTGCAAGAATCATTCGTTCAAACAATTGAACGAAATACCTCTCCGCTCGGCTACTCCGCATGACCGTGTAATCTCCAATCACTCTCGATTATGGCATAATCAATTTCCGATTTTCTATATATATTAACACAAAATTGAATTATAGTATAAAATTTTTCACCCGTTTACTTCAACGAAATGTCGATAATCTCAATTTACTCGAAAAAATTTTACTTTACACCTGTTTTACCTCAATCCAAACAGACCCTTAACCATTTACCTTTAAGTTTGCTTGCACCAACATTAAAGAGATGTTGAAAACTGATAACAAAAAAATGTACACAAAAAAACAAAGAATTGAAAGTTCAGTTCTAAGAAGAATATGAGAGCATCTTACCATCCCAGAGCCAATCAGATATTGAATTGTCTTCTCGATTTTATGCATATCTACTCTTCCACTAAGGTAAAGATACTTGTTAAGGAGGTCGCCATGCCGATTTTCTTCCGCAGTCCAAGCCCTAGTCCAAATAGCCCAAGAAGTAAGGCTTGCACCTGTTTCATCTCGGACACCATCAAGGGTATTCAGCATGGTTTGGTAAGTAGGTAGAGCCTCTTCTGTAACCATATCTCCAACCAAAGCAACAAAATAGTCATCAGGAATTTCTTTTGATCGTTCTCTCAATTCCTTAATTTCATCTTGGAAGCTCTCTGCAGAAGGGTCTGGCAAAAAATCCTGTGGCTGCCAACATTTCTCCACAGGTTTAAGATGTACCAGAATGTTATCATTTGCCCAATTCTCCAAGGACTTGAACATCTCAACCTTCTGGGGTAGCATGGAGTGAGTGATTTGCTCATGTACCTCACGTGGGGGAGTGAAAGGCTTTTTTTGCATCACCGTCCTAGTTTCATTAAAAATAAAAATTAATAAATAAATAAGTCATGAAAAAGCAAAGCGATTTTAAATAATATATTATATAGTAACGACCAGATTCACGTGCACAAATATTAATGATCACAATCAATATTTGTTCACAGAGAAATAATATTCTAGAAATTAAGGTAAAATTAATATAATCAGCAACTTATAACTATATTAAATAATAATGCCAAGCCCATAACAAATCAAAGAAGTCGTAATACACGTGACTGCAAAAGAGCTAACATAGAAAAGTTCTTTTATGTGCTACAAACATGTATACGTTAATATGACATAAAAATTTATCATCAGTTTTATATAATCTGATCAAGAAGCGAAAAACCATGATCTAAGAAAAACGGTTCAAAGAAATGGAACGTATCTCAATTTTACCACATCACACCACCACCAGCAAATATCAAAAAATTTGAAGTAAATAAATCAAAGAATTCAAGCAAATTTCCCCCAGAGAGAAACTGAACCAAACACCTCGGTACGGCTTCACTGTGTATGAGACGGTTTAGGAAAAACTGTAGCATCCTCCAGCTGTAAAAGTAGAAGCCACCAGCAATACTTTGTGTAGCTATACTTGAAATAAGAGAAACTTAAGAACCAAACAGTTTAACAGCAACAGCACATGCAAAAAAAATCTAAGATTGGGCAACACTCACATGCTCTACTCTATTTAAATCTGAAATTTAAAAGATAATAAATCGAGGTAAGAAAATGTCTAAAACCCCACGAGGATCATCAAAATGAATAAAACACGTTGAAACAATATTTTATACAATATAGAATGCAGAAACTGTTTCAATAAAGATACATAAAAGCAAAGATAAGAATATTGAAGGACATAAGTAAATGTCATTTGTTATGTGAAACTGCATTTATAGGTTACCAGCAAATACAAAGTAATGCATTAGATTAAATCATGATCAGCATTCAATTGGAGATAAGCAAGCAACTTAGAAAGGCATCAGACAAAGAACCATCTCTGAGTCAGAGATTAGCAGGTGCGAAGACTCATTTCAAAATGAAGACCAAAATCAGTGAAGGGTGTGGCAAGAGGGCATTGGGATTTTGCAATATTATGGGACATTATCGCCTATCATTCATAAATGTGGGGATAAACACCTAGCCATTCCTAACAAGCTGGGAAGTTAGTAGCCCAACTCTACTAAATGCTTAAGAAAACAATTTCAAGATCAAGTAATTAGCAGATAACTATTAACCCCTAACAAGCCCAAATTAGTATGATTTGATACGGATTTCTTCTAAGTTTTAGATTTTTTGTGTAACTGCTATGGAATTCATTTAATTGATATTAGGGCATGACTGAGAGTTTTATCTAAAAAGATTTGAGACATAATTCATATACATAGCCTTTATTTATACAAGGAACTAAATGGGCTGTTTGTTTAGTGGAGATGGTGAGAGTGTTTGTGAGAGATTGTGAGTAGTCAGTTATTCAGGGTGTTTTGATGAGTTACGTATTATGCAATCTCTTTCTTTATCTCCATAAATTCTTTAGAAATGAAGATTTACGATCTAGTGGTTGTAAACATAAGTGTTACAATACTGAACCATGTAAATCTTTATTAATTGTTTGTTCTTTTGATTCAATAATATATGTTAGCTGGCATATACTCTCTCGTGATCGTTTGAGAATGTGGGCATTCCTTCGCATCACTTTTGTTACAACTGTTGATCTCAACTAAGAAACCAGCAGTCATATCAAAGCTGCACCTCCAATAAATCATTAGGAATGGTACACACAATAGCAATTACTCCAAAATTAAGATAGCGCAGATCAAATCAAAAGAAAAAAAAAAACTAAACAAGATAAAATCTCACAGCAAGAAAAACTCATGCCACAGGAAAAGGCAAAAGAAAAAGCTCCCAATATGCAATAAAACTAACTATCATGCAATCCGATTAGGACAAGCTAAGCAAATAATGAAAGAGTAGCTACCACTTCATGCAAAATGGGGGAAATTACCTCCAAAATTCTTGATCGCGAAATTGTCAAAGCAAGATAGCAAAGAAATATACGCCTCAACAGATTATGACAAACAGTAAGATACTTGTAATCGAAAAAAAAAAATACTTCATAGCGAAATCAAATTTCAACCCAAATCAGAATTAATTAACGAATGAACCCCAAATAGGCGAAATGTACTTAAACAAAGAAGAACAGAGAAAGAGCCTACCGGGATGGAGTGCCAACGGTGGACGCCATGAAAAACTGCGAAGATCGAGCGATGGCGCCACGCCCGCCGCTTGCATGTGCCCGGGAGGCACAGAGAAAGATATCCGATTGATAAACCAATCCTGAAGCCATATTCCAGCTCTTCTGATCTCGTGGGCTTTCAAATTCGTTGGAATATGAAGAAAGGGGAGCAAACGTTCTCTATTTCTTCCACTGCCTGAAGAAGAGAGAGAGAGAACGAAGGAAAGTGAGCGGAGCAGAACCCCACTTTAATAACAGCCGCTGAGGCCGACTAAATGCGGAACTTCTATTTGAAGATATAATTACAGAGTTGCCCTTGTCTTGCTTCATGCGATTTCTTGCATTTACAGTTGTGCACACGTTTTGATAAAAGGTGCTGGTGGGTTTCCCCCGATTTCCAAGATGCAGGCAGGCTTAATTTTAGAAGATAACTCTTTCAAAACTTTTAAAAATATTTTTCTTTTTTTTTCTTTTTTTTAAATCATAATTTTAATTAATATATCTCAATTATTATAAATTAAATATTAATTTTAAATATTTTAATAATAATTGGGCACTGAAAATGATATATTTAAGAGTGTTGTAGTTTTTTTTTTTTTTTTAATATATATGCCATTAATAAAAATGAAACAATATATATATATATATATCAAAGAATTCAAAACTAATAATTTTTTTATTCTCAAGTATAAGAAAAAATGTATTTCATCTTATTATTTTCTAACACATAAAATTTTCACATACTAATCTTATTTAATCATAGTTAATGCATACTTTCTCTAAATTAAATTTTTATCTATAAATATTAAATTTTAGAGATTAAATATAAATAATACAATATTTAAGTATCATGAAAATATGAGAATTCTAATTATGAAAATTTGGATCCCTTAAACTTATCTATATTCCCACTCATATTTGTATATAATTTAAAATTATGTATGCATTATAGTTTCATATTTAAAATCAACAAGTATGATTCAAGATTTTATATTTTGTATGAGCATTGATTTGAGTGATTAATTAAGAAAATTAGAGAAATATTAAAAGTAATTAAGATTTATAGTGATTGGGGTATGTGTTAAATATTTATTTGAAGTATATTTGATTGATCATGATAAGGACATATCTAATTTATAAATTTTAGATTAGTGGGAAAAATTCATAAATTAAAGAAGTGTTTTGATACATAGGTCATAAATACCTCCAAATATTTTTCAAAAGTACAAAAAATATAATTTTCTCTTAAAAATTAGCATTAAATTTATTTTTATATGTGGGACCCACTAAAAATAACATATTTTTAAATGTAGACCCTAGTCATTCAAACTCTTAAGAAGTGATTTAGGAGCCAAATAATAATTTTCATTAAAGAAATTTAGCTAAGCAAAGTTAGGAAAGAAAAAACATAAGAGCACAACAATTTGCAATATTTTGATATGGGAAAATGTGTATATCCATTATCTCTCCCGTAAAGCTTTTACTACTATGTAAATGAAAATACAATACATATTTGATAATTTAGGATTTATACGAAGACTTTGTGCTAAATTAAAGATTATTAACATCAGGTGTATTAAACTTTTCGCAGGATCCTATCGGGCTTATTTATGAAAAATGGAAAAGAAAACATTTATCGCAGAACATTCATCACAAACAATACAGAACCATAATTAAACATTTCATACATTCAATTTTATGTACAAAATATTGAATAAAGTTCAATGTGCAACATTCGTCATCATTTTTAATATAAAAAATGAAATTTAAATCATATTTTTGTTTTATTAAGGCATCTGGGTACATCTTCAATGACTTCCAAGATGGGCTTTTAAGCTAAGTCTTGTTCTTCATCGAGCTACGGACCTGACAAGTGAAAAGTGATAAGATATTTGATTCTAGTTAGATTTCTTCGAGTACTTGAATATTACATTTACATTAAAGTATATTTAAGCTGAATGTATAAAAACATCAAAATAAGCACATATCACAAAGCATTTTCATATCTTTCTTATCATAAATTATATTATCACAATTATAGAAGTAAATACATGTTTTATGTATAAATTGGAAACATCATTCTACCAAGGCAAGCACAGAACATAAGCCATATTCATGTGTGTCTATCTGATCTTTGGTTCCTTATTATATTATCACATAACTTATACCAAACCCCTCATAAGCATGATAGGGTCTCCTTATATCCACCAAATGGATTCGCCAAATTTATAATATATTTATTTGTACAAATTCATAACATACACATGTATGAGCCCATATTAGTTTCATATAAAGCATAATAAAACTTTCTAAAAATAAGGCTGCAATGTGTCAGTATATTCAAAAAATGTATTGTATACTAATATGTAAGAACTAACAAAAAGTATCAAATCATAGCTCAATTAGCAATGCAATAGTGAAAACACAAAATTTGATATAAGTATATCTTTTATTAGTTTGTATTAAGGAAAGTGACTTAGAGGTCTAGTTTATATAAAATAGAAATTTCATTAGTCTATTTTATGATTTTTCTTCATTGTTTCTCTTATTTTAAGGTATTTATATTTACGATGATTCTTATATATGTGTGCGCGTGTGTGTGTGGAATATTCTACTGTATTTAGGTTTAATTAAATCTAAGGAAAAGAAAAAGCTAGTCTATAACTAGGACTAAGTTAATAACTCAAGTGTATGAATGTGCGCTTAAGCCAAAAGCTCATAAAATTTTATGTTCAATATTATATTAATTATATGTAAATATGCATAATTCTAAAATCAAATAAAAGAGTGGGGAGTGACTTGAATTGCTTTATTTATTTATAAAGTATACCCAATTGGTAGGTTTAGCTAAGATAATTCCCATATGGTTACATTATCACTAAATGGAATGAGGTCTACTATAAGTTTGATATACTATAATAAGTCCATATAATTTAATTGGGTCTCTAATATATTTTTTTACTATTAAGAAGTTTAAGAGGTATTTATTTTAGAATTTATTATATTAGTGGTGAAGTTTAGAGTGGTAGCTAATTCTTCCCAAAGCCTACTAAGATCCTCATACTTAGTTAAAAATGATTTCTAAAGTATTATGGTGGGTTAATTTATCATTAGAATTCTTATTTATGGTTTGTATGGCTGTCGGTACCATTGTTCCTTCATAAGATGCTAAATTTTCAAGGCACTTACTTTGAGCCAGCCAAGGCGATCTTTATGGGGTTTGAGATATTGAACTTAATGATCTAATATTAAGGTCAAAAGTCCATAATAAGGATGTTGTTATACTATAATATAGTAATTTGAGAGTAAAATTTAGTATTTATGCTTATTTTAGTTGGCTTGGGACATGGTATTCTTAAAATAAAATTATAAGTACTACTCTTAAGCTTTTCTTTGAAATATCTTCAATTCCACTTGATACTTAGGTTAAATGATTGCCTCAATGGTTTACATTATGTTCCTAGGGTATAAAATGAGTTCTCAATAGCCACTAATTCATAATTTAAGTTTACTTTTGTGACGTCCCCCAATTCTCATGCCAGCGAGGACACGGGGAATTGAGGTTACGTCTGTATGTGAGGATTGTAGCTGAGATTTAGAATAATAACATGAATTTCACAGATATTTGCTCAATCAATTTGAAAATAAGAAAAAATTGATATTTTATTTTGATATGATAATTTACACTATTTATAATAGTAGGCTTTCTTTATTTTAAATATAGGAAATAAATAAGAAAATGAAAGTACAACGACTGATTATTTAGGGCTATTACAGTTCTTCAGCGATATCATGACCTAGCATTTATAATGAAAATGCCTAGGTTGAGCACTCGTTAGAGAAAACTCTATATACTTTGGATATCATTAATTACATTCTATATAAATGAAAAATATGGAATAAAATTTAAGTAAAAATGTAGGGAAATAAAGTAATTGAAAAGACCACTTTTCTTTTATTGAGGAATACTATAGCTTTTTATATAAATTAACTTTGAGCAATCATTAAAATAATAATAAAAATAATTTATTTCAAATAAGTTATACTATAATAAGAATTGAATATTTTTATTTTGAAAATGAATAAATAATAATAATAATAATAACTTCATTTGAGATGGGAAAAATCTCAAATCTTGAGGAATTAAACACGTATGTTTGATTATCACAATTGCATGCGGGTGCGCGTGGTAGCTGGCTGCTTTAAAAAAAATTAAATAATAATTAAACTTAATTGAATTATCCAAAATTTAATAATCAAATGAGCTCTAAAAAATACCAAAAATTCACCTCTAGTTAATTTGGGAGTGATGAGCTCAAAAATAAAATTGGATTTTAATTTTGAGATAAATTTAATTATCTTAATTTTCTGATTATTTAAATATATTAAAATATTCGAAAAATTTGACGACTTCCAAAAATTCTCAAAATTTAATCCCTAGCTAATTTGGGGGTGAGGAATTCAATAGAGAAGTTGGATTTTCGATCCAAAGTTAATTTAATTATTTCATTTTTCTTAATTAATTAATTACCTAAATTATGGGATGATCTCATTGATCTTCAAATCGGACCAAAACTTTGAGTTTCACACTTAATGATGATTTAAGACTAGTGAAAGTAGTTTAAGACTAATTAGGCTAGGTTTAGTTTAAGTAATAACCTCGGGTTGTTATAGCCTTCCTCTTTGTATCCATCTGGAATTGGTAGTGTTCTTAAATGCAAGCTGCTTCGATAAGTTCAGCAAAGTGTTTAAAATGGTGGGATACTAGATGTACTTTAATGGAGTCTCTAAGTCCCTTCATAAACCTATTGCATCTGGCAGCCTTTGTTCAAACCAAATCTGGAGTGAGCCTTGACAATCTTTAGAATTTCATCTCATACTCAGTAACAGACTTTCCTCCTTGTGGGAGTTGAGTAGTTCATCATCCAACATAGTCTGTGCCAATTGAGGAATGAACTCTTCTTTGGAAACTTCAATAAATGATTCCCATGGAATATTTTCCATTTTGAAGTCTACAAACTTAGTGTTGTGCTCATTTTTTCACCAATATTCTGCTTCATCTTAGAATATATGAGTGGTCAAACGGATGGCCTCCGAGTTTGGACACTTGATGCTTACTAAGTTGTTTTCTACCAGTTTTAACCATTTGATAGTATCCATGAGGTTTATGGACCCATTAAATGTTGGTGTTCTCACACTGAGGAAGTTGTGTAGTATCTCATTTGCTGAGAAGTGAGAAGTAGATGGGGCCGCTACATTGATAATTGAAGGTTGTTGATCAGTGAGGATTCTCTGAATTTCTTAAGCCTGGTGAGCCTGACTTTCAATAAAGGCTTTCACCAAACCAATGAGAGAATTTACATCTATTAATCTGCTACTAGAAGAAATAGTGTTATTAATTAGATTAGCCATGGACTAAGAATTAAGATGTATAACTGAAATATTAAGAATATAAATTTCAAAAGATAAAACATGAGGTATCTTCTCATTAATGCTTTAAATGATGAGTTATATATAGTATGTAGACTGAAGAGCAAAAAGAAATGTAAGTGAAGATCACAGCTAAGGTATCATAATCATTTGTAGAATTTTACTACAAAAGTTATATATAAGTCATCATAGGTGATAATTATAACAATCCAAGATTATTACTCAGCTTAATTTGAGCTTAATCATATCTTGATTATCATTCTGTTAATTTCATCTAGCTATTAGAATCAATCCCTAAAGATTTGGCGCGATTCGGAGCTAAATCCAATATTTTATGTTATTTTTAATATTTAATTAATTAGAAATTTGAGGTATTTATTTTGACCTCGAAATCAAAATCCGACTTCACCGTTGCTATCGTCACCCACAAATTAATTATGGGTGATATTTTGGACGCATTTGGAAGTCATCGGATTTTCACGAATATTTTAATATAATTAAATATCCCAAAAATTAGCATAATTAAATAATCGTCGGAATTAAAATCCGACTTCGTAGTTGAATTCCTCACCCCCAAATTAGTCAGGGGCAAATTTTTGAGAATTTTCGGAGTGCATTTCAAAAATTTGAATTTTTAAATAATCAAAGAAAATAAATAAGGGATTATCAAGTCCTTAATTTGCAATTCCCCCCTCCCCTCTCTCCTAGCTGGCACCATATTCGGTGCCCCTCCCTCCATGGCACGCACACAAGAGTTGGCTGAGAGCCATCTCTTCTTCCCTCACCCCATGCCTTTAGGCTCCTTCATGATGGCTCCCTCCTCCTCCCTCTCCCTAGGCTCATCATTTCTCCTTCTCCTTTAAGAAGGAGCTTAAGCTCCTTCTTCATCCTCATTTGGCAAAAGTTGTAGCTCTCTCTTCCTCCATTGATGGGCTTATGTTAAACAAGAAGAAGTTCAGCTCATCTCCAAGCTTGAAGAAAACTGAGGTTTCTTCTTCTTCCTTTAAAGCTAAGGTACCTGTTTCCTCCTCTCCTTTGTCTTCTTCATATTGCTACTATACTTGTTTGTATCTCTAGAAACTCATAATAGAGTAAGGAAGCCATTAAGGCTTATTGAAGCTTCTCATTTCTATGAAAAATGCATGCTATATTTTCATCCATTTTGTATACCCTGTCATTTCTTCATATTTTTCGTATAGCTAGGATGCTCCGTTTGTGCCGATTTTAATGTCGATGGAAAGGTATCGGATAGACCTTTCCATTAATATATAGCACCACTCATAGAATACTCTGGAATGGGAGTATTTGAGCTCAAAAGTAGGTCTTACAGGTTTCGTCCTAGCAAAATCGCCGTCTGGCGCTGCAGCACGCTGCAGCGCCCAAGGTTGTAAAACGGGCCGCTGCAGCGGTATTTCGGAAAATATATAAAAATCAACAATTAAATTAATTAAATAGTAAAAATCTCAAGTTGGACCGCTGCAGCGCGCCATAGCGCGCTGTAGCGGGCTGTAGCGAAATTTCGGGAAAACTTTAGGAAATATCAAAAATAAATTAATTAAACAGTTATTTCGCAAGTTGATCCGCTGCAGTGCGCCATAGCGCGCCACAATAGGCCGCAGCGCTGAGAGTGCCACCGCGCGCCGCAGCGCTAAAACCGCCACAGCGCGCTGCAGCAGCAGAAGCGCCACAGCGCGCTGTGCGCCCAAAATTCCAAAAACTGCCCAGATTTTTGTAAAACTGCCCAGTTTTGGCTGAAATGGCCAAAACTTCTTTGTTTTTTTCATTTTAAGGTCCTTAGGACCCTAGTGGGATTGATTTATATCAAATGTGAACCTATTTTAATTAAAATTGAATATTTCATAAAATTTTATATGGAAATTAAGTTTGAAACCTAGTCATCTTTAATAAGTGCTCAATACCTAGAATTTTAAGTGTTTGAATTGAATAAGTATGTCTCAACAACTAAGTGATATGAAACCTAAGTCTTTTTGAATTATAATCAAATGCTAATCCTTTTGATTTGATTTAGATTTTGATTAGTATTAATTACATTCTATTCTATGTCATCTTTATATTTATATGTTTTCATAATATTATGATATATGTTAGAGAACCTAAGCATTTATTTGGACACCTAATCATGTATAAATGACATTAAATTTCAATTAAACCTAAGAATCTTGATAACTCGATTAAGTAAATAATGCTGAATCTAAACCTAAAATTGCCATCAATAATATACTAATAATACATTAATTTGTCATTGACTTTTAAACTAACCTTTGGTCTTAATGGTAGAGAGGTTATGGGTTAAACCATAACTTGTCTTGATTAAGATCTAAACATTAATCACTTAATCAATTAACTTGATTGAAAGATAATATAATTGATATTATTCCAATAATGCATCTGATTTCGTATTTATCTTAAATTATTGAATTAGAAGTGTTAAGGTTAATATTTAAATCTGTATGATTGAATCATCCGAATCTAAACTTTAGATCTTTGATTTTCTCTTATATAAGATTATTATCATAAAATGGATAATTAAATTATAATAATTTATAAAATGATCTAACTCTAATAAGATCTTTGATTTCATCTCATGATTGTAGAATATGATAGGATTAGATGAATCTTATTCATCTGATCTGATCACTTTAACCCAAACTAGTAAATATACCTTGAATGTTAACTTAAGAAGTAAAAAGTGAGATCTTAAGGGTCTTACTTTAGGATCATTCTTGAAATGTCTAAAGACCTTAATTATTGATACCTTGAGGTAGGAAGAGCTTTTATAACTTTTTGAGGTAGAAACTTAGATGATCCTTCATAACTTCAGAAGTTGAACTTGATATCTTATAGTAGGAATCACCTAAAGTACTTAAAATATGACTTGTTCCTTACAGTAGCAACCTACATATAATGATCTTTTGATCATACCCTTGGAGCCTTGTGTAGGATACACCTATTTAGAGTAAGGATTAATATCTTTGATAAATCTTTATTTATTAAATAGAGTTATCTGGACCTAGATTATTGGTTGGTATAGCATGGTATACTCATATTACTAGATTATTTCAGTAATATCCAGGATTAGTTGATTCACTACAATGTGGACTTATGACCAGGTGCTATCCTAAGGGATTATATGAATACAGTCCCATTAGAGTAAATCTTTTAAGACTCAGAGTGTTATAATTAGTGAACAAGATCCTTAATTTGAGATATAAACTGCGACCGGGTTCTGCCTCCTATCGTAGTGCACTTTGATAAGTGCAGTTTAAGCAAACTAAGTATCCCAAGTCACTTTACGTAGAACACTAAGTATGCTTGTAATTAGGTCATTTAACGGCTTAGCTTGAGATATAAATTGTGACCGAGTTCTGCCTCCTATCGTAGTGCGCTTTGATAAGTGCAGTTTAAACAAGCTAAGGGTTAAATCCACCTTTATTGCAAATATGATAAATATGTATATACAATCATCTCAGCTAATGATTTTCAAGTAAACTCTCAACGTTAACCAAGTATCAAACTAGAATGTAAGAGTCAAAATCTTTTTAGTAGGATTCTACACAATGGAGACCTTGAATTCATTATTAAATTTTAAGCATTTTCCAGATTTTGGATTTACCTCATATAGTTAGAAGCATGAGCATGACCATAAGCATGATGTCTGAGTATCAGAATGATGTATGAGTATTAGTGATGATTTATGGGTTACAGAATATTGCATACATTGATTAGGAAATTTCAAGATGCATCGGCATCATCAGTAAACGGTATTCCCAACTGGATGTATGTGTACATTGGACCGTATTACTCATAGCAGTTCAGTGATATTTTGGTTGCATATCAGTGGCATACGGTATTGTGGCATATTCAGATGCATAGTTTCAGTGACATACGGCATAGTTTTATATATGATTACTCAGTTTCAGATTCATTATTAATTTGGTTTACCTTCAGTATTCAGTTTACAGTTCAATTTTATTTTACTTCACCTTACTTCAGTTTTGTACAGGTTTATATAGTCTTATGCTTTCAATTGTATTTACAGTATTTCTACAGATTTAATCATATTATATAAATGTTAAATAAATAACTAGAACTGTTTAGACTAGTTTCGATGTGTTAGACTTATTATCTAACACGGGGTACTTTTGGGATCCGGCAATTTGCAAGATCTTGAGCAGTATATTGAGCCAGGTCAGAAGGACACCTAGGGGATTTAGGAGGAGCCCGTAGAGTACTAGTGGACTCTCTTCCAATTTTACTACTTTTCTGCTTAATTTATTTTCAGTTCAGTACTTAGCTCTATGTCTATTATTTAGTAAATGTTTGTAATAATTCTGGATGTATTTTCTTTTCTTTTCTGAGATGAATGTTTTCATATAGCTTCTATGATGAATGTTTCTGGATGTTTGCTTTAAGCTTCCACACTCTATTATATACTACTTATACTTTGTATTGTGATATGATCAGTATACTAGAAATACTGATATCTTATGCATATATTGGATTCTTCATATTGTATTCTAAACCCAATGTATGTATTTATCTAATACTTATGATAAGGATATTACTCTTATCTTAAGTATTAGTTCTCAACCTTTCTTGAGGTTGAGTCAATAGCCCTCCAGACGTGCTTAGTTTTCAGCTCTTCGGGGAGACGGGTTATTCCTCCCCGAGTGGCGCGCCACTCTGCCACCGATATGATTATACTCATCCATTACGCACGGCGACGGGGCGAGGCGCTACAATAATACACTGTCCTCTCTTGCACTTTATTCTTAACCTTAAATGCGCTTTGGCCCACCATTCTTCAGCTCTTTTGCATAGTAGTGTAACTAGGATCTAAAGACGATAGTCATCTGGACATGCCGTCTCATAGAATGTAATGGTCACAAAAATCAGCCACTTTCAGGCAAGTGTTGGGAAGTTAGAGCCTCTAAACATGGGGTAGTATAAGATTTTATTGATATAACAACCCTAAGTTATTATCCAGCTTAATTTAAGCTTAATCATTACTTAATTTTTATTCTATTTTGTTCATATTGTCATTAAAACTTAACCTTAAAATTTTGGGGTCAATTGGACCTCAATAGGTTAAATTGACAATTTTGTCAAATTAGGAACCCTAGAATATAACAAAATATTCTAATCTCCAAGTCAAATTTTGATTACATTTTTGAATTCCTCATCCCCAAATTAGTTAGGGGTGCAAGTTTGAAAATTTTTGGAGGTTATTTAGGTCATAATTAAATCTATTTTAAATATGAAAAATTACATAATGGGGTTCCAAACAATTCATATTTTCATTCTAACCCTCTACCAACAGTTTGGAATCCATTGTACGGACCGCGAACGATCTGCTACGAAGCCCAGGTCACACGACTGCGAAACCCGCGCCATCTGACAATCAAAGCCTTCAATCTGTCGGCCCCGATTAAATCCCATTCACACTCGCTCGTGAACCGTCGAATCATGACCATGATCTGATGTTCTGGATTACCCCCGCAATCAGCAGTTAGGATCCGTAAGATCTAGACCATCGTTCCCTTCCTTCGATCTATCAGATGGTCTCTCCTTCTCCCATGACAGTGGATCTTCGTCCCTATAGAATTTGCACCTAATAATGGAGATTGGTTGTGCCCCGTCCGTAGAACTTGTCCCCCACTCCTTCTGGCCACGTCAGCAAACCGTTAGGATCTTCCCTAAGGTAGTTAGGCATCGCAAGCAAGCTCTAAGGCTCGATTGACCCAATTTGGGGAATTGGAGAGCTCAGCCCTGACCCGAACTCTCAGGCTATGCTGCAATGACCCCAATATCGGATAGGAGATTAATCCAACATTGGAGTGTTACCTTAACATATAATATCTAATTAAAAGAAAACTAAGTAAATATTGGATGTTAAGTGGCCAAGTCACTTTATGAGTAGTTATTAAGTTAAAATAATTTGCAATAAAAGTAAATATGAAGATATGAAACAATGCAAGTATAGGTAATACAACTAATAATTATCTACTCATTCAATCCAAGCAATTTTAAAATAAGTAAATTCAGCACATAATATAGGTAAAAATATCACAAGCAGTTTAAGTTATTATATGTCTTTAATTGAAAGAGTAAAAAAATAAATGACTCTCTTACATGAATTAAAAGTGTAAGTAAATTAATAGAAAGCGAAGCATTTCTTTATTATAGCTCTCCAGGTACTAGGTTCAGCTTCACCTGAATTATAATGCTCCCAATCTATCATATTTTAGTATTTAAAAATGATAGCAAAGTTAAGAAAAGAAAAAGAGTAGTTAGACTAAATAGTCTAAGCAAAATTTAAAATTGGCAAACGTTTATAAGATCTTCTGGAATTCATAATTATTTTACAATTTGAATAAGCAAAGGAGCATTTGGAAGCATTCAAGTAAGGAAATAAAGTAAACACAACTGTAAGAAAGAACAGCTGAAAGTAAGATGAGTAAGAGCACTCACATGTATTATCTTTATAGTCTGCAACCAAAAAGAATAAGAAAAAAATATCCTAAAAGAGGTTAGAAATTACTAAAGTACATTTTAAAGTAAAAGAAATGAAACATATATATGTTTAAATGAAATTATACTAAGTAAGCAAAAGAAAAATAATAAATCATTTAAATAAAAATTAAAGCAACATACATTGTATTCTATATGAATTATAAGTAAGTAAAGTACAGTACTGAAAATAGAAAGTGCAAAGCATAGTAAGTAAAGAAAGATCTTAATCTCATTGACTAAGAATGTATAGTCTAGAACTATACAATGGAAATATAGCTAAAAGACTATGATGAGATCTTACAATCAATATGATTGTATAAGACTCATATAATATTAGTTGAAGTTATTTTATGGAAGCTTCATTCTACGGGCACATATAAAATGATATGAGGAGTTAAGCATGTCTACCCAACTAATAAGACAAAGCGGGGTTTCAATAAAAATAACACTCATATTCACCCTCTGAGAATGTGAGATCTCCTTATTACTCCTATAACCTACCCTTGGTTATTCACCTTAATTTAAACCCTTATAATTTTATTGTAAAAGTTTTATTTATTTACAATATCTTATATGTATGTTCAAAGGAAGAGGCTCAAAGCTAAGCAAGTAATTAAGGAAATTCAAATAATTATAAACTATATAATATCCAGAGTTATCTAATTTTAATGATCTACTTAATAATTGAAGTTATTTGAGCTCCCAATTGACTTACATATATTTATCTTCAAGTCAATTTAAATAAATAGTAGAAGTGATAGAAGTTTGGAAAATAGTATTTTTATTTAACTTATAAAGTGATAAAATAATTTATAACTATATTCAAGCAATTGGAACTTATCCTACACTTGTTCTAAGCTAATTAAATCAAATTGATTAATGATTAGAGTTTAGGAAACTAGTAGGAAAGAGTGAAATTGAAGGTTAATTAAACTAATTGAAGTGAAGGTTAGAGTACAACATACTAATTTCATCTAATTAGTTTATAAATTGGAAGGTATCAAATCAAATTAATCACTAACTTAACTAGAATTAATTGATAGAAAATAATTAAATATATGAGAAAGATGAGATTGATAACTACAAACTCTAATTTACTAAAGTTTATAAATTAAGGAATCTTATAGGATGCCTTAGATCAAAATGAATAGCTAAGGAATTCTTAATTCAAATATTAGAGAACTTAAAAGAAAATTAAGAACTTAAGGAGAAATGAAAACTAAAGATTTAAATTTAATAATTAGAACACTAGTTTTATAGATTCTCTAAATGAAATTAAACATACAACTAGAACACATATTCTCAACTTACTAGATGAAAGAATTAACATTAAGTTTAATTCAATTCATAGAATATTAAATTTAATGAATTCATAACATGATAAGAATGCAGATTATTTGAAATCAAAAAGCATGGGCTATATAAACTAAGATCTTGATGACAATTCATGAAAATTAAGATCCTAAATTCCACATAAAGTATACAAAAATAAATTGAAGAATTGTATTTAGAATATGCTATGTAAATAGTCTCACTAAATTCAATACATTATAATTACATGAGTGTGAAAGTTACCAATCTTAGTTTGAAATAATATATCTCAAAAGATCACATGTAATTTATGATTTTAAATTCAATCTTATAACAATCCTACTAATGATGAAGATTAATTCAAGTAAATTGCCAATTATTCTAATCATCAAATTATGAAGATTTTAAGTCTCAAACATACAAATGAAAGTGCATGTGAAGTAAGTAAAGTGAAATATGTTTGCTATCATAGGGTTTAAATACCTAAAACAAATATGAATAAAATTATGAAATTGGAAAAATTACCAAATTTAAGGAGCCAAATACCTAAAATATCTAATTGTTGTCCAAATAAAATGAAATACATAAACATAGAATTCTTATAGCATAAGGAAAATAATGACACTAATTAGGTCAATTTTGGACAACTTTGAAATTTTAGGGTTTGGATCACTCCTAATTATGATTAAAAAGTCATTAAGAAAATTAGAGTTCAAATCTTAAATTAAATTATACCATTACATTCATCTCATTTTTTTGATCGAAATGATATATAAATTTGTATTATTTGGTCAAGTATTTTTAATAATACAAGTAAATGAAAAATTGCATTAATTAAGCATTAAATAACTAATTCCTGGGTCAATCATAGCCTCTGTACGGAGAATTGTCTCCCTATAGTATCTCCAGCTCGGGAGCTCTCGAGTGAGTAAGGTTCTGGTGAACCAGACCTCCTCACAAAGGGCTTCGAGTCCCAAACGGTGTGTCCTAGCTCGGGGATAAATTTGCGATTGACCCGAAGACATGGCGTGCACTCTAGGCAGAGAATTTCTGATTAGGGTTCTCCTATTCGGCCTCTGTCGAGAAGGATCAAGGAGGGGATGATGGCATTGTGCGGGTCGGGTCAGCCCGTGACCCGCGCTATGCGACAGTCCCGGGTCTCTCAGGCCCCGACCGACCCGCGCAGTTTGGTTATCGGGTTGGACACATTTTAATAAATCTGATTAATTGAATTTATTTTCCTTAAGGAAAATAAATTAATTAATCCAATCATAGGAAAAATTAATTGGAAAAATGCAGAATAAATTAATTGAATAACTTTTGATCTGTTGGTCCAAACCTTATGAAATCAAATTGATCAGAAAATCTTAAGGAATCAGAATATAAAATAATATTGAACTTTTAATGATTGGATTTTCTGATGTACCCTAATTATGGCAGAACTTAATTAGAGTTGATTAGTATGTATACTTAGCCAAATTACATGTGCTAAGTGGATTAATTTTTTTATTTATATATTCTTAATTATGCCCTAATCTTGTAATTGTATGATTAGTAAAAATTAGAGTTTCTAATTATCCAAACTTAGTAAACTTAGTCTTTGATTTCTCATATGAATAGATATCATTTAATTGCCAAGTTTCATGAATTTCTAATTGTCGGATTTGTAATTAGGTGCTAATCCATTTATTTTGAATTAAGATTTGATTAACACTAATTATCTTCTATTTTTTACAAATTTATGATATGATTCTAAAGAGCCTATCATGTGCACCTTAAGCAATTAATTTTGCCAATTTGATCAAAGTAGCATAATTCTTTAATTAATCTTAAGAAACCTTAAGATCTTAATCAAGTGAATTATACTTGGTTGAAATCTGAGATTGCTAACTAACTTTAATAATATCTTTGATTTTATCCCATGATTGTAGAATAGGATGTGATTAAATAAATTTAATCATCTGATTTGATCACTTTTATCCAAATTAATAAGTAACCTTGAATCTTTAACTTAAGTGGTAGAAGAGTGAGATCACAAGGATCTTGCTTTAGGAGTGCTTTAAAATATTTAAAAGCCTAAAAGAATATTACATATTGAGGTAGGAAAGATTTATTGTGACATATTAAGGTAGGAACATAGATGATCCTCCCCAATCTTAGAAGTTAATCTTAAACCTTGTGATAGAATACACCTAAGATATTAGATTGAGATTCTTCAATATGGTAGTAACCCATATTGAGTGACCTCTTGGTCACATCCTTGGAATATTGTGTAGGACTCACCCAATTAGAGTAAGGATTGATAGTGTTGGATAAATCCTTGGTGATTAAATAGAAATTTGATGAGCATGGTTTATTAGTTGATTATGATCATGCATACCCATGGTACTGAATCACTTCAATAATATTCAGGTTTGGATGAGTCACTCCAATGTGGACTTCTAACCAGGTACTTTCTGCGGGTTGAGCCGAATACAGTCTCGCTAGAGTAAATTGTCCAAACATAAGAGAGTGAGCTAGAATCTTAGTTTTTGTGAATAATAACTACGAAAGAGTTCTGCCTCCTATCTTGTGTATGCCTCGATAACTGCAGTTAGAAGCAAACTAAATGTTAAATTCACCTTCTTGAGAATACACAACTATGTGTATTTCCAAGCAAAACTCCCTAAACAAGAAGAACTAATTAGTGAAAATAGAATTTATTAGTCAAAATCCTTATAGCAGGATTCTGCACAATATAGACATTTGAGTCATACTCTGATTTCAAGTATTTTTTGAATTTTTATTTTGATTTAACTCATGTAGTATAGAGGCATGAGCTTGAGCATCAGTGTGATGCATGAGTATCAATATGATGCATGAGTATTAGTGTGATGCATGAGTATCAGTGATAAATTATAAGTTACGAAATATTGCATACATCAGCAGTGGAAATTTAGTATATTGAGACATCGCAGTAAATTTCCAAATATGATGTATATAGACATTGGACTGTATGGCTCATAATAGTTCAGCAATAGTTCAGTTGATATCAATGACATGCTATGTTGTGGCATATTCAAATGCATGATTTCAGTGGCATATAGCACAGTTTAAATGTTTTACATCAATTTCAGGGCATACTATATTTTTATTCATTTTCAATTTTTAGTGTACAGTTAGCTTATATTATTCAGTTTTATGCAGTTTCAACTATTTAGCTATCTTTATAGTTTTTCTGCAGTTTATTTACTTTACTGTTACATTTTTCATATTTTAGAATTATTTAGTTTAGTTTCTATGTGTTATACTTTTTGTCTAATACGGGGTACTTTTGGTATTCGACAATTTGCTAGACCCTGAGCAGTTTGTTGAGCAAGGACAAAAGAAACTGCAGGAGATCCAAAAGGAGTTTGTGGAACCTTAATGGACCCTCCTTTAGCTTTGTCCTTTTTCTGCTTTTATTTTTAGTACATTAGTTAGACTTTACTTCTGCATTATTCAGTAAACAGTTTGTAATAATTTTGGATGCACTCTTACTTTTCTTTTATAAGATGAATGTTTACTATAGTTCTGTGATGAATGTACTTAAGATGTTTTGCTTTGGCTTTCACACTCAATTTTTTATTTTAACCTATACTTAATATTGTAATGTGATCAGCATAATGGAAATGCTGATATTTGAGAATATATATTGGATTCTTTACTTGCCTTTATAATTCAATGTATGAATTAGTCTAATACTTAGGATAAGTATCTTACTCTTATCATTAGCTCTTGACCCTTCTCTTGGGTTGAGTCAGCAGCCTTTAGTGTGGCTAGTTTAATTAGCCCGCCTATTCGGGGAGACGAGTTATGCCTTCCCGAGTAGTGCGTCGCTCTGCCGCCAAATTTAGTTTATTTTTCCGCACTGCGACGGGGCAGGGTGCTACGGAGATAATCCACAAACTTAAGTAAGATAACCTTAATTTAACACTAGTTTAGAACCCTTCATTTTGGGAACATAATATTGAACTTGTAATATGTTCTAATTGGTAAGAAAATAGTAACTAATTAGTAGATATTCATATTGAGTACTGTAACAACCCAAGTTGTTACCCTAGTCAATTAAGACTAATCTTAGTCCTAATCTTGATCCTAAGTAATAATCAAGTCATTAGGAGTTAACCTCCAATACCTAGTCCAAATCAGGAGTCAAATAGATCAAATCCTGATTTCTAAAAATTTCATAAACCCTAAAATTTAACCTATTCAAAATAACCTTGGAACGGAAAACCGACTTCGCCATTACGCTCATTGCCCCCAAATTAGCCAGGGGTGATATTTTCGTGTCGATCGGAAATCATCGAAATTTCAACGAATATTTTAATAATATTTAAATGCCTTGAAAATTGGGAAATTAAAATACTCGTCGGATCAAAAATCTGACCTAGCCGCTGCGTTCCTCACCCCTCAATTAGTTAGGGGTGAATATTTGGAAATTTTCTAAATTCATTTAATAAATTAATTTTAATTTAGAAATTTTGTAATAATTATTATTTAATTATTATTTATTCCTAACGGCCTATCATCCGCGTTGTTTCTTCTCGCCTTCGCCGTTAGGGTCGGCCGTCTGATCTGCTGTTCCATTCGGACCGTTCCATCGAATCGATCGAACGGTTCGCATTCTTCTCCTCCCTCGTTTGCTCCGCAGGCGCTCCACGTGGGGTCACGCCGTTGGGGGCCGCCAACCGGCGCACGCGGCGGCCTAAGGAGCTCCGCCTTTGACTCCTTAACCCTCCAGGCCTCGGTCACGTCATCCAGGCGCGCGATAGGGCTCAGGAACCACCAACTGGACCTACTCTACAAACCCTAATCCTCGAAACGTCGATTTCAGGTACGCACCGTACTTTCCGATCCCTCTACTTCCGTTCTCGCTTTTGAAATCTGTAATTGTACAATGCTATCCCATACGTTGGATGAGGATCTGATCGGCTCGATCAGGTTCGATCGAACCTGATCGAGCGAATTCGTCAAATCGCTCTTAGCGCGCACGTATCCCTCGCTCGCTGTAACGCCCCGCTAGGGTTTAGTTTTACAGGCGAACTAGACCTCCTCGTGTCGCACTTTCAACTATGGTTAGGTAGCCCTCGTCCCCTCCTTCGCGTTGCCGTGCGAGCTCGACCCCGTCGTCGCTGGGAAAGCACATGCGTGCGTGCCCTAGATGCGCCGATCTTCGGTTGGGGAAGACGAGCCGTCAGGGGTCGGGACGGGCCGACCCGACCCGCGCCCCGAACCACGGGCGCGTCTGCCAAGCGTGGACCCCGCAGCCTTTTGACTGACGCCTAGCGGGACCGTCTCCGCTCTTCCTCACCAATCACACGGCGACACGCGTCCCCGCTATTTCCTCCAGCTGCAGCAGGTGGGGACCGCTCCTCAGCTGCGTCCTACCTGGGTGCGCCACGTGGCGTCGCTGGGTCCCGTGGCCATCAATGACCTGCAAAAAAGAAATTAAATAAACATAATTATATATTAAGATATAATATATACATTAGTAGCTTAATTAATTAGTATACATAAAACGACAACTCTATACTTATGATCTGTTATATTTAAGAATATATATATATACGAATTATAGATATAGGTTAGGTTAGATAATTAGCCTTATATATTAATTTGCAGGCATTAAATTTGATAATTAGGGGTTAATTAATTAGATTAATTAAACCGATGGCAATTAATTTGACCCAATTAATTAATTATAATTCAAATATAGGATAAAATAGTATTAAATAATAGTAATAAATACTTAAATTAGGATTAATTGGGTATTAATCCTAATAAGCGAATACTTAATTAATAAGATCAGTAATTAATAGGTTAATATTTGATTTAATAAAGACTAATCTTTATATTTAATATATGTGATTAATTTAGAGAATAAAGTAATTAATAATTAAAATCAATTAAATAACAGATAATTATTACTTAATAATTAATATTAATTTCAGATTAAGAATAAATAATTAATTAGTTAATAAATACAGAAAAATATACTACTAACTTTAAGAATACATAGTAAATAATACAAATCATATTTTTGGATAGTAATTAATTAAAATTAAATAAAATTTAAAAGTTTAATAACTTTTTATAGGATAATCTAAATATAGCCAATAGTACTCAAAAAAATAAAAAGAATAAAATGACATAATGCATAATTTAGTTTCGGGTACGTATAACGAAATATTATTTTATGACCTATTTAAGATCTCATAACTTCTTACCTAGTTAACCAAATATAGTCAATATGGGTCTTAAAATACTCAGGAGAGCGGTCCCATCACTGTGGTAGTATTAGTTTTTTCATTTTGATATTACACAAAAAGTCAACCATAGATCTCAAAGTTGACTTTAGTGAAAATGACCAAATTTCTCTTAGAATTCAAATGACTATAACTTGGTCAATTCAACTTCAAATCTGAAAATTCAAGATGCTAACTAGTTTAGAATTTCGATGTCATCAATAAACTAAAATAATATTTATGATCTGAATTTTAAAAATTTAGAAAATGACCAAAATGCTCATAACCTTAGTTAGGTCATAACTTGACCATTTGAGGTCCAAATTGAGTTTACTCCCTATCAACATACTCAGTATATTATAGGAAAGCTATAGAAACTGAGTTTGCTAAAATTGGACTTTAAACAGAAAAGTTCGATTTTTGTTACCCGTTGACCGACCCAAAATTTACCGAATTGCCCTTCCAACTTAAAACACCAATAACTTAATCAATTGAACTCAAAATTCAGTGTTCTTGGACTCTATGGAATCCTTGAATAGTAACCTACAATAAACTACATAAAAAATTAGGTTCTAGTAGAGTAACAATTACTGAATTGCCCTTAAGTCAAAAACCTTAGTTTCAACCTGTATAACCTGTTTCTTGTCCAAATTGGACGTACTTACTGTCTATCTTCAAGCTAGATAGTAATGAATCATTTGAAACCAAGAATATTTTGTTTAGACCATCAAATCAAAAGTTAACTTTTTGGACCCTTAAGTAGGGACAAAATGGACATTTTGCCCAAAATTTTAAGATAAACACCCTTAACATTTAATTAGACTTAAACTAATATTACAACCGTATTAGAGCCATCTAAGTGAGTAAAATTAGTCTTTATATCAAAATTGGTGAAATACTTGAAAATCTTTCTAAGTCTTAGGATCTTACACCTCACTTAGGGAACATTCCTAAGACTAGGACTAGATCACATGTTAGAGTTCATTTATTGGGTAAATAGGTTACTCAATAAATAAAACCTTGGTTTTATTAGTTTCTAGAATTTTTCAACTTATTTTGATTATTTTGTCTTTTAACTTTAGATTTAAGATAGGAGATTCATCCTATTAAGTTTGATTACTTAATATGATTGACCTTAATTATTAGATAACTATTAGAATTAAACCTAGATCTTATGTATTATCCTTTATATTATGTGATTAAGCCCAACCTCATGGTATTGAGTCCATAATCTCTAGTTTAGTAGTTTTGATTTAAGCTTAGTATAGAACGTCTAAAATTATCAATTAGGTCGTGATGATTTATTGTTTAACTTTTATAGTTAACTTTGATTAAGCATATTAGGACCTAGCTAGTCCTAATATTTTGTAACTTATAAGGGCGAGTTTCTGAGTTATACTCAATAGTAGGAAAATGATGATCCTGAACTTATGTAACTTAGAATAGTTAGAATGGATAATTATAAAACAAATGATATCACCATATTAGTAGAGTCCCCGCTTACTTTTTGATATTTTATTACTACGCATTCCTTTCTTTTGTGCTTACTTCCTTGGACATATCATATAAGAAAACTTTGTGCATGAAATAAAAACTTAGAATAATTAGAATAACAGTTGCCTTTGGGTTCAGTATACTTAGTAGATTTGGGCGCGCATTTACCCTAATGGACAGGGGTAAGGAGTAATAAGGATGTTTAATATTACTCAGTGAGGAGTGTGTGTTAAGCTTGGAACCCATACAGTCTTGCAGACGTGCTTAACTCCTCAGCTATTTCTGGACGTGTCCACAGAAATAAAGTAAAATAATTAAAAGATTTTGTATGTGTGATTACTGTCTCCTTAGTTCTGCTGCTGGATTCTTTCTGCCCTAGCCTAGAAAGGCTATGAGAATTTCTGTCAGCCCAAGCCCAGAAAGGCTTGGGATTTCACCGGCCCGATGGCCAACTTTTAGATATGGCAGTCTTTACATACCTGTGTTAGTTGTTCAGCTTACTGTGTACAGTGTTTTGATGCATATTTCAGTTAGTTATTTTTCTTTACTTACCTGCTTACCTGTACATATTTATAGGATGCTAGACTTTACTGCTTACTATATGTACCATGTTCAGATTTTTGTCATTTAATTTGTATATATCATATGATCATCAGCATGTCTAGGATTAGAATTTACTTTCAGTACTTTTACTTATTGTATCATATGCTCATTCCTTGCTTAGCTATTGAGGTGTGCTTTTGTCTCATTTATTATTATGTTCATAACTGTTCCTATTTCTATGTATGCTTACTGCACCTACTGCTTAGTTTCTTTTGTTGTTCATAAGTTGTAAAATAGTGATATTATAGAACACATGAAAACTTATCAGCATAAAATATACTTAGACAATTGTCTAACACAAGATTTTTCTTTTTTGGCTGGGGCCCTACATTGTGAAACCGGCAATATCAGGTATAGAGCAGTTTGAGGATCCAGCGCCGGAGGAGGAGCCTTACTTAGAGGAGGTGCAGTAGTCGGGACCAGAAGACATTTAGTTTTTATAAGTGAGGATGAGCGTATTTACACTTTTATTTACTTAAACTTTAAATGTTGAAATAATACAGGTACCTATGACTGTGTTTTTGGATTATTATATATTATTTATTCTGAGTCGTATTTCATTATAATTGTACTGTGATGCTTAGATATTTCTCATTTTTAATTCGCTTCCGCACTCTGTATGTTTTAGTAAATAGTGACTGATGTTTGATTCTGTGCTCACTCCTTCTCTTATTAGGTGGATTATGGATTTCATCCTAATTCAATGATAAGTGAGAGATTAGCCAGAGTGACACACCACCCTTTAGCTTAATCTTTAGGGATTAAGGGGTGGGGCATCACAAGTACTAAGTAAATATAGGTTATAAGAGTAGACAGTTTAATGCATTGGAAATTTATACTAAGGAATTAAATCCCTTCTAAGATTATTTATTTGTAAACCTAATAATGGATCGTAAATAAAAAAGCAACTAAGGCTTATAACCCTCAATAGGAGAATATTGAATAACTTACTGAAGAATAGTAATCTAGTAAGGAGTTTCACTTAGATGAACTTAACATAATGAGTTATCATTCCTTAAACCTTAGAGAAGAACATGTATTATAAAGACTATAACCAGTCATTATTCGTACTAGACTAAGCTTAGATTATTCTTAATATATTAAATAAATACAAGTGCTAGTTAAGCTTTATTGTGCTATTAAAAAGAGATTAGTTTAGATTGCTAAGTTATATAGAAAGGTGATCTAAATTAAAGATGTAAGTAAATGCTAGACCTAATTAGTAAAATTTGTGCTTTTAAATACCTATTAATCATTCTAATTGATTTGAGAAGAAGTTAGAAACATAGAACTATTCTAGATTAATAACTCATGAGAATAGTATATAGGTCTAAAAGCTTAAGAATATGGAAGATTTAAGTAACTTAGAGAGTAGTTCCTCCTTCTTGTAAATGGGAGATGTTAATTATTAGAACTAGATAATTTAATGGGTAAGTGCTAGTATTAATTAAGATAGAAAACTTAAGATCTCACTTAAGTTAATCTCTTAGTAGGTGCTATGTAAGACTTAGACTTAATAGAAGATAAAATCTAATGAACCTAGATTATTAATTCATCATCCCTCAGACCTTTTTAGAATGATCAATCATTAATTCTTCTTATAGAGCCTAGATTTAATGAAAAAAAAAAGTGATTAATATCTTTAGTTTAATATGCCATCCTTTCCTTTAATTCACTAATAAGTGCTTGTAGGTTGAGAATATTTAAACTTGTAAGGATTATATTAAGCTTAAACCATATAACATTTAAGAAAGAAAGATAGCTAGAAGATTCTTTAGCCTACTTAGGATAGAGAATCCATCATCTAAGAATTGATTAAAGCCTAATAGAGAAACTTAAAGGATTTTAGTCTCTAGATCTAGGATAAAAATTTTAAGGAATTTCCCTAGTATTTATATATTATTTTGTCATTAAATAATATCATAATTAAATCATTATTTTTAAAAACCTCATATATATATATATATATATATATATATATATATATATATATATATACACACACACACACACACACTTCAACTGACTAAGGCATTCAGCTAATGTCTAAGCTAATTGATGGACTTGATTAGCCCGAATCATTAAGATATGTAACTAAAGTAGACAACAAAGTATTTTACATAATTTAGAGTTAACTTTGATAATCCTTAAATATTGTGTCACATTGAGACTAAGTCATTAAATATTTATTCAAACATTGTGCATAAATAAAATATTAAATATTTTATATAGGGGTTTTATTTGGAAGACTATTATGTACAGACATTAATGAGCTAGGGCAGGTTATAGAGAGATTAAGATATCACTCATATCCTATAGGGGGAACGTGTGTAGTTTTAGGAGACCCTGCTTACATATAGTTGGGAAGACATGTCTATGTAAAATACTAAAGTATATTTTCAAGTTCATACCTCAAAATTTAAAAACAGAGTCCGTCATTAGACTCAGTAACTCCAAATTGACTAAGAGTGTTATTCTGTGAATTATTGAAAATCATTGATTTTCCCAGATATTTTCGATCACTCAGAAATTTTCGTCAAAATAAGAATCCAATTTAAGTTAAATAAAAATATAATAAAAATATTCTCTTATAATACCTATTGAAAGGATCCTACTGCAAAAATTTGAGCGCATTTGGGATCCTGAATTGTCCTGAATAAATTCATAAAGTATAAAATTCAAAGGATAATAATATGAAAAATATAAATCAAAATTTAGAAATTTTTATATATCTAAGTTAAGCATCATATGAGGATGTTATGTTTTAAGTTTCGTTAATTTTTGAATTTCTAATTTATTATAATTAATTTTTTAAGTTTTTCGCTTAAAAATTAATATAAAATAAAATAATTGTTCAAATTTAATGATTTTTAGACACATGCGTTCGTCTCGTCAAGACGGTCGTTTCGATACTAAGTTTGTAATTTTTGGAACTCAAATGACTCCGAATCTTGGCTCAGAAATTACAGTCGTTTATTTCAATCCAACGGCTAATAAGATCCTAGATTTACTTATATAATCTTATCTCTTCAAAACCTAATTCCTCCTTATCTAATTCTCCTTCAATCGAAAAATCCCTTACGTAAGACATTCGCTTAACCGACGCCTCCTTCCATTCGCTCACCCTCACGCACGACGCGTGGCTCGATCCCCTCCCTCTCGCACGACAGCTACCCCCCCTTCTCTCGCCCTTATCTCATCATATGAGGGTTCCTATGAGGATAAGGAGTCATAGGCGAGACCCGAGGCAAAGGAAGGCAGCAGCGAACCCTAGCCGATCCTACGTTGTTTCTCCTCCATCTGGCCGTACCTTCTCTCGCCGAGTTCCCCTCTAACCGAGAGCCTTCCAAGCCAACGCCTTCACCCGATCGAGCCCTCATCCACGCCTTCTCCTCCTTTCAGCATCGTTAAGGTACTTTACTTATTTTCTATTTTACTCTATTACCATTTAATAGGTGTAATAGTGAACTCTAATTCGATTATTGAACTTCATAGAATTCGAATGAAACCTCCCAGCAATCGTTCACTTAGTTTGAAATGCCGTAAGTTAGGTTTTCACTCTCTATTCATTATCTTGATATATTATCATTCATTACCTATTCAAATGTTCTTCATTAATTGAAATAAGATAGGTAAATTTGATTTAGTGAATGATAGATAAATCTCATCAAACATCCTTATCTTGTTAATGTTGTATACTTAAAACAAATAAGGATTCTGAAGAAAAATAAATACCTTGCTGCTCTTGAGAAAATATAAATCTAGAAAATAATTTGTCTATTATGTATTTCCTGCCCATTCAACAATGGTTGAAGTTTGTTTATAATATGTCAAAATGAATTGACTATGTTTACTGTTTTTTGTTATAACTGATTTATGGCTAAAATATTATGGTATTTGTTAAACGTTAATGTTGATAAGATGTACAAATCATAAGTTCTTTGTAGTCCCAATAAAGTTGAACAATGTCTATAACCTTGATTAGTTGTGCTCTCTAATTTCTTGGTTGTCTAATTCTTTAACTATGTTTTTGGCAAAATTCTTTGTAATATCCTTTATTTGAAATCATAACTGTAATGCTTTATTTTGTGTAATATTTAGGTAAGATTAATTCAATTTTATGAAGCTGTAATGAGAAATTTTATATTTTGAAAACTTTTAGATTAAGTGCAAAATTGCTCATCGCATTTGTTTTTCTATGTTAGCATCATAATAGATCTATATTAATACCTTTAAATCTCGATAGAGATAAGCATGTATTGTTAAAACAAGGCTATCTTTCTTCTTGTTTTCCTTGTAAAATGGATGCTTTTTATAATGAGGTTGAATAAAGGACAACTTGATATTCTTATAATTATACTTTTATTTTAATGATATGGCTGAATTATCAAGAATCTTTTGAGTCATTTTAATTACATCTTATCCCATATGCATTGAGAAGGCAATAGTGCTGTATACTGGTTGGCCAAATTTCATGACATCATTCTCACCTAATTAGAACTGGAGGCATATTTCTTTTTAGAAACTACTTTATAACTATGCGATATTCGTGTATGTGCTAGTAATTACCAACAATTTCTTTCAAATTGATTTTCATCAATACTCAACAAGCTGCTATAAACTAAATTGAAAATTTATCTCTTGATTAAATTGCATGTTTATTTTTGGATATGTGCTAATTATTCATGTTAATCTTAAACCTACCTTGTTAGATTAAAGAATGTCTCTAAATGTTATTTCTAGTTTCAGTGTTTGTTTGTTTTTATAACTTAATGTAGTTTTGTTTCCTTTATAACAAATTGGAGTTAATTGAGTAGTTGAATTTTGCCAATCACAAGAAGTTGTAAAGCAATTACTTAACATTAGCTTCAGTTACGCTAAATTTCAGAAATATTATGGCAATTGTTTATATTGAGAGTAAAAGAAAATCATAAAGTATGGGAATCATGCTTGCTTAACATTTTGTTGCTGTATATTCATCTCTCTAAAGATTAAATATTGTATTATGTTCATTCTAAAAATTTGGCAATCATTGAAATCTGAAGTACCATAAGTTGATTCTAATACCTTCTATTGAAATGAACTTTTATAACATAATAGATGTACTGTTAAAAAATCTTGTGCACCATTATTAAATGAAAACGTTATTGTACATTTTAAACTGATCAATTGTATTTGAGCACTATACAAATATGAGCGTATATATGTATATATATATATATATATATATATATATATATATTAAGGAACCTTACCTTTTCAATTCTTGTAATCTTGCTAGGGAAAGTTCAAAGATATATGAAGAATTTGTTTTATGGTCACTAAAACATTCTTAATATGTGATACTCTACATTTTTGTAATGTGCTAAGTTTATATGCATAGAAATACTCAACATAAAATAGGTTTGAACTATTGATTCTCTTATTCAAATATCTTTATTTAAGTCTATTTACACTTGATAAATAGGTAGAACGTGAAACAAGAATTCAAAACTAATCATGAAATTAATCTCTACAATCTCTCCAAGATAAAACTATTGTTTGGTTTCTTAGATTTATATTATGAAATGCTATCATGTATTAGTATTAAATTTCAAATTGTTGTTATTCATTTCAAAAGTTATTTTTATTGCAAAGTGATATCAAATTATCAAATACTACTAAAAGTGTTGCCATGTATTTTTCTAAATTGAGATCAATAAGATCATAAGTGGTTCAAAGGTCACTATTATTTGTAACAAGATAAATCAAAATGCTGTCATATACTAAGAAATTAAAAGCTGCCATTCATATTATACAGTTGTTGCCATTCATATTATATAATTGCTGTCCTTTATTTATTACAAATGTTATTAGTCATATCCATGTGATCATGATGTTATCTTTAATATTATAAGGATCATAAGTTATAATTTTAAGATTTAGTAAGTAAAGCCATATGAACTTAAAGTAAGAATTATACATAAGGGATTGATTGCTGCCATACCATAAGATATCATTTGTTATTTGTGAATTTATGAGAGCAAGTGATGCCATTAGAAACTTAAAATGCTACTACTTTAGTTAAGAAATTTATAAGTTGTTATGTGTTTCAATTGCTGTCCTTTACCTTACAAAGATATAAATACTGTCTTAAACTTAGATCCAAATGTTATCATTATATAAAAAGTGTAGTAATAAAAAGTATGAAACAAACTGCTGCCATTTATGTTAAGTGCTGTCTTAATATAGGAAAAATTAATGTGATCATTTCTTTAAATTATATGTTAAAATCAAATGCTACTTTTAAATTAATTCTTGTTTCTTTATATTAAACTGATAACTATAACAATGAATCTTTGCAGGATAAGTTGTAAATACAGGATTGTTAAATTGAATGCTATGTGTGAAAAACCACATAAGCTGCCTTATAAATGCTAAATTTTACTTCTACATTTTATATAAACTCTTTTGGTATATGTGAAATAATTGTAGAATTGGAAATGAGCAGTCCTGTAAAAAGGACTGAACTCTATTTTTAGAATTGGAGATTGTTTGTGTAAATTGGAAAATTTGAACAAAAATAAAGGAGACTCTGCCGAAACTTTTAAGAATTTTAGGACTTAGAAAATTTATAGGAAATATAGATGTTTTTACATATTTCTAAAAGTTTCATATATAGAATTTTTTAAATATTCATTTCATTTGAAAGAATTAGTCATAAAATAATCAATTAGATAAATCCAAATATCAAATATCATAAAAATCTATTATTAAAAATCATGAAACTTTAAATTAATAACTTAAACTACTTTTGGCAGATCAAACAAATTAAATTGGTTGATTTTGAATCAAAACAGTCAGGTACGCAAGTTTACTTATAAGTCTTATTTCAGTATTCTTATTTGAACCATTTTCCATTTGAATATTATTTGCACTGCTTACCATATTTTAATCTGCAAAAGATTTATATCAAATAGCATGCAACAAAAAGAATGAAGTACAGTATATATATATTTTGTGGTGTTTGTCTTTGGAGGGTGGAACGCAACACTGAGAATCTGTACAGAATGGGCCTACTGGCAGCCCCTGGGAGTTATATGGAGGGATTTAGCCTCTTGTAGGAAGTAGGCAAATCCAGAGGAAAGACACACCAATAATTATTATTTGAGTAAGCTACCAACGGGTGGCGAGATAAGCTTCATACAGGTTATGCCTATGGGTTTACCCATTTGGGCTCATGAGTCTACGGACTCGACTTATTGTTACAAATACTTTTGATATAATTTATTTCATATATGTTGATTTTCACAGCTATTTTGTAGGGCAGAAATTGAATTTAGCAATTGCTTTATTTACATGCAGATTTTCAGTCATTTTCATATGTAATTCATCCCTATTATAGGATGCTAGATTTATTCTTATAAGAACAATTTGCGTACTCCTACCTGACTGGTAAACTGAATTTTTTTTTCAGGTTTTGATAATTAAAAAGACCTAGAAGATCTGCCAAAGTAATAAAAGAAAAGAAGAAAAGAGAGATATGAAAAAAGAGCAGTAAATAAATTTTATTGTAAATATTTAAACTATTGTAAATTCATATGTGTATGGCTCTTAATGTAAATATGGATATTCATGTATTATATTTTCTTTATTTTCATAAATGAATATTTCTAATTGTATGAATCATTCTTTAGAGACTCTCGAACTTCGGTCCCCGGTCGTCACAGTCTAACTCCTATTTTGTCTGTAATTTGTCCGTATAACACACTTAAACAAGATAAATTAAATAACATTACAGATGACACAATCTTAGTGAATGTGTACTTTATACAGTCTTTTGATTATACTTTACTATTTATTTAGTCATCTGGACTGAAATCACTTTACTTGCTTTTGTACTTTACAATTTACTTATGTACTTACAGTTCAGTTACTTACATTTACTGTAGTGTATTTCCTTTACAATTTATAGTACCTTTCTTTACACAGCTGTTATATTTACTCAACATATATTCTATTGGGCATATTACATTCATGTTTCTTTCATATGCACATTTGTTATACACTTATTATTTTACCTAACATGTTTGTAGGACTACAATAACCCCATTTGTATATACATTTACTTATTTTTACTTTCCCTTACTTTTAGCTATCTTCTTACCTTCGTTTATTATTTTATTGTATTGTGCACCGCTTAATAATTGTAAATATTAAATGTGATATCCTCCAATAAAAACAACTTAGATACCCTAAAATATACTTTAGACTTTATAAGTCAAGCACCATTTTTCTTTTATTGGTTGTGCCCTAATGTATTAAAAACTAAATATGGTAGATTTAGGAGCTTGGTTGTGATCCTGTCTGTGAGCAAGGATTGGACCTAAAGATCAACCTTGTAGATCCTTTTCTTTTAGCTTCTTATATTTTGTCTTTCTCGTGAGGATGAGTATCATTACGTCATTAAAATGTTTGCATAATTTTAATTAAAATATGCATGCTTTATTTTCTTTCTCTGTGATGTATATTTTTCTTTTCTTATTTGGATAACTGGAATGGTATAGACTTACAGTATAATTATGCATCTATTTTCTCATTTTAGTAGTACTTAATAGTGGGTTGAGACTTATTAATCTATTATTAAGAGCTACATTAACACTCAATATTATATTAGATTACTTAATCTAGCATTGTGTATTACACAAACACATGTACTTTTTAAGAAAGGATACATTATGTAAATATAAAGTTATATATGAGGTTTTCAAAAGTTAATAAAATATTATAACATATTTTTAAAAATGTTCACAAGGAATTTAATATAGTTGCTTACTTGATTTGGCAATGATTAGTATAAAAGTGATGTAATTCTTCATTATGTAAATGTCAAAAAAAAATTGCAAGTATAGTTTTATGACTTGTCATTTTACTAGTCGTGAATACTTATATATTTAGATGAAATGGAATCAGATGATATTAATGTGATAAGCTAAACCCTATGCTTATAAATTAACCTTAGTTATGATATATTTATAAAATAAAATTTCAAATTAATTATAAGATGTTTTATCAAATGTATGTATCTACTCAATTAGCCAATGCAAGAGTGAGAATTTAGCTAAGAGAATATGAGAGAGAATGTACCAAAGAGAGAGAATAATGAGATTGGAATGTATATTTGAATTTCAAAAGTGAATAAGGATATAAGTGACTCGAATCAACTCTAAAGTATTTTTAGAGCTTATAGGAAGGTCACAATATCGTTGGTTTGTCTTCAGACACTTTGGGTGCTCCAAGGGAAAAATAGCTCGAGGAGGATATTAGGATTTGAAACTTCTTACATGGAAGGTTCCAAGGTAATTTGGAAGTCAACACTGCTTTGTTGAGGTTGTAGGAGGTATTTGGATGAAATCAATGCCTTATATTTACTCAAAATAGCTCAATAACTCAAGTGTGTAATGGAGAAGAAGGGGAGTATGATATTTAAAATAGGTTTAGCCATGAGTGCAATTAGAACATCAACAAAGGTCCTGGGTGCTTAGGAAAGTTAAAGTGCTCGTTGGAGTTAACTAAGAGCATAGAACTTTCCAATTGAAGCTTAAATGGTCACTTAGGTTCTCTTGGAATTTAATAATTTTTTGTCAATGTTAAATTTGATGGATCCGTTATGTAATTCTCGTTACAAGGATTATAAAAATATCAAAATTATGCTAAATAAACAAGAGTTGGAAGAGATATGGCCAAAATGAATTCCCCCCTGTCAGTTTAGTCATTTGTTATAGTGTCAAGTCATATATGCATTCCAAATTTTCAAAAGGATTATGGCCATACAATCCATGGGAAATGGACGGTGAATCGAATCTAAACTGTTAGATGCAAGCCCAATTCATCGAATTTGAAATGACGAATTAGCTTCTTGTCATCTAATACATGTGAGATCGATAACATATCTGTTTCGTGGTTCCGCATAAATCCTGAACCATTTGATATAATTTGACGGTTTGGATTATAGCACGTTTAAAATGTCAGATGAATTTTGAACCATTTGGTCAAGGGTTTTGATCTGATAGTGAATCTTAACTTCTACAATCTCTATGAACATGGACTTTCAGATTTAATTCGATGATCCAGATCATTGTGTGCTATAACGACATATAAAGATATATATGAAGTGTCGGATTAAACATTTTAATTTGTGCAGTGGATCCCACGGCTCCTATTAGATCCCATCATTAAATTGCTATTTAACTATTATCATGCTGTGTGATCTTCAATATGTGGCCCATGTCCAATAGGACCAATGCAATTTTGTTCACGGTTAATATTATTTTATAACTCTGATTTAAATAATTTAATAATTCAATTATTTTAATTCCAAAGCCTCTCTAACCTTTTTCTTCCAAATGGACTAAATTTTTTTGAAAATTTTCTAGTATTCTATAAAATATGAGGAATCCAACAATACAACAAGTTTAATATTTTGATATATATTTTATTTTATTTTAACTATTAAAATTATAAACTTCATAAATTAAATGATGCTTAAGAAAATGCTAAATTTTCACAAAAATTTAAATAATTCTAACTTTTAAATGTTGGCATATTGATTTAATATTCTTCCAAATATTTAGAAAAATTATTTCAAAAATATGATTTTCCAAAAATTAAAAAATTTTAATTATTAGATTTCTCAATTTTAAAATATCCTTAGGATGTTACATTACATATGCTTGATTTGTATATTATAACTACCTTACTTAATACTTATTATGTTTATATTAATGGATTAGAATCTTTATTAGTGCATGTTTTGCTAAAGTTTATGTTGGATATGCATGAATATTGACTAGTAAGTAATACTAGCCAAGATTCATCTCATGCATTACTTCATACTTTTGAGATTCATTAGAACCTTTAGCTTGTTGTTTTGTTGCATAAAATGGTCTAAGGATGTTATATTAATTTTTGGCTAAGCCTTTGGTGACCCATTGATGTGTCAGCATATCTAATCCAATGTTAGGTGCTCACTCCCCAAGATCATATCGAGATTTAGTATAACAGTGCATTTAGAAACATATAAAATACACATTTCCACATTCATTGCAACATTCAGAAATACTAAAATAATAAAAGAAATAAATTCATTACAAAGATAATAATTATCTTACAAAATCTATTACACACTAAGCAAAAATTTAAAACTATAAGAAAATCAGCATTTAAGTTGCCCCATTACGCATCAACTCCTCCTCAAAGAATTGATTCAAAGATTGTTCCTGAATTATCATATGTATGTGTGTGTATGATAGGGCAAACTAAGAAAAAGAAAGAAAAAGAAAAGAAAAAATATATTTAATTAGACACAAAGGTCTAAGTAAGGTTTGTAGGATATCAAAATTTGCATATAATATTAAGCGTCATGATTCTGCATAAGAAGCATATACAGATAAAATGTGATATTTAAGAATGATATACTTGGAAAATTGTTAGGATTATGAATGCAATATATATATTTAAGATATGTGCTCATTCTGAAAAAAAATACAATAATATATACTATTTATTCTGTTGGACAATGTTACAGAATAATTGATGAGTTAAATACGTCTATCTAACTATCTGAAATATGGGTTCCTGACTGATAACGCATTCCCCCCCAATGGCTATGTGTAGTCAGCTTATTTTTCAGATATTAGCCTATCATAGTCTAACATATTATCTATACAGATCTGAGACCAACCTGAATGAACTCATTATACTAATTTATGATCATTTATTTCAAGTTATAAGCATAAAATCTCATTTAAATATATCAAAGTGAGTCAAAGCTTAATAGTGATGCAAAAAATGTAAATGAAATAATTAAATGAAAAGAATAACATTCTTTATTTTATTCTAGTAAAAATATCAATGTTAATATTATATTAGTTATTTATCTTTATATATTAAAAATAACAATTTTTTTATTATTATAAATTATATACATATATATAAAAGAAAATGAATAAAATAAAAATTGCAGAAATTAGGAAATATATACATATATAGAAAAAAAGAAATTAACAAAAATAAAAATAGTAAAAATTAAGAAATATATTGTAACAACCCGAGTTGTTACTTTAGATAATTAGGGTTAACCCTAAGTCTTAAACATAATTAGATGTGCTAATTAGGTCAATGGAGTCAACCTCTTAAACCTAGCACAAATCAGGAGTCAATTAGATTGAATCCTGATTTTTAGAAATCCAAAAAACCCTAGAAGGACTTATTTAAATTGACCTCCGATCGAAAAATGGACACCGCCATTGCGTTCCTTGACCCCAAATTAGCTTGGGGTGAAGTTTTTGTGTCAATCGGAAGTCGTCGAAATTTCAACGAATATTTTAATAATAAAAATATCACGGAAATCGAGGTATCAAAATACTCATCGGATCCAAAATCTGACTGCGCCATTGAATTCCTTGACCCCAAATTAGCTTGGGGTGAAGTTTTCGTGTCAATCGGAAGTCATCGAAATTTCGACGAATATTATAATAATAAAAATATCACGGAAATCGAGGTGTCAAAATACTCGTCGGATCGAAAATCCGACTGTGCCATTGAATTCCTTGACCCCAAATTAGCTAGGAAAAACATGTTCAAAATTTTCTGAAATTTTTTCAAAAAAAAAAAAAAAAAAAAAAAAATTTTTTTTACTGTAGCTAACGGCGTGCCGTTAGGTACTTAATGGACCCGTCACTATAGCTGACGGCGCCGTCAATCTGGAAGGCGCCATCTCAGCCGTTGGATCGGCCCAGATCCAACGGCTGCGGAGTCGTCTTCCTCGACGGCTCCGCCCGCGTGACACGCGGCGGCCCATCGCCATTTCTGGCCAATCCGGCCGCATCCAGGCCTCGGCGAGGTCGCCATCCGGTCTATAAGACCTCGGCCTACCCCTAGGCTCCGAGTTTTCACCGATCGGAGCCCGGATCGAGCCGGAATCAAGCTCGGAAGTCAGCCTTTTTTTTTCTGCCGAATCCTTCGCCGATCCGAACTTCAGGTACCCGATCTCCCTCGTTTACCGTTCGATCGTTGCAAAAATTGTATGATAGGTAGATTAACATGTCCTCTTCACATCCACCGTTCCGATCGGGCTAAAACCCACCCGATCGGGCGCACCAGGTCCCCGAAGTGTCACGCCTTCGGGTCGGGCCGGGCCGACCCGAGCCCGACCCGTCCGGGTCGGGTCCGCGTCAGCGCGGGTGGGGCCCACCCGGCCACGTGGCCGCCTACGGGCCCGCCATGTGTCAAGTGGGGCCCACAGCCCCGTCAGTCAGACTGAGTCAGCAGCCATGGGACCCACGGTGCCACGTGGCAGCCTCTGGCAGTGCCACGTGTCAGGTGGGACCCACTGTCCAGTCGCCCGAGCTGAGTCAGCAGCCAGTGGGACCCACAGAGCCACGTGGCAGCCTCTGGCAGTGCCACGTGTCAGGTGGGACCCACTGCCCAGTCACCCAAGCTGAGTCAGCAGCCCGTGGGGTCCACTGTGCCACGTGGCAACCTCTGAAGGTGCCACGTGTCAGTGGGGCCCACTGTCAGTTAATTAGAAATTAATTAAATTAATGTTAGTGTTAATTAATTACTGTTTAGTCCTAATTAATTACTGTTAGTGGTTAATTAAGTTAGGGTTAGTACTAATTACTTTTAAATAGTAATTTTAATTAAATAATTATAATTAAAGATTAATTAAGGATTAATTAACTGTTAATTAAATCTTAAACAGTAATTAAGATAATTAATTACTTTTGAACAGTAAAATTATTTAATTAATTAATTAATAATTAAATAGTGATTAATTAAATAAAAACTTTAGGAATGAACAGTAAATTTAAATAATTAAATATAATTAGAGATTAATTAATATTAATTAAACAGTAATTAGTACTAATTACTTTACTACAGTAAAATTATTTAATTAATTAATTAATAATTAAATAGTGATTAATTAAATAAAAATTTTATGAATGAACAGTAATTTTAAATAAATAAATATAATTAGAGATTAATTAAGATTAATTAAACAGTAATTAGCACTAATTACTTTACTATAGTAAAATTAATTAATTAATTAATTAATAATTAAACAGTGATTAATTAAATAAAAACTTTATGAATGAACAGTAAAATCATTCAATTTGAATAAATGAATAGTAAATTAATTCAAATTGTATTTTTGAATAGTAAATCTTAAAAGTTTAATAACTTTTTGTAGGATGATCCAAACATAGCCAATATGGGTCTTAAAATACTCAGAAAAATATTTAGGATCAAATGGCGTAATGTAAAATTTCGTTTCGGGGTACGCATAACGAGGTAGCATTTTAGAGCCTCTTTCAGACCCCATAACTTCTTACCTGATTATCGAAACATAGTCAATATGGGTCTTAAAATGCTCAGGAGAGCGGCCCCATCACCGTGGTAGTATTAGTTTTCCAATTTGGACATCAGGACAAAAAGTCAACTCTAGAATTTAGAGTTGACTGTAGTGAAAAATGACCAAAATGCCCTTGGATTCAAATGGCCATAACTTGGTCAATTTAACTCCAAATCCAAAAATTCAAGAAGCTATCTAGTTTAGAATTTCAATGTCATCATTTTCACAGAAATAATATTTAGGATTTGAACCCTAAATTTTAGGGAAATGACCAAAATACCCCTAGTCTATTTTAGCCATAACTCGGCCGTTTCTCGTCCAAATTGGACGTACTTACTGTCTATCTTCAAGTTAGACAGTAAGGAATTAGTTGGAGAAGATAAAACTCAGTTTGGACCCCTAAATCAAAAGTTGATTGACCCATAAAGTAGGGGCAAAATAGTCGTTTTACCTTAAAATTGGAAATGCGCAATCTTAGTCCTTAATTAAAATCTTAGAATACTAGGATTAATAATGTAATCATATTAGTACCATATAAGTAAATAAAACAAGTTATTAAATTGAATTCCAATAATTTTCCTAAGTCTTAAGCATCCCACCTTAAGGACCTTTCCTGAGAGTAGGACTAGATCATAGGTTAGTGTTCATTCATTAGGTAAATTGGGTTACCCTATGGGTGAAACCTTGGTTTTTTGTAGTTTCTAGATATTATTTTGTTTTACAACCCATTCTGATTAGTTTATCTTTTAACTTTAGATTTAAGATAGGAGATTCATCCTATTAAGTTTGATTACTTAATAGGATTTGCCTTAACTAGTAGATCACTTATAGTATAAAACCTAGAACTTAGGTCTTATCCAGTTTGGATTATGTGATTAAACCTAAAATCTCGTAGTGTTTAATCCATAATCTATAGGTGTAGAAGATCTTGATCAGATCTTAGTTAGAATGTCTAAATTCACAAAATTAGGACGTATGATTTATTTGTTTAATTCATAGTCGTCTATCTGATTGAACTAGATTGGAACCTGATCAGTTCCAATCCTTTTTAACTTATAAGGATGAATTTCTGAGTTACACTCGATAGTAGGAAAATGGTGATCCTGAACTTGTGTAACTTGGAATAGTTAGCTGGTTAAGTAGAAAACAAATGATATCATCATATTTAGTCGAGTCTCTTGCTTACTTGCTATTTGTTGCTACGCATACCTTGTAATTTTGTGCCTTATATTTTCTTTGAACATATCATATAAGATATTTGATGCATAAATAAAATGTTATGATATTATGGAGACTCCTTAGATTTCTTATGAAAATATTAAAGTAAATAAGTGAAATGATAATGAATTGATGTGATTGAGCTGCCTCTCAGTGTTCTTTTGATCATACCGAATGTTGCCCTAGCCGTATCGTGCTAGGAGTTGCCCTAGCCGTACTGTGCTAGGATATTTCGGTATGATAGTTGGTGACCTAACCGTATCGAGCTAGGAGTAGCCCTAATCGTATCGTGTTAGGGCCATATATGTGACTGTTGTTGGCTTAGTCGTATCGAGCTAGGAGTAGCCCTAGCCGTATCGTGCTAAGATCTTCAGTTTCTTTTGGCGAGCTTGTGTAGCTCTTTTCTGTATGGCAGTTGATGTATTATAGTTTTATATGCAGATGTGGTTGTTTCAGTATATTCTTTTTCAGTCAGCTATTTCCTTGTACTGCTTTATATATATCTAGGATGTAGAATCTTGCTGCTATATGTATATATCACTGCTGAGTTATTCATTTTTAATTAGCATGTTATTTTTATTGATCACCAGCATGTTTAGGATATAGAATTTTTCTTCCAGCATTTATTCAATTATATTTACACTTATATGCCTTTCCTTAATTTCTTGTTATGCGAGGCATGCTTCAGCCTCATTTCTTTGCCTTGTTTATACTATAGAGCATAGTCTATAATTTGCCTTTTTACTTGTGTTGCTTACTGCTCCTGTATTTACACATTATGCTTAGAAATAAATGGTAAAATGGTGATATTATATAACCTTATTAAAAATTCAGCTTAAAATGTACTTAGATAATTGTCTAACCAGATTTTCTTTTTTTGGCTGGGGCCCTACATTGTGAAACCGACAATGTCAGGCTTATAGCAGTTTGAGGAGCCTGCACCCGAGGAGGAGCCTTACTTAGAGGAGGTGCAGTAGTTGGGGCCAGAAGATATCTAGTCATTTACTACTTGTGAGGATGAGTGGATTTTGAACATTTATTTTGTTAAATTTTAATTAATGTAATAATACAGGTACCTGTGACTGTGTGTTTAGATTTTACTATGCTACTTTTCTGAGTTATATTTCTCTTCTTATATACATTATGATGCTTGGATGTCATTTATTTATCGCTTCCGCACTCTGTATTTTTACTTATATAGTGACTGCTTGATTGATTCTGAGTTAATCTTTCTCTAATCAGGTGGATTATGGAGTTTATCCTAATCCAATGCTAAGTGAGAGGTTAACCAGAGTGACACTCCACCCTTAATCTAAACCTATTGAGGGTTAAGGGTGAGGGTCGCCACATATATACATATATAAAAAAATGATAGAAATGAAAATTACAGAAATAAGAAAATATATACATATATTAAAAAAAGAAAAATAACAGAATGAAAATTACATAAACTATGAAATATATACATATACAAAAAAATTACAAAAATAAAATTTGCAAAAATTAGAAAAATATATACATATATAAAGAAAGGAAATGACAGAAATAAAAGTTGCATAAATTAGAAAAATATATACATATGGAAACAAAATAAAATTTGCATAAATAGAAATATAATAATAATAGTAATAATAATAAGATTAATAATAATAATAATAATAATAATATTATTATTATTATTATTATTATTAAAAGAAAAAGAAGAAATGAAAAGAATAGAAAATTTTTTCATCTCTTTCTCATTTCTTACTCATCTTAGTGGGATGAGGCTTTACTGGAAGTTAGCGGAGGGAATCGATGGTGGCTGAGGAAGAGAGAGTGAGGAGTTGAGCGGGGAGAGGAGAGGGAGAGGAATGGTGAAGGATGAGGGAGGGAGGGGTGTATTTATAAACTTATTAATTAATTAATTAAATTTTTATTTTTTTATTATTTTCTCTCTCATTCATTATTTGGATGAGAATAAATTTGTTATCTTTTTCATAATTGCTTTGAGTGTTAAATTTGGTTTTCTTTTTATATTTCTTATATCTTCCTTCTCTCTCCTATTTATCTCTCTTATTTCTGTCTCTTTTATTTTTTTTCAAAAAATAACAAAACTTGACACAGAAGTGTATCTTAATAAGATAAACACACTCGTGTAAAATTTTTTTGATTTGGAATAATATTTTATTTTTTATTAGTTTTTGAAGATAAAAACTTCAAAAATTAATTATGGTCATTCCCGAGCTCTAAATTTGGCAAAACATTTTCTATAGCTTTTTTATAATATTATCATTCAAACGGCACTCAAATTGCTAAATTGAACTTATATTTAATTTTCCAATTTTCTGAATTTAAATAATTCAGAAATTAATTCAGGAGTATCCGTTATTCGAATCACTCCCAAACTTGGGCATTATGATCACAAACGGTATTTTTAGTTTGCCCTAATTTTGAAGTCACTCAGGATCTTGATTTTTGAGTTAGATTTAAACCTAATTATCTTAGTAACGACTTGGGTCGTTACAAAACCTATTTTAATATATGCCTTGAAACCACACTACACCTAAGGCCATAAAAACCCATGGTTGTAAGATAGACCCTTCCTTGCATCTTGGCTAATACCAATTCTTTATGCCTTATACTTTGAACCAAATTGATGGTTCAAATCCTAGCCAAGGTGATTATATATGATTTAAATCCACCTAAGTCAGCCCATAAGTTTGGGGAAAGCACATCAAATTTTTGAAGAATATTCACCTCTCCCTTTCTCTTAAACTAATGGAAACCTTAGCTTAGTTTGCTAATTACCTTACTAATTTAACCTTAATTAGTGTAAATTCATTAGATTTGAACACAAGATGTGAGCCTTAGCTTCTTTGGTATTCGATGGGCTTGAGTAGCTCTTTTTTGTATGGCAGTCGATGTACGTGTGACTTTATATGCAGTTGTTGTTACTTACTTTTCAGTATTCTTATTCCGTCAGCTATTTTCTTGTACTGCTTGATATACATATTTAGGATATTAGAATCTTGCTGCTATATGTACTTACCACTGCTGAGTTGTTTATTTATTTTAATTGGCATGTTTTCTGTTGATCACCAGCATGTTTAGGATGTAGAATTTTTCTTACTGCACTTGTTTAGTTACGTATATTTATACGCCCTTCTTTGTTTAGTTTGTATGCGAGGCATGTCTCAGCCTCTTTCCTTTTCTTTGCTTAAGTTATAAATGATAATTTATAGCTTCCCTATTTCTTTTATATTGCTTGCTGCTCCCTTACACATATTATTGCTTAGATGTTGTAGAATGGTGATATTACTTAACACATATAAAAATTTTCAGCTTAAAATGTACTTAGACAATTGTCTAATCAGACTTTTCTTTTTTGGCTGGGGCCCTACATTGTGAAACCGACAATGGCAGACTCCTTTCAGTTAGACGAGCAGGAGTTAGGTGTAGAGCCTTACCCCGATGAGGAGCCCGTAGAAGAAGCTGCCGTTTAGTCCCTTTATACTTCGAGTGAGAATGAGTGATTTTCATTCTATTTTTATTTAAACATTTTAAATTATGTAATAATACAGGTACCATTGATTGTATATTGGATTTTATGCTTATATTCTGAGTCTATTATTCTTATTTACACTGTTATGCTTGGATGGTTTACATTTCCTTAAATCGCTTTCGCACTCTATTTATTTACTTATACAGTGACTGATAGTTTGATTCTGTATTAATCCTTCCCTAATCAGGTGGATTGTGGAGACTATCCTAATTCAATGATAAGTGAGGGGTTAGCCAGAGTGACACCCCACCCTTAACCTAATCCTTTGGCGGATTAAGGATGGTGGGTGCCACAGTTGGTATCAGAGGATTCCATAAGGTGTCGGATAAAGAATTTGTATTCTTATCTACCTAATGGAAGATTCTTCTGCCAATTCAGTCACTAATCAGAATACATTAGAGTCACATCCAAGACACAACAATATCAAAGCTCAGAATAATAAGAGTATAGAAATTAAAAACGCAGTCATGGTACAACAGCTTAAATGAGTACGAACTTAGGATAAATGAGTAATTAAGTGAACTAAATAAATCTTATAGTATCAAACCTAAGTATAATATGTAACTAATTCAAAATTAAAACTTTCTTAAGAGTTACAAGATCAAGAATTTAAGATGTTAGGATTTAATTTTGTACAAGATATACGAATTCCTAAAGGATTTTAAACCATCAAATAAGTCTTAAATCGCTCTTAGGTGGTTACCTTCTAATTTCTAAATTTTGTCTCATTAAAGATAATAATATAACTTAAGGCCACAGTTGATATTTTGGTCAAACTACTAGAACCTTAGTAGGTAATTATTTAAAATAAGAAGATTAGATTGAAAGACCATCCATTGTATCAAATCACTACTAGCATCTATGACTACTATTTCACTAATGCCTTCCTTCCTACGAGTCGAGATAGAAACCCAACAGACTGTATTATGAAGGAGAGAACTTCATCCATCTCATTCTAGTGGATAGCTACCTGTTGTACCTCTTACGCCAACCACTTTATGATTAATAAAGTGCAAATCAATCTTATGTAATTCTTCTTAGAATTTGATACCTTGTCACTTCTATAACTCCGATTGATCTATGGATCCTATATCATCTCCCTCTTCTGCAGTCCCTAGCAGCTCCTCAACTGAGGCCACCACACTGCTAGAGGCAATAAGGGTCTTGGTCAACACTCAGGCCAAGCTATTTGAGGGAATGGAGAGAACGATAATCACACTCGCCAATCAAAATTCGCTCTCATCATCAGTAGCCCCACTTAATGATCCATATAATGGTTGTACAAAGCCCCATCCCAATGGAAGGTGCTACCATGGCACGAGAGGCTATTATACTTGTAGCTGACATGGTCATAACGTCCAACAGTGCATACATAATAAAACCATCGACGGCGCTTGCATTGATTGTTCCAAGCACCCTCAGGCTACGGCATTGAATCGAAACAGGAAACTGGCCAACACACCTCGACCCATTTTGGCTAGGCCTCCACAAAGACAGAGATGCAGCGATAGGCTTACAGGAACCTGCACCCATTTAGGAATGGCCGAAGGCAATGTTGTTATTTCAGGCACACCTATTCGATCGCCTAATTATTTTCATCATTTAAGTTTTACAGTCACTCCATTATTAATCCTTATTCTTAGCCATCCTCAAATCTTACTTGTACTATACTAGGGTGTCACATTGGACAATTACTTATTCCTAGCTTTGGTAGTCAAACATTAAGATCTAAGTCATGCTTTCATGACTCATAGCAATAATTTCTCTATCGAGTAGCAACTTACCCAGCTAGGTAAATAACATATCACTCTTTAGATTAAACTAAACGATAGAATCTATTAATTAGGCGAGTCATAATTGTAACTCAAAATGCCAATTTAGCATTTTCTTAGGTCTCTAACCCTTTACTCCATTAAATTAAACAGTCAAAAAGCTCTGGTCTTTAACGGTAAACCTTTGGATTCTAGTAGTATCCCAACATTTTTCTTAATTTAGGATAGACCTTGTAAATGACTTATTCATCCTTGATTAAACCCTTAAGTGGTGAATATCACTTACGTATAGAACCACAAGAATCCTTGCGCCTTAAATCATCCTATGCTTAGTAGGAGGTACCACATAATAAGTGATAATTCTATCCCATAGTGCAGAGTCTTGTGATATGAATGAGTATTTAATATGTAATCCTGGAAGACCTACTCCGCCTCTGTATATTAGATTTTGCTGGATCCTGGGAAGACCACCTTCCCTTGGTGGAATTTGCATACAATAATAGCTTCCAGGCCAGTATCAAAATGGCTCCATACGAGGCACTTTACGGCAGGAAGTGCTCAACACCCATGTCTTGGTCCGAGACCGGAGACGTTCAGTTGTTCGGCTCAGAATTGGTCGAGGAGACGAACAAAAAGGTTAAACTTATCCAACAGCGTATCAAGGAGCCCAGGATAGACAAAGTAAATATCATAATCTCCGTCATCGACCCTTAGAGTTTCAAGAAGGAGACTTCGTTTACTTAAAGGTCAGCCCCATGAAAGGAGTCCATCGCTTCGGGGTTGCTGGTAAGCTTAGTCCAAGATATGTTGGACCATTCAAAATCCTCCAGAAGATTGGGTCAGTTGCCTATCGATTAGACTTGCCAGAGAATTTCGCAGCAGTGCACAATATTTTTCATGTATCGTCCCTAAGAAATTGTCTTCGGGACCCATCTCATCTTGTGCAGCTTCCAGAAATTCAAATCCAACCAGACTTATCATTTGCTGAGGAACCGATTAGAATCCTGGCTGTGACCGCAAGCAACTCAGGAATTGTGCAATCGACATGATTAAGGTTCAATGGAAGAACAGTTCCTGCAACGAGGCCACCTGGGAAAAGGAATCTGATATGCGGTCCAAGCATCCCAAACTCTTCGAAAACCCAGGTACTTCTATTTCTTAGTATTTTGAACCTTTAAATTTCCATGCGAGTCATACTTAGTTCCACCTGAGTGATGTCGAGGACGACATCGTTCTTAAGTGGGGGAGTCTGTAACAACCCAAGTTGTTACCATGATTGATTAAGACTAACCCTAAGTCTTAAACATAATCTTAAGTGCTAATTAGGTTATTTGAAGTCAACTACCAAGATCCGGTCCAAACCAGAGGTCAAACGGATTAAATCTTTATTTTGAGAATTTCATGAACCTCGGAAATTGACCTATTTAAATTGACCTCCGATCGGAAAACGGACACCACCATTGCGTTCCTTGACCCCAAATTAGCTTGGGGTGAAGTTTTCGTATCAATCGGAAGTTGTCAAAATTCAGCGAATATTTTAATAATAAAAATACCACGGAAATCGAGGTATCAAAATACTCGTCGGATCAAAAATCCGACTGCGCCATTGAATTCCTTGACCCCAAATTAGCTAGGAAAAACATGTTCAAAATTTTTTTTTCTGAAAATGTTTAAAAAAAAAATTAATTAATTAACGGCGCCGTCAGATCGGACGGATCCATCCGGACCGTCCGATCGCGCGCGGATCCAACGGCCCTCGGCCGCGATCCGCGTCACGCGGTCTGGAGCGATCCGGACCGTCCGCGATCGCACAGATCCGACGGTCCGGAGGCGTATTCCTCGCCCTCTCCGCCCGCGTGACACGCGGCGGCCCATCGCATTTTTTGGCCAATCCGGCCACATCCAGACCTCGGCGAGTTCGCCGTCCGGTCTATAAGACCTCGGCCTACCCCTAAGCTCCGAGTTTTCACCGATCGGAGCCCGGATCGAGCCGGAATCAAGCCCGAAAGTCAGCCCTATTTTTCCGCCGAAACCTTCGCCGATCCGAACTTCAGGTACCCCGATCTTCCTCGTTTATCGTTCGATCATTACAAAAATTGTAGGATATGTAGATTAGGATGTCATCTACACATCCACCGTTCCGATCGGGCTTAAACCAACCCGATCAGACGCACCAACTCCCCAAAGCGGACTGGGTTCGGTCCGCCGAACCCCCCCGGAAGGCGAAGCGTCGCGCTTCCGGGCCGGGCCGGGTCGACCCGAGCCCGACCCATTCGAGTCGGGTCCGCGTCAGCGTGGGTGGGGCCCACCCAGCCATGTGGCAGCCTACGGGCCCGCCACGTGTCACGTGGGGCCCACATGTCCGGTCACCCGAGCTGACTCAGCCCAGGTGGGGGCCACAGTGCCACGTGTCAGGTGGGACCCACTGCCCGATCACCCGAGCTGAGTCAGCAGCCTGTGGGACCCAAGTGCCACGTGGCAGCCTCTGGCAGTGCCACGTGTCAGGTGGGACCCACTGCCCGATCACCCGAGCTGAGTCAGCAGCCCGTGGGACCCACAGTGCCACGTGGCAGCCTCTGGAAGTGTCACGTGTCAGTGGGGCCCACTGTCAATTAATTAGAAATTAATTAAATTATTATTAGTGTTAATTAATTACTGTTATCCCTAATTAATTATAGTTAGTGTTAATTAACCTAGGATTAGTGTTAATTACTTTTGAACAGTAACTTTATTTAACTAAAAATAATTAGATGATTAATTAAATGTTAATTTAATCCTAAACAGTAATTAGGATAATTAATTACTTTTAAACAGTAACTTTAATTAAATAATTATAATTAAAGATTAATTAAGGATTAATTAACTGTTAATTAAATCTTAAACAGTAATTAGAATAATTAATTACTTTTGAACAGTAAAACCTAATTAATTATATTTAATTTAATATTAACAAATAATTAAGATTAATTAAATAGTAATTAGCACTAATTACTTTGCTATAGTAAAATTAATTAATTATTTAATTAATAATTAAACAGTGATTAATTAAATAAAAACTTTAAGAATGAACAGTAAATTTAAATAATTAAATATAATTAGAGATTAATTAAGACTAATTAAACAGTAATTAGCACTAATTACTTTGCTACAGTAAAATTAATTAATTAATTAATTAATAATTAAACAGTGATTAATTAAATAAAAACTTTAGGAATGAACAGTAAACTCATTCAATTTGAATAAATGAATAGTAAATTAATTCAAATTGTATTTTTGAATAGTAAATCTTAAAAGTTTAATAACTTTTTGTAGGATGATCCAAACATAGCCAATATAGGTCTTAAAATGCTCAGAAAAATATTTAGAATCAAATGGCGTAATGTAAAATTTTGTTTCGGGGTACACATAACGAGGTAGTATTATGGGGCCTCTTTAAGACCCCATAACTTTTTACTCGATTATCGAAACATAGTCAATATGGGTCTTAAAATGCTCAGGAGAGCGGCCCCATCACCGTAGTAGTATTAGTTTTCTCATTCAGATATCGGATAAAAAGTCAACTGTAGAATTTAGAGTTGACTTTAGTGAAAAATGACCAAAATGCCCCTAGACTTCAAACAGCCATAACTTAGTCAGATCAACTCCAAATTAGAAAATTCAAGATGCTAACTAGCCTAGAATTTCAATGTCATCATTATAATAAAATAATATTTAGGATCTGAACCCTAGAAATTTAGGTAAATGACCAAATTACCCCTAGCCTTATTTTAGCCATAACTTGACCGTTTCTCGCCCGATTTAGGCGTACTTACTGTCTATCTTCAAGTTAGACAGTAAGGAACAAATTGGAACTAAAATAATTTAATTATGACTTGTAAATCAAAAGTTGCCTTTTTGACCCTTAAGGTACAGGCAAAATAGTCATTTTGCCCTAAGTTTGGACTATGTACTCTTAACCTCTAGTTTACATTTCAAAACTCTTAAACCAAGGTTATAATCTTCTTAGTATCAATTAAGTGAGTGAAATCAACTCTTAAGTTAGATTCCAATAATTTCTGTTGAGTCTTAAAAGCACTACACCTTAAGGACCTTTCCTGAGATTAAGACTAGATCATAGGTTAGAGTTCATTCATTGGGTAAATTGGGTTACCCTATGGGTGAAACCTTGATTTATTAGTTTCTTGACCTTCTTTTATTTTACAACTCGTTCTGATTATTTTGTCTTTTAACCTTAGATTTAAGATAGGAGATTCATCCTATTATGTTTGATTACTTAATAGGATTTGCCATAACTAGTAGATCACTTATAGAATAAAACCTAGAACTTAGGTCTTATCCTTTGGATTATGAGATTAAACCTAATTCTCGTAGTGTTTAATCCAAAATCTATAGGTATAGAATATCTTGATCAGATCTTAGTTAGAACGTCTAAATTTATAAAACTAAGACGTATGATTTATTGATTTAACTCGTAGTCGTCTATCTGATTGAACTAGATTGGAACCTGATCAGTTCCAATCCTTTTTTTAACTTGTAAGGACGAATTTCTGAGTTACACTCGATAGTAGGAAAACGATGATCCTGAACTTGTGTAACTTGGAATAGTTATAATGGTTAAGTAGAAAACAAATAATATCACCATGTTTAGTAAAGTCTCTTGCTTCTATTTGATACTTTGTTGCTTACGCATCCCTTGATTTTTGTGCCATATTTCCTTGAGCATATCATATAAGACATTTGATGCATGAATAAAATGTTAAGAAATATGGAGACTCCTTAGATCCTTTGTGAAAATATTAAAGTGATTTATGAAAAGATAATGATTTTATGAGCTGCCTCTCAGTTATATCCTTATTGCCTAGCCTTCTTATGTCGTTAGGGGAAGGATCTGTTTTGTTGTGTGCCTAGTTTACTAGCCTCCTTATGTCGCTAGGGGTACACCGTTGGTGCCTTAGCCGTACTGGCGTTAAGGTGGCCTTGTATGCTTAGTTTACTAGCTTCCGTATGTCGCTAGGGGCATACAGTTGGGCCTTAACCGTACTGGTGCTAAGACCCTTCGCTTGCTTTGTGTGCTTATATGCCTAGCCTCCTTATGTCGCTAGGGGTACACAGTTTATGACTTAGTCATGATGGTGCTAAGCTTCTTTGGTATTCGATGGGCTTGAGTAGCTCTTTTCTGTATGGCAGTCGATGCACGTGTGACTTTATATGCAGTTGTTGTTACTTACTTTTCAGTATTCTTATTCCGTCAGTTATTTTCTTGTACTGCTTAATATACATATTTAGGATGTTAGAATCTTGCTGCTATATGTACTTACTACTGCTGAGTTGTTTATTTATTTTAATTGGCATGTTTTCTGTTGATCACCAGCATGTTTAGGATGTAGAATTTTTCTTACTGCACTTGTTTAGTTACGTATATTTATACGCCCTTCCTTGTTTAGTTTGTATGCGAGGCATGTCTCAGCCTCTTTCCTTTTCTTTGCTTAAGTTATAAATGATAATTTATAGCTTCCCTATTTCTTTTGTGCTTGCTGCTCCCTTACACATATTATTGCTTAGATGTTGTAGAATGGTGATATTACTTAACACATATAAAAATTTTCAGCTTAAAATGTACTTAGACAATTGTCTAATCAGATTTTTCTTTTTTGGCTGGGGCCCTACATTGTGAAACCGACAATGGCAGACTCCTTTCAGTTAGACGAGCAGGAGTTAGGTGTGGAGCCTTACCCCGAGGAGGAGCCCGTAGAAGAAGCTGTCGTTTAGTCCCTTTATACTTCGAGTGAGAATGAGTGGTTTTCATTCTATTTTTATTTAAATATTTTAAATTATGTAATAATACAAGTACTATTGACTGTATATTGAATTTTATGCTTATATTCTGAGTCTATTATTCTTATTTACACTGTGATGCTTGGATAGTTTACATTTCCTTAAATCGCTTCCGCACTCTGTTTATTTACTTATACAGTGACTGATAGTTTGATTCTGTGTTAATCCTTCCCTAATCAGGTGGATTGTGGAAACTATCATAATCCAATGATAAGTGAGGGATTAGCCAGAGTGACACCCCACCCTTAACCTAATCCTTTGGCGGATTAAGGGTGGTGGGCGCCACACTATATGCATAAATGCACAAATTTGGATTGCATGTGAGCGATTGTTGATGGAATTTGTGTGTGCATTAAGAGATCGAGTATGTTCATTTCTTTTAGCACATGTAATATTAGTACCAAATGTCATATGCTTTCATTTGTATAGCTAATCTTTTCATCACATTTCCATTTCACACATGCCTATGTCTTATGTAATGATTTATAATTTTCAATTAGTGTTGATTTGCTATCATTCACAAATCTGTAAAGATATAAGACCCTGATCATTGATCAAACCACTAGTGATAAGGAAACTAGTACTTTAACCTTGGGGAGGTAGATTCACATAGGTTATCACTCACAATTATGAAACTGCTTATACAAGCAGATGTGCTTGGATATTATTGACTTCCTTACACAAACATTGAAAAATCCTGCAAGAATTAAGACATGGTTTAATTATTTAAATATCTTTTTTTGTATTGACACCCTTCACATAAGAATTTAATTTGACTTGACTTGCAACAATATATTTGTGGCTTCACTTGTACATATTACAGATCAGCTCTTAAACATGCATATTTTTCCTACAAGTCATGTTTCATTTTTAGGCAAGGTTATGTAGCATATATTGAATTTGCAAGTCATGATTAATTTTTAATGAGCATATTTTCATGTCATTCAATAATGAACATTAGATAGCTGGCTTATCTATATGCTATTATAATAAGCATATTAGAGTTTTATCAGTTCAATGAGCATATTTTTCATGTCAATCAAAGTTATGTACAATATCAAGTTTGAAAGCACAGAGCAAGGTCTAGTCAATTAAGGTTATTTAATTCAATCTTATTGATTATATCATTGACTATTATATTCAATCAAGTGTAGGGAGTATTGTAGCATTTTTAAAAATAATTCAGATTTTGTTGCTTCTTGGCAGCATTGCAGCCATTCAGGCTTTTGTGTTCTCAAATCTTCCTAGGGCTAAAAGTACAAGGGAATAACTAATATATAAAATTTGCTTTCTAGGTTACTGCTTAATCCTATGATTCCTTTTCGCTTGGAAGTGAATTTTGGTCTATAATAATGAAAACTTGGCCTCATAAAAAAAAAAAAAAGGTAATAAGAAAAACATATAAGCATATTTTCTCAAATATAATTTCTATCTGCTATTACAGTATCTCGGTACATGCGATTGCATCAGAGGCATTCAGGAGGAACTTCCTTACATGTCATCGTTTGATTTTTGTAATCTGTATCTGTAGATTTTGTATAAATATTTACAGAATTTTAGTTTTGTTCTCATATAAATATTGCATTTTATGATTTACTTTCACATTAAAAAAAAAGCTATGTTTTAATGTACTGTTTTCTGTCTGTATATATCTTTCCAGCAAATATCTTCGCTTGCTGCTGCTTTCCATCTCTGCAGAAACATGTCGAGTTCTGCATAAGCTCGCAATCTCACCTGCAAAAATTAAAAACTTAGTATTGGTAATAGTAATCAGGGTTGCATGTGTAAACTGAAATAATTTATCTAGAGTTCAAAACTAAGAATTCACATTTCTGCTTACATTAACCCTATCAGCATTGGCTGGCGACACTTGAGTCTGCAAATGAACAGATATTCAGTTTCTTGTTGGGAAATTGCCAAAATAGTCTCTCAATCAATTCAATTTGTCCAATCTAGCCTCTTGATTAATTTAATTTGTTCATACAAGTCCCTCAAATGTTAATTTAGATCCCAATTTAGTCTCAAGAAATAAACATATAGGGATTAAATTGGTTTTTAAATGACTAGTTGAGGGATTAATTGGACAAATATCTTATTTCTTGTCACATAGCTCTGCTTCTTGACAGTAAATCTGTGAAGAGAAGAACTTACCACAGGTGAACCAGTTGGCGCTCCAGCAATTAGCTGAGATGAAATTATGAACAGTCAATAAGCAAAATTCAATTCTGAAACTTAAGTGATAGATATGCAAATGGTTGAGAAAATTCGAGGGCTATGAAAGCAACTGTGTCAAAAAAAATGTCACATTTTCAACCTTAATATCATCAGAAACACCGAGAGTGGGGGGGATTCCTCTGTGAACAATGTATTCACGATCCACTATGCCAACATTTGTGCTTATATCACCCTGTGTCATCGAGTATTTAGGTTTTGCCCACTGTATATAATAAATGTGCCCTGCTACTGTGCCCAACAAATAGTTCATAATATAATTTTTCTGTTCTTTTCTCCATTTTCAAGTGATTTGAGTTATTTGTTGAGCACCATAGCATTTTACGTAGTAAAAATATAGTTAAAAATGATATTGGGCTTTCAGTAAATAAATCACCTGAGCACAATATCTTAGCTTATAATCCAATCCCCAAGCATGAATCAAATCATTCTGCAAAAAGAGAAGAAAAAAAACATGATATTTTGATGATTTATCATCTCTTAGCATATGAAATAAATTATGTGAAAACATAGTATTGCTTTATAAATAAAGAGAATGTACAATTTCAAACAGAAACAAAAGGTGTTGTGCGACACGTAAATATAGATTTAGTAAGAATTAGATAGAATTGGAAACAACTGACATGCCTGAATCAGATGCCAAGTACAACGCCAAGCTGCCTTTGAAAATACAGGAGCCATGATTTCTACCCACCTGCAAAACATGCTTTTTTTTTTATTTTAGGTTATGCAATAAATTAGTCAAATATATAAGAATATATTATTAATTGACTGCAAAATATATTGATGTTTATTGTATTAAATTAATTTAATCACAGGAAGTATTAAAGGTGAGAATCCCTCAATTTTGCCAGTCCTTACCTTCAAGCAAGCTAGAAAATTTCTTTTAAAACATAGGACGAACAGATTCTAATGGCAAATTAAGATTAAAGAGTTTAATAAGATATATGACAGTAGTTTAAGTAGATAAAAAATGGTAAAAATAAGATGTTCTGATAAAAATTAAAGGAAAAAAGTTATGTTATAATGAATGATTTAATATAAAATGGTACAAATTGACAATATTATAAATTTGCATATAGTAAATCCTATGTATACTAAAATTTGTTGAGAGAAAAAATGCATAAAAAAACTAATTAAATAAATAAATAGAAGAATCAAGGCTTATCAGAAAAATTTCAGTATGAAATATTATATAGATGAATAAATTATCATACTAAAATTTTTAATAAAGATTTTACAAATATAATTAATACAAATGAGTTTAATAGTTATAAAAATAATATCAATTGCACTTTCATACAGTAAATTAGTAAAACTAAGATTTGGAATACTTTAAAATGGATGAAGAGTGAAAAATCTATAGAACCGGATGGCATTCTTATCAATATACAGAAATTTTTGGGTGAAGAAATTTATTGGCTTGCCAAATTATTTTTTTAAAAACTTAAAAGATGTCAAATGAGTAAAGAAGAAGTATTCTCATATCTATTTACAAAAATAAAGAGTTGTTCGAGGCTGCAAATTTTAGGAGATTTACAAGTCATGCGTTGAACTTTTGAAAGAGACATTGAATGCAGTTTATGAAGAGATACTTTTACTTAACAAAATCAATTTAATTTTATGCCATATAGAACTACAACATAAGTCATATATTTACTAAGAGGTTTGATGGAGAAATTTAAAAAATATATATCTTCATTTAATTTTGATTAATCTTAAAAAGACTCATGATAAAGTACTACTTAATACAAAAATATATATCTTCATTAATATATAAATAGATCAACCTTTATTTATTGCAACAAATAGAAAAACAAATTGTAATGAGTTCAAGAATTTATAAGAATGTATTAAGATGATCGATCTTATAAAATTGAGTGAACCCTATTCTACTAAACAACCTATATAAAACCTCGAGCAAGCAAAATTAAATTTGTTAGTATGATAACCTAGAGAAGAGGCATCATACAAAATAGCAAAGTTTGGTGAACAACAAACAAATGATGAAGCATACTCTTCAACACTATGCAAGATGAATAGAAAGACGGGTCATTTTGAATTTTTTTGTTAATAGAAAATGAAAGAAATTGAAATTTAAGAAATTAAGAAAATAAATCAAAATAAAAAAATCAAATATTAATTCTTAATAGCATATTTAAATATTAATAGTGCTTCGAATTGGCATTTGACTTGAAAAAAATAGATAACATGAGAATAATCATCAATGAATATTACAGAATACTTAAACTTAGGTTGAGTCAAAGTAGGATAAACCTATGGTTCTAAAATAAAAAGTTAAAAAGATAACATCGCAATATGTTATAAAAGATGATAAAAAAAATAAAGTGTTTAAGAAGTTTGGAAGCATCACATTAAAATGTAAGAGCAATAATAAACTGATGAGTTCATTAAAATATAAATTTTTTTTGGCAATAATAAACTGATTCTATTTTTATCCAAAAAAATTAAATCTTTGTAAAGGGTATATATATTAAAGAAGTGCTTACAACTTTACATTAAAAACTAAAATATTTCTATATTTAAAGAAACATGGAAGTGTCATGAAAGAGATATCTCAATTTATCTTTTATTAAAGTTAATAATGTAATATTACCATTACATTTGACATATGTGGAAAATAAAGACTTCAATTGAACAAAATAATTGGACTTAAATTTGATTAATGAATAAATATTCAAAAAGAGTTTAAAATCATGAAGAGAAAAAGTTTGATGTCATTACACCACATAAAAAAGGAGCCAAAAGAGATAAGAATAACTTTATCATATGTGATAGCTTGTTAGAACTAGTGGCATCAAATGCAAGAGTGGACAGTACATACAAGCACAAGAATGGGAAACAAAGGTAAAAGCCGCATAAGTGAGAACCATGAACGATGATAATTTACTTTTGAAGAGTTAAAAAGCACAATAGGCAGCACTAACCATTATAGTTTGGAGTGAAGGAAAAGTTGTAAGGTGCGGATGAATGTGGTGAATCATAAGTGAGCGGATCCAATTGCAAGTTGCAAGTTGAAGGCTACTGGTTAGTGACAAATAAAACGCTTTAAAATAGTAAGTGCATGCATATTCATGAGGAAGATGATCATGAGTTAGTGGTCATAGACCATAAAAGGCAGTTTTGGTTCATGTCGTGGTTGAGATAACATCTAAGTGGAAGCAACTAACAAGTACTGGGGCTGAAGAGAGTAGGTCATATATTGTAAAAGGCTGCAATGTTGGTGCAAATCATGAGAGGGATAACATCCAAGTCGAAGCAAATCACAAGTATAAAGAGTCTCTAGGGAATAAAGTCAAACATGAGAGAGAGAATGGGCAAAAAAACCTCACTTCATTATCAGATTGGATGAAGACAATATCTATTATTACTAATAGATGTTTTGCTTATACATACAAAAAAACCAAATAAAAAAGAATCATATTTTCATACACAAAGCCTCAAGCATGGAAGGCCAACATGGCTCTCGAAGTACAATGAATATCAAACTGCTCTCAAAGTACCTAAAAAGGTGTATTTCTCACAAAAGGTGATGAAATTCATCAAATTAGTGGTAAAAGGAGCCATGTGCATCTTTTCGGATAATTTCAAATGAAAATATTTTATTTACCCCATGCATGGAGGACCAACACTGCTTTCATCACACTCCATGACTCGGGTGGATAAAAAAATTCTCCTGCATGTACAACAAAATAAGCACATGAAATGTCAAAAATAAATGATATTACAAGTTCATATATGTAAAATAAAAAAGTCAACCACATTGCACAAAAAGTATGCAAATATGGGTTTAGATTCCACTTTTTTTGGCAAAAACAACAACCATAACAAACTAAGCCTTAAACCCAAGAGATCTGCAAAATGAATTCTTTTATCAAACAAAACATGCTAAAAGAGAATTTTGCACTTCAAAACATTTTATTGATCCACATGATCAAAAGTTTATATATCTTGAGATTAAAGGCAAATTTTTTTAGAAAGAATATATAATTGTTCGAAGAAAAAAAATGCAAATGAGTTGAGTCTTATCTACCAATCATGTCAATAGAGTTTAAAAAAAATACCTATGAAAGTTTCCTTTACTTTCACGAACAGTAATTAGATGATGCACCTCAGATTTACTCAAATCTAGCAAAGGTTGAGAAACTTCTAGTCCCTCCTTTTTAACAATTTCTAAATAGCTGCATTTAATTTAATAATTAGTAAAATAAGAAAAAAAATCATCCACGCACTCTAGTTCCCTTGAATAAAGCAATTTAAACACAAATCTAAAAAATCTAAGTATAACCAATTGAAATAGTTTTAAATTATAATTTGCATTATACATGATAGAATATTCGAAAGAAATTCTAAAAGTTTCATATCATAGACAATTAAATTAAGAGAATATTTGGTATATATATATATATATATATAACTTTAAAACCAAAAAAAAAATTAAAGTGGCTACATACCATTTAGGATTGAAATGATCTAGTTCAAGATCTTCATCCCAAAGGAAAATGTAATCATACTCTACAACTACATCAGGGTGTAGAAAACGTTTCGCAAACCACCTAAACCAAATAAATAAAGTATTAAAAAGTAGCTTTCAAATATTTTGTTCATGTTAAATCCAGAAACTTTCAAAATAACATTGATTTATGATACCATTTTGTTTGGTTGATTGCTGAGATATGCAATGCCTTGTCAACCCATTGTAAATCTCGCCATCCATTAACAAAGCCATCATAATGAAAGAGCATTATCATGGAATCAATGGAAGAGAACTGAAATACATAACAAAAAAGACTAACATATGTAATATATATATATATAGAAAAACAATATGCCAATGGAAACTTTATACACCATACCTTCTTGACTATTTGATCCACAGCTTCTTTTTGCCCTATTCCAACTGCCATGGCCAATAAAGCCTTTAGCGGAACATTATTCACCTAAATACAATATATACTACAAAAATTTCAGCTTGCATTAAAAATTAAAAACAAAAAGTTTAGCACAAGGCATATATATATTATCAGTATTTGCTAATGTACTCACAGTTTAAGCATGCCCTCAAAAAACAAGGGTTAGTGTGCTAGAAAGATAATCAAATGACTTAATTAGAGCCTAATAAATCAAAGAAAGATTTTAATTTTAACAAACTACTTAAGCCTAAGGATGAGGAATTCATTTTTTGATACATTACTAAGCCATTACTGCCCACATTAACTATCACTACTGCCCAATAAAGCATTTAAGATCATCAATTATCATGCACTAAGATACAACTTAATCATGTGAAGCCCCGAAAGAATCAATGCTCTGGAATCTTTCTTAACCATAACTGAATTTATAAGAATAAAAATTGCATGTACCATTTGATCACAAAAAATCATTACAATTAATATAACTTTGTTATAGATAATGAACAAAAGAGGGGGTTCATGAGGTAAAATTCAGGCAGCACAAACCAATAGTTAAAATCATTTATTACCTTAAAAAATTTGAGCCGATAATATGACCAAGCGCTTGGTATTTCAACACCAACATAACTAAGAACATTTTATATGTGAATAAACACAAGTTGGTATCTTCACAAGATGCATAAACTACATATTAACGTACAAGCCCCTAATAGGAAAAACATAAGTGCCATCAAAGAAACCAAATAGTCAAAAATTTAGAGCACAATATTGTAAGATCAACTTTCCACGATGACTATAATTTATTAAATAACACATAAAAAGAAATAGCGTCACAAATTCCTGTGCTCTTTTGCCCATTTGGTAAAATTGTTCTGTGTTTTACTTATTGCAGTAGTTAATTATATAGTTCTCTAATAAATTTCTTGGGAATAGCCATCCTGTTTGACAAGAATAATTAATTTTCTGAAGTCCATATGCAGGTAGCTATCCTAAAACTATTATTTCATCTAATGAATTGATATAAACTAATCTTGAAAAACAAAATAATCAAGTTTACCCACTTCATCAATAAGGTACATATCTGCACATGCTAACATTACCAATAATTCAAAAAAAAAAAAGCTGCTGGATTATAGTGACATTATCCAATCATTAAATGCTAACTAACAACAGTTGATTAAGAACATAAATTCCTCATCACCGATATAATTTACGCCAACCTTTTTCTTTTCAGCGCTTGGAGATTTCCAAAGGTGCTGCATCTTCAAATTAGTTGTGCTTGTGATAATTCCTTTAGGCAATGCCTCACATGCCAAAAGCTTTGACTGATTCTAAAACAACAAAAAAGCAATATCACAATTTATGTAAAATTATCATAACAACAAGCTAACCACAATAGGCAATCTCTATACCAAACATCAAGGCGTTAAAATTAGAAGGATTTTAACAAATATAAAGCAATTAAGAGATGTATCACCAAATCAAGTATTATAGAAAAGTACCTGGCAAGAAGTGGGTTCTGTGGTTTGGTTTGAAATAGAAAGATCTGCTTTGAATACTTCCTGCAGATAAATGCAGATAGAAATGTATGAGAAGAGTGCTGCAACCCATTCGAAGCAGCAAAAACTTTCTTTGATCTTATGGCAAAGAAAAGACAAACAAAAAATTGTAACAAACTTGATGTAAACTGAAGCCACCAAGATTCCACATAATGCTAGAACAAGAGGCAAGTAACTATTTTCTAAACATCAAGAGAATGCATAAAACTGAGATAATGCAGACTTACATCATCATTGGTTGCATTTATACAAAGACTGTTTCGAAAAAAGAAAAGAGTTCCACATAGGAAAACAATTGCAGTTAGCACAATCTGAGAGCAAAATCTCTTATTTGTAAGCACGTTGAACCCAGGTATCTGGCAAAAACGAAAGAAAATTATTAAAATAAAATTATATTTCATTTAGAACTCTACCAAACCTCCATCAAACTTTTTTTGATGTTTGCCAACAAGCGCAAAACCTATGTCAAGCAATCAATTCCAGGCGTTTCTTTCAAGAATTCTTCTATGTAAAGCAATCAAATTCCTAAACAGGAATTTAATTAGACAATTAAAAGAATAAAACAACGATTTCTTACTGATACAGGCGGCTTCATAATTGATGATTTGCCAATAAGCGCGGAGTGCAGAAAAATTTCACCATCGATTAGAGTTACTGAGATTCAATATCGATGGGAAGTATAGACAAAATACTATAATAATATACGGAAAAAAGGTCTCAGACGTTGATGAAAAAGAGAAATGAAGTCAAAACAGAGAGTGGAACAAAGCCGCGAAAGACAAAAATATTTTATTATAGGAAATAGGAAAAATCTCCGGAAAGTTAGAAGCTTGACTTCATTATCGGAGAAAGAAAATGATGGAGCAAGAAGAGACGTTACGACTAGTGAGAGAAAGAGAGGATAGAGCGAGAGAGAGCGGTTCAAAAAGATGGCTTTGTATGCAGGAAAGGAACAGGAATGGGATTTTATCAGAATCTAATAAATTAATAAACTTTACTTTTATAATGAAAAACACTAATTTTTAAGAAATTAATTAAAAAGATTATATATGATCAATATAAATTTCTTTTACAAGTAAACCAACATACATTAAACTTTTATGCATCTTCTGTAATTAAAAAAACTTTTCACTAGGATGTTTGGAACTTGAAAAGTGTGATAAAGAAATTTATGCTATATTTATATATCAAAATTTAATTTGTAATTAAATTTTTGATTGAATATATTTTTTTTATGATTTTTATATAATAATAAAATTTATTGATAATTTTAATGTATATATTTGTGTAATCATATATTTTTTTATTATAATATAGTTCTTAATATTTATTTTATATATTTAATCATATTATTATTTTTTTAGTTAACTTTTATGGTATTAAATAAAGATAATATTATAACATTTAAAAAAGCATTAATCACCATCCCTATCTCCTTTTTCATTCCGCTCCAGCCTCGACATCGGAACTACCAGCCGGCATATTGTACACGTCGATCTCATACAGCGCCCCGCCACTGCACCGCAAGGTTTAAGCCAAGATTTCCATATTTTTGTAGTTCTTTGGTGCGGAACCAAAGTCCCACTTGTCAATTTTACCTCATTATTCGTGCACAAATTCTCCCCCATATCTGAATCAGAAGCTCTCGTATCAAATACATCATTCATCTCCTCGTTCACGATCCCGAACATCTCCCGAAGCGGGGTCGTAGATGCATTGGCTTTGAGAGAAGATAGGTCAAGTGTAGAGGGAGATATGGCGACAAAGTACCCGGTGCCAATGCTGAGTGTGAAGAACTTGAGCTGCGAGGATTCTTCAGACCCGTGCTTGACGATAGTGCGCCTATCTCCCTAAATTTATAGATTTTATTTATTTATTTATTCTTAAAGAAGTTAACTTATGTGATTTAAATGATTAGTATTTAAATATTGTAATTTAGCGAGAAAGTAGGATCCCTCTTTTTTTCAAGGCAAATTCTCTGGAAACCTTATTAATCTATATCCATTTCCCCAACCTTCCGCATACCATTCGGTCTGATCAAAATCTATCGCGTTTGGCCAATAATATCGACATGCGGCTAATGGCCAACTCCCTCACGATTTTTCACTAGTTTATTGATTTTGTTATGGACGGAACTTATGTATCTCATAAGATAGATTATGAGTGGAAACCAAATATTTGTACTACATGCTAGAATTTTACAGGATCATGTGACCACGGGTCTTCTAATATGGCAACCACACGATGAAGTAGATCTCGTTGACTAGAGAATCAACGAGAAAGACTTGAACCATCTTTCAGTCCCCCATCATCTCTAGCGGTGTAACAACTCAATGTTGTTACTTTGCTTAATTTAAGTATAATCATATCTCAATTATCATTATGTTAAGTTCATATAGTCATGAGAATCAAATCCTGAAAGTTTGGAGCAATTCAGAGCTCAATCAATTAATTTAGAATATATTTAATATTTAATTAATTAGAAAATTGAGGTATTTATTTTGACCTCAAAATCAAAATCCGACTTTGTCGTTGCGATCGTCACCCCCAAATTAACTAGTGGTGATGTTTTGGACGCGTTTGGAGATCGTCGAATTTTCGTCAATATTTTAATATAATTAAATACCTCAAAAATTAGCATAATTAAATAATAATCGGAATCAATTTCCGACTTCGCCGTTGGATTCCTCACCCCCAAATTAGCTAGGGGTGAATTTTTGGAAATTTTCGGAGGGCATTTCAAACATCTGAATTTTTAAATAATTAAGAGAAAATGAATATGTAATTATTCGATCCCTAAATTGCAATTTTCCTAATTTTCAATTACCTACCTGTCAGCTCCCTCACCTCCATTCGGTGCCCCCATGCCCCTTGGGCTGCCCAATGATGACCTCTCCTCCTCCCTTCACATCCTAGCTCCATAGGCTCATGATGACCTATCCCCTCACACCTCCTTCCCTTTCCTCTTTAAAGAGAAGCTCAGCCCCCTTCTTTGGCTTACTGAAAGTTTCTCATCTCCCCCTCCATTGCTTGATGCACTTGTGTTGAAGAAGAAAGAGTTCAGCTCACTTCTAAGGCTTTGGAGAAAGATAAAGGTTCTCTCTTCCTCCACCCCTTGCAAGATCTAAAGGTACCCCTTTGCTCCTCTCATTGTCTTCATTATGTTGTTACAAGCTTGAATGTATCTTTAGAAGTTCATAAGTATGTATGAAAGTCATTAAGACTCTTAAAAACTTCAAAGAAAACTGCTCTATTTTTCTTATCGTCTAAGTATATTTTAGCTTTTCATTTATTTCTTTTAGGATATTGCATTATATTTGCAATCAATTTAACAAAGCACGTGCATAATCGTGGGTGGAAAGAAACAAAACCAAAGTATACAATACTATATAGTATATCTCCAAACCATGTATTGTGGCGACCCGATGCTGAATTAGTTGATACTAACTCAACGCCGAGTTACTTGAGCCATGGGATCATAATGAGTCATTCAATCAAGATCACATAAAAAGATAGGAAATATATAATATAACATTTATCCATTCACATGTATTCAACTATTCATACACTACTTAATAAAATATTACATAAAATAATTCATACAATTTACAATCCACACCATACAAAGCTATTTTCAAGAAAAAAAAAAGGTAAAAATAAAAACTACGATGACAAAAAGAAATAGCCTTCTACAAATAACTTTTCAAAGATCACCAACCTATTCCGTTACGAGCACCTAATCTGGCAATCTAAATACAATACGGGGATTGAAATTCACAGTAATTAGATAATACTCTAAGTACCGAAGATAATAAGTTTTACAATCTCTTAAAATAATTGCAGAGCATTAAGAAATTTGCAGGAAGTAGAATTAAATAACAAAAAAAATAAGTCTTTAAGCTGTAGTAATTGCTAGTATTTCAAATAAAAATATGTCTTGTATCCGTAAACTTTTTTTTTTTTTTGTCATTTTGCATGGGCAAGTGCAGAACCATGAAATTAATATTAATTTGAGTTCAAATACATATCACAATACTGTGCTTCCATGAAATTAATATTAATTTAAGTTCAAATACATATCACAATACTGTGCCACATCGTAGACTACAGTATACTCTCTTATCTCCCATTTTGGTTAGCCCCACCATACATAATTCCCAATTTCATTATTTTATAACCCAATGCATGCATTTTCAAAACATCTTACAATTTAAAATAATATAGCAAATGATATAATAAAAGTATAAACACAGTGCTAAACAGCAAATAAAGATTAAACAATTCATACAACTTATAATATCTGATTACTTTTTCTTTATATTTCAAAAATCAATGGATCTAAAAAATTGTATATTTTTAATTGCATTAGAAGTTGAATCTTAAATGACTCATTCATATTTTGAATATTTTGAATTGGCTATATATAACAATATAAAGAAACAAGGAAGATCAAGCCAATAAGCAGATTGAATCATTCAAAAATTGTTTGAGTGGGGATAGAAACTTGCACAAATGTCCTCTTGAATAGCATGATTTTAGTGTGCGAGTTGATAAGAAGTGTTTCAGTAAAGTGGGATAACAAACTTTGTTTTATTGCGCTTCTCTTAAATATCGAGATGTTTTTTAATATAATTGTGAGGTTTTTGATAATAACTTAAAAGTTAAGCATACTCAGATAGAAACACTCATAAGATGCGTGGTCTGTTGAAAAAATATATTTTGAGAACAAAATTAAGAGATTATTAAAATCACAATGAACAATAAATTGATGTTTAAAAGCATTGGATGACATAAATGGTACCATAACAAATTTTTAATCCAAACAAACTTGACAATTTTTTAATTTTTATTGGACAATTTTAATATTTAAATAATTCTGCATTTTAAAAATATATAAACACATTTTAATAATGTGATTAAATAGGTGGATTTTAAATCAGAATAAATTCAAATTTAATATTTAAATAATTCTACATATATAATGTTAAATGACGATTTAGTAAAATATATTTTGATGTGTATAAACATTCATTAATATAGTGGGTTTATAAAACGACAAATTTATGCGGCTTAATTAATTAAGCTTAATTCGACAATTTAATTAAAAAAATCAAGCCAAATTTAATTAATTAAACATAATTCGACAATTTAATGTTTGGTTAGTTTCACTAACTCAATGTTGGGTTATGATATCCTTGAACGACCACATTTAGGAGGAGCCTATGATGTGCAACCGCAATTGCCCAGAGAGTATCGAAATTTAGAGATAGTATTCCACTCATAGTATAGATTTTGATTGATTGGAGCTTTATTAAGATTGAGAGAAACTGATACTGGAATGTTGAAAATGGAGTTATCTTTATGCAAACTATTGCGAAAGCTAAGCATCTTCTCGGTTGTGTGTCCGCAAGGTGCTAGCTATTTTTGGTAATCCTGATTCTGTCTAGAGGTCCAAATAGAGATTAAGTAGTCTGACGATAGAGAACTAAAAGTTTCCCACTGACATCAAGGACCAAAGTTAAGTCCTCCCATTTAGAAACCTAAGCAAGTAGTAGCCTCATTCCAAAAAGAAAAGCTCAAAGCTACTCTTAAGTTGCCACATCTTCTTCATAGAAGCTAGTATAATTAATTAAGAAATACTAAAGGCGAAGCTGATTGAGTAAGAGCTCTATATCTCATGGATAACACCTAGTTATTTGTTGAAATCAATCGTTGTCTTAAAACCCTAAGTGAAAGCACTAACAGTAATCCAACCGCCCCAAACCCTAGCACGCTTGAGTGCGCGGTTCAAAATACTCCATTTAAACAATGCGGCCCAGACCGGACTGCGAATCGAATGGAACGGGCCCGGCTTGGTTCAATCCGTGAAGAATATCGTTCTGTAACCCCGCGATCTGCTTCTTCGTAATCTTCGGCGACGAACGTCTCGTCTCGTAAATATACTTTTTGGGAAACGCAAAAGGGAAATCCCCTCTAAATACCGGCCGGGAAACGCTAAGGGCCGTATATGAAAACTCTTCTTCCAAAAAAAGATTCTGCAGTATATGCAAGGGAGTGCCTCTTCGAGCACAAGCCGAGGAGCCGTTCCCCGCCAAGAGGTGCGTCTCCCTCACAGAGTTTATCTAGGGTTTGCGACTTGTTAATGAATTTTCTCCTGTTATTTCTGTGTTGTTTCTTGATCTTTTGAGAAAGTTAGCCCTCGCGTTTCAGAATATAAATCCATCAGCTTTTTTTTTTTGCCTTTCTGTTTAAGGGTTTTTCTTCTTGAAATGTTCTGCAATTTTCAATAATTAAGGTTTAAAAAATTCACTGCAGTTTTTTTATGTACTGGTGAATAAGTTTATAATCAGGAGTGTTCTTGTCGACTCTGTTAACCATTCCGCTTTTTGTTGAATTATGACTTGGTCGTAGAATTCGTACTGTGTTTCTATCATTGAAAATTGCTATTATGATTATTGTTATTCGATTTTGTCATTATTCCAATTTTAAAGTTTTAGGAGTTTTATCAGCTTGCAGTTTGGCTCGTTTAATATGTGGTTGTTTTGTTTTATGTTTAAATTTGTTCGATTAGTTTGTTTAATAATCATTTATCAACTTTTCATGCACACTTCTTACTGTTTACTTTATTTTATTTTATTTTCTTGCAAAAGTTGAACCAACAAGATTCAAGAAACTGCAAGATGTGCATTGAGACAGTTAAAATCTTATGCAAAACCAAGCATTTTCAGAACGAACACCTGAATCTTTTTTACTACACCAAAATATTACTCTCTCAGTTCCAATAATTTCATGTAGATGAGATTTTATACACATGGTAAGATTAGGCTTTTGTAAAGATTGAAGACCTCATGTAGGATATGCAACTACCCAAGGGACTGTTTAACAGCAAATGATTAAGGATCAATTAATGATTTTAAGAAGAATATTCTTAAGTCTTGCCAAATAGATTATATAGGTAATGCAATGGGTTGTTTGATTGCACAACTTGCGCAGAATTTAAGTGTTAATATCGAATTCCTGCCAAATTCCATATAGCTCAATTTTTGATTTAAAGCAAATTCAAATCAAAATTACATTTATTCTGCCTAAATCTTGGGATTCAAAATGCTTGAAGATTTCTTAAATCCTGAAATCCTGTTTTTTTGGACGTTTCATGGTTTAACACTGGCTTGGCATAAAAAATATAGAGATTTTAGGGATTTAAGAAATAGCATAGCAAAAAGACTTTAGTATAATATATCAATTATGGAATTTATTAAATCCCATGTTTTGCAAGTGCTTTAACCTTGGGCACCAAGCAGCCCGTAAAAATCTGACCCATGATAATTCCTGCTTTATTTTGTAAATCCTTAAATCAAAGGATACTGTTATTTTGGCACTTCTTATTAAAAATAGTTAAATCCCGGGATTCAAAATGTTTGAAGATTTCTTAAATCCTGAAATCCTGATTTTTTTGGACGTTTCATGGTTTATTTAACACTGGCCTGGTGTAAAATTATAGAGATTTTAGGGATTTAAGAAATAGCATAGCAAAGAAACTTTAGTATATATTAATTATGAAGTTTACTAAATCCCATATTTTGCAAGTACTTTAACCTTGGCACCAAACAGCCCCAATATCTGACCCATGATAATTCCTGCTTTTACTTGTAAATCCTTGAATCAAAGGGTACTGTTATTTTGGCACCTCTTGTTAAAAATAGTTAAAAAGATCTAAAAAGAGGTGAGACAACCATTGAAAAAACTTTAGTGGAAATGCTGAACAAGGCTGAAGAAGAATTGGTGTTAGAATAAAATCTTAATTAGAAAACTTAAAGAAAAATACTTATTAAATTAAGAAATAAATATAAATACAAACTTAGCAAGTAGTAAATGCATCAGTTAGATGTTATTATTAATTTAAATCGATAGTAAAGCTGCAACAATCCTTTTGAAATCCTAATTCCTAGCAATTGGGATTTCTTAGGTTCAAGCTAAGTATCATAGCAAAGCTCGAAGAGGCGTTGATAGGAATATTTGACTCTTTGTATTTTTGGTGAGATTATATGGCTATAGATACTAACCTTATACTGAGAAGGGCCTTTATTACTTATGTTCTTTATTTTATTTTTCTGTTCGTGCAACATTTAGGTTTTGCTTATTCTATTAGTTGATTATGTTATAGTAGACTGTTGAGGATAATGTAGCACATTAAGTTGTTTTTATTGTATTTTGTATTCAGCGCTCACTGGCTAAAAAAAAAGGTGGACAAAGAGACTAAAACCTGTAAAGATGGTTTTGAACTTTGATCTGAATGAGCTTCCTGCTGAAAGCCTTCAGCTTGAGGGTGATGTTGCTCCTATTGATATGCAGCTTGAACAGATAACTACTTATGAAAGTTCTGGATCTTGTACTCCACCAATTAATGCAGATGCCATCAATAATGATCTCGTATTACTGCCTTCCTCTACATGGTTTCTTCAGGTATGCTTTGACATTGATGCACCATCATTTATATGTCGTGTTTTTAATATTGACTGATTAGATTTGTCTGCCAATTGTTTTTCTCACTTCTATGCTGTTATATGTTATATGAAGTAAATTCGTAATCTGTATATTTATCTTTTTTATCTGATAATATGTTTAGGCCAAGTACCAGTTGAAGAGGCAGCGGTCAATTGCAATGGTCCTTGATGAGAATTTGGAAACAAATAATTTGCAATCAGGTGGCTGAGCAAATATACTGTTCTAAAACAATTTTCTCTTTAAAACTGCTCTTAAGAAATAAATTGGATGCTTATGTTATAACAAAGTGTTTTATTAGTAGGCGTGCGTATTTATTTTGCTTAGAATTAATTGAAAAGCTTAATTGTTAAGATAGAAAAAGCCAAACTTTTAAAGCAACTAAGATAACAAAAGTAAATTTATTTTATTTTTTAAAACTTCATTTAGATGGGATTTAAAACAACCCTCAACATTTTAAAATTATTCATTAACAAATATTACAAGAACTATAGCTTTTGAATAATCTCCAGGTTAATTGTCATAAGCAACCACGTGCAACACTTCATTTAGATGGAAAAATCTCCAGGTGACATCATTCATTCATTAACAAGTATTACAAGAACTATAGCTTTTGAATACTTTGTCTAGCAACATTGTTGTTTGTTTTAGTAATTGGTTTTATAGCAATACTAGCTTGTTCTGTTTCAAAATTGTGGGGGGGATTTTTTTGTCAATCACAAAGATGCATCCTCAATTGTAAGCTATGTTTTTTTGGTTTTCTTGCAACAGTTAAAAAAGCTTTTATTTTCTTGTTTCTTATTGTTATTTCTACATAATAGTTAATTCCATACTACGGTCTAGCTTGTGTTTCTTTTTTTAAATGAAAATTATGCATTGCTACTGAACTTGAACATGAATGGCATCAATTTGTTCAGATGCTGGTTAGTGAAGAATTAGGTGCATTACTAATCTTAAATTTGCCGTATTTTTATAATGCAATAAAATCTAAAAAGAACAATGAAAACATGCAGTGATGTAAAGCCATTAATTTGTTAACTGTAATACTGGTTATTATAGAACTAGGCGCATTAATAATCTTATTTCTGCCATATGATTTTTAAAAAAGCAATGGATTTTAAACATAACAATGTAAACATACAATGATGTAAATGATTGAATTAGAGGAAAGAGACCACTTATAGATCTATAATTTTGAACAATAAAAAAATTTGGAGCTCTCTATTATTTAATATATTTTATCATCATTTTGAGTTGCGAGTTTAAATGTAGACTCTAATGGAAGTGAAGTGTTACCTAAATAAATTACATAAACATTTAAATATTAGAGGAATAAAGATTTTGAATGGGAATGAACTTTCTATCAATTAAATGAAAAGTTGGTTCATTACCGCATACTGCCATCACTAGAATGGATGGTTGCCAGTTGTGTTTAACCAAGTTTAAGGACCAAGAATGGAAAATTCTGTTGAGTTTGAAAGCTCATGAGGATTGAGGCTTGAGAGATCATGTTCGATTGAATGGATCAAAGGCTTGGTGGTTGTTAGTTGTTGGAATGGGTTGTAATTTGAGAATTTGTGAGTTATAATTTAATGCAATGAGACGCATATGCTCTCCTTACAGCTCTTGTATAGTTGCCTGATTTGCTTGTCATTCAACGCAGACCAATTTTTCAGTTTTGCATATTACAATGTTGCTTAGACACTTAGTGTTTAAGGTTAGTTACAATGGCTTAATAATAAATTTATTATCTTGTTTTGTTTAGTTTTTGTGATACTCAGAATCACAAAACTGAAAAAAAAATCAAATCAAGCTACCTGAATAAAGCTGGTTTAGTTATATGATTTTTCTAAATTTTACACACTCCTATCATACCCCCCTATTTAATATTTCTTAATTTTATTGCTGTGTATATCAATTCTACATGTCTGCTTATAATTTAAAACTTTGGGTGATGAATATTGCTATTAGTGCCTGTCAAAGTATTTTTGACTTATTTTTTAACAACCAAAATTTTTATGTGGATTACAAATACTGTTGAGGGCTTCAACTTTGATTATGTGAAACTATCACCGGATTATTGAACTTTTTATGATTTTTAATGACTACTGATTATTTGATTAATCTGAGGATGTGAAGTGTTAGGTTTGCCTGAGTGTTGTGAAGAAGATTTTAAAAGCCTACCATTATTCATCTGACCTTGCAAGTTTAAATGCCACTCAAAATTAGTTAGCATATAATTGCCACTTAGTTATCTAGCTAAATAACATGCTCCGAGCTTTTGAATAAGAGTGACTGAATAAGTCATAGGGTGCTGAAAATTGTAGGAGTTGGAGTAAGGGGATGTTATCTTATGATAAAACATTACATGATGTTACCTTTGTTTTAATGTGAAATTTTTGAAAATAATTTGGTGGCATACTGAGATTTGATGAAATTGTAGATGATGTGAGGCAAGTTAGGAGTAGTTTGTTTGAAAGCTAATATTTTAGCTCATGTATCATTTCTCTTACCTCTTCTCATGACATAGACCCCTTAAAATTATGCTAGAATTAGGGCATCCTCTAGAAACGCTGGCTTCTTTGTGCGAATGTGATGAAAAGTATGTGAATACCACTACATCAGTGATTGAGCGTTGTGTTAAATAAGTGAAGATTCCCTCATTATGGACGAATCCAGGTAAATAAACTAGTCCATGATATTATATGAAGATTAGGTAGTTGAAATATTATTATTCTCATCAACAAGCTTTTTGAATTTAATAAATTAGAAGTAAAAGTAATTTAAAGTTTAGGCTTTAAACTCTAGCACTTAGGTAAGAATCATTATAAGAAGTGTATGAATATTATTTTGAATAAGAGTTTAAAGGATAATGTGGTGAAAGTTAAAATGTTGAGGGATAAAATTTTATTTATTAATATTTATTGATTGAATGATTTTTAGTATTATAAGTATTTGCCTCAAATATTATGGATGAGTTTAAAGGAAAAATTGGCACGTTTTGGAGGCTTGGTTTTAGAATATCTCAAGTGGAGAGGTTATTTATATATCGAAGGGGAAGAATCATTATATGAACGGTATGGATATAATTTTGAATAAGAGTTTAAAGGATAATATGGGAGAAGTTAAGATGTTGAGAGATTAAATTTTATTTTTTAATATTTTATTAATTGAATGATTTTTAGTGTTGTAAGTGTTTGCCTCAAATAATATGCATGAGTTTAAAGGAGAAATTGGCATGTTTTGGAGTCTTGGTCTTAGAATCTCTTAAGTGGAGAGGTTATTTATAGGAGGGGATTTAAATGAATATGTTAGAAGGGTGATTGAAGAATTAAATAGTATTCATGATGATTTAAATGGATATTTTAGAGGTTATGAAGATGGAATAATAATTTTTGAATTTGAATTTAGCTTATGATCTTGTGATTGTTAATACTTTGTTAAATATTTATAAAGTTTGAGGTATGTATGATATATTTAAAGAAGTTGTTAAATAATATCAATTATACTTTTTATCAACAGGTTAATACAACTTTATGAGCTATACATTGAAACTGTAGAAGAATATGCTTTAATATAGATTACAAAGAGATGCTTGAATTTCAACATTGTTTTGCTATTTGTTCATTTCTTTTTGCTTTATATTTGATGCTCTTTATGAGCACATTCAGGTGGTTCTTATTTGCATGATATTTGCAAATGAGATTCTATTAATTGATAAATTTAAGTTTGGAGGTAAAACAAAATTTGACTTGTAGAGGACTACTTTAGAATCTAATGGTTTTTATCTTAGTAGATCTAAAACAATATATATGTAGTGTAAGTTTAATTGTAATAGAAGCTATAATATTGAGTGCATAAAGTAGAGGTTTAGATAAATTGATGCAATTATTCAAAATAATAGTGAAATAGAGAGCTATGTGATTAATAGGATTTATGCTGGTTGAATGAATTTGAGGGCCACTTTTGGAGTGTTGTAGGATTGAAAACGGTATTTAGAGTGGCAATATGATCAACTAAATATGCAGTTTGAATGTTGGCCATAAGGAAGAAACTTATCAATTAAATAAGTGTTACAAAGATGAGGATGCTATGATGGAAAGAGAATTGAGTTCATTTATAGCAAGGTTAGAGTGTCTCTAATAGTGAATAAGATTTAGAGAATGTGTCTTAAAAAATTGAGTATATGATCTTGCCCTTGTTAAGAGAGAAAGTAGAAGACCAAAAAAGACATGGGAAAAACATTGTAAAGGATCATTTTTATTTGGAACTTAGGGTAAGGGCTTCTTTTTGATCGACACAATGGAAACAGAAAATTCATGTAGCCAACTTCACCTAGTGGAACCAAGGCTTGGTATAGTTGTATACTTTATTGCTGTATAACATTCTGCACCCTATATTGTGTATGTATATATATATATATATATATTCTTTTATATATTACAATAGAGATATTATCTTAAATATTTTGTAAGGAGGAGGTGGGGATCACATATGTGATCATTAGATATGAAACATTTCTTAGAATAATTGTTCATTGTTCAATGCAGGTGGATTCTGTAAACAATAATATTTATGATTTGCATGACGATGATGATGGTATTAAGCATATATGTACTGGTTGTGAATGGTGACAATGAACTAAGTGGTATTAATTAAACCAACATATTAATATTTATTTATTTATTTGGTATCAAAAAAACGTTAAACCAAATATAAAGGTTTCATGTGCGTGTCAATTTCCTGTCAACTACCTTTTGGTTTTGTTACATCGTACAAAATATTTTGTAGTTCTTTTTCCGTTAGGTTTGAGTTAAATAGAGTAACGGAGTAAAAAGATTATAATGCATTATTTCTTAGATAAAATAATTACATTATAACTATTGATAGTTTATGGATTGTAATAAAATGTTTCTTGGAATTTACTATTGATTGTTTAGTTTATATTTTTATTTTGATATATTTTATTTTAAGAATAAAACAAGTAAAATACGTAAGAATCCCTTTGGAGGTGAGGCATGTGACTACAATGGTCGATTGATGACTGGAATGTGTTGGCAATGGCCGAACGGTTGATTGGCATGGCTGGCTAAATGGTGGCAGAAGACGGCATAGGCGAAGGAGAAGAATGGAGGTCGTTGGAGGACAGTGAGGGTTTTCGGAGGTTGGCTTTGTCTGATGCCGGCAAGGGCTGCGACTGCTTCCTAAGATCAGTGAACATGAAGACAACAAAGCTGAAGGTGAAAGAGAAGCTCACGTGAGATTTTTTTTCCATGCCACTCAGCAATCAAATTATGCTCGGACCTAATTTGATTACACCACAGCTTTGACTTGGAATCAAATTGCTTTGAAAATTCTGCAAATCAGACATGAAATTTATAAAATTTGGGAATTAAGTTACTTTATAGCTAAATTATAGCAAACTAAACAAACACTTTTCATGATTTTCTAGAAGTTTCCTCCAGTAGTTGATTAGACTGGACAGCTTTCTAATTTCTGGTCACTGCTTTTGTCACATGATTACAAGGCTATAACCTCCTTTTAGTTTGCTTTTTCAAGTACATAGCATTTCTGCCTTTTTCCTAATTTCATTTTTACAATCTATTTCAAAATATTTCATGTTATAGTATACTCCATTTTGACTTAGTTTTGCATGTCATTTCTTTGTCATTTCATTCAATTTTAATTTTCAATTATTAATTTGCATGCATTTGCTTATTTAGGGCTTATGGAAGAACCAGTAACTACTTTGTCTCTTAGTAGCCAAAATATACACACTCTTTCTCATTTGGGAAGGACGATTATTGGCTGTGATCTGAATAACAACGCAAGTGAAGGCTGCACTCCAAAAGTAAGGGTGTCATCTTTTTTTAATTTTTTTTCAGTCCTTAGTGATGATTTCTTATACATTTGACGAAGGCATGATTCCAACCGCATTAAAAAATTAAAAATAATGATATTTTAGAAATAAATAATAAGAAATCAATTTAAATGAAAAAGTGATAGAATTTTTAGGTTTTTTAAAGCATGTTTATAATATTTAAGTAGTATTTTATAAATAAGAGCATTCTCGCATGCCAGGCTTGTTGATTATACACTTAGACAGGACCACAAATAATTTAAAATCAAACATAATATTTTTAATTTGTATCTTGGGATGCTTAGTTTAGAGTTTTATTTGTAGTGCTGTCATTTGTAATTACTGAGTTTAGCCTGATGTTCTCTTATTGAATAATCTGGAAAACTTTGATAGCCAAGTTTTAAATAATCTAAATATTGGCTGGCGTTGGATTAAATATATAGTGCAAATTAGGGGAACATTTTAATTGCTATTTATCTGTTTAATAAATTCACGTATTACTATTATTCATCAAATTTAGAATGCATATATTTTATGTATTATATATTTTACATTTTTATATATTAGCAATAATAATAATTACTAATTATGATATTTTATTATTTTTCTTGAAAAAGTTTAGCATGTTCTTTGTTTCTTCATTAATTAGGCTGCATCTCTATTTTGGGATATTTACCTATTTACCACACCTAGTGTTAATTTTATCTATCTAGTTTATCACCCCACTTCAAAAAAATTGAGTTCAGATTATGGATCCAAAATATCTCTCAAACAGCTCCCAAAAAAATAAAATATATTTTTTGTTCACAAAAAATCAGAATTAATTGTATTTTTGCGTGAGGTCCACTAATATATATATATATATATATTAAATTCAAACTCTGGTCATTCATTTTTTTTGAGCTATTTTGGAGTCAAATAATTTTTTTTCAAAAAAGTAAATAGATTTAGTGCATTTAAGCTTATGACGATCTACTTTATTTTCTAAAATAGCAAACATTGGTTACTATTAGATTCTAGGTCTTACAATTATGCTCAAGACTCCCTCAATAATCACTTCTAGCAGCATTTTATAAATAAAATTTAATGTATTTACAATCATTATTAACCAAATTCTGACTGACTTCTGTTAAATATTTGTATGCATATACATATATATATATATACATATACATATATATATATATATATTAATGTATATTAAATTTGCTTTTTGAATTGTATATTTAATCAAGTTTTGGAACTTTAAATTGAATCGTCATCTGTGATAGGTAATGAGGAGCAAAGGATTGGAGCCTAATCACAAAGAGACTAATCTAACGTGCCCTGTGTGTTTAGGCGCTCTGGAAGCGCCATCTGCCACAATCTGTGGACATTTGTTCTGCAATGGCTGCATTGAGACGGCCATCACAAAGCAAAAGAGGTGTCCTACATGCAGAAAAAAACTCACAAAGAGAAACTTTCACAGGATCTATTTCTCATGTAGATGATTTTTTTTTGGGAGGGGAGGGTAGATAAGTACTTGCATAACACCCAAATCTTAGGCAATTTGCATATCTAACACTCAACATTGAACAATCAACCATTAATGTTTTAGCAAACTTCCATCTAATCTTGTATCATGCATAAAACCTAGCACATTAGCAATGCTTGGAAGAATTTGAATGGCGGTGGTTTTGTAAATATCAAACTTTGAATGTTAGATGTATAATTGAAAGTTGACTGGTTGTATGAATCCCTTTGTTTTGTTTTTTTTTCTTAATTTGCTTATTTATTTAGCTAATTTGAAGATAAAAATGTGTAAAGGGTGATTGATAAAATCATATTGGCATTTTCATGAAAATAATCCATTTTGCTCTGCGCACAATTTTTGTTTATATTCATGCTTGATGTTGGCGTGTTGCATGGGTATGGAGAAGTGTTAACATTTCTGATGGAGGTTAACTAGCTTAAATTTGTAGCCGTTAGAAGTATATATATAGCTATATTTTGGGCTTTTTTGGCTTATATTTTTATTCGGATTCTACAGTTGCAAAGATTTTTCTTAAAGAAATGACTGCCTGCCTTCTACTGCAGTGCTTTCCATCTATACGCCATATAAGGCGTGATAGTAGATTGAAGTATTTCTACTGTTGCGCTGCTTTTCTTTTGATCTTTATATATTTTGCTGATTTGTATTTTGTTTTTTTCCACTCTTTAGATCGCAAGTTTTACTTACTTCAGGGCTCTCTTTAAGAATCCTGCATATTCAATTCTACTATAAGCTTCAGCCCATGCTGCAGATAAAACAATCCAATTCCTTCCATCAGCTATAGAGATATAAGCAATCGCCACGCTTTGCCAAATCAAATCTGTCCCGTTTTCACATCGTCTCTTCGGTTTGAAGAAAAACTCTTATATTGATAAGAATAATGCTCTGTTTATATAATAATATATAAAAAGTATTTAGAATTAATAAACAGGTAAAAAATTTATTTTAATTTTTATATATTAAATAACGGATCAACAACTCCAAAGCAAAGTGCAGCATATTCATTCTACATCATATCATCAAGAGTTAAAGTGGATGAATAGGGTTCATATTGTGCTCGTACTGTTGATAGTAAGATCAAAGGTCTCCTAAGGGTTTTGGGATCAGGCTCTACACTTTGCAGCTGGCTTTGAGCTTAGAGACTATAGGCTTCGGCTAGTCTCATGGAACATGATGGCTCACTCATTGAAATCTTTGAATCCAATAGTTGGAGAGCTTAGGAGAGGGTCAAAGGAAGGAGTTAGAGTTGCTCGATTTGTAGCAGCTATAAGTAGGGTTAGCTTTGCGTCAAGTTCGAATTGAGTCAGCCCATACTTTAACTCGAATCAAACTTGTTCGAATTCAAGTTCGAGTCAAGTTCGTATTGAGTTTGAGTCAAGATGTATAACCCGAACTCGACTCGAAAGTTTTCGAGTTGAGTTCGGGTTGAGTCAAAATATCTCAAGTTCGAGTCGAGTCGAATTTGAATATCGAGTTTCAGGTCAAATTACCAGCCCTAGCTCTAAAGGAAATTAATGGTTTATAACACCATCAAGTTATATATAAACGTGAAACAATAATTATATATCAATTTATTTTATCATTATTATTATTATTATTATTATTATTATTATTATTATATATATATATTATCATAAATGAAATATTACATATATTCATTATAGTTTATAACTTATATAATGATGAGTGATAATCAATATAGTTAGTTTGTAATTAAGAAATTAATTTTATTTTGTTGGAACTTACTATAATATAATGTAACACACATGTTATTAGTATTGTTGAAGCTTACTATTAGGAATGCAAATGTTGTGAAGTTCATATGCACGCATAAGCTAATCTAAATGATAGTAATAGTGATTTGTTATTGATACATGCAAAACTAATAAGTATGATATTATTGATTAGTATATTATTAATATATAATTAGCGCAATATTAATATCAACTTAATGTTAGTAACTAATTTAAAGTTTTGCATAAGATTAATATAATAATGGTTAGTAGATGAAAACTAATATAATATTATCAAATATCATAATAAAATTAGTATAAGTTAATGTTATTAAAGATTTCATTTTATTATAATTACTAACAATTTATTGAAAATCTTATATTATTGATATGCTAGTTGATCATAAATTCTCACCATGAATACTTACATACTAGAATGACCCCCTTAAGTAGCATTAATCATAACTCTTAAATATTGAGATGTTTTTTCAGATAACGATAAAGTTCTTTATGAGAGCTCTAAAATTAAGCGTACTTAGATGGGAGCAATTTCATGATGGGTGTCATGCTAAAAAGTTATCTTCTAAGAGAAAAATCGTGAGGCTTTTAAGGCCAAAGTGGATAATATATTGATGCTTAAGAATTTGGGCTGTTACAAATGGTATCAGAGCATGCTATAGAATGTCAAATATGAGCTAAGTATTATACAAGGCAAAGTATTACTTCATGTGAGCAACTTCTTGAACACATGATGATTAAATTGCTATATGATTGTGGGTACATCTTGAATCTGTAGGGGCCACCTCTAATCCTATTTACCCAATGAATGTTTCTTGGATCTATGTGTGGATATTGATGAGGGCGTCATTTACATAAGTTGGGGAGATTGTAACGACCCTTTAAAGTAATATTAAGCATAATTATTAAACATAAAGGCGCAACGCTAGAGTTCCTGATAATAACTCCAAAGTTAAGTGTACCCAGGTCTAAGCACTTTCAGGATTGGTGATTTGCTGTGAAGTTATCTTATGAGGGCAAAATTGTGAGACATTTAAGGCCAAAACTGATAATACTTTGGTGCTTAAGAATTTTGATTGTTACACTTACACCTCTCCACCTTATGATATCTTAATTATCATGTCTTCATAATCAACATAACGTTCTTAGATATTGTGTTTGATTATCAAGTTCATGCTAAATAGATCTTGCATTAGATCTTTATGCTTAAGATTTAGTTGAATTAGATAATCAATGTGCCATGGAATATCAAATTCATGTTTTAATAAAATTTTATATTTAAAATTTAGTTAACTCACTTTGTAAATTATAGGTTTGAAGAAAGTTAGATAAGAAAAATGGTTGTATTTTAGGATTGAAGGTAATTGTGATTACTTTATATCATTATTATATAAATTAAAGTACTTGTTAATAAAGTAATAACATATATAAATACATATAACCAAATAAATACATAAAACCTTATAAAGAAAGTTCAAGAAAAATTTAACCCTTTAAAGTAATCCATTAAACGAATTTTCTTAAACCAATAAGTGAATACCAAAAACACTACATAAAAAAAGGATTTTGGAATAAATGATTATTCATATAAAATATTAATAACAATAGAATCCTGATCTTTAAATACACAAGTTGGTGATATATTTTTGGACACGATTTGAGAAAAAGTACATGTATATCTTCATTTACTTTTAAAAGCTTTGCTTGCTACGTTTAGCTTCTCGTTGAGATTATATTCGCTTTGACACTACGACATGATGTTGTGCTAAAACCTTGTTTTATGAAATGAATGTTATAATAGGTTCATTATGTGATGATCAAACATATATATATACACACGTTAGGTCAACGATGGTCAATATCGGAGGAACAAGGAAATTACACAGCTTACGAGGGGTAGGTGTACATAAGTTTTGGAATATAATTACGATAATCAGATAGACATATCTGACTCCTTAGGCTCTAACATTTTCCACCATAACCAACTATTCTAAGAAGGCATGTTTGATGATCAATTACATTTTTATAGTCATATGATATATTGTTGAGCTTATAATTTGTTTTGTAGGATGTCTCTTCTTCAATTGTTGCTTATTCATTTTAATGTCCATAACTTATTGGAATGAAATTTAGCTTTTTAATTTCTTCAATAATATCTATCCTAGTTAGGTCATAAATAATTATCATGCTAATCGTTCAAACCTAAAGATCATCAATTAGATTTCTATATGTGATCATTCTTAAATAGAGGGAAAAATGGTTTCTTGACAATTCTCTGCTTAAAATATAGTTATAATTGATTAGGTATGTAGTTTCCTAAAGTTGTTATACCATATCAATCACAAATATTATCATCCTTTCGCTTAATATTACTTGTGAAGGATTGTCATATATATCATAGGAGTGCTAGTAGATCAAGGGTTATAATCAACTTAAGGGAATGGACGGTTAAAATTGATAGTCTTGAGTACATGAAGTACTCCTTCCTATTATGCATGTGAGCCTTCCACAGGTCCTTAGCAATGTGCACGAACCACCCAAATAAACCCTTGGGGTGACTCAATTGCCCATCATGTAAAATGGGTAAAAATCGGGTTTCAACTTTTATAAGGAAATGGTGAGTATCGCAATTAAACGTTGGTTAAACCCAATTTGTAAGATCAATGTGAAAGTGTGAATAAAAATATAGACAAATAGCGATTGGATTCGCTAAAATTGTCGAGAAAAGCTTACAATCCTGGCTGGATAATTAAGCTCAATTAACATGAAATAAATGCTAATTAATATTCTTAATCACTCTTTAAGGTTTGTTTAACAATTTTTAAGAAGATTTTTCAAGGGCAATGACGCTATAGTATATGACCGTCAGGTTAGATGTCTGGTTCCAACTATTATGGGTAGATATAACTTAGGCCATCGAGTCATGTTCTATTTAAATACTATAGTTATTATTATTCTCACATTTACATAAGATCACCAACCATTAAAAATGATATGATTGACTTGAAAGATTGTGATAAAAAGTTAATAATATAAATTCTAGAAAAATTAAATCTATTTTACCAAATAGAATATATTTTATGTATTATTTGCTTTTTTTCTATCCAAAATGCAAGAAATATAAATATACAAAAATATCACAAGTTTGAATTATAGTTTTATTTATTCTAATTTATGAAATATGATTTTAATTAAATTAAAAAATAATTTATAACAGAAAATAATAAATTGTCTCAATAACTTTATAAATTATATATCATTTATTATCATATTCAAATTGAAGAAATGTCAATCATTAGAAAAAATTTAAATAATATATTTAGTATTAAATAAATATTAATTATGCATAATTTTCCTATAACATTATTACTTTTATGTATTTTAAATTATTTATTAGGCACAATAACAAAACTCTTTATTTATTTCGTAAGTGCTGTGAAACACTGCAACATTTTGAGCGATATATTTTTTTAATACCACTAAACTATTTATGAGCTTTCAAACTTCTGAGGTTACGAATGCACCTGTGCGACTCCTATATAAAGCAACATTAGGGCTCTCCAACAGTCTGTTTTCCCGCTCTCCACTCCCCAACTCGCCACAATGGTAGTCGGATCTCTCTCTCTCTCTCTCTCTCTCTCTCTCTCTCTCTCTCTCTCTCTCTGGTCTCCTCTAATTGGTAAAGCTTTCTTTCTGTGCTGCAGGTTGTCGCTCAACAAGTGAAGGAAGCTGAGATCACGGAGCAGGAATCATTGCTGCTGGTAAGCAGCTCTCATCTGTGTCTCACTTGGAATTTACACATTGTTTCGAGATATAGTGTAATTGAGCTCATTTTTTTGTTTGTGGTTTGTATTTGATGCGCCATGAATAGTTTCTGATGTTCGATCTTGTTTGTTAACGAGTGTTCGTGTGGACTTTGTTCTTGATTTTCAGTGCACATCTCTGTATGCAATTGAATGTTTTAATTAAGCCGTATGAGTAGATCTGTGTCAGTTTAAATGAAGTTATTGTTTATAGATGGCAGCTTAATTCGTTGGTTCTCCATTTTGTTTGGTCTCACTGACATGGCTGAAATCCCATCTGTTAATAGTTGGATCTCGGTGATATAGTTAAATCTCATTGATGTTCGATATTGTCTATTTAATGAGCGTTCGACTCGATTTCGTTCTTAATTTCCAAAGCACACCTGCTTGCGCAATTTATTGTTTTAATTTAAGTCGTATGAGTAGATCTATGTCAGTTTAACTGAAATTCATGATTATTGATGACAGCTTAAATTGTCGGTTCTCCATTTTGTTCAATCTCACTGACATGGCTAACATCCCATATGTTAATAGCTAGATCTCACTGACATAGTTATAATCTCATTGGTGCGGTTGATTCATGATCATACTCTTGGATATTTCTTGATCCTATGCGCGTTCTTCTTACAAAACAGACTAGAAATTTACTCCGCATCGCGATCTTCAACATCAGCTACATACGTGGGCTTTTTCCTGAGAACTACTTCAACGACAAGTCCGTTCCTGCACTAGGTTTGCCATCTTATATCGCTTATCTCTTAATGTCTAAATTTAAACGAATCTGCATAAAATTTTTAATACAATACGTTCATCGTCTTCAGAGATGAAGATTAAGAAGCTCCTTCCATTGGATGCCGAATCCAGGAGATTGATTGACTGGATGGAGAAAGGTACGGACAAATGCTAGGTGATCCACTAAGTTACAGTGTGTTTTCTATAGCCATTTTCACAGTCTGAATTTGCTTTGCCTGCATTGTTTTGTCGATTTCTTCAGGGGTTTATGATGCGTTGCAGAAAAAGTATCTCAAAACGCTGCTATTCTGCATCTGCGAAGATGTAGAAGGCCCTATGATCGAGGAATATTCATGTGAGTTAAAATGGAATGTTGTTCACTTCTGATTTTGCTTGAAGATTATTTTATTATTTTAATTTAATCATATTTTGTTTATAATGATCACTTTCCGCGTGGACTAATTGCTACAGTTTCTTTCAATTACATCAATTCCCAAAAGGAAGAGGTGTTAATGAACATAAGCCGAAGTGGAAGCAAGAAGAATGGGGGAACCTTCAAGGCTAGTAGCATGGACATCACACCCGATCAGATGAGGTACTTCGGGTGTCCACTCTCATAGCATCATGCCATTTCCTAAATCAGGTTTTCACTATTTGGGTGTGTTTTAGGAGCTCTGCTTGCAAGATGATTCGCACTCTGGTTCAGTTGATGAGGACACTGGACGACATGCCATCTGAGGTATAATTTTATGCTTGATAGATGTAGCCATGTGAATATGCATCTCTTGAATAACTAAATAAATCTTTGACTGTTTCTCAGCGCACAATTCTGATGAAACTTCTCTTTTATGACAACATCACGGTAAAATTTACTTAGCCATTTTTATATAGTGCATTAGTGGAGAGGTGCATAAGCTGGATGAAATTTTATGACTCTACCCTTGGATGTCTTTTTTTTACAATGCAATATCATGTCCATTTCATCCTTCTGATTAAAGTACGAAACCTATTTATTGGCAATCGCAGCCAGAGGACTACGAACCTCCCTTTTTCAGAAGCTGCCATGAAAACGAAATCAGGAACACATGGGCCAAAAATCCATTAAAAATGGAAGTAGGAAATGTCAACAGCAGGCACTTGGTATTAGCCCTCAAGGTTTGAAAGATAAAAGTGCTTTAGCAAACTTTTAACTTTTATATTTTGAGAAATGCCCAATCATACGAATATATTTTGCAGGTGAAGAGCATCCTTGATCCCTGCGAGGATGAAAATGATAACCGCCTTGATGAAGAGGACGTGACCTTGGGATCTGATTCGGATCACGATAAAGAGTTCTCCTCTGATAGTGAGGTAAATTTTATCAAAAGAAAAGTTCAATTACTTTTGAGAAGTTCACGGGAAAAGTGTCATCAATAGAATTCAAATGTTATCTTCACCGTAAGAATTGTAATTATGCACAAAGTATATAACAGTAAAGTTATATTGCCATTCAATAAATTTATATAATTATGCAAAATTTGAGTGACTCAAAAGTTGGGTAAAATACATTAATGGTCAGACTCAAAATTTGAGTGACTCAAAAGATGTAGAAGAAGGCCCTATGATATTGCTCTCTCCCTCTCGCCACTTTTCAACTTGCTCAAGATGTGTGGGACAAGAGTTTTTCTCATTTGTCAAATATTTACATATGAATTGGGCGTATAATGAATGGTACTGCTCTTGTATTTTAAATTTGCCGTTCTCTTTGATATGCTTATGGAAGATTTGAAAACTAACTCTAAATGCATGACAGATCCGCCCATCCCTCGCTGATAAATTTTATGTAGCTCCTGTTGGTAATTAATTCGTTGACTCAGTTTGGTCTATCCATCCCAAGTTTATACCACAGAAAAATTACTTGATCTTAAATAAAAAATTGAAATAAAATCTTTCTTTCCTCTACAGGTGAGAAACATCGAAACGAAGAGGATGAAATTAACTCCGACGGTGGGGCTGTTTTTGCAAAATGTTTAGTCAGTTAGTTTAATCAATAAATGCTTTATGCTTGCTATTAGAAAATGCCATTGATAAATACTTGTTCACTCTGAATATTTGTCTATTTATACACCAGCTGAGACTCAAGACGCTGCGCATGAAGATGAACTGATGACTCAAGTGAAGGGCTGGGTTTGTTCAAGACATATCTCCGTCGTCGAGCATGCAGACATTCTTTCCAATTTTCCTGACATATCAATGGTGATTCCGTGGCTTCCAATATCCTTTATTTTATTTTGTGCAATTATTTCTCCTTTGGAAATACATTCATACATATGCACATTCATACATGCATATGAACATACGTACAAATATACACATATATAAGCATGTGAGTGTATATTAGTTTGACCAAAAAAGAATCTCATCGTTAATGAATTTCTCAAGGAATGATAAATTGCACTTGCAGGCTATAATTGAAGGTAATGTACACAAAGAGCTCAACAAGTGTTGCTCAAGAGTTCTTTTAGATAATGGAATCGTTATGCTGCTAGCTTCTTCTTGATTTACGTACTGGATATTGCTATAAAAACTCTCAGATATTGTGGAGAAGCTGCTGAAAGCAGGAGTGCTGTGTAAAGTGGGAAAGGATAGTTACACTATTAAAACCGTAAAGATTTATAGTATTTCTTAAACCTTTTTTTGCTCTTGCTTTAATCTTAAACCTTGTTTTCTCACCACAAGTTTTGTGCCGTTGTTAGGATGCGTCTCCAAAAACGGGGGAAGTGAAAGAGGAGGAGGATATGGCAGTGCAAGGCGGCATTGAGGAAAGAGCATCACGTCACAACGCCAATACGGATCACATGTACATGAAGGTAATCAAATGTAAATTCATTCATGGCTTTAATACGGACAATAAATTTTTAAACGCTCATATTATATTCTTAGCTACTAAAAGCTTCCGGCTGCTGCTGCTGCTGCTGGTGCAGGCTCTATATCATGCTCTTCCGATGAAATATGTGACTGTAGGGAAACTGCAGCATATGCTGAAGGGAGAAGCCAACCAAAATACAGTAAAGAAACTGCTGGACAGGATGGCTCAGGACGGCTATATTAAGAACACGGGCAAGAAGAGGCTCGGTAACTGAATAAATTTTGTTTTTTCAAAGTCTTTATACATTCTTATAAAGGTGCTAGTAATGCAACAAACATATTATAGGCAAGCTTGTGGTTCACTCTGACGCCAGCAACAAAAAGCTTTCTGAGATCAGAGAATTACTGGATGGAAAGCCGATGGTATGCTTCAACTCTTGCATCTATGGTTTGACTCCAATATTGTTAAAAGAAATCATCACCACCAAATCTTGCTGATGCAGGAAATTGAAGCTGCTGGCCAACCATTTGAATTCGACCACAACACAGACCTGTTCAATGGTTTCTAAACTTGTAGAGATCTATTATTTCTGCACAAGTGAGCAAATAAAATTTACCTACATGCTATTATTATTATAGATCCCAATCAGAAGGATGGCTCTACCTACGGCGGCCTGCACTCCATTGGGTCGGATCTGACGCGCACCAGGGGACGATCCGAAGCACATAAGAGCGAATCATTTCAAAGCGGGCAAGCTGCCAATACTCCCATCAGCAAGCACGAGGCTCGCATTCTTTCATTATTTGTTTTCCTTTCTTTTTACCTATAAATTTGTATGAAGAACTTGGTTTTGTGCCTTCTTCAGCCAATTGCTTCAGTGGAGAGCGGAGTCTTGGGAGGCAAAATCTGTCGCACCTCGCAAGACAAAAGATCTCGGAGAGCGAGCACGGTATTCTGTTTTAACGAGATTTTCAGACCTTTTTAATACAAGAGATTTAACAAGAAGCATTTCGCAGGTCAAAGAGCCGATTCTTCAGTACCTAAAGCGCCTAAAATCAGAGTCACAGTGATTTCCTCGCGAACGCCATCCTTTATATATACAAACTTCATTTTTACTTGTACAGGTATAAAAGCAACATGGCTTGATTTTTAATAAGTTGTTTAGCTTTATAGCAAATTAATACTATCATCATGTTCAAATGAAGGCGTGTATTCACATGAAATGTTTTTTATATAATGCATTACTAAACTATGGTGTTGTTCCCTATTAAATTTCGGTTTCCTATTGGTGTTTATATAGATACTGCTATTAGCAATGTAAAGATAAGGAGGGTCATATAATTTCAGATTGGGACATTTAGATAGTTCGAATGCACATTTTGCACCTAAGATAACATCGACGAGGGACATCTTCATTCATGTGTTCCTAAGCAGACTTCATGATTCGTAACGACATAATTTGGTGGCGACGCATTTTAGAGCTAAGCTAATGGAGAACCACGATAACTCTTTATGATAGAAGAAGAGTCCAAGAGACTCTCACCAACCCATCTTTAAGAAGGAGAGACCTCGACTTCAGCAACATGGTCGACTTCACACCATGCATGCAAGCTCAAATCATCAAAATCCAACTTTTGTTTTCAGGTCTTGTAGGAAGACCCATACCTTGGAGAGATATTTTTTAGAGCCCAATCAATATTTCCATTATTATTGGAGGAATCATCGAACAAAAGAGTGTCATGCTATTAAACCAACCCAAATCAATCAACTTATGAAGGATTAATGCCTTTTACACGCAAAAGACCAAATCAATTCTTATTTACCACCCTCGTAATTATCAAATGGCATGACAATTAAAATACAATAAAACATAAATAAATAGAAATTTAGCACATTATCAAGTCTTCATGCTTCTCGCACAAGCACATGTTACTACTCGTGATCGTTCAACTGGTGGCTGTGCTGCATCTATTTTCCCTTACCAAAAGAATTCTGCTCCACAGTGTTATAATCAATATAATCATCCAGTTAGTCAAGGTCCAACTTATGAAGCTCTATCTTTGTCATCCAAGTATCATCAGAAGGTGGTTTATTCTTCTACTTGATCAAAAAATTGTGATCTCCATGTAAGCTTGCATCAATCTCATCAATGACATTTGATTCACTTTCTGTCACGGGTTAATGGTCGTTAATGGCCGTCTAACGGCGGCCGTTAACGGAAATGGAATATTTCGCGAATATTCTCGCTAAACGCTGGACGACCTTTAACGGCATGATCAAAATGACTGCTATAGTAACATTATCGTTCATCTTTCTTGTTTCAATGAACGGCCGTTGACGGCAACTGTCCAAATACATAACGGAACGAGAATATTCTACGAATATTCCCTTGAACGGCTAACGGGCGTTAACGGCCGTTACGGCGCAACCGAACCAGTGCTACAGCACCGTTTCCTTTAGCTAACCGGTTTGCTACATTAACCGGTTTGCTGTAGTAATTTACTATTCAACGTCCCTAGTTTTGACCGCGACCCTTCGCCTTCCGAGGTTGATTTTGACATCGTCTGATCTCCTTTATTCGTGATTTGATCGCCGTTGGACTCCTCTCGTTGAGGCATAAACATGGGTATTAAAAGCCATTTCATTGGCCACCGAAAAATTTTCTCTTCAACGAAGCACTATTCATCGACTTCTCGATTGGCCGCAAAAATGAGGTGTTTGATAAATTAGAATTTCGAAATTGAAGAGTATAACATGAAATTAAATTTTGAAATTTAAATTTCAGGAAACGGATGGGAGAAGTGGTACCTGAGTTTGAAAGTTCGCCGGTGGGTAAGGGGTTCGCCAGAAATTCGGTCCTTCGGATCCTCCTTGTGTGGTCCCGACTACCTCAATGGGTAGGGGGCTTAACAAGGTGCATTTCCCTCGTTGAAGGACATTTAGATCTTGCGCCACTTCACTCCATGGATCCTGTTCCTCTTTGCAGTTTCCAGCCTCTGAACTTTTCAAGAACAAAATCATATTAAGCGCTTCTAAATCCAACGCAAATGAGGTAAGGTTGTTGCGCGTGAGCTACTTCGCCGGCTTTAGGTAACTCGCCAGTACCGGGAATCGTAAACGCCGTTTAGTGTTACAATTCGCCAAACAAACCTTCCCATTTTTTATCTCCCTAGGTTACTTCCAATTCCACTTGACTGCAGTTTGCTAATCAAATAAATCCTAAGCAAAGTCCTGTGGATACACAAGGTTGATCATTTAAGTAAATACCCTTGAATGATGTGAGTCATATCTAGTAGGTAGCAAATAATCACCTCATAATCACTCTTCAGTCTTTCAAAACATACAACCTCACTCGACAAAGAAGACTCTACAAACTACTCAAGATAATGCATCGATGAGTTTATTTTCAACGCTTAGCTTGTGCTTGAGAATAAATGCAAAATCTTGCAAGTATTCTATCAATTTTGAATATCAATGGTTTAATTCTTTTGGGTATTGATGAACTTTAACTCTTGGTGGTCTATGTGTAAAATGAATTATATATGTAACAAATAATGATGTCAGTGCTTAAGAAATTAAATATAGCATAAAACTCTTTATCATATGTAGAATATTGTTGTTTTAATTCATTCAATTTATCACTAAAATATATTATAGGGTGGCCATCTCGATGTACACTCCCCCAATGTCAACCCATGAATGTAAAATTTCTAGATTTCAAGTAAAATTAATTTGCATTAATCTTATATTGTACATTGAGCAAACAATTAATAAAATTTGCAAAAAAAAAAAAAAATTAGGATGCCAAGAATAATTTTAGAAAATTTTGGCAATTTTTGAGAATTTTTTCAATTGATTTTTTCCAATTAATTCATAGATGATTTAAATCAAAATATGCAAAGATTTTATTTATTTTTCATAAGGGAAAAAAATTTAATATTTTTAGATTATACACATTCAAATTAATTAGCAACAAATATTTTATAATTTTTATAACTAAATCGAATGAATAATGCTAAAAATATAATTATAATTAAATTATTTCAATTTAGTTAAATGGATAAATCGAACATTAGAATTTTATATTTAATATTTTGAAATGACGGAGATCCCAATGTACTAGGCATAACACAAAATATCGGGTTCACAAGATCTTAGTTGTTTGAGATGGGATCCGACGAAGGTAATCTGAACCGTCATTTATTAATTACACATCATGCGTATTAGCCGCCTAATGGCGATCCAATAAATTGCAAATCCTTATAGCTTAAATAGATGTCTTAGATTGCACGGTTGATCTGATGCTGTCCGCGCTTAAAGCGGCGGCCTTAGACGCTCCGGTTGGTCCGCCGAACTAGTTCAGGTGCGTCGGTTCGTCCGCCGAACTAGTCCAGGTGCGACGGTTCGTCCACCGAACTAGTCCAGGCACGAACCAAACCGGTACATAACTGACGAGCCCGAGGGCTAGCCCATTCGGGAGCCAAATTCTAGAGAACCACTTATCCAAATGACTCGATTTTAGTGTTTATGGATTTCCTCATTGAAGAACCTCTCAATTTGTGCATTAGTGGTCTATATGTAATTAATTTTAAGGAATTCTTAAATATCATTTTTAGCTCTATAAATTAAATAAAATTTAATAGGAATACTATATTCAGGTTTTCCCATAAATTTACCTCATTTGAGAAAAAAAAATAGATAAATTTATTTTTAGCCAGTCAAAATTTCCATTGATCAAATTTTCACTATTAGATCTATCTTAGTGCATATAAACTTTCTTATTATCCTATCCCTGCTAGGGAACCTATATCCTGCCACTTACACATCTTGAGAGTTCATCTAAGTTTTGAAAAACACCTCACATACCTCTCTTCTCTTGAACTTCACATCCTTCACCCAAGGCTTTCACAAGAATCTTTGAAGCATCCTTAGAGCATCAAACCAGTCAATAAGGAGATTCAAGACTCTAGCATCTACAATCTCCCCAGCTCCTAAGACCACTCTTCATTATTCTCAAGGTAAAGCTCTCTCTCTCTCTCTCTCTCTCTCTCTCTCTCTCTCTCTCTCTCTCTTTTCCGTGCATGCAAGTGTTATGAGAAGTTTAGTGATGCTTGAGAAGTGTTAAGAATAACATTGAATATGTGTGATTGAACCATCTGAATCTAAACTTTAGATCTTTGATTTTCTCTTATATAAGACAATTAACATAAGATGGAACTAAAACTATAATGATTGATGAAATGACCTAACTCTAATAAATCCTTGACTTCATCCCATAATTGTAGAATAGAAAAGGATCAAATGAATCATCTGATTTAACCACTTGTATATTAGCATCAGAAGTAGAAAAGTGAGATCTTAAAGGTCTTGCTTAGGATCATCCTTGAAATGTTCAAATACCTTAATTAATGATACATTGAGGTAGGAAGAGCTCTTGTGATTTATTGAGATAGGAACCTAGGTGATCCCCCATAACCTTAGAAGTTGAGTTTGATACTTTGTGGTAGGAATCACCTAAATTACTTAGAGTGTGACTTATTCATTGTGGTAGCAACCTATATTTGGTGATCATTTGATCACATCCTTGGAGCCTTATGTAGAATTCACCCATCCATAAGAGGGAGAGGTAGTTTTGAATAGAGTTGTCTGAACCCAGATCATTGAATTGTGTAGTATGGTATACACACTAAGGAAAAGGGATGAACTATTAGCCTAGACTAACCTAACACTATCTCTAACTAAATCTTAGTTCTATTCTAGATCCTATTAATCTGTTGTCCTAATTATGTTCTAATTATCTCATCTTTACACCGCATATATCTTCTATCATTAATTCACTTAATCTTGAGTTTTAACTCTCATGACCTAAGGTGGCTCTAAGCCTCCTACTTATTTTTCTATCTAAAGGTTGATTCTACATTTCTCTGGTTACAACCTAGCTTAATAATCAGTCAATGTAAGATATGGTTCAAGCTAAGTTCTCCAAGGGTTTTAAGAAACTAATGGGGTAAACCATGTCTTGGGATTAAAATTATATTATAATTAAGCTCCTAATAGTCAAAATCTTCATTTAACATCCAATCTGATTGAGGTAAGTGAATTTGCCTTCTCTATAACATGGAGAGTAAAATGATAGTAAGTAGGGAAAATTTGGAGCAAGATCAACCTAATTAGGCACTAACCTATGCTAATTAGGGTTAAAAGATCATTAGTTAAAATCTCTATCAAAATAGAAAAATAATGATATATACTTTTGTTATATTTGGAATAGTATTATAGAAGTTATTTCATTAATTCTTCCTAAATAGATTTATATAGTTTTGATTAAATAGGGAATATTCTGTCGAATATTCACTATTTATCCTCAAATGGTGTGGTTGGGCCGTCCCGAACCGGGCTCTCCTACGGCCAACAGTGCATATACTCACTCAGGTCAACCAAGCCGCAGGCCCTATGGGCACAATTATCTCTTTGCCTCTCATCCCTTCCTCGGTGCAACTCGGGAGTTAGGTTTCGATGGAGGTTACAAGATGGAGGTCAAAGTCTTCCACACGATGAGACCTATCTATAGGACTAAAAATCCCCAACTCATCTTGTCTCTATCACCCTAGCCTTCACTTAACTGTGTAATATGTCTAGGGTTTACAGTAGTCCATAGTTCATCTATGCAAGCAACGAGCCAATCCAAACGCGATTGAACTCAATCGATCTCACTCGACCATCATGTATCGAACGAAATAGAAAAGTGAAAAGCCAAATCAAAAAATGGCACAATAATGAGCTAGGGAAGAGGGGTACCTGGGGTCTGATGTTGGTTGGTTCATCGGGTCAAAAAGTGTCTTGAAGCGTCGGGAAGAGCTCTCAAACGATAGGCTAGATTGTAAGGGTTCGAATGAGAAAGAAGACTAAGGCTTTAGTGCTGCAAATTGGCGGGGAAGGCTGTAACAGCCCAAACTCTTAACACTAAGGTATTGTCTGCTTTGGCCTGAAAGGCCTCACGGTTTTGCCCTCAGAAGATAACTTCCCAGCAGGTCACCCATCCTGGGAGTGCTCCCACCTGAGCACGCTTAACTTTAGAGTTATTATCAGAAACTCTATCGTTATCTGAAAAGACGTCTCGATGTTTAAGAGTTTCACTTATTACTACTTAAATGGGTCTTCACAATCTCCCCAACTTAAGTAACTGACGTCCTCGTCAGTATCCACACAGAGATCCAAGAACCATCCATTGGGTAGATAGGACTAGAGGTGACCCCTACAGGCACAAGAGGTACCCACAATCATGTAGCACCTTAACCATCATGGGTTCAAGAGGCTACTCACATGAAGTGGTATTTTGCTCTGTATGACACTTAGCTCCTATCTGACATCCTATGGTTTGCTCTGATACCATTTGTAACAGCCCAAACTCTTAAGCACCAAGGTATTATCCGCTTTGGCCTGAAAAGCCTCACGGTTTTGCCCTCAGAAGATAACTTCCCAGCTGGTCACCCATCCTGGGAGTGCTCCCACTTGAGCACGCTTAACTTTGGAGTTCTTATCAGGAACTCCACCGTTATCTGAAAAGGTGCCTCGATATTTAAGAGTTTCACTTATTACTACTTAAGTGGGTCATCACAAAGGCGGTCATTCCAATCGATCAATAGCGACCTCCGAGCAATTGCGGCTGAGCTGGTCGCATGCTAGTGAAGTTCCAACCGTCAGATCAAAGTCTCGATCCAATTGCAGGATCACGCTTTTCCCCCAGAACAGATCCCAAGCAGATGCAGCAGATCTCTGCTTTCAACAGTTAAAGCCTTTGAATGGGTTTTAATAATATAAATAATTAATATTAATTATTAAATTCATATAATTTAAATTAAGTTCCATTTTCAGTTCAAATGTATTCCAAAAATTCAACACTGGCTAATTCGAACAAGAAAATCTCAAATGAAGCTAGATTTTTGATTGGAGATCAAAATAATTAGTCATTTTCTATTTAGTCAAATTGATTAAAATATCATTTTAATCAAATGACTTCCAAATTGCTCCAAAATTTTGGGATTCGATCATAATGTTATTTAAAGACAAATTGATCGATTTATTGACTAATTAGGTTATTAATAATAATGTAATAATCTCAGATTATTACAGTTTCTTTCTTAATTATACTTGCTCATATTCATCATGTTCAAAAAATTTTGCACTTTCGAACATGTCCGAGAACTTAGAGATCCGGAGAGCTAATAACATCTTCTTAATTGAAGGTTTTAATCATTTTAAAAATTGACTGCAACGAGCAGCCTCGGTGCCTACCAGTTGTAGTGCATAACGGGAAATACTTTGAAATTCAATTTCATACACAACAACACTACGGCTGCCCTGACATAACTTCATGAGCAAATCCTCCATTATGATTTGTGCTAGAGGAGGGATGTATTTATCTTTGAAAGTGCCAACAAATTATGTTCATTGAATATCTTCAAGATCTAGGCCTACAAATTGTAGGCTCACGGTGGTTTCCCACCAATTTTCAATTTCTCATTCCAACCTAAAGATAGTCAATCTAATTACGTCTATTAGTGGGCATTTCATACTTACTAGTATTTTTTTATCTTCTTTGCCGAATCCTCAACTTGCATTGGGTTAGCACTTCCATTGAATATTGGTGGTTGGAGTCTCATGAAAGCTTGAAGCAGTCCATCTACCTCGATAGATGAGAATGGACATCAAGTCGTACTTTAAAGCTTTAAAAAGGTTTGGGGTTGCGCATCAACAGCATTCATAATGTCATACAAACTGTTTACATGGTCCATGGAAGTATTGGTGAACATTGGAGCTTTCATAAGTTTTTCGATAACAAAAGAAGAATCTTCAGAATCCATCTGAAAATGTAAGATACGATTTCTATATAATGTGCATTCATTTGAGCATAACCACTTAGGTGTCATCGTTTGGTTAGGTTTTTCTCTTGTTGTGAATTTCCATTATTTTGGGATTTTTTATTTGCATTGAATGAATTATGGCTCATACATTATTATACAAATAGTCTCCCAATCCTACTATAATATGGTAATAGCCATAGTAATTAAGGTATGTAATTAGGGCTGACAATTTGACCTGAAACTCGATTCAACTAGAACTCGAGACATTTTGACTCGACTCAAACTTAACTAACAAATTTTTTTATCGAATTCAAGTCATACGTCTTGATTTGAACTCTTTTTAAAATGAGTCGAAATGACTCGAACTCAGCACAAACTCGACTCGAACTCGAACTCAAACAAGTCCGAGTTGAGTTCGAGTATGGGCTGACTCGACTTGAAGCCGGCCCCTATATGTGATTAAGCAAAAATCAAGATCTCAAACTAATTCAAAATTAGGTTAAACTAAATATACCATTAAATAATGTATATTTTTGTGGTCATAATGCCCATATTTGAAAACAACTTGGACAACATATATTCTAAGTAAATTTTTTGTTTTTAAATTCAGAAAATTAAATATAAGTCCAGATTTAGTGATTTTAGTGTGTCATTGTATTATGAATATTATGAGAAGACAGTACAAAAAGTTTCGTTAAATTTGAAACTCTAGATTGATCGTAATTAATTCTTGAAGTTTTAATATTTAGAAATTAATACAAAATAAAATATAGCTCCAGACTTTGAAATATTATTGCAAGTGAGTTCGTCTCGCTGAGATATACATCTAGGTCGAGTTTTGTTAATTTTGGAGATAAAACGACGAATAAATGAGAACGATTTAATTGAAATAATTTTTTATTATTATTTTCTCTTTTATTCTCCCCCTCTCCCCTAAGCATGCGTGCCCTAGGGCACGATTTGATCACAACAGGTGCCGCTGAAGAGTCGTGGAGTGCACAGCGCCGTCTCCTACAGCCACAAGGCCGGCGACGGGCCCCTGCCGACAGGCCACCCGGCCAAGCCCGTCGCCTATCCCTCCCCTTTTATTTATATGCCCCAACCCCTCCCATTTTTCCTCACACAAACGACCACCTCACCTCCCTTGGCCCAGCTTCGGCGTCAGTGAAGCCCCCCCTTCAATCGCCGATAAGTGAGAGAGAGAGGGATAGATTTTTTCTTTCTTTTATTTTCTGTTTTATTTATAATAATTATAATAATAATATTTATTATTATTATTATTATTATTATTATTATTATTATTATGTATTATTGAAAATAGTAAGTTTAATCCAAGTCTAAGCCAAGCTATGAGTATTAGATGTTCTAAATTGTGTTGAAGATGAGTTTCTAAAGTCCTAGGAACGGAGACACTAGGCGAACTGAACCTTTCTCTTGACCGGTAGGTTGAAGCAAAGTCTACTACTACCCATTTCCCAACCCAGTCAATAAGTATTAAAATAAAAAATGGGCATAATATATTAACACTTTAGTCCAAGTAAGGTTTAAGGATGCTTAGGTGGAAGTGCAAAGCAGGCTTAAGTTTTATCTGTTAATACAAGGTTAAGAGTAAGTAGAACAACATAGGGATCTAATCATATTGTCTACTTCTAATTGAGGCTAAATATAAATTACTTAAGATCAAAACCAGCAAGCTAGATCTTTTCAATCCTAAGTTTTCATGGTGATTAAGGGGCAAAAGACGTACGAGTTAGGCTAGGGTTACTAAGGCATGACGAAACTAATTTGAACTTTATCTAAACCATTAAGGAATGAAATAATTATAATCCCTAGCTAACCTAAGGTCTCCAAGCAAAGGTATAAAAAAATTTAGAGCTTGGAAAAATACCTTTAAATTAATTAATTAAATTTTGATGAAGACAGTTATGATAAATCCAAGCTTAAATCCCAAACTCCTCTGAATGCTACATCACCTCTAGATCCTCTCAAAGCTACTTCTAGAGTCATGGAGAGAAGGTGGATTTAGGGAATTTTTTGTGAGGTCTAATAGACCCAATTAAGTGATGGGAAAGCTTCTCTAGAGTAAAGAAAATAATCACTGATGAAATAAAGTTTTGAGATAGGATAAAACAAGCTAGGGCTCAAATAAGATTCTAGATTTTCATGTTTGAGACTTTTTCAAACAAACCATCTCTATTCTAAGTATTTAAAATTATTATTGAGAATATGGGGAAAATTTTGGGTTTGAATAGAAAATGGCATAGGATCTCAACGAGAGAATTTATGCGAAGGGCTTTTCGAGTTCTTAATTAAACAGGGATAATTATGGCTCAATACTGACTAATTAAGATTCTTAAATGACATAAGGAATAATCAAAACAACTGAAACAATTACATGGAGATTTGAGGAGCTACGATAAAAGCCCTCTTTCGATTAAAATTAGGGTTCACATCATGACCGTTAGAGATGATGACAATGTTCACCATTAGTTAGGTCTCAAGTTAGGCCTTTGATGTGGATAACAGTCAATAAAATATTAGCAATTCGATCCCTGTGTATTTAAAATTAACAATAGATAACAGTTTTGTCGTTTCAATAATACATACTACTGGATGCAATCCGATAGTTTGATCGAATTCACATTGTTTTTATTGTTAGAAATCACTATGTAGCCGTTGGATCCATACAAACATTCTAAAGCTACTCCAATTGTTCAAATATTTTTATCCATTTAAAATCAAATTTTAAATATTTCTTTTTATTTTAATTTATTTATATATTTAAATAAATATTTTAAGAATATTATTTACATTTTTTAATAAGTCAAACTCCAAAATTAATGAAATTTAATAAAATATTAAGAAAATTATTAAGAATCTAAAATGTATTTTTTTAAAGTTCTAGTATGTATTTTACTTAGAATTTATATTTTAAAATTATACCTTTGATAGATTATTTAAGATAATTTATAACTAATATATTTTCACAAAAAAAATATATTAAAAATATTTTAATTTTTTACATATTTTAATTAATTTTCAAATATATTGAGAAATATTTCAAAAATATAATTTTTAAAAATAAGTTTATATTTTATTTAAATTTTCATGTTTAAATATTTTTAATAATATTTTGTTATTATAAACTCTCATACTTAAGACTCATACTAATTTTTATATATGATAATTATAAAAAAAATTATAGAGATTAAGTTCTTAAAGATTGCTTATCAAATCACTAGAATAGATGTTGATATTATATCCACATATCTTCTTTTTTAGATGTCACTTCAATTGCATCATGATCCTTTCATTTGCACCTTGATTATAAGGATGTCCATGTTATGAAGATGAAGAATGTTGTGACACATGACTCGTATATGCTCTATGAGACATGTCAAATTAAATTGAAGAAGATCTATAAGCATTAGTACCCTAAGAGTCAAATCAGAAAGACACCTTGATCGTGATGGCATAAGAAATACACATGAATAGCTCTTAGTTTTTTTGAGAGCTTTATCATGTATGCTAATGATCCAATGCATGATAGCATAAGGTTCGCTTTGATGTAAACATAATCTCCAACTCAAAATTCTATTAGATACTTTAGGGCATAGTATCATTGTTGTTTATCTTAAGTTCCTCTCATCGTTGACTGAATGAATCAAATCAACTGAGTTACTACCTCCGCTGATCTAGAGACATACAATTGAAAGTCTCCTACCTTAGAGCAAGCAAAGAAAGTGGTGTACCTCCTTCCAAACAAGGCTTCACATAGAGCCTTACTTACACTAGCCTAAAAGCTATTGTTATAGACAAACAAAATGAGCGGCAAAAGATCCTCTAGAGTTAAGTTGAGTCTCTTCATTTGTCCATGAATTTGTGAATGGAAGGTTGTTCCCAAAGCCAAGGTCACAACTAGATCAAATTGCAGCTTTCTTAAACCTTGAAGAGGCGTATGTTGTCTCAATCAGATGCAAAAATTTTGAGAAAGCCATGTAGCCTCAAAATCTCTTTGAAGTATAATCTAGTAAACTTTTCCATGAAATCAACTTGTCGAACCAACAGAAATGTAGAGCTTCAATGAGCCAATTGATTATAACCAGGAATTGAATTAGATTCTACCATTATGTGACTAAAATAAAATTCAAGGAAATGTTCATCTATTTTTATTTGAGTACATGCAATTGTTGTAGCATGCCTCTAGGTCATTGGTGCTCAATCTTCACCAAAAAACATGCATCACATCAATCCACAAATTGACCTACATCTCTCCTTAAACCTGGCCACTAGATAATTGTCTTCAGATCTTGGTGCATTTTTATGTTGCCAAGAAGTATAATATACCCTGATAAGTGAGCTTTCTTTAGAATGCTCTGATGCAAAATATGATTAAAGGGTGACCATGTCATATCCAAAGTAAATGTATCCATCGTTGACTTGAAACTTGGTATTTTCCTTTTTTAAACAGATGCCAATAATTTTGGTATTCTGTATCTATAACTTATGCCTCCTTTTTCCTTATTTCCAATGCAGGCTCAAGATCAATTGGCTCAAGATAGCATTTAGCTCTACTTACGGTAACATGAAACCTCCAACATAAACTCCTAGATCACTAAACCTCCAATATAAACTTTAAATCTTCATGCATTTTTATGCTGCTTAGAATTATGATGTACCTTGATAAGTGAGCTTTCTTTAGAATGCTCTGATGCAAATTATGATTAAAGGCTAACCATGTCATATCCAAAATAAATGTATCCATCATTGACTTGAAACTTAAAATTTTCCCTTTTTTAAACAGATGTATTTTGTATCTATAATTTGTGCCTCCTTTTTCCTTATCTCCAATGTAAGTTCAAGATCAGCTGGCTCAAGATAGCATTTAGCTCTACTTACGGAACATGAAACCTCTAGAATAAACTCCTAGATCACTAAATAGTTAAATTTTAAATCAAAACACAATGTAGGTTCAAGATCAATTGGCTCAAGATAGTATTTAGCTCTCTACAAACAGTAACATGAAACCTCCAACATAACCTCCTAGATCATTGAATAGCTAAATTCTAAATCAAAGATACTCTAGATTACTAAATGACACTACATTAACACAGCTTAAGTTTAAGAAAAAACTATACACAATTCTAATTAAAATGAAAATTTTCAACCACCAGCATACCTTGATATCTCAGTATTTTTCAAGAGATTCTCCCCTACTAAAACTCTAAACCACAAACATCTAATTTGGGTTGTCACTACCAGCCTAGAGTTCATCACCCCATCGATGTTTTAATCCAAACCTAAGCCTATGGCTCCCAAAATAAAACAAAACTAACCTGTGCCCTCGCCCGACACAACTCTATGACTTGGTCTACACTCAATCCCAAACTTCATTTTCAAAAAATAGTTGATTAATATCAAATAGATTTTATATATTTACATATTTACAAATTTAAACGCATTCATTCAACACAAAGTTTGATCGACCATAAATTTATTGTCGGTCGTTCAACATTTGGAACCATCGGGCAGCCTTAATGAGAGATGATGGCCAAAACGATCATCTGCTAAAATAAATTCTTGAGCCTGAAACATTCCAAAAATCCATTATTCTTTATTAATCATTTGTTATCTCAAATCCCACAGATGACACATTTACTTCCAAAAACAATATTTTGTAAATGATATTTGTATTCCAGTAATTTAGGCTCAAAATTTATTATCCATAATTTGAATTCAAATTTCACCAACCATACATTAACTTCATATTTAAAACTCACCTAATTTCAAAAAAAAAATCACAAAAATACAATTACTACTATCTAGGATATCTCACAAAATCTAAGATCTCCATCTGTTCAACGTGTTTGTTCGAACATTTCAAGCAATAGATAATTTCAAATATAATTTTAGAGAAATTGGGCACAAATATGTAAGATCGATAGTATTTGAATTCTTGACATATTAAAAGTTTAAATCTTAGGACTCAAACCACTAAACAACAACACCATTTATGAAAACAATTCTAGATTATGTAACCTAAATTGGGACAACAAACACCCCCAATAAATGGTTTAAACATTAAGCTCAGATTTAGCCTAAAATCACAGAAAAATTCACATCCAAAGTGTAACCCTGATCATTTGAACGAAAGTGGCGACCAATTTTAACAAGCTTTTCCTTGCTTTAACATTGCCATTACAGTGACAAGAAATTATATTACAGATTATAAATTAATTATAAGGGTGATAAATATAAAAATATTATTTATAAATAAACCCTCTGAAATAACTGAGTAAAAAAAAAACAGCTTTCTAAATAGCCTTATTACTTAAGAATGGAAAGAATGTTTTCAAGTGTAATGTTTTGACCATACCGGAATAGAATATATGATGGTTCCGGTAACAAATGAGGGAAGGATGGTCAGAACTGAATAAGATAGAGCTCTGCCTGGATGTCCACTCTGCCTCATTGCATACACTTCTGCTGCAAAGGTGGAAACTGTGCTCAGGCAACCCAGGAAACCAAACTGAACCCCGCTCACAATGATTGTGCATCTTCTAGTGTTCACCGCCTTGATGACAGTTGAAAGGGCTGCCATTAGGCAAGCTGCAAGATAGTTAGCCAGGAGGGTCCCAAAGGGCAGCCATTGGAGGTGCCCCTTGCGCCCTATGCCCTGGCCGTTAAGCCTAGCAAGGTACCAACGAGCCCAAACGCCAGGAGGTCCAGCCAAGCAGCCTATCCACAGGGCGGCGCCGTTACTGAGATCGTTCAGCTCTTTTCTGGCCAGAGCGCCACTCATGCCCCACAAAGATGCCCAGATTGATGACATGAGCATCATGGTCATAACATGCGCCTTTAAGGTACCCAACCTCAGCCTGTTAAACTCGTACCTCATTCTCAAGATGCGTCTGCGCAGCCACTCGGCAGATTCCACGCCAATATTGACGCATTCATTCACAATAAGCATGCCTGTAAGAGTTTTTGAAAATTAGGTATATAAATTGCACAAGACAAGCCATTACTGGCTTGAAGCAAAATTTAAAATCTGAAGTTACAACAGATGTAGGTAGTGGTCTTGGGGTCGGCTGTGATTACCGAATGAACCAGATTAACTATTTTTGAGCAGTGTCACGGGGAGCTCAAGATTAAAAAGATGAGGTAAAGAGCATTGTGGGATCCAAAAGGCTATAAATTTGGTATGAATTGCACAAATGAAGGATAAAAATGAAGCAGTGCTGTAATGGGAAACTGATAGCTTAACCGTGCTCTAATATCATACTAAAGGGGAGAAGATAGAGAAGGAAAAAATTTGCGTTCGTAAATAATGAGGCCTATGGATGGGCAAACAAAAAACGAAGCTTTGCATCATAATAGCCCTAGGCTAACAGCCTGCCTAATCTGCCACACCTACCATATATAACAGCTTACCATACCAATCATACCTAACTTTCTGATGTAGCATAGCCACCATTTGTTCAAGCCATAATTGTCACACGAGCTTTTGCCAAGTAGTTGAAGTCTTGAAGAACTTGATTTTATTTATTTAATGAAGCTTAAGTCATGATTTGATGTAATAAATATGTAATCTTAGTTTTATGAAAACCTGGAACTTGTTTGGAGTTATCATGTTAACTTTCAAGTCATGTTTTGAGTTTTTGGTCAATCGAGTGATCCCGAATCTTTATTTTTGTTTTATTTTTGCAAATTAGTGTAAGGGGTAGACCAATATTGAATTCATGGTGCTTTGTGTCGGCCTCACTCATGTTGGAGAGTGCCTGGGACTCAAAAGGAAAGTAAAGAGGGATATTTTGGTCTTTTGACTAAATGAGTGCTCTAAGGTTTAGAGGAGAGTATATATTTGTAATTTTCTAAAATTTGAGGAAAATGAAGTTTGATTCCACAAGAAAAAAACTGTTTGCTCATGAGTTTCAATATAGACAATCGAAATGATCTATGATATGTACAATCAATGAACTTCAGAGTGTGTGCAATCCTAAATAGCCAAGGGCAATTTTGATAGTTATCCTTTTATTTTTAGGCTGCTTTCTATTTGATCTCATCGTATTTCTCTATTATTTTTCATATCCATTTAATTTCATCAAAAATTAGATTCTATTTCGACCATCAAACACCCCTCCAACGAAACATAAGTAGAATCTGACCCCCTTTCATTACACTACTTATAAACCTCTCAAACAACCACCAAGCCTTGCAAAACAAAATCCTAAAGATTCTTAACATCCATTACAACATCTTCCTGAAATTTTATCCAATTCCGACTTCATTTGACCTACCAAACAGTTTCCCAAAGTTGAATGGTCATTTGAACGCTCAAAGCCATTTACTTCAACTGTGTCATTACTTGCTAACAACTATGATAACTAATATAATAAATGAATTTAATAGGTCACAAAATTAAACTGATCCTTTGTTTATATGATTGTATTAATCAAAATCATGTTCAATGTGATTCTTAATTTGGCTTTATAAGGTATTTCCAAACCACTGAACGAACCAACCTCTTGATACAAAGTCGAATATCTTAAACTGATTAATAACCAAACTGAGCTGAATTGAATTGATTATGCTACTCTTTTTTGAAATCAGCATTTAATTCAAGCTTTTTTTTTAAATTTACTAAGTCAATCCTAGTCACTGAAAAGATTAAACATCAACCTCAGTTAATCAACTCAAATAATTAGCTTAACTCAAACTGCACGTAAAAAGATGCATGTGATTTCAACTACAGATAGCAATAGAATGTTAAAGAAATGTGAAATTTAATGTCTATAATACCTAAAACGATGCCAGCAGTCGCAGATGTCCAGTGACCCTTGGTTGACAAGTTGAGCATTTTCTGGTTCCATCCACTAAAAGTTGTCAAACTTCCCATGTAACCTGTCGTTATTCCGATCACCAGATGTTCAGATACATGGCGTAAATCAGCCTTGAAAACAATACCAAACCATCCCATAAGGAAAGAACCCAACTGCAAACAATATGCCCTTGACCGTATTAAGCAAAAGACCATGATAGCACCGGAAAAAAATTTATAAAGCAAAGAAATGTACCATGTTACAAGGCAGATCAAGGTACAGGGGACTATCATCCTCTGTAAGGGCCAGATGACCAGGACCAAAATATTTTTCAAGTAAATACCTTGTGAAGACCTGTAGGACACAAAAAAAGAGCCATTTCTGTTGAAAGCAGAAAAATTAATTGATGAATAATCAACAAAACTACTTTATAATTTGTAGTCAAGAACAATTCAAAGGTGCATTCATTCACTGAACTTGAAACCCCTAGTAACATGGTGTAAAAGAAGGAAGATCCTTTGCGGCAACAATAAAATCACCAAGCCCGAGTCCCACTATGGGTGCTGCTACATAAATCAACTGCTTTACTAGGGGCCCGAATTCAAACAATTAAGCATCTGTTACTTACTCCCCTTACTCTGCGCACAAAATTACAAAAAATTGAAGCATGAGACCATTGGCTTTTGCTTGTAACTCACAGGAAATTATTTTCCTTTATTTATTATAAGGTAAGAACATATATAATAATAAATTAGACAATAAATTAATAACTAGTATTTTAATATAACTATTACCACAATTTATAATAATATAATTATTAAATATAAAAAAATTAGCTTATGTACTAAAGTTAATATATTTTTAATTAACTTTATTTAATAACACAATTAACTAGTTATAAAATAATAAATACTTAATAATTACAAAATTAATAACAATATAAAATACAGAATTGATAATTAGCACATCAGCTTAAATGAATATTTGAATAAAACCTTTTTCAGGTTAAGCCTCATGAATCATTCTAAGCAACTACATAATTTTGCACGCTTAACAAGTTTAAAACGCTTAGTTTAGCTTAGTTGGCTTAAGGCAGGCTAAGCTCCAACCAAATAACCCCTAAACCTAATCAGATTTTGAAATTAGCAATGACCTTGATCTTGCAACGTCCTGCTCTTTCATTCCGGGTCTTTTCTTCAGTCCCATCTGCTGTTTGCTTAATTCATTTTAGTTCTCTGCATCGTTTACAACTATGGCATCGCAATAACAAGGGCACAAATGATTCACCAATTTATACGAAGGCTATATGGCCAAGCATTAATCTCAATAAAAAGGCAATTACAAAGTACGAGTATATTTTCAAAATAAGAATAAGTACTAGACTGAGCTTGATTTTCATTCAAATAAAGGTACCTTAACTGCCGAATTCATACCAAGCAATTACTTCAAATGAGAACAAAGGTGAGCAATTTACCCCAATAATTCCAAAAACAGCCAAGTGGATCAAATATGAAAAGTAATCTAGCCTTGGAGACAGTATATCCCGTTTATCCTGCAGATAAAATTGCCAACAGCATTTTTTTATCAAGTAGATGAGAAATTTAAGTGCAAGTTAATGCTTACCCAATGTAATTCAAATTTTCAGAATGTTTAGGAAATTTTTCTTTCCTACATATGCATTGAAAAGCTAAAACAGAAATATAAGCTTGTCCCTAGATGTACAATTTCAAACTCGATGCTAAAAGAGTTGCTTTAGGAAATGCTTGAAAATTCGAACTCAGTAAATTAGTGAGTTTCTAAAGCTTCTACTATCCTTCAAAAATTATAAAAAAGCCAAATTTTAATATAAACATACCTTTTCTGATGTTGCATGCATGTTTTGCATCTTATCTTTCTCAGTAAACTGCAGCATTAGATCAGTAGAAAGAGGAAACAAGCAATCCTCCTTAAAGGGATAAGCAGGTAAGGCCATCTTTTCACCAAAAGGTTGATGGGAAAAGGCATCAGCTACAATTACGGCATCATCATGCAAACTTTTAAATCCATTCTCAATGTTATTCACATTATCAGTAGGAATTATTTCGCACTTCCCAGACTCAACTATCAGGTCGCTGGCAATTGTGCGATCCCCGTTATCCCCTACTTGTGCTACCACAGAACAGTCAACTTCTCCAAGTATCTTACCTGCAAGTTCCCTTGAAAGACTGATTGACTCCAAAATCTGAATACCCAAATCTCTTGGAAGACTATATGAGCCCCTCCCTCGGGAACTTCTGCGACTAATCCTACTAAGTGATTCTCGCCTTGATTCATTTGAGAAAGCTGAAATGGACCTGTCATGAAAAGAACTGCCTGAGGCGGTTCTAAAAGTTTCATTGGTTGAAGAACTAAGAAAAAACTGCTCGTTATTGGTCAAATCCACACTATCAGTCCTCACGAAGGGTAAAGCAACATCATTGTGCCCTGTATTCTTCTCAACAACTCGTTGCTCCATGCTGATATTATGAGATTAAACAAAGGTACATATCCAATAATCAAATCCCCGCAAGAATTTAATCAATTAACACGCAGTGCCATTTTTTATAGTTCAAGAAATGAGAGGGCATGCATCAATTGAATAGATAAAAAGTTCCTGTAATGAATATATAGGCAAATACATTATTGAAAACAATGCTGGTTATTGGAGATAGCAGCATAACTGTAGGAAAACATATAGGTTCCTAATTTTAAATATTAAGGAGGCACCAGAAAAACAAGGATGGGCAATTTCAGCTCTACAAAGAAAAGATCAAATGCCCCAAAAAATCTATTAGCACAAAATCCATGAAAACTCCACATAGATCATAACTCCGTATGAAACTATATTATTAAATGTAAATATTTCCGCAGCAACAATATAGCTCAGCATTTCAACGTCTTAGCATACATTTGATGTTCCTGAACTAATGGACAGCATTAATAAAGTTTCATAACTGCAAGTATAACCATTTATATATTGAATGGAGGTTAGTGGTTGGAAAAGACATCAATGGCTGCTGCTAGATGGAGTTGATGAATAATTTATTCAATATTGTGCAGACGGTTGTGTTCGATATTTGCATTTCCTTGTCAAATATTTGATTTTTTAGTTGATTGGGATTTGCTCAAACGGTAGAGCGCCAGTTTTGTAAAAGAAACAATCAGGCATTATTCCTGTATCTCTCTAAAAATTTTTGGAATTATTCCTTGCATCTCTAAATATTTTTGAAATTAACTCAATTGAAAAAAACCCAAGAACTAAGCACACTTAAGAAAATAACCCAACCATCCCATTATATTCACCATAATTATAATTAGTAAACCCATTACACTTTCTCAATTGGCATTAGTTACAATTAGCAAGCTCATTATACTTTTTAAATTGGCATCAGTTACAATTGGCAAGCCCATTACACTTTCTTAATTGACGTCAATTTCATTTTGGCAAGCTCATTATACTTTCTTAATTGGCGTCAGTTTCAATTGTCAAGCCCATTATACCTCCTTAAATTGGTGTTGATTATAATTAGCAAACCATTATTCTTCTTTCTAGTTTTATGCTTCGTTCAACAATTCTCCACCTCATGTCTCTTATGCATCATATGAGAGAGATGATAAGCGTAGCAGCTGCACCTCAAAAATTGACTACATATCTATTTCTCAAAGGAATCAAACCGCACATAGTTCGCCAAACAATAAGCCTTAGCAAAACTCCTTAATATTCACTATATTTTTACAATGAGTAAACTTTTAAACGGTGAGTACTTTAGTTAGCAAGTCCGCCAAGTTATCCTTGGTCTCAATCTTCTTTAACAATATTTCACCTTCTTTGATGATATCCCGTACAAAATGATGTCGCAAATCAATGTGTTTGTGCGAGCATGGCAAATAAGATTAGTAGCTAAGAATATAGACTATCACAATAAACTACTAATCCATCCTGCTTCACACCCAAATCTTCTAACAAGTCTCATCCAAAAAGTTTCTTTAAATACTTTTGTGACCATCATATATTCAACTTTTGTTATAAACAGGGCAACAGTAGATTGTAGTGTTAAATGCCATCCAACCAGACCTCCTGATAGGGTGAACAAATATCATATTATTGATCTTCTAGATCACCAACATAATCAAAATCAACATACTTGGCACATAAATCGGCTATAGATGATTGCTTCTAAAATAATAAGCCCATACCAATTGTATCCTTCAGATAATGAAATATTCACATGGCACACATAAGATTTTCAAAGTCACTTGCATATAGTATTGTGTGCATCTCTTACCTTTCCAAAAAAGACTGTGGACATATAAACTAACAAGTGGAAATAAGGTGCTTAAATTTTTGTGTGCGAGTCTTTCATGATTGTATACTTAAATTTTTTTGAAAATTTTAAAGGCCATTTGAAATTGGCTTGTCTCAATCTAATTTGTTTTTTAATTTTACTATAAAATATAGTACTAATTTGTAGGTCAACATAGTTTGCAAAAATTTTAAAGGGTACCGCCACCATACGGAACTACAATAGTGAAGACGCTTAGCAATTACAAACAGTTTAAAGTATAGTAAAACCATTCTATTAAATCCTTAAGACTAAATTATTAGTTTCTTTTGCTTTCTTTTCCCACCCATTTAGTTACTTGAAGATATAATATTTTAATTCTCTTATTTGTTATAATATCAATTAACTCAACAAGTTGACCACTAATAGTACCAATATTTTAACTACCTAATCATAATTTAAAATAATAGACTAATATAATTAATATAAGTTTATTAGTTATAAAAATAATATCAATTATACTTTCATTTTATGCAATAATAAATCTGAGATTTGGAATGCTTTAGAGATGATAAAGAGTTGGAAAAGTGGTAGGATTGAAAGACATTCCTATTGATGTGTAAAAATATTTGGATTAGAAGGAAATTTCTTTGCATACAAAATTGATTAATTATTTTTAAGACCAAAATGATATCAAATGAGTAGAGAAAGAATATTATTAAACATATTAACAAAATTAAAGACATTGTTTAAAACAATGCAAAATATATGAAAATTAAGTTAATGTATCATACATTGAAACTTTAGAAAACCGTAATAGAATACATATTCCAATGGGATACTCATATTTCACAAAATCAATTATGTAGATTTATGATAAAAGCCATATATTTACTAAGATATTTAATGGATCAATTCAGAGAAAGAAACAATTTTATTTAATCTTTATTGATCCTAGATTGCCAATGACTATTTCCTGGGTCATGTATAAATCTGCTCACTACTCCAACAACATGAGCCAAATCTGATCTTCTACATACCATGGCACACATAAGATTTTCAAAGTCACTTGCATATAGTATTGTGTGCATCTCTTCCCTTTCCAAAAAAGACTATAGACATATAAAGTGACAAGTGGAAATAAGGTGCTTAAATTTTTGTGTGCATGTCTTTCATGATTGTATACTTAAATTTTTTTGAAATTTTTAAAGGCCACTTGAAATTGGCTTATGTCTCAATCTAATTTGTTTTTTATTTTTACTTAAAAATATAGTACTAATTTGTAGTTCAACATAGTTTACAAAAATTTTAGAGTATATCGCCACCGTACGGAACTACAATAGTGAAGACGCTTAGCAATTACAAACAGTTTAAAGTATAGTAAAACCTTTCTATTAAATTTTAAGACTATATTATTAATTTCTTTTGCTTTCTTTCTCCCACCCATTTAGTTACTTGAAGATATAATATTTTAATTCTCTTATTTGTTATAATATCAATTAACTCAACAAGTTGACCACTGATAGTACCAATATTTTAACTACGTAATCATAATTTAAAATAATAGACTAATATAACTAATATAAGTTTATTAGTTATAAAATAATTTTAATTATACTTTTATTTTATGCAATAATAAAACTTGGATTTGGAATGCTTTTAAAATGATGAAGGGTTGGAAAAGTGGTAGGCTTGAATGATATTCCTATTGATGTGTAAAAATATTTGGATTAGAAACAAAATTTCTTTGCACACAAAATTGATTAATTATTTTTAAGACTAAAAATATATCAAATGAGTAGAGAAAGAATATTATTAAACATATTAACAAAATTAAAGACATTGCTCAAAACAATGCAAAATATACAAAAAGTACGTTGAAACTTTAGAAGAGCGAAATAAAATACATATTCCAATGGGATACTCATATTTCACAATATGTAGATTTATGATAAAAGCCATATATTTACTAAGAAAATAAATCAATTCAGAGAAAGAAACATCTTTATTTAATCCTTATTGATTTTAAGAAGTATTATGATAGGAAAACTAAGAGATGTTCTTCGAAGAGCTTTGGAGAGAAAAAGAAATTGTGTAGCATATATTAATGTTATTAAAGATACGTATAATGGGATTGTAACATATGTTCAATCACAAGGTAGCTTGTGAGGACCTGGTGCCAGGTCAGCGTGAGCAGATCCAGCACCAATTTCTTGGGGGATAACAACAAGTCCTCTAGCCTCGGGATCATATTGAGAATTTTAAGAGACAAATATATAGACATCAAACATAACTCATTTATTCATAATTCACAAGTCCGGATTACAAAGATTAAAATCAAAGAAAAGTTACAAACTTTTTTTTAAAAACATAGAGTAAAAAAGAAAGCGGAAGATCGGCAGAAAACAGTATCAGCACAGCTTGGTTCTTAGCACCTTTCTTCAATGACAAACTCCTGATCTGGGCACGTTTCAAAAGTGTGGACATTTGAATACCAGTTTGTTGTGAAACTAAGTACTGATATATTTCATCTTTACAAATGTTAAATAATAAGCAAAATAATCAATAATTTGACAGGAAATAAAAATTGTACGAACTTATCCTTGCAAACATGTTTTAATTGTACTTGAATCTTAGCATAAAAATAATTGCAATCATAAAAATAAATACAAAATTTTAGCATTTTAATATCTGAGGCAAAATATGATTTTATTAGGCAAGTACAAAATCGAGAAGAAAGGGGGTTCATTTTTGTGTTACATATCCCAACTTCTCTCTATATCTACCCCCTCAAAGGCTTATCAGTATATGCTCTTTATGACTCCCGATATCGGACAACCCCGTCCTAGCAGTTGTCTGATCAGACAAAAAGAATAAATCAACATGAAACATTTGATTCTCACTTATCCAAACTTGTTTATATATCATTTTATGTGACTTTAAAAAGCATTTTTACCAAATTTATGCGATGCTAAGCAAAAAACATATTTAAACAAGAGTAATAAAAAGACATCTGGTACCTTGTTATTTAAGTTCAAAAGTTCAACAGTTCGGATGAGTGACAGTTCGCTCAATCTGTATTTAGGATTTAGATTTTTTAAATTAAAATGAAAGTGATATGATATATTTTCTTTATGGATTTTTAGTTTCTTTTTTTCCATTCTGTCTTTCTTTCATTCTTTTATCTTGATAGAAGACAACATTTTAAGTCTCTGAGGGTAGAATTATATTTAATATAATATTATTATTATCATTATGTAATAATAATAATGATAATAATGCATGAAAGAAAGGACAAAGAATGGAAATGATTGTAAAAATCTGCATAAGTAATAATAATAAAGGAATGAAAATAGCAAAATAAAAATGCTTGAATTGAAATAATAGCCCATTTATAATATTTGCATAATTTTCATTATTAATTAATGAGAACCATATTATTGTGAATGATTATTAAGTATATATAAAATAAAAGAACGAAAAAATAGCAAAACCTCATATCATTTTTCCTCCTTATTTTTCCTTCTCTTACTTTGGTTAGAGTTGCCGGAAAAGATGGAGGAAGGCTGAACGTGGCGGAAGGGAGCCGGCAGGAGGTTACCGGGGCAACAGAGGCTGGCTGGCCGAGCTATTGGGAGAGGGAGGAGGGGCTAAGGGAGGAGAGGGCTGCTGCTCTTTGGGAGAAGGAGGGGAGGGGAAGGGCTGAGGGAGGAGAGGGGCTGCTGCTGAGGGCTGAGGGTGGCAGGGAGGGTGGCTGCCGGCTGTTGTGAGGGAGAGAGGGATGCTATGTGGGTGGAGAAGGAGGGGAGGGGAGGGGTTTTATAGAAAGGAGAGGGGGGAAGGGAGAGGGCTGGTCGGCCATTTGGCGACCATTCCTGCGCCAAAACGGCGCAGGAAAGCCCAGGCGCGGAAGCTTCCGCGCCTTAAGGCGGAAGAAAGGGGGGGTCGTAGAAAGGGGGGAAGAAGGATTTAAAGGAAAATTTTAATATAATTATTTAAAATTAAATTTTTCGTATTTTTCCGCCGTTTGACATCCAAAAATAACGAAACCTAACACCGAAGTGTTTTATGATATAACGAACACCCTCCTGCCAAAAATTTTTGATTCTGACAAATAATTTATTTTATATTAATTTTTGAAGTTTAAAATTTCAAAAATTAACCACGATCAAACCGGTGCTCAAAAATTTGATGAAACTTTTCAAGCAGCTCTTAAATAATATACTTAACACAATGACACTGAAAATGATGAATTCGGACACGTATTTTAATGTTATTGATTTATTGGATTTAAATAATTTAGAAAAATAAAGCGAGAGTTTTTGTTATCTGAATTCTCCAAAATTAGAGCACTTTGATCTAAAAATTATTTCTATCTAAAGGAATTTTTGTTTGCCCTAATTTGAAATTCCTCGGGATCCTAGTGTCTGAAAGGATTTTGACCTAATTCAAAACGTAATGACATTGGGTCGTTACATAGCTTGTCTATTAATTTTCTTGTTATTATTTAATTACATAAGGGTTATGCTCTCGGTTCATATCTTTTTGCTTTAATTATGGATAGTCTTACCGAGGGCATCCAAGAAGAGGTTTCATACTTCATGTTAAATGCAGATAACATTATATTAATTGATAAGAATGGATGGAGCTAAAGCAAAACTTGAGCTGTAAAAGTCTACTTTAAAATCTAAGAACTCTCGTCTTAGTAAATCTAAAACAAAATAAATGGAGTGAAAATTAATCATAATAAAAGCTCTAATCTCGAGGACATAACTATTAAAGACCATGTGATCAAGAAGAGCGAGAGGTTCAAATAACTCAATTCGATTATTTAAAATAATTGTGAAATAGAAAGCAATGTGATTAACATGACCTAAGTTGATTAAATAAATGGAAGAGCACATCTGGAGTGTTGTGCGGTTGGAAAATTTAACTCAAAATTAAAGAAAAATTTTGTACAGTTACTAGAAGGTCAATTATATTATATGGGGCTGAATGTTTAGCCACAAAGAAGAAATTGCCCGATAAATCAAATGTTACAGTGATGGGGTAAAGTCTCAAGAATAGAATGAGAAAAGAGATTCGTAACAAGGTTGGAGTGGCTCTAATAGTGGATAAAATTAGGGAATGTCATCTTAGATGGTTCGGACACATTAAACGGTAGACCATTCAATACCCCTATTAGAAAAATTGAGTATATAATTTTGCCCCAGTTAAAAGAGTAAGGAGACAAAAAAAGGAATTAGAAGAAATCATTAGGAGTCTTCTCCTTTTAAAACTTAAAAAAGAGGCTTCATGAAAACAAAAGACATGTAGTCAGTCCCACTCAGTAAAATTAAGGCTTGGCAGTGGTGGTGTTGTTGATGTCATTGTATTATTGTAATATCAAGACTAGAGACTAATCAACATCAATTTTATTTGATGAGCACTTGGTTCACTAAAGCACCCTTAGCTTTATAGTTTGGGCCCTAAAGCGAAAAAAGGACCATTACACTTCGCATTGCACATTTCACTTTGAAAACACTACTTAATACCAAGCAGAACTAGCACTAATCATGGTTTGTTTTGTATTTGGCTACATTTGGAAATATGTAAGACTATAACAGTTAAAAATATGCCAATAAGAGATGAAATCACTAAAGTAACAAAGAAACAAGCATTTCATGAAATTTTGTTTTGAAAAAATATAAAATGAAAATAATTGGATATAATTAAAATAATCCAAATAATCAATAATGAGTCATCAACAAAAGATGCATTTAGTGGTAAAATTTAAATTTTAATTTGATACTAGTAGGGCCTACAAAGTAACAAGATAATTTTTTTAAAATCTTATTAACATGTGCCAAATGCATGTTCAATTAATTTAGAAAGATTATATCTAATAGTAAGAGAGTCAATTAGAGACAAAGAGCAACAGGCTCCAATCATAACCAATAATAATGATAGAGAATGTAGTTTTTTAATATTGATTAGATTGTGATTAAAATAATCTAAAATGAAAATCAACACCTTTGATTATGATATACTTTATTCGAAATAGAAACAAAAGTTTGTGAAGTTTTATGATTATTTAATTAATCATCAAGACTCAGAAAAAAACAATGGTTCATACTTAATGATGAAATATTGTCTTGAATTCTTTTAGCATAATCCACTTGTGCTGATCCAATAAATAAGTTAGGCACATGCGCATTTTCATTCAATTTGAAAATGTCTTTCCCATGAAACGATAATATATTAGCACACTTTATGGATTGTTCTCAATGAAATATAGTTACATGGGTCAAAATATCAAATAATTATAGCATCAAAAAAAAAATTTCATCAAAGTTTTTTGGAAACTAAAAGCAATGGCCTTGGTTAAGATTTTGTGTGCTCAATGATGAAAATATTTTGAAAAAAAAAATCAATTAGAAAAATGTCTAATACCAGCCAAGTGAATTAGGCCATAACACTCTTTTTATCATAGTAAACTATAATTTTGGTAATTTACAAAGCATGGTTTTGAAGTGCAAAGGATAAACAAGTCACAGGAAACAATATGTAGTCTTATTCCCTTCAATAAAATTTATATAAGTAACAATTATGAATTTTGCATGGCTTTTAAGTCAGATTTAAACAAGAAAAACTGTAATCAAATAAAAATTAATAGAAAAAAATTAACACATGATTAATAAGAATCATTGTGACAGTTTTTATATGTGATAAGAAGAGTCATTGTGAATAACTTTTTGTATTCTAATTTGGAAAATAAAAGCGATTGTGCCCATTGTGATCAACTACTAAGAGGAACGCACAAGATTGCATGCATACCCTCAGCCAAATTTATTAACCACTCGCAGCTTTGAAAATGACGATTACAAGAAATTGGCCCCAAGAAAAACAAAGTGAACTGCCTATTGCAAAGCTTCATCGCCACAACTAAAAATAAAGCAATTTTTCATCGTAAGCAAATATCCCGAAAGACCTCAAAACAAACTCTGACAACACCAACTAGCTCTATTTTCTCACCCAATTGATTGAAGTAAAGACTTTCATTGAGATGAACAATTTTGGCAAATTACATATTTTCCATGCATTCATGCAGCTGCTTTCATTAATTGAATCCAGCGGAAAGAGTGGTCAAGTAAACAATAAAATTAATAAATCTAATTATTTGAGAGGCATATTGTTCAAGGGAAGAAAAAAGCCGAAAGAAATCAGTAAATAATTCAGGCTGCAATGTAGAAAGATCCCATAACAAGTTCTCGTTTAAAGGATATTCAATTGCTATGTTATTATAAAAGGAAATTAACCAATTTCTTTTATATACCTAAAATATTGCCGAGCAGCGGCACTGCTCACACCATGGGTGAAGAAGGAATGCAGCTATTAGGCGAAGTTTCGTTCGAATTTGGTTCACAGCAAAGACAAAGATCCAGGCAAATGTAGAGCGAGTAAGATGCCTGATTTCCCCGACGATGCAATGGACTTTGGTCCACAAAAATTTCTTTCATTTACACAAGTGAGCCATAAAATCCCGCCCATGCCGACAACAATGCCCTAATACAGGAAGTTCAAGGAATTAAAAATAGACCTATCATCGAACTGTAAACCGGTTCCATAAGCGGAAAGTTCATGATATTAATAAATTATAGATTAAAATATATTTTAAATATATTAAAATTCAAGTTTATACATAAAAAAAAAAAAAAAAAAAAAAAAAATTATATTAATCCTGAATATATTTTGATATATATTTTTGTATAAACATACATTTTTTTCTTAAAATTTTAAATTGTTATATTTGCCAATAACTTTTATATATAGAATTATTAAAAATTTTAATAAATATCCAAAAATATATATTTATAAATATTTATTTGTTACATAATTTTTGTAATAATATTTATCTGATTTATTTAAATATGTTATATTTATTTTTATATCTGTAATATAAATAATCATAATATTCATAATTAGATATAAAGAAGATTTTTATTAATCAAAATTAACTCAAAAAAAAAGTCATCTGATTTAATTGAAAGCACATTTAAAAATCTCATATGTAATTAATAGATGATGTTATTTCAAATCTCTTCGCATTTAAGAGGCAAAAAATGAAGGCCAAAAATAATTTAAATAATGAAAAAAACACAACTTAATTGGAGCACTTTGGGTCTTTCAAATATTTTCTATACTTTAATCACACATCAGGAAATTAGCATTTTTCTTTGATTTAATATACACTCCTCTATAAATCATGACATAAAGCAAAACAAAGTCGGCTTATATTTCCAAATTTTCAAATTGCCTTAGTAAAATCGGGTCGATTTTACGTTTCGTCGGTTAAACAGTAGAATCTGTCGATTTTGTTTCGGTTCGACAATACAGGGTTTAATTGACTATTTTAAACCGGTGTTCCAGCCAATTCACGGTTAAATATGTCCAACCGGTTCAATTTTTTGTTCATTGAGTGTTCCCATGCTTTGAGATTTTGATCTTTATAAATTCTCATACCTTGTTTTCTAATGAGTAGCACTATGAGAAGTGTATTATACATTTTTCTTAAATAAAATTGTACTATATTATCTATTTTTGTGGGTATTACATTGAAAGAACTTAATGGTTGTTTGGATTAAATAAAATGGAGGGGGAAGTAAAAATTTTGTGGAAAAACGTGAACTACTCGTGTTTAGATTATAGTATAACCAAGGTAAAACAGTTAAAGCATAAAACTCAATTACAGCAGTATAAATATACGCTGTAAACGAGTTACATCTGATTCGGCCGTGATCTCACCGTACGCGATGCATTATATTCGTTGTCTTCTCTTTAGCCTTATTCTTCTCTCCCCCTATTTACAATTTTGCGCTCCTTCCGACATCTCTCATTTTATATGCAAGCATTTCTCTTCATATTCATGGTATATGGGGTATTTGTGATTAAAACAATCTTTCGTTACACTCCATCATTTGATAAAATCGATATGTTATATTTTAGGGTTTTAGTGATTTCTCTTTGAAAGCTATTTAAGATTGATGGTTGTTTGAGAATGCTTCATCTTCCTCAAATTTGAGTGGCAGTGTTAGAGTTTGGCCATGAAATTGTTGGTTTAATTTTTTTTATTCCTAGTTGAATGCCTGAGTGTACATGCTTATTTACTTTAGTTTGTTGTTTATTTGTCTAATGTATAATATTTTGGCTTACACACAAAGCATGTTGTTATTAAAATATATGCCATAAATACACTTGTGATGGAATGTTTGTTCTCTTTAGTTTGACATCTTCATAGTGTTATAATTTCAAAGATACTACCCATATAACAGTATCACATCATTAGCTATTAAACACGTCTCCAACAACACAAAAATTTTCAAAATTTTATTTATTGCGTTGTTGTGCATCATAGCATGTTGTTATTGAATACAATTATATAAAACTATATATATTATTACATAATGAAGTATGATTTAGATTATTTAACAAATTGAATGTAACATTTGCATATTATTACAGTGCCAACTACATCATAGATTCTGATGTGGTGACAAAGGCACAACAACAATATTTTTAAATTCTTATTGATGAAAATAGTGCAAATCAAAACATGTTCTTAATGAGTGCATTCTTATAAAAGTGCGGCTAATACAGTAAAATATAATAAGAGCTATACATTTTGCTTATTGTTGGATTCTTTACATATATGAATTTAGCATTAACACAACACTATTGTTTGAAAGATAAAAGCCATTCAACATTATATAATATTCAGTTGTGCAACACATAATCTTAATTCATTAAATTTCAGATTGTATTGATTGTGTTAATGTATCTCATAACATGTTGCTTATGTTCAAATTGAATAGAGCAATTGCCATTATAATATTAAGAATTAGTACCTTTTTATGTATGCATGTTATTATTTATCTGATTCACAATAATGCATTTTCAATGAGATACTACGCATACACAAGCATCATGTCTTAAAAGGTGTCAATACCTTTGTTTATAATTGTTGACACTATATGAGGTTATATTTATTTTGAGACTATGCTAGTTTATGATGATAATGGAACTACATCTTTTGATTAGACATATTTTAGTTTGGCATCTTTTCGCTTGATCTTAGTTTAATGAGCATATACTACATTTGGATACTATTAAGAAAGACCCTGAAAGATCAAGGGCTGCCCTTTGCTTCATTCAGAGGTACTAAAATTGGAATCTCTTTAATTTTTCCATTCTCTACATTTTAATTATATTAGTTGTTGTTTTTAAGATTTAAATGTGTCCATATATTTGTTTATAAGCGTTGATTAGCCCTTTATAATATTGTATTATTTTGAAACTATGATGGTTTATGATGATAATTGGGCAATATCATGTGGTTGAACATCTTTTCACTTTACCTTATTCTAATGAGCAAATACCATATTTGGATACTACTAGAAAAGATACCCTAAAAAGTTGAGGGTTCCTTTTTTATTGTAGAGTCTCCTGATTTTAAATTTTATAGGTTGTTTAAGCTTTTTATTTTACTTTGCTTACATATGATAAATTTTCATTATACCATTCACATGTAGGTTATCCATTTTAGTTACATCATTATGTTAGGCTTAATCAGCAACAATTTGTGTGCATGTTTAAAATAACACATAATAATACACCCAACAATAACATGGATGCGAATATAACATTATCAGATAAATTGAAAGCAACCATTGCAATAGTATGTATTCAAGCAATTGCATGTGTTGTGATACTCCTGAATAGTATTACAAATAAAATGTAAGCATTCTTCAAATTTAAGTAGGTACATGGAATGCCATCCTTACCAAAGTCGATATAATAACCTGAGGTTCTTACCCGTTTTTAACTAATCTAATCAGCAAAAACCCCTCCATTAGTGTAGTACCCAGCCCTGCCACTATGCGCAATAGAATAGTATTAATGAAGGAACGATTCATTATTAAATTCCATTAAAAATTTCATTAACTTGATTAACAATGCAAGTCTATTAATACTAATGATTACAACACAATATAAATAATATAGTATAACATAGAAAACAGAATGGAGAAGCTAAAGATATTTTCATTCATCCATAAACAATAAGTAAAGACATACATCTCAAAAAAGAAGATAAAAAAATACATCCAGATATATTGCTTATTACAGACTTTAATGAAAATATAAAAATAAACTCTCATCTCACTAAAGCAAAAAATAATTACAGAAGAAGATCGTAAAATCTACTCAGCATCGCCACGCTTCACTTCCTCTTGAGCCTCCTGCAGCTCCACGAACAAAAGCTCATCAAAGTAAGTTGAATCTGATATTGTTAGTTTCACAATGCCAGGGCCTAGTAAAAATAAGAATATCTTATTTAAACAATGAGTCTATGTATATTTTACGCTCACTAAATTGCATTTATTACATTACATGAATATTTAACATAAAACAGTAACTAAACATGAAATTTGATTGAAACAACAAGTAAGCAACTAAAAGGAACCGTAACTACTGTAAAATAGGATATTTGAACTGTAGAAAAATACTGAAAACATATGCATTAATCGCAAAATTGAATGCCATAATATACAATATGGAACTACAAAGCATATGCCAACACAAATTCATATGTTACAATATGTAACATATATGGGCTTCAACAACACCCATATAAAGAAAGTGCGCCCAACACATTGAAACAAAGAAATGTGCCCAATGCATCGAAACATTGATATGAGCCCAACGCTCCCATGTAAGTCCTTAGTTTGTGCCCAACGCATCACTATAATATGAGCCAAACGCTCCCATAATAATCCTTAATTTGTACCCAACACAGCGCTATAATATGAGCCTAATGCTCCCATAATAGCCCTTAGTTTGTGCTCAACGCACCGCTAAATATATATATATATATATATATATATATATATATACATATATATATATATATATCTCAGAGTTGTGCCCAGTGCACAGAGAATTGTGCCCAAATTGGCACATGATAGATAACAGTATGCTATGCATGATATGCCATCTAAAACATGCTTAAATAATGTGACTGAAATTCATCAAAACAGGATATGCTGAAATGTCATATGAAATTTGAAAGCACGGTAAACTGTAAAGCACCTAAAGCATAAAACAATATCCCATTGTTATCTATTTATCATGAGCTTAACTGCATATTCAGATGTTAAAACAAAATCAAGTCTAAGCTTAATCATAAGGCTAGCAATTCTAATTATTCACTAACAACTTAAATTCAATGTTTTGATTTATCTCATTAACAATTAATTTATCATTGCAGATCAATAATTCATCAATTCAACTCATCTAAATCATTCAATATTCAGTTATACAAGCTTAACATCTTAAGCTTGTATATGATCAAATTTATTGAAAAAATAACCTAATCTAAGTCCTTAATACTCTGACCTGAACTAATAAGGCCCTAAGGTTGACTACTAATTCAAGACTTAGCATCTAATCCATTAATATAGGGTTCTAATCCTTTTCAATGGAAGGAAACTAAGGCTCATAATGGATTCTGAGTCTAATACTAAACTTAGAACTTATAAGTAAACTACAATCAATTTTAAGGTTTAAGATTGAACCTTCACACTTCTTCTTACATGCTAAGGTTAGACTACGCTAACAGTGGCTCTTAAGCTTACAAAAGAGATACACAAACTAAGTGATAATTATCACTTACTAAGGATCAAACTAAGGGAAAAGTACTATTATTCAACAAGTTGGATAAATTTAATAGAAATTAAAAGGGTAAACTCTTAAGAAAATGCAACTAGCACTTAAAGGTTCTATGGTTAAGCTCAACTATACTTAAGCTATTGAGTAATCTCATTACTCAATAAGATATGACTTAAGAATCTAAAACAAAAGATTAAATGATCAATCATTTAAGGAATTTCTTAAGAATTTAACATAAAATCTTACTTAAAGAACTCTTCTAAATTTAAGATGATGTTTAATTAAACAAATTCTGATTTAATAAACTAATGATTCTAAAGTTGAAAGAAATATGGATTTTCACATTCACTTTTCAACACTTTCATTAATTAGAAACTAAATACGATAAATCAGAAGCTTGGGGTGGAGCTGAAACTAGACACAAATCTTGATAAGCTGAAGTAGCATTGAAGACTCTAACTTTAATTTTATTTTCATGTGAGGATAAGTGATAATATATTTTTTTCAATCTATATAACTTAACTAACTCAAGACATTTTCATTTTATTTTCTTTTCTGGATGGCTACTTCCTTTTATATGTAATTGAATAGTTATGATTATAGATATTTTTAAGTGCCTTATTTCATAAATATGCATTTTTTTTTCTCTCCTAATGGATTCTTAGCCAAATGTAGTACTTAATAGTTGATTAATTCTTATTAATTTAATATTAAACACTAACATAACACTCAATGTTAGGCTAAAATAGTTAATTTAACACCGGGGGGTTACAGTTGACCATACAATGGTGATGATGCAAGTTACTATCTATGACTAGAATAATGAGAACACCAATCTTCAGACTCTAAGATCTATTGCATGCTAGGCAATTATTGATTGATTCGTTGTATATCACCATCAAGGAATAAGTCTCAATGTTCTTACATATCAAGGGACATAACATCCGCAATCAAGTGATTAGATTTAACTTTTGAAGGTCTGATGAAACAATCGTCAGTTATTTTAAACTTGTCCTAAAATTAATTAGAGAACTACGTAACAAATTAATCGCTCTATTGCATCCTCGACTCTGGAGAAGATTGTGAACAATATTATGTCATGCCTTTTTTTAAAGATGGTTGGAACACTACATACATATTGAGTCTGTATTTGTTTTTAAATGTTGCTCATCTCTCATTGAAATATAGGATTGTATGACGCACTTGATGGAACACACATTAAAACAAGAGTTCCTAAAGGAGATGAAGTTGTTTTTCGTGGAAGGAAATCATTTCAAACCAAAATTATTCTTTTCGCTGTTAACTTTGAGTTATTGTAAGCATATGTGCTTGCAGGTTTGGAGGGTTCCTGTAACAACCCGAGGTTATTATTGGAGCAATTAACTCTAAAATTCAAGATAATTAACTCAAAATTAGGATCTCAACTCAAATCAAATAAAAATTAAATAAAAATACCCTTAAATTAATCTCAATGAAAAAATTCAGCTGAGAAAATTGAAATGTGTTTAGGATTCCAAATTTTCCTAAATTAATTCTTGAAGTTTAAATTTAAAAAATTTATAGAAAAAAATATAAATTAAAATTGAAGTTTTTTTAAAGTTTTAGATAATGCATCAAATGATGATGCTATGTTTAACATTTCGTCGAATTTTGATCGCCGGATTTATCTTAATTAAGTTTAGAGGCTTTAAATTTCATAAATTAAAATAAAATAAAATATAAACCCAAATTCGTCAAGACAGATCGATCTAAATTTTAAAAATTTTGAAGTTCAAATAGCGGTGGATCTAACTTAGAAATAAAAGGCAAATTTGTGACCCCAAAATTCACCTCTTTAAATTATGTTTAATTAGGACTTGAAAATAGTTCAATTATAATCGTGACAGCATTAGGAGCATTAGGAGTATAACGGTGAGATACAGAGTCAAACCGGACAACATCGAAAAATCAGTATATTTTAATATTAAAATAATACCAAAAAAAAATACAAAAATTATTCTGACCTAGGATCGAAAATCCAAAGGAAATTTTGAATTCCGCACATCAAAGTAAACTAAAGGTAAAGTTTTGTAATTGTTGGACTTAAATGGGAAAAATTGCTCAAAATACTTTTAGAATTTTTATTTAAATCGAATTTTTAATTAAATTTGATTTCCCGAATTAAATTAATTCGGAAAATTCGAATTTTCAAAACCACGGCATCCGTTGTCCCGGCCCGAACACGAGACAACGGATTTGTCCTATCGGGATCGTCCGATTTGGTTGGATCCGATCCGAACCGTTCGATCGAATCCGGCGGCTCGAACCGCGCTCTACTGCTACGCGGCAGGCGCGGGTTCGAAATGGCAGCTGCGACGCCATGTCATCGTAGCGTGCCCCGATCCGAGAGGAGCCAACGAGGGAAATGCACCTTGTTAAGCCCCCTACCCATTGAGGTAGTCGGGACCACACAAGGAGGATCCGAAGGACCGAATTTCTGGCGAACCCCTTACCCACCGGCGAACTTTCAAACTCAGGTACCACTTCTCCCATCCGTTTCCTGAAATTTAAATTTCAAAATTTAATTTCATGTTATACTCTTCAATTTCGAAATTCTAATTTATCAAACACCTCATTTTTGCGGCCAATCGAGAAGTCGATGAATAGTGCTTCGTTGAAGAGAAAATTTTTCGGTGGCCAATGAAATGGCTTTTAATACCCATGTTTATGCCTCAACGAGAGGAGTCCAACGGCGATCAAATCACGAATAAAGGAGATCAGACGATGTCAAAATCAACCTCGGAAGGCGAAGGGTCGCGGTCAAAACTAGGGACGTTGAATAGTAAATTACTACAGCAAACCGGTTAATGTAGCAAACCGGTTAGCTAAAGGAAACGGTGCTGTAGCACTGGTTCGGTTGCGCCGTAACGGCCGTTAACGCCCGTTAGCCGTTCAAGGGAATATTCGTAGAATATTCTCGTTCCGTTATGTATTTGGACAGTTGCCGTCAACGGCCGTTCATTGAAACAAGAAAGATGAACGATAATGTTACTATAGCAGTCATTTTGATCATGCCGTTAAAGGTCGTCCAGCGTTTAGCGAGAATATTCGCGAAATATTCCATTTCCGTTAACGGCCGCCGTTAGACGGCCATTAACGACCATTAACCCGTGACAGAAAGTGAATCAAATGTCATTGATGAGATTGATGCAAGCTTACATGGAGATCACAATTTTTTGATCAAGTAGAAGAATAAACCACCTTCTGATGATACTTGGATGACAAAGATAGAGCTTCATAAGTTGGACCTTGACTAACTGGATGATTATATTGATTATAACACTGTGGAGCAGAATTCTTTTGGTAAGGGAAAATAGATGCAGCACAGCCACCAGTTGAACGATCACGAGTAGTAACATGTGCTTGTGCGAGAAGCATGAAGACTTGATAATGTGCTAAATTTCTATTTATTTATGTTTTATTGTATTTTAATTGTCATGCCATTTGATAATTACGAGGGTGGTAAATAAGAATTGATTTGGTCTTTTGCGTGTAAAAGGCATTAATCCTTCATAAGTTGATTGATTTGGGTTGGTTTAATAGCATGACACTCTTTTGTTCGATGATTCCTCCAATAATAATGGAAATATTGATTGGGCTCTAAAAAATATCTCTCCAAGGTATGGGTCTTCCTACAAGACCTGAAAACAAAAGTTGGATTTTGATGATTTGAGCTTGCATGCATGGTGTGAAGTCGACCATGTTGCTGAAGTCGAGGTCTCTCCTTCTTAAAGATGGGTTGGTGAGAGTCTCTTGGACTCTTCTTCTATCATAAAGAGTTATCGTGGTTCTCCATTAGCTTAGCTCTAAAATGCGTCGCCACCAAATTATGTCGTTACGAATCATGAAGTCTGCTTAGGAACACATGAATGAAGATGTCCCTCGTCGATGTTATCTTAGGTGCAAAATGTGCATTCGAACTATCTAAATGTCCCAATCTGAAATTATATGACCCTCCTTATCTTTACATTGCTAATAGCAGTATCTATATAAACACCAATAGGAAACCGAAATTTAATAGGGAACAACACCATAGTTTAGTAATGCATTATATAAAAAACATTTCATGTGAATACACGCCTTCATTTGAACATGATGATAGTATTAATTTGCTATAAAGCTAAACAACTTATTAAAAATCAAGCCATGTTGCTTTTATACCTGTACAAGTAAAAATGAAGTTTGTATATATAAAGGATGGCGTTCGCGAGGAAATCACTGTGACTCTGATTTTAGGCGCTTTAGGTACTGAAGAATCGGCTCTTTGACCTGCGAAATGCTTCTTGTTAAATCTCTTGTATTAAAAAGGTCTGAAAATCTCGTTAAAACAGAATACCGTGCTCGCTCTCCGAGATCTTTTGTCTTGCGAGGTGCGACAGATTTTGCCTCCCAAGACTCCGCTCTCCACTGAAGCAATTGGCTGAAGAAGGCACAAAACCAAGTTCTTCATACAAATTTATAGGTAAAAAGAAAGGAAAACAAATAATGAAAGAATGCGAGCCTCGTGCTTGCTGATGGGAGTATTGGCAGCTTGCCCGCTTTGAAATGATTCGCTCTTATGTGCTTCGGATCGTCCCCTGGTGCGCGTCAGATCCGACCCAATGGAGTGCAGGCCGCCGTAGGTAGAGCCATCCTTCTGATTGGGATCTATAATAATAATAGCATGTAGGTAAATTTTATTTGCTCACTTGTGCAGAAATAATAGATCTCTACAAGTTTAGAAACCATTGAACAGGTCTGTGTTGTGGTCGAATTCAAATGGTTGGCCAGCAGCTTCAATTTCCTGCATCAGCAAGATTTGGTGGTGATGATTTCTTTTAACAATATTGGAGTCAAACCATAGATGCAAGAGTTGAAGCATACCATCGGCTTTCCATCCAGTAATTCTCTGATCTCAGAAAGCTTTTTGTTGCTGGCGTCAGAGTGAACCACAAGCTTGCCTATAATATGTTTGTTGCATTACTAGCACCTTTATAAGAATGTATAAAGACTTTGAAAAAACAAAATTTATTCAGTTACCGAGCCTCTTCTTGCCCGTGTTCTTAATATAGCCGTCCTGAGCCATCCTGTCCAGCAGTTTCTTTACTGTATTTTGGTTGGCTTCTCCCTTCAGCATATGCTGCAGTTTCCCTACAGTCACATATTTCATCGGAAGAGCATGATATAGAGCCTGCACCAGCAGCAGCAGCAGCAGCCGGAAGCTTTTAGTAGCTAAGAATATAATATGAGCGTTTAAAAATTTATTGTCCGTATTAAAGCCATGAATGAATTTACATTTGATTACCTTCATGTACATGTGATCCGTATTGGCGTTGTGACGTGATGCTCTTTCCTCAATGCCGCCTTGCACTGCCATATCCTCCTCCTCTTTCACTTCCCCCGTTTTTGGAGACGCATCCTAACAACGGCACAAAACTTGTGGTGAGAAAACAAGGTTTAAGATTAAAGCAAGAGCAAAAAAAGGTTTAAGAAATACTATAAATCTTTACGGTTTTAATAGTGTAACTATCCTTTCCCACTTTACACAGCACTCCTGCTTTCAGCAGCTTCTCCACAATATCTGAGAGTTTTTATAGCAATATCCAGTACGTAAATCAAGAAGAAGCTAGCAGCATAACGATTCCATTATCTAAAAGAACTCTTGAGCAACACTTGTTGAGCTCTTTGTGTACATTACCTTCAATTATAGCCTGCAAGTGCAATTTATCATTCCTTGAGAAATTCATTAACGATGAGATTCTTTTTTGGTCAAACTAATATACACTCACATGCTTATATATGTGTATATTTGTACGTATGTTCATATGCATGTATGAATGTGCATATGTATGAATGTATTTCCAAAGGAGAAATAATTGCACAAAATAAAATAAAGGATATTGGAAGCCACGGAATCACCATTGATATGTCAGGAAAATTGGAAAGAATGTCTGCATGCTCGACGACGGAGATATGTCTTGAACAAACCCAGCCCTTCACTTGAGTCATCAGTTCATCTTCATGCGCAGCGTCTTGAGTCTCAGCTGGTGTATAAATAGACAAATATTCAGAGTGAACAAGTATTTATCAATGGCATTTTCTAATAGCAAGCATAAAGCATTTATTGATTAAACTAACTGACTAAACATTTTGCAAAAACAGCCCCACCGTCGGAGTTAATTTCATCCTCTTCGTTTCGATGTTTCTCACCTGTAGAGGAAAGAAAGATTTTATTTCAATTTTTTATTTAAGATCAAGTAATTTTTCTGTGGTATAAACTTGGGATGGATAGACCAAACTGAGTCAACGAATTAATTACCAACAGGAGCTACATAAAATTTATCAGCGAGGGATGGGCGGATCTGTCATGCATTTAGAGTTAGTTTTCAAATCTTCCATAAGCATATCAAAGAGAACGGCAAATTTAAAATACAAGAGCAGTACCATTCATTATACGCCCAATTCATATGTAAATATTTGACAAATGAGAAAAACTCTTGTCCCACACATCTTGAGCAAGTTGAAAAGTGGCGAGAGGGAGAGAGCAATATCATAGGGCCTTCTTCTACATCTTTTGAGTCACTCAAATTTTGAGTCTGACCATTAATGTATTTTACCCAACTTTTGAGTCACTCAAATTTTGCATAATTATATAAATTTATTGAATGGCAATATAACTTTACTGTTATATACTTTGTGCATAATTACAATTCTTACGGTGAAGATAACATTTGAATTCTATTGATGACACTTTTCCCGTGAACTTCTCAAAAGTAATTGAACTTTTCTTTTGATAAAATTTACCTCACTATCAGAGGAGAACTCTTTATCGTGATCCGAATCAGATCCCAAGGTCACGTCCTCTTCATCAAGGCGGTTATCATTTTCATCCTCGCAGGGATCAAGGATGCTCTTCACCTGCAAAATATATTCGTATGATTGGGCATTTCTCAAAATATAAAAGTTAAAAGTTTGCTAAAGCACTTTTATCTTTCAAACCTTGAGGGCTAATACCAAGTGCCTGCTGTTGACATTTCCTACTTCCATTTTTAATGGATTTTTGGCCCATGTGTTCCTGATTTCGTTTTCATGGCAGCTTCTGAAAAAGGGAGGTTCGTAGTCCTCTGGCTGCGATTGCCAATAAATAGGTTTCGTACTTTAATCAGAAGGATGAAATGGACATGATATTGCATTGTAAAAAAAAGACATCCAAGGGTAGAGTCATAAAATTTCATCCAGCTTATGCACCTCTCCACTAATGCACTATATAAAAATGGCTAAGTAAATTTTACCGTGATGTTGTCATAAAAGAGAAGTTTCATCAGAATTGTGCGCTGAGAAACAGTCAAAGATTTATTTAGTTATTCAAGAGATGCCTATTCACATGGCTACATCTATCAAGCATAAAATTATACCTCAGATGGCATGTCGTCCAGTGTCCTCATCAACTGAACCAGAGTGCGAATCATCTTGCAAGCAGAGCTCCTAAAACACACCCAAATAGTGAAAACCTGATTTAGGCAATGGCATGATGCTATGAGAGTGGACACCCGAAGTACCTCATCTGATCGGGTGTGATGTCCATGCTACTAGCCTTGAAGGTTCCCCCATTCTTCTTGCTTCCACTTCGGCTTATGTTCATTAACACCTCTTCCTTTTGGGAATTGATGTAATTGAAAGAAACTGTAGCAATTAGTCCACGCGGAAAGTGATCATTATAAACAAAATATGATTAAATTAAAATAATAAAATAATCTTCAAGCAAAATCAGAAGTGAACAACATTCCATTTTAACTCACATGAATATTCCTCGATCATAGGGCCTTCTACATCTTCGCAGATGCAGAATAGCAGCGTTTTGAGATACTTTTTCTGCAACGCATCATAAACCCCTGAAGAAATCGACAAAACAATGCAGGCAAAGCAAATTCAGACTGTGAAAATGGCTATAGAAAACACACTGTAACTTAGTGGATCACCTAGCATTTGTCCGTACCTTTCTCCATCCAGTCAATCAATCTCCTGGATTCGGCATCCAATGGAAGGAGCTTCTTAATCTTCATCTCTGAAGACGATGAACGTATTGTATTAAAAATTTTATGCAGATTCGTTTAAATTTAGACATTAAGAGATAAGCGATATAAGATGGCAAACCTAGTGCAGGAACGGACTTGTCGTTGAAGTAGTTCTCAGGAAAAAGCCCACGTATGTAGCTGATGTTGAAGATCGCGATGCGGAGTAAATTTCTAGTCTGTTTTGTAAGAAGAACGCGCATAGGATCAAGAAATATCCAAGAGTATGATCATGAATCAACCGCACCAATGAGATTATAACTATGTCAGTGAGATCTAGCTATTAACATATGGGATGTTAGCCATGTCAGTGAGATTGAACAAAATGGAGAACCGACAATTTAAGCTGTCATCAATAATCATGAATTTCAGTTAAACTGACATAGATCTACTCATACGACTTAAATTAAAACAATAAATTGCGCAAGCAGGTGTGCTTTGGAAATTAAGAACGAAATCGAGTCGAACGCTCATTAAATAGACAATATCGAACATCAATGAGATTTAACTATATCACCGAGATCCAACTATTAACAGATGGGATTTCAGCCATGTCAGTGAGACCAAACAAAATGGAGAACCAACGAATTAAGCTGCCATCTATAAACAATAACTTCATTTAAACTGACACAGATCTACTCATACGGCTTAATTAAAACATTCAATTGCATACAGAGATGTGCACTGAAAATCAAGAACAAAGTCCACACGAACACTCGTTAACAAACAAGATCGAACATCAGAAACTATTCATGGCGCATCAAATACAAACCACAAACAAAAAAATGAGCTCAATTACACTATATCTCGAAACAATGTGTAAATTCCAAGTGAGACACAGATGAGAGCTGCTTACCAGCAGCAATGATTCCTGCTCCGTGATCTCAGCTTCCTTCACTTGTTGAGCGACAACCTGCAGCACAGAAAGAAAGCTTTACCAATTAGAGGAGACCAGAGAGAGAGAGAGAGAGAGAGAGAGAGAGAGAGAGAGAGAGAGAGAGAGAGAGAGAGAGAGAGATCCGACTACCATTGTGGCGAGTTGGGGAGTGGAGAGCGGGAAAACAGACTGTTGGAGAGCCCTAATGTTGCTTTATATAGGAGTCGCACAGGTGCATTCGTAACCTCAGAAGTTTGAAAGCTCATAAATAGTTTAGTGGTATTAAAAAAATAGTCGAGGCCAGTTTTTGTTTCTACATTTTAATTCCATTAATTTAAATAAAACTAAAAGAAGCTACAAAATATAAAATAATTGATGATTTCATATTCTAGGCTTTTAATTAGGCGGAATAAAGAGACTGTTTGTAGATGAACTATCACAAGAATATATTTATTTGAGTGATAAAAACTTTTGAGTCAGCTACCCAAATTAAAAGATGTAGTTCATATATTATTATCATCATTTTTAATTCCAAATGATTAAAAAAAGTATTTAATGATTAAAAAGAAAGTAGCCTACAAATAGCATAAAATGAGAAAAAAATAAATAGTAGGTAAGCCTCCTCAAGTATATTTGTTAAAATTTTCATAATAACAGTGAATAAGAGGGATCATAATTGATCCATGTCTAATACCTTTCAACTAAAAGAAGAAACCTATAGAGAGTCATTTATACATAAAGATATATTCATAATCCAAATTATCACCAATTTAATGATGTAATTAAGAAAGTCATTCTATTTTATTCTTGATAAAATGAAGTCTTTATCAAAAGTGTTGAATGCATTTATGGGTAAATCCTATGGTAGAAGAGGTGACCAATTAATGCTCTTTTTTAGAAAAAAACTCCTATCTTATTTAATTAATAATAAAAAATTAAGAATATTAGGCTGATTTTGTTTAGTATAATCATCAAAAAGAAAATAAAAAACAAAAAATGCAAAAAGAAAATCAACAAAACTCAAAAAATAATAGCTCAAGATATAATCCTAAAGAGGTTTTTCATTTTAGACCAATTACATGAATTTCATTTTAAGATATCACATTAAGAGAATATTTAAGCAATTATGAGGTGCAACAAGCAATAGAGAAACATAGGTTAGCTATAAATAAAATATTTATAACTTAACAAAATAAAGTATGTAGAAAAATATATCTCAACCAGAAGCCGCAACAAAGTCAGGCAATACATGTGCATACAAGTAAAAATGACTGAAATAAAATCCTAAATATGCATATGATCATTTGGAATATGCTAATTTAATAGAAGTAAATCTGAACTGGTATAAAACAGAAGCTGAACATAATATAAAACAAAATATAGCATTCTATAAGTAACAGTAACGAAAAATTAAAACAATAGTAAAAGCATGCGAAATAGAAAATAATAAGCGAACATGCTACAACAGAAAAGCTGGCTAATAAAGCCACATAAACTGTACTGAAATTAGGGATGTGCCTAAGTTAGTATAACAATCCAGGTTGTTACTTAGATTAATTAAGACTAATCTAAGTCTTAATTGAGATTCTAGCACATTAACTAAGTCATTTAGAACATATCTCTAAGATATAGGTCAAATCAGGAATTAATTGGATCAAATATGGATTTCTAAAAAATCCCAAAATCCTATAATTTGACTTTTTATTCTGATCTCAAATCAAAAATCTATCTTCGCCATTGCATTCACCACCCTCAAAATAGCTAAGGGTGATGTTTTGGATGCATTTAGAAGTCGTTGGATTTTAGGCGAATATTTTAATATCCAAAAAAAAAAATCAATTAATTAAATACTCATCGAATCGAAAATATGATCGTGCCATTTCATTCCTCACTCCTCAATTAGTTATGGGTGATTTATTGGAAATTTTATAGATGCATTTAATTATTTAAATTTTCATTTCTAAAAATTGTATAAAATTAAATAATAATAATTAATATATATATTTCTAATAGCAAATGGCGTCGTTTTCCTTTTCCTCACGCCGTTGTCTCCCGCGGTTTGTTCAGACGGCGATCTTAAACCATTCGAGCATTGATTGAACGGTTGCAGTAAATCATCCCCGACGCGTGTCGGGGAAACCCTCTTCGTGTCGAATGCTCGACAGATGGCGTCAACCACCGCTTTAGGACCCTCTACATTAATCAATTAGGTTCTTCTATCCGAGCATTCAATAGCTTCTCATAAAAGCTCACTCCGATAGAATGAATCAAACTTCGAAGGATCTTAGCCATTCAGGACCGTTCATCTTTAGGTACTTCTACCTTTTGATTCACTCAATCAATTGCTCTATCATTGCTTTGAATGTTGATTTCATAAGTTAGATTTAACTTTGTGTGAATTCGCTCACGTAAATCATGATCGATCGACTCGAATTAGTACCAAAAGCCATAGTACTTACCGTTAAAAATCGGGTCACCCGCGACATGGTTACTTAGGTTTAGGTCCAGCCGTCGGCACAGACCTCCTCAGCGGTTGTTTCGACCACAAATAGGAAGGTATCATCATGCTGGTGCCTTTGCTGTGCGGGCTGGATAATGTCGTCACTGAGAGGCCACTGTATTTTTAAGCTCTATACAGAGGTCTTCATCATCTTCGTGGTTGAAGAAGACTGTTGTGGGCTGGGACAGGTCGAGCCTGACCCGAGTGACATCAGGTTGCCACACGTCGAGTCGAGGAGCGCTGCGGTCCCGCTGTCGCCTCCACGCCACGTGTAGCCGCTGAGAATGATGAGTGGGTCCCACACCGATTGAGTGATGCCAACAGATCACAGGTATTCGTCGGGGTGGGTTCCGTGTGCGTTGTTGATTTGAAGTATTAATTAAATTTAAGTATTTAATTTAAAACAAGTTTATTTAATTTAAATAATTCTAAAATCTTTAACTATTAATAACTTTCAATCCACTAAATGAAATATAGCAAAATTATATACCATTATGATCAACAAAAATAGAGGATCACTTTGGCACTATCCAATTTTCATTCGGAGCTGTATTTCACCTAGTGACCTTTAGGACCCCATATTTACCCTAAATGCAAAAAAACTTTATTTAGCCATAACTTTGTAACTAATAATCGAAACATACCCAATATGGGTCTCAAAATACTCAAAAAACCCTAAGAAACATTTTAGTAGTGTTAACTTTACTGTTTGGATTAGATTTAGACTAACACATTTATGACCTAACCCTAATTAGGTCAATTAATCCTAAAACTTCAATTAACCATACGTTGATCAATTGAACTCCAAATTAGATAATCTAAATATCAATTTAGATCACAAAAACCTAATTAATAGTAATCTATATAAATATTTTAGATCCAATGGTTAGATTTGCTAATCACCCATAGTTATCCTAAAACTTGATTAATAAATATTAACAAATCTAATAATCCAAATTAAATAATATAAGTTTTAGAGAACTCCTTAAGTATATTAGAACTTAATGGTATAATTAGATTAGTGATTTGGTGATTAATTTCACTAATCATTCACTAATCACCCTAAATCCTATTAGGCCATAACTTAGCCACTTAGAGTTCAAATTGAGCCTACTACTAGTCAATGTGATCAGTGAGATATTTGTAAATCATAGCCACTGATTTTACTCAATTTGGACATCAATTGGAGAAGTTATAAAATTTGATCTTAATTAAGAATCCTTAATTACCATTTTAACCCTAGATCTTGTATTGGCCATAACTTAGCCAATACATATCAGAATTTGACAATTTTAGGTTCTATGGAAACTTTAGGACATAATCTATAGTAAACTAAAAAAAAAGTTAGATTTTATTAGGGCAAAATTACTAATTTTCCCTTATAGGTCAAATTCCTTAATTTATCCTTATAAGGCTTAATACTTAACCAAAATTAATGAACTTACTGTTTAAACTCATATTAGATAGTAAGTAATCACTCCATTTTATTAAAATTCAAAATTTAACCCTAAATTATAAAGATCAAATTTCAAATCCTTAAGTAGGGACAAAACAGTCTTTTTTTGCCCAAAATTAGGGTTAATGAATTTAAGACCTGATTTAATCTCTAAATCCTAACAATTAGTAATTAAAGTGATTTAGACTCTAATTTAGATACTTCTAAAGTCTCAAATTAGAAATTCGACAAAAATCATAAGTTGAGTCTTAAATAAAACTTAAGTGACATATGAAAGATCTTTCATTTTCTTTGAACTTCTTAGCTCATCCATAGGTCTTATAACTTTAGTTAGAATTTGTGTCTGAGTGATACTCTTAGATTTAAGAACTTTAAATTCCTAAGATTAGAAATAGATCTTAGGTTAGAATTCATCTAATGAGTGAAGTGGGTTACTCATTAAGGTAAAACTTTGATTTTACTAGTTTATTAGATTTTTCATAGTTTATTAAATAATTATTTGATCTTTTAATCTTAGAATTAAGTTTAGAAATCTATCATATTGAATTTGACTTAATTCAATAGGATTTGCCTTAATACTTAATCAGTGAGATGGGATTAAACCTTAGTCCTTAAGATGACCTTGTGATTAAGTAATTAAACTTCATTCTTTGGAGTTTGATTCTTAATCCTTTAAATCTTGATTAGGCTAATCAAGATTTAGTTTGGGATTTATAAAATAATAAATTAGGATGATTGATTTGCTTATTTAACTTTATAGGCGACATTGATTTAGTTATAATTAAGAAGTAGCTAATCCTAATTATGTTCAACTTATAGGTTCATAATTCTAAGTTACAGATAGTATAGGAATTGATAATTCTAAATCTTATGAACTTAGAGTAGTTAGAATGATTAAATTAGAAAATAAGTGATATCACAAAATTTGTATAGTGCTATTTATTTCCTTGAATTTGAAATGCTATGTTTTTCTTTATTTTTGAGCCTCTTTATACTTTTGGACATATTTTACTTAATAAAAAATACTTGATAAATATGTTATGTTATACTTTGAATTACATTTTTATAATATTTGCATAATTTAAAAAGAAAACTTAAATAAAACAAACCTTACGTTGTGAGTTATATTTTACTTAGTCTGTCATTTAGTATAACTTTACTTTAGGATAGCTTTTGCCCAGGACACTTTCCTGGATGATTACTTTACTTTTGCCCGGGACACTTTCCTGGATGATTGTTTTACTTTTGCCTGGGACACTTTCCTGGATGATTAGATGGACATTACCCTGTGGCTAGAACACTTTCTTAGCACAGCATACTTTAATCTAGGATGTTTCTCCTAGATGAGCAGATGGACTTTACTTTGTGGCAGTACTAAGTAGAAGTATCTCACATATTACATTACATTTACTTTACTTTACATTTAACTTTAATTTACTTTACTTTAACTTTTCAGTCATTTTTCAGTCTCTTTACAGTTGGCTTTTCAGTTGTCTTTACAATTTCTTTATAGTTCTGACTCACTTTTACCTTATAGTTCAGTTCTATTCCTATTATATTTTCATTTTTTGCAAATCTCAGTATTGCAGAATTTCTTGTAATATTATTTTATTTCAATCATTTCACTTTATTTAAAAGTATATTAGGATGCTAGATTTACTTTCAGTACAATACTTTTACTTTATAATATAAATTGGCATATTTAGTTTGATCATATTACTTAGGACTTTCTTTGTACTTAGTAGATTTATGTATGTATTTTACTTATCTTTTATGCAGCTTGAGTTGAGGTATGTGTTTACCTCACTTTTTGTTTTAGTTATAACTTGCTTTTCCTTTCTCATTTGCTTTACCGCTATTTTTTTGCTTAAGTTAGTTTGTGATATCTTAAAAATACATTAAAACTGATTACCCTAAAATGTACTTAGATATTTTGTCTAACACAAGATTTTTCTTTTGTTGGCTGGGGCCCTACCATTATAAAACTGATAATGGTAGATTTTGAGCTTTTCGAGGAGATTGAGCCTTTAGAATAACAGATCTAGGAAGAAGTACAGGTTGATGAAGATCATTAGATTATGCTTCCTAGTTTACTTTATTTATATATCTGAGAGGATGAGAGCTTTTATTTTAATATTTAAGTCTTTAAACTTTAATGTTTGTAATATGTGGTGATTAATTAATCATTTCTGATTAAACAAAAATAGGTTCGATCAGTTCGATTTAAAACAATATTCGAAGTCATATCCTTTTATCCCTCATTCCGTCAACAGCCTCTAGGGTTTAACAGTGTGCTTGATTTAGACTCCTTTAAGTATTGGTTCGATTGCCATTTGGAAGGCTAGACCATCCTCTATGCATTGCCGTGTGGTCCGACTACAGGAGTCACCGGATTGTACCCAAGAGCTCGTGCCCTAATCCTCCAATTCGCCGAGGGGAAGCAAAGGAGTAGGAGATACGGGTCGGGCCATTTCAACCCGTTCGTGGTGTCAATGGCGGGCCCCACCCTCAACGCTGTCGGGTCGACAACTACGGCCCGTCCTCTCTGTCCCTGTGTGTGGGTCCCACCTGCACTAAATAAATGAATTTATTTAATAAATTATAATCAGATAAATATATATGTATATAATTAACACTTATAATATACATATATACTATATAGAATATATATATAAAATAGACAATTAATATTCTAGAATAAAGGTTGCGGATATATTGATTAATAAAAAAGATTGAATAATTAAACTGTAAATATATGGGGGTATATGCATTTAATTTAAATAGAAAACTCAAACTTTAAAGAGACATATCTTAATAAATATGAGTCCAAATTAGGCAAACAAATATATCAAGTTTATCAAAAATATATAAAGAATTTAATGACACCATAAATTTTGCTTTATGACCATTATTTTACATAGTGACATTTAGAATATTGAATAATTCAAATAATTGTTACAAAATTTCATTAGATTATAACTTTATGGGTGATAATCCAAACACACCCAATATAGATCTCAAAATACTCAAAAAATACTAAGAATTAATTTAGTAGTGTTCACTTTGCTGTTTGGATTAGTTTGAGCCTAACAATATTTAGTACCTAACCCTAATTAGCCTAACTAGACCTAAAACTTTAATTGACCATAACTTGGTCAATTGAGCTCCAAATTATGTGATCCAAATATTAATTTAGATTAGGAAAACCTAATTTACAGAAATCTAAAAAAATATTTAAGATCCAATGGTTAGATTTGCTAATCACCCCTAATTACCTTAAAATATAATTAGTGAATATTAGCAAATTTAATGATCCAAATTGAACAATTTAAGTTTCAGAGAACTTATAGACTCTATTAAAACCTAGCTGTAAAGTTGGATTAGTGATTGTGTGATTAATTTTACTAATCACCCTAAACCTTAATTAGGTCATAACTTAGCCAAATTAGGTCCAAATTGAGCCTACCACATGTCATTATAATCAGTGGACCATTTGTAAACCATAGCCACTAATTTTGCTCAAATTTGAATTATAATTAACAAAGTTAGGATTTTTTACCCTTAATTAAGATTCCTTAATTACCATTCAAACCCTAATACTTGTATTAGCCATAATTTGGCCAATACTTATCAGAATTCAGTAATTCTAGGTTTTATAAAAACCTTAGAATATAACCTATAGTAAACTAACAGAAAATTTAGGTATTCTTAAGGTAAAATTACTACTATACCCTTATAGGTCAAATTCCTTAATTTAACCTTATAAGGCTTAATACTTAACCAAAATTAATGATCTTACTGTCTAAACTCATATTAAACAATAAGTAATCAGTCCACTTTGTTAAAATGCAAAATTTAACCCTAATTCATAAATATGAAATTTAGACCCTTAAGTATGAGCAAAATGGTAATTTTGCCCAGAAATTAGAATTTAGCATTTTAAAACCCTAAAATTACATTCTATACATTTCAAACATAAATAAAGTAATTTAGAATAGAAATTAAGTAAGTTCAAGCCTTAATTTGATTTTGATCAAAATCTCATTCTTAAACCCTCAGGAAAAATCCTTAAGAAAAATTGTGAGTTCCCTTCCTTAAACCTTCTTAGAACTTTCCTATAGGTCTTATAATATTAGTTAGGATATGTGTCATGAGAGATATTCTTAGAAATTAAGAACTTTAATTCCTGAGATTAGAAATAGATTTTTGGTTAGAGTTTATCTATTGAGTAAATTGGGTTACTCAATAAGTGAAACTTTGAGTTTACTAGTTTATAGATTTTTCCTAAGTTTATTTAATAATTATTTTATCTTTGAATCTTAGAACTAAGAATAGAGATCTATCATAATGAGTTGATTTTTCATTAGGATTTGCCTTAATCCAAATATGTGAGTGTGGGTATTAAACCTTAGATCCTTAAGATACACTATTTGGATTAAGTGATTAAATTTCAAATTTTGAGTTTAATTATTAATCCTTTCATCTTGATTTGATCAATCAAGATGAGTTGGGATTATGATAAAACATTAAAATAGGACGTTTGACTTATTATCTATCTTATATAGTCGACATTGATTTGATAAGATTAGAACCTAATCAGTTCTAATTATTTTCCAACTTGTAAGTATGTGAATCTGAGTTACACTCGATAGTAGGACCTAGAGATCCTGAACTTATGTAACTTAGAGTAGGTAGAACGATTAAATTAGATAACAAATGGATATCACTTGTGTCTTAGTAGAGTCTCTTGTTCACCTTGAATTGATGCTTTGCATACCTTATTTTGAGCCTCTTACCTTGTACACATATATTGGAAATATGATATTTGATAAATATCTCATGTTAATTTTGAATTGCATACATATCATTCATATTTGATCGATATTTTCAGTCTTTCAGTAAATTATGGCCTAACTAGTATGCCTCTCCAATCCTTGAGTTCGGCATAGCACGCTGGTTTGCTACTGTCTGTAAGTCTATCCATGCCTGGTTGAGATAATTCCTAGGGTGGCGAGAAATAGATTTTGTGCTCATATGACAGGATTGGATATGGTGAGTACTAGTTGAGGGTGAACTTTCTATACAGTGATTATTCAGTTTAGTATTTTCTGCCTTAGCCCATCAGGCTAAGAGGTTTCAGTGATATTCAGTTCAGAGTTCTGCCTTAGCCTATCAAGCTAAGTGTTTACTTTCAGTTGAGTGGCTTGAGTAGCCAAGACAAATTTTTAGTTTTGATCTTACTATTTTACTTTACTCTTTTGTATATTTCAGCATTATTTTTACTTATAGTCATGCTGCACTTTTCTAGCCTTATTTTCATATAAGATGCTAGTCTTATTTACTGTTTTCATATATATATAGGATGTTAGTTTTATTTTCAATATTTTATATGTTCATTTACTTTTATGTCACTCAGTATAATTTTGTATTGATTATAAGCATATTTAGGATGTAGTTTCCTTATAGTCATTACTTTAGTCTTTCTTTTACTTACTAGACCTTGTTGCAGTTACTTAGAGGAGGTATGTACTTACTTCATAGTTGTTTAAGTTATAAACTGTTTGTTTATATTTATCCTGTTCTTTTCTTACACGTTTTTGCTCCTAATATGCTTTTGTACTTAATTATTTATGGTGATATATAATTAACATAATTAATTGATTATCATAAAATGTACTTAGATATATTGTCTAACTAAGATTTTTCTTTTGTTGGCTGGGGCCCTATCATTATGAAACCGATAATGATAGGTTCTGAGTTTCTTAGAGCAGTTGATCCAGTGGAGAACTTACCATTGGAGGAGGAGTCTGTACTTGAAGACCCTTGGGCTTAGCTTTCTTTTTGCACTTATGAGGATGAGAGTTTATTTTCAGCTCTTTTAAATTATTTTAAATATTATAATAATATAAGGATAATATTTCTTTTTCAGCACTTTACTTATTCTGGATGGTTGTATTATATGGATGGATATTGTATTTTATGCTTCCGCACTCTGTGTTACTTGTATAATCATTTAGTGATGGATTCTTGGAGAAATGGCAAAGTCTTTAGTTAAGTTGGATTAGAATGTGTGTCTAATCTGATCATAACTGGGGACCTTGTCATTTAGATGACCCCTCCACCGTAATCATGTTAACTTAAGGGTTAACAGGACCACGGTGGGGCAGGGCTGTCACACCTTGTCATTTGGTGACCCCTCCACCGTAAGCATGTTAACTTAAGAGTTAATAAGACTACGGCGGGGCAGGTCCGCCACATAAATAAACTAAGTGATAACCATCTCCCCATAAGGAAGGCAACAAGAGAAAGAATGTTAACATCCAACCAAGTTGAATGTAGTATTTAAATGTTAACTCCTAAATCATAATACATAACTTAGCACTATAGGGTAAGGCTACTACTTAGCTGGTGACATCACATATTAAGCATAGGATAAATTAAAGATCAAAGATCCTAAAAGTTCTACAGTTAATTAATATTCCCTGCTTAGAAAAGCTTTAGGCAACTAGTTAAGTCACTATAAGACTTAACTAAGACTAAAGATTTTGATTTAGTGAATTATAGTACAAAAGACTTGGCATCAAAGAACTAGAGTTCTTTGACTACTTACTCTATTAGAATATAATATTTAAAACTAGCTAAAGAATTATTATTGGACTAAGTCTAATGATGAAGCCAAGCAATTAGCTGCTAAGCTCTACTTAAAGGATAAGATTAGGATGAACTAACTATATGAATTAGTCCACCCTAAATTTAAATTAACAAATAGATATTCATTTCTTACTAAGGGGTTTTACTATGGCAAAAGGATCAATATCTATTTATGAGACATAGCCTCAATGTTAAGGGAAAGCTTGAGACATTAGGTTGCACATGATGACTTTAACACCAAATATTTAATATGTTACACAAAGACTACTAACATAAGTCATAAGCTATGATTTGAATGAGGCAAGGAACTCACTTACCCATAAGGATAAGTGTTAAGAAGCTTATTAAGGACTAATATTATAATCATAAGTCATAATCTATAACTTATTCCAGAGGTTCTGGAACTAGGTGCTAAAATATAACTCACAATGTGCTGCTTAAACCACTAACTATTTATAGGCTACATTTATCTTAGTTGGAAGGAGAGCTTATCCCAAGGGAATGACCAATTAATGCTTAAGTCATATCATGACCCGGGCACATGTTCTTGGGTCAAACTTAAAAAGCTTGGAAAAGGAAATTTTCGCATAAAAAAATGGAATAAGATCCTCTACAAACAAGCTATTACACTTTTAGTGACATCCATCACTTAATGAAGATTATACTAAAGAAAAAGGGAATTACCATCCAATTAAGATGGACAAGGAAAAATACAAGGTTAACTCATTATGTCACCACAAGTGACTTAACCAAAAGGACTCTCAAGGATAACTTCAGAGCAAGTCACCGTTCTGCCGCCAGATTATGGGAAATTCAGCATTCCCGAGTAACGCACCGTTCTGCCGCCAATTATGTTGTTATTATTTTTCTATTACGCACGATGACGGGACAGGGCGTTACAAAAAGGCCTCCCGATTTTGTCATCATAATATAACTTTAGAGCAAGTCACCCATACTGAGAATGCTCTCACAGGAGCACACTTAACTTTAGAATTCTTATCAAGAACTCCATCATTATTTAAAAATGCGTATCAATATTTAAGAGTTTCATTTATTGCTACTTAAATAAGTCTTTATATAACTACATTTGAATACTTAAATTTTAGATGAGGGAAGCATTAAAACTCTTTGAGGGGGTCAAATTCCCTTACTTAGGCCAAGGCCAAGCATTTAGTATACTCTATCTAGAACAAAGTTGATTAGTATATATTTATTTGGTTCAAGGGTTATCATATGCATTTTGCTTTTTCCATGTGAAAAGTTATTAATGTTCTAAGAACCGTTGGCATTCTTTTTTCTCACAGCATTTCTATGAACCAATTTTGTTATCTATGCAACAATCAACTGGAATCATACACATTTTCATTAACTGTCAATTTACTTTTGAAATTATAAGGAAATTTATTCATTTTGATAAGAAGTGGTTGTTGCCTCCCACTTTGAACCAACAACTGGACAATGGATTCACTACACTAAGCTACTAGGAGAAACATAATATTTTTGACGTGAAATATTATTGCCTACCTACCATATATAGGAAGAGCAAAATTTAAGAAATTTTTGTTCTAAGCATTGATGAGATTGATTACTTAAATAAGTGGATTAATTTGCATGGTCACTATGGCTCATACAGGACTTCCAATTTAGCATTACAGGGTTGCTTTGGACCATTCTTATTTAAGCAACTACATTGTTATTTGTTTTCCTTTCTTTTATCTGTGTTTTTGTGTTGCAGAATATTTTTGCTGAATTTTTGAAAAAAATTATGACAAATAATGATGAAATGTGTTATATGAGATATGCTAAGACTAAAGGCTCTTACCACGAACAATTACTATTCTTGGACCTTAACATATACTATTACTTAAGATCAACCTCTTTGATATTTTGATTTTTTAAAAAAAGTATAGTATAATTTTTCCTATTTTCTATTTTCTTGTTTTCTTTCTTTATATCTTTTAACTATAACGTTTGATTTGTATGAATCTTATTTATTGCCCTTTTAGTAATCACTTGGGGAGCCCTAACTTGCTTAAAAAAAATAAAATAAAAAAACAATAATGTAATCAGCACGAAAAATTTCTCCCGTTTTATTTCGGGGATATCACTGTTTACCTTCTGATGTTGCTTCGTCTTTCCTCGTGATAATGGCGGAAATTTCCGAGCCGCAGGCACTCATTGGTGACCTTCATTTTCCAGAGGGCGGCTCCTCCAACCGGAGATCTACCATGCCGGGAATCAAGCGTCTTACTGTAACCTTCTCCATTATCGTCCCTTTCCTTTTCTGTAAGTTCACATTTTCATCAGAAGTTACTTGGACTTGGGCTTAACTGCATATCACTCGCACCTTTTCTCATACTGTATACATTTTCTGCACAGGCTTACCTCTTCTACTAAAATCAACCGAAATTTACCGATCGTCGTTGCCCTTCAGTTCTATCGATTCGCTCGCTCGCGACATCCTCCCCGAGCCCCCCTCTCCTCCTTGTCGACTTCAGGCAGTCTTTCTCCGTCACAGTGTAGGTGACAATGCCGATCGTCTTGCTCGCCTTATATCTGACGAAGTGGCCAATGCAATCGAGAATAACTCCTCTTGCGAATCCTGCGGGAGAAAATTCTCTGTCTCAGTTACCATAGATTCAGGAAGCGGCGGCTGCACCCATAGTGGCAGCGGCGCGAGTGATCCATGCATTTGGCGGTGCGGGGAAATTAACTCGTTGAGTTTGAGGAGGGAGGATGAGGTTGTTGACGAAATGCTTGATACGGTGCTCGGAGAAGATGGGCGGTGCATCGATTCAGGCGGCGGGAAGTCTTACACTGTCTTGGTGGGGGAGAGAAATATTCAGAATGGAGATCGGGTTGTTGTGGGCAAGCATCGGCATGCTTGGATGGAGGGCAACTTTGGGGAAAATGATGCAGCTTTGATGATTGCAAAGGTTTTTTTGAGTTATTTTGTGAATGGATGGAGGGAGGAGGCTGTGACACAGAGGAAGGGACAGTTTGTACCCGTCGGATTAGATGGTAGCCTTGTGCTTTCTTTCAGCTTGCTGAATGCTAACCCTAGTGATTATGTTTATGACTGGTATGGTTGATTTCTTTGAAATCTTTTTGTTTGAACTTGTTACATGCAATTTATGATTGATTTATGATCTAGGGTTTAGGTGTTGTTTAGTTCATCAATATCTTTTTGTTTTGGTGCCGTCAATGTTATTAAGATGTCTTGCTATTAAGTTGTTAGTGTTATTAGGATGTTTGTGTCCATTTGGCTCACTGTTATTGCAACTTACATATTTATGTGTAAATGTTTTAGGTAAATCATCCTTTCTCAAAAAAGTTGAAGTCTATATACATGTTTTCTCTTTAAAGAACAAGAATCTCACCTTACCTCCATCTCAAGTACATGAACAAATATAAATTTGAATCTGACTAAAGAGCCCACTAGATAGATAGTCAACCCACCCACCGCCTCCTTATTTTCTTGCTATCTTACAACAAGCCAACGACCTTGCCTGACATCTAAGAACCAGTTGAACTCCATAAAATTTTCTAAGCAGGCATTTCTCGCAAGAGTTGCTAGTATTGCAAATGGCAAAAGAAAATAAACATTTGAATTTAGTTGCTATAGGAATTTGGATGCTATTTATAAAAAGTGGAAGAATGGCATTTTAGTGTTTAATTTATTCATTAGATTACATGCACCAAACACATGTTATGTGCATGTTATTAAGATATAACATTGTATATCATCAACTTGTATGCAAGCCAAACCCTTTTTTAAATTAATAACTATTAAAAGCTTTTGTATGGTTGTATAAAAACAACAATCATAACACCAAGGCTCAATCCCATTAAGTGACATTGATCATTTGACTTCTTTGTTGAGCATGATAATAAACAACCTGTTTTGCTCCACCACATGAGATCATTCATAAAAGTTTTCTGCTGTCTATATTGGTTTTTTATCTCTCATAACATGGGAAAATTCAAATAAATTTTTTTAATTGGAGCATCAATCAATCTATGCTTGATGTGGCCAAACCATGTAAGTGGCTTTCTCTAAACTTATTCATAATTGTAGCTAATTTAATCTTGCTACAATAGAACTGACTTCTCAACTTATCCTTTTCTGTATAATCATTCTTCCACCTTAGCATTCTAATCTTTGTTTATCATTTATTTTGTTAATATACTTCCTCATTTCAGGCCAACATAAAGGCCTGCATAACATTGTTTATCTTGTAATAGTTTTACAAAATTTTTTTTAAGCTCTAGTTGAATCTTTAGATTGCACAACACCCTAGAAATGTTCATTTATATCATATGATTGCTTGGATCCTGTTACTCACCTCATCCTTTATTTTACCCCAATGATCATATTTATGATTCATTTCTTGAAAACTTTATTTTGAAAATTTTGCTATCACTTTATATTTGATTTATGGTTTTAGGTTTAGGTGTTGTTTTGTTCATTGACATCTTTTTGTGTTTTGTGCCGCTGTCAATGTTATTAATTTGCTAGTATTATTTGAATGCTTGTGGTCATTTGGCTTATTGTATTGCATCTTACATATTTAGGTGTAATCTTCTTAGGTAAATTACCCTCTCTCAAAAAATTTAAGTTATTATACGTGTTTTCGCTTTAAATTTAAGCTATAATGTTACCTTATCTCCATCTAGGGTACACGAGAAAATATAATTAGAGAAACTGCCCATTGCTTCCCTTGTTTTCTTGTTGTCTTACAACAAGCTGACGACCTCGTCAAACATCGAAAAACTAGTTGAACTCCTTGAACTTAGCTAACTAGACATTTCTTGGAAGAATGACATTTTTTGTAATTGATTTAAACTTTAGAAAACATACAACAAGCACATGTTATGTGCATGTTATTATGATTTTATGTAGCATATCATCGAATTGTATGCAAATCAAACCCCTTTGTAAACTTATAATTACAAAAAGTTAATGTATGATTATATAAAAACAACAATAGTAACACCAAAATTTAATCCCATTAAGTGGCATTGACCACTTGAATTCTTTGTTATCATTGAGCATGATAAAAAAACAGCTTCCCTTACACATGAGATTATTCATAAAATTTTCTTGCTATGTCTATATTGGGTTTCTTCCTCTTGTAGCATGGGCAAAATTCATATAAGTTTTCTAATTTGAGCGTTAAACAATCAATGCTTGATGTGCTCAAGCCTTGCAAGGTGACTTTCTCTAAATTTATCCATAATTTCTGCTTTAACCTTGCTACTATTGCACTCACTTGTCAACTTATCTTTTTGTGTATAACCGTTCATCCATTGTAACATTCTAATCTTTGTATAATTTATTTTGTTAATATGCTTTTGCATTACATGCCAACATAAAGGCCTACCTAACATTGTTGGCCTTGTCATAGTTCTGCAAATTTCTTTAAGCTCGAATTGGGTTTTTAGATTGCACAACTCCCTAGATGTTCATCTATATCATATGGCTGCTTGGATATGTTAATCACCTCATCCTCTATTTTACTATTATTTTGTATGGTTGAATCAAGATATTTGAATCTCTTACTATTCTTGATATTGTGATCTTTGATTGCTATATTTCTTTAAATATAGCAATAATAAAAAATACCAAAATATTATAGAAAATAGATAAATATGTTCTTTAAATTATGGCTTATTATTTTAATTAGTATCCAAATAGTTTGAGATATATTTCAAAAATATTTCTCCCAAGATTATTTAAATTAATTTTTTATAATTCTAACAACTTAAGGGATGTTGCATGATGTGTCTTTTATTTCACTTGATATGGATTGGGTGGGGTTTCGTTAATTATTTTGTGAGTATATTAGAGATATAATAATGAGATTGCAATCATTTTTGGTGGTAGTTTGATATATTTTCTTAGGTTAAGAAATGCAGATTATACATAATTTAATGTCTTGTAACTTTGGAGTGCTAACTTCATAGGGGTCATAGTAGCTTTAAAAATTTCACATTTTGAATAATAATAACTATAAGAATGATAATGATTAATAAAAGCAATAAAAAATGTAATAATAATAACTATAATATAGTATCAATATTTATGAGGCTAATAATAAAATATCTATTATTATTGTTCACTTTTAACTTTTTAATTATCCTTTTCTCTCTCTTTTAGTTCTCTTTATTACTATTTTTCTTTTCTTTTAAAGGCCATAACAAATTGGAGATCTACCCATTCTTGATGGAATGTTTTGTAGGTGGTGATCAATTGTGTTGGTTGGTGCAACTAGCATTTTGCCATCTGTTGATGGGTTTGAGTTGCAAATCATGAAGTTTTGACTGGGCCAGATTAATGTATGCGGGTAATGCAGGTCTCAGACAGGTAACTGGCTTTATGAAGCCACATGCAACAAAGGGACAACACTATTATTTTGGGCCACCAATGGGTCAGTGTGGCCCGACCAAATTTGTATGCTTTATATGTGATTTTAAGGCTCCTAGAGATGGCTGGTGTCATCGTTTTTTACTTTATACCATTGAAAAAGCTTTGTTTTTCAAAGGAAGACCTCTAAGGAGCTGTTTAATATATATAGAAGTAGGAAGTTATATCGCTGACTTATGCTAAAAGAAGATCATATTTTCCACGTACATAAAACCACTTTTTTTTGCTGAAGGATCTCTAGAAAATTTTAATACTAATATGATGGAGAGTAACACCTTTCGATGGGGAGAAGAGAGAGGAGAAGGGGTATCCTCGGTCAACGAGCATGTGATGACCTGTCGTTAGTTTAGTAACAACCAATCTAACATAGGTGCATCTTCCCGCAAGATTATATTGGCGGTTAAGCAAAATAACATTTAAACAACATCCAGAGCCATACAAGAAATAAAAAAATATCATTCATTCAATTTAACATCAAATTATCTAGAATATTACATATTTGACAGCACACAAAAATAAATATTTCTCTTGAAGTAAAAGCTAGGTTTTATTCTGTGCCACGATTTTTTTTAACATCCTTGAGCTATCTCAGCCTCCTCCAGCTGTATTTGGTTTGACATTATAAAAATAATGCCTTAGTGTATACTATAAGTACAAAGGATATTAAATAATATATTTTAAAGTAAAAAACGGAAGGCAGAAATGAAATGATAATAATTGCAAAAAAATATGATTTTAATACAATCAAAATAGTTTTAACTTCTGTAAATAAATATTTCGTTATCATGGTTATGTCACATGCCAAATTTTCAAAGATAATCAGTAATTGCATAAAAAATTATGTTTATGTTTATGTCTTGATATCATGAGGCAATGTTAATGGTTCCAATGGGCAACGGCAGAACCTTGAGGCTGGATTCAATAAAAGCATGTTCATCAATTGGGCCCCCTTAAAGGTTCCAAATGACACCCTTATGGCTCCCGATGGACTAGCCCCGTCCCTAATTTATTTAGCCACCGTTTCGGAACTCTTTGCAACATTTACAAGATACATAAACATCATTTCGTTTCTTTCATCATTAGTAGTAAAATAACACATTTAATAATAACATGAAGCAGGCTCAAAGCGGTACTTAAGCAGCAATAAAAATAGTATCCAATGTACCTAGTGTTTGACTGCTGAAAAATACTCAAAATTCTTGTGTGTTTGCAAAAGTTTGTATATATACATTTATTATCCCTTGAAGGTGTTTGCATTATCAAACATATGTGCTTGTTTCTAACTTTGGTCTTACCAATTGGTTTAATTTATAAATGTAAATTTTCATTGAGTTGTAATGAAAATAATTTAACTTTTGATTATAAGCATGTATTGCATGGGTTTTAGATTAAATTTGAATTCAACCTTCACAATAATTCTAGACTAATTGAATTATCAGATTTAATCCATTTGAGTTGAAAATTCTAATATTAGTAGTTATAACTGAACTTAAGAGTTTTATGGAGCTATTGAAGGTTGGGATAAAAACATAATATTGGGAGTTCATCCTTGTTAGCAGGACTGGTCAAGATTTAATGGTTTAGGTATCAAGATAGATCTGAATCTGTTCGAATATTGAATGGCTGAAAAGATGATTGATTCAGAAGGTTTGTTATTCATATCAACGACATATATTAGAGCAAGCACTATTATATGACATTGGAATCAGCTGAAAGAAATATTTACAATTATTAATTAAATCTTACTTTCATGTGCCTTGGACTCAATTATTGCGATGTCCCATTAACGGTTTATGAAATATGCTATCATACGAATTTCAGATTTTGATCGCTTATACCTAATGGTAGATCGATTGAAATGAGATAGGCAGTTGATGTCTAAGCATATCAACCTATGTTGTCCTATATAAAAATAAGTAGGTTTGCAACAACTTCCAAATTTATAACATCAAGGAAATCCAAAGTTCTAATTCAGGTTATCTTATCGTAGAATTTCAAGAAGTTATATGGGTAAATCCTCTTGGAGAAAGTCGTTGGATTAAATTGAACGCAGAGACATTGAAAATTTGATTTTTAACATTACTTATTGAACAATGTAGACATCCCTGAATCTAACAGACATTCCAGTATACCTCTCAACATTGATCATTTATTCTATAGGAGAAATACCAATGTCTATCTTAAGTCATAAGAAGTTTGAACATATTCATTTACCCCATAAATCTAATCTAAGATGTATTTTGACACTAAAATTAGATACGTCTAAGTTTCAGATATAGGTAAGATTGTTTTGATTAATGTGAATGAAGTACTGAATTTATTATTCTATTTATAAACAGATTTCCCATCTCCTAAAGAAAATAGATCGTACCTTGGGAATCGGCCGGGCACATAAGAGAAGGAAGTCGTGTGGGAAGATGTCGGCCGTTGGAACGATTGGGGTCGTCTTTTTCTGTGTCTCTATTGCAGCCTTCGGCTTCGGCGTCGAACGTCTGCATCTCTACCATAGGCTTCCAGAGCCGTTTACATCGGCTTAGGCTAGCGTCGGCGGGTTGGATAGAGAGGGCGTGGACGACTGTGAGGAAGAGAAGACGTGATCGAGAGTTTAGCGAAGGTGGGGAAGAAACAAGCGGCTTTCCACTGGATTTAATAGGACGTGCGTATGTAACGCACGTCCGCTTCGTGCGGCTTGATTAGCCGGAGATGTTGTTGATTAATGTTTGTATGTTGCGGGAAAGAGAGAGAATTCGGAAGCTGCTGCTACGTTGACCCTACCCTTTTTTGATACAACCGTTGGCCTAAATGCTGGCGGTTTCTGGAAGGAGAAGAAAAAGAAACTTGCTTTGCCTTGATTTCGGGTTATAATGGGTAAGTAATACTTTACTAATTTAAATACGAGATTAATAGCAATCCTAAAATTCCATTTTATCATTAATTGGGTTTTAGAGACTTCCTCAATCAATCATTTAATCAGGATGTAATAGAAATTCTGATGAAAAGACGGATTTTAGCGGGAATTTCTAACTGAAACGAAAATTTGCGGGCATTAAACGGAAATTAAACAGCAGGGATTTTAGTGTTCTTTGTCCAAATGGCCTAGGTCATTACAGAGAGCATCAATAGGAACTTCTTCACTAAGAGAGCTCTAAGAAGAGGCTAGCAAGCTTTTCTCATATACAAAAAACACAATATTCACAGCCACTTTTTTTTTTCCATTCCATCTCAAGGTATATTTATAATACATGTGCATGGGTTATGGTTACCCATTTCATGATTAAATATATGACACTCAATATCTTAATGCATAAATTTAATTTTTAGACAGCAAGATTTTGTTTTTCTTCGGATAATGGGGATAATGGGATGCACATGTGTGACATTGAAGGTGCTGTCAGTGCTACATCATAAACTCCAAGATCTTTTTTTATTCTTTGTCAGTCTCGCTCAGTTATTTTGAACATTACAATTTTTTATTAAGTTTGTTAATCCAATGAAACTATGATTCTGTTTTTGATTTAATGTTATCGTTACTGGTTTTCATTTTTATAATTGATTAATCCTTGTATACGGCTTTAGAAATATATATATTTTGAAGTGCATTGCTAATGCATGTAAACATTTTGTACTTACTCTTTACTAAGTCTGATTTTTATTTTCTACAATTTTTAGGGATTTCCAAACGATAAATGAGGTTATGTTGGCTCCAATTGTCGAGGCTTTGGCACCAGTGGCAAACATACGCATAGAAAGTCAGGTGAGAGCGTGCTATACGTGCATACTGGATATTTAGAATTCTTCTCGCAAAAACTATGTTTATTTACAATCATTCTCGGACATTGTTTCTTTTATGGTTACTCTAGTTTATCTGCAGGTTTTGTACCATACCCCAAAGTCATCTATTTCTGATTGGGATGACAAGTCTGAAGGATATATATTCGGCACAAAGGATCTTCCTTTCTTTGTATGTTTACTGATTTGAAAGTTGGTATTTATTATCATTGAAGTTTGTTTAACGTTTGTTATTCTAAATTCAGTTGTTCTGGATAACTTGTTGCATTTTGAATCTATTGATAGGATTTATTATGTTACTTGCAGATAAAAAGTATTTGAGGAGTAAATGATATTATTTTCATTCTACAAGTTAATTTTAAAGGGAAAGCTATAATTTGGAGAATATAAGAAGCTTCATAGGATGTAATAATGAAATTGTGCAAGTACCTTTTTCAAAGTACTGAAAGATATAAAGGGTTCTTTCAGAATTTTTAAAATTATATGGAAGGTTGGGAGGGAAGGTGGCATTGTCTGCCCTCTCTTAAATGAATGTGGGTATCCATTGGAAATGAAAAGTGATTGAAGGTGTAAAGAATTCATGTTAGGCTTGTTGTGTTAGCCATCAGTGGCATATTATCACTTGGGAATGCTACAATGACATTGCTGAAGGAAATTAGTTGATGCATTCCATACTCATGTATAGGTGGATGCATACATGCAAGCTCATTATGATTAAATCTATCTGAACGATTATCTTGCATTGAATGGGATAAGGTGATGCTTATTAAGTAAATGGTGCGTGGTGTAGTTATGTGTTTCAATTATTTAGGTTTGGCTGTATTTGTATACCAGCTTCAATTCGTTTTTTTATTCATTGCTTAGAAATGAACTTTTGATTTATGTGGTTCTCATAAGGCTAGTTTTGATCAATTGGACCTGAACTCAAAATTTTTGAGTTAAGCTCATTAATTCATCATGAATCTAAAACAATTCAAGTTGAGCAAGCTCTACTTGAGATGAATCAATTCTAAGCCAATCATAATTGAATTAAGCCTATTCAAAATTTGAATTTCAAATCCTGAAATAGTATGTGGCTTGAGAAATCAATCCTAATCTATTTACTTACATTTTAGAGCTGAGACCACTTTGCCAAATAAATTTCATGTGCTAATAAAGGATTGAATACCCACATATACACATAAACACACACATATTTAGTTTAAGTTCAAAATATGACTTGTAAGTCAACTCAACATTTTAAATTGACACAATTCAAGCAAAATTTGAGTTTTGACTAAAGTTGCCAGCCTTGAGTTTCCATTATACTCTTAGCTTAGGAAATAATGATATTGAATAAAGATCAATGTATACTATTCATTTCTTACAGTTTTAGGCTCTAAGATGAAGGGTTTTCAAATGATTAGAGTAGTATTAATTTTATTTTCTTAAGAAAATATGATGTTAAAGATTATAATAATTATTGACATTTAAAATTATATGATGGAATTGTAAGATGTAAATGAAAAAATATTTAATATAAATTGATTTCACATAAATAGTTGTAATATAGGCCTTAAAAGTTCAGTATGGAGGTGGTTTTGAATTTGTTCTTGATCTCAAAAGCCAGATAAGCAAATACCACATGAATCTTTCTTGGATTACTAAGGAGCAAATGTGTGCACATGTAATCTGAAATTAATCAAGATTTATAGATTAGTGATTAGCATGACAAAACGTGTGGAGCCCGAGTTTCTGATTGTAGTGGAGTTATATGAGTCATATGTTTGTATCATTTTGTTTTAGTTATGGAGGTAATTGTCAAGATGAGAAATCCTGAAGTGCTTTTTGTAAACGACAATTTTTACTGAGAATGTCTGAAACGAGGAAAAAACAAAGAAGGTAAACAATTATTTTTGTCGAATAACTTGGAATTATTGTAAAAAATCTAAGCATTGCGTGTTACAAGATTGAATACTAAACTATTATTATTCAATAATGCTGGTATATTTGCTGATATATATATGCTCTGACGGTTTATCTTTAATTTTTCTTAAAAAATTATATGTATATGAGAACATTATAGTTGGCGCTAACTTACAAGGCAAAATCACTCTAATAAGATAATTTATAACGGATATTTACTTATTTAGACTAAATAATCTAAATCTAAAAAGTTATATATCTTTATAAATAATTGCTGACCCCTTGTCGGATTAAGGCTTGGTGTTGTTATTAGACTACAATTTTTGGCTGTTGCATTTTATAGCTTAGAATTTTTAATCAAAGAAGGCAACTGTTACTTGGGTGTGTAAGAAATGATAGTGTTAAGGTAGATATGCATGGTCATAGCATCTATTGTAGATATTATAATGAAAAATGATTTTAGGTGATTTGAGCATTGCAATGTAGGTGAAAGGTGCACCAATAAGATATCAAAAATTATATGAAGATATAAGGAGTAAAACATGCAGGCAAATGAACACTTGGCCTGTGGTTGTGCATTTTGATCGCATTGATTAAACATATTATTTTACACATTAAAAATTAACAGAGGATCCACAAATTTACCCTTATAGTTAGGATAAATGCATTGATTATTAATAAACGTAAGTTTAGATGGTATCAACCTGGTAGAGTAGCATTATTGGTGTTAACAACATGCATTGTTGTTGTTGTGTGCCACTTATATGTGATTAATGGGTTGGCTATAACTGATCAAACTGCTATGTTATTAGCTTATTCATATAATTTATTTTCAAGATCCGGCCAAACATGAATATGAACTGGGGTTTTAAATGTTTTATTTTTAAAACTTTCTCAACTAATTATATAAAAATTTTCAATGATTTAAAGATTATTTTTTAGTAAAGATACACATTACATGAACATTCATAAATAATAACAATATCTTGCATAATAATTTAGGGGATCTTTGGCATGAGAAAATCTAAGAAATATGAGTGTAAAGTAATCTCATAATAGCGTAATTATATTACTTTATTGTTGTTTGATAGTTTTCAGGAAACTTAAGATTTTTTTTTTTTGAATGAAGTAATTTGGGAGTGGTATTCTGAGTAAATTAGGGGGTAAGATTATCCCGCAAAATTTATATTTTTTTAAAATTTAGGTATCTCAAACGAAACGAAATGAATCGTTCAATTTGTTGCCGGAGAAGAGGGAGGTTTCACGTCGCGTTAGTAGTCGCTCGGCTTCTCCTAGAGAGGTCTTCTTGCATCTCGTTCTGCTTCTCCGCCCGATTCGGCATAATTGCGAGTTACGCCCAATTCGGGTGTAATTGGATTAAGTTGTTTCCTTATATACGAGCGCAAAATTGAATTACACTGTAAATTTTTTCACCCGTTTTACTTCAAATCAAACTCAAGTAATTTCACTTTACCCGAAATTTTTTTACTTTACCTTTGTTTAGTTCAAATCAAACAACCCCTTAATGTTTTATGAAAAAGTATATTCTTAATGTAATCAATCTATCTAATTATTTAATATTCTTCATATAAATTTATATTATAAACTATTTATTATAAATTGATTTTGTAATCTTATCAATTTTAGTAATAATAAATTTATATATCCTTTATATCAGTTCACCTGTTTAGCAAATATTACCATCTTATTTTTACATTTATTAACACAATGAAATTTAAACACATTCATCTTACATTAATTTAGTAGTTTTTTTAAGTTTAATTAAAATAATTTGAGTTTTATTATATTCATTTAACAGCTTAACTAATAACTGAATCTTGCTTGTACTTGTGTAAATTATTAACATTTAACATGTGTTGAATACAATAAATTTGATATACTACATATATAATTTATCAAAAAGTGATAAAATCCTTTTTTCCTTAGTATTTTTTTGGAGCTCGTAACAACCTACTTGCTAAATTATTATGCAAAAATTATCAAATAAAAATAATTCTGAACTTCAACTTTGTTTATTATTATTACTTAAACAAGCTTTTTAGCAAGTTTTATCATGAGTTTATATGATAATGTTTGTGGTTATAAATGGTTCGAACACTAAATTATTCAAACTTGTTCATCAATAGTTGAATATTTATAAGGTTCAAGCTTGTCCAATTGATTATTTAAGCGATCATGAACAAGCCTTAAACAAGCTATGTTTCGGGTAGGCTGTAGAGCGTATTGGTTCTTGCAGCTCAAATGATGATGAAGCGTTGCAGTCGTCTTAGTCCCACTGCTATCATAGTTATGTTTTACTACTTCCACTGAGTCAGCTTTAGTTACTTACAAGTTGTCTGGTTGAGCTCTTGCTTGTTTCATAGTGTTACTGCTTAATTTTCAAAAAAGATGCTTTGTTTATTTATTTTGAAATTGAATAAATATTTCATACTTGCAACAATGCTATGCTTAATTTTAATAATCTGTTTGAATTTTAATCGGGCTTAATGCACAGTTAATGGAAATAATGATTACACTTGGGTTGCCCTTGGTTGACTATGGCTATCTCTAAGCCTTAATAAAAAACAAAATAGTTTAGTTAGATAGAGAAAATAAAATCATTGGAAATGTGGAAGTTTTAGATTAGTCTCATCAACTTCTTTTATTCAAATCATCCATTTTTATAGCCTACGTTGTTATTATTACATTTTAAAAATTAAGCAATCAAGAGATCAATTTATAGGCTCTTTCTATGCATTGCATACGGACTTTAAAAGGTTGTTGTATAGCTTTAAAGTACTATAGCGTGGATCCTTTAGCATTGATTCACATAATCTTAAGACTTAGTTCATTATTGGTGGGATTATTAATCTTTTGGGGATATTATTCTGGATGTAAACTGTGTTATCAATAACATGAGCAATTGATGTGATTTCTTATCAGTGCTTTTGTTAGTGATTGTTACTCAACAAATCTATCTACCCTAGTCATTTAATAATATTGTTGACTTATAAAAGCTGATGGATAACTCATTGCAGCCTTCTCAATCATCCTTGCTTGACTACGTGACAATATCATTCAACAACAGCTAGAGTTACTCAAAGAGTTTGGAACTGATCCACTTGGTTGAAAGTATTAACCATCTCATTTGAGCTAGCTGCAAGTCAGAAAGTATCTCCTTATCTTTCTTCTTAGTAAACCATTGGCGTAAAAATTCTCCCTTTCTTTCAATCTAGTAAGTATCTCGAGATCTCTTACAAGTGATATAGTAGTTTTTTATTTCTAGTAGAGCATCTAATGCTAGCTTTTCTTATTTCTACATTAATAAGTCATCCATTGGTGGAAGTACTTCATCAAACTTCCAATGAAGTATTGATGGTTCAAACATAATCAAATTCTTCATATTCATTAGAGTTTTACTTATATGGAGCTATCCCTAATTGATAAGCATTATTATTAATTTGTTTTTTCTTAAATTGTCCTTAAATTGATTGATGTCTCAACTTTTTGCATTATTTGGATAGATGGAACCACTCTAAAATTCATGATTTAAAAAAGCTTTCTTCCACTGTGCTGGCCATGACCCTTTTTGTAACTTTACATTGATTATTTGAATTATTTTCATTTAAGGAGTGAATCACTTGAATTCCTTTTAAAAACTTTCGTGCTAGACCAACTTTGTTAATCGGTCAACAATTAGTTCTTCCATTGGAATTTGTTAGTTGAAAGAATTTATTGGTAGTGCTAAAGATATACCTTAAAAAGTGTTGTAAAAGTACAATTATGACCTGCTTGATTGAACACTAAATGTTTGTAAGCCAAACTTTCATTTCACATTCTTGGTTGTTTAGTGTGAAATTCTCAATAGTTGGACGATTGCTCTATTCACCACTTTAATTATTCGTTAGTTTGGGTGTGAAATGCTTGCTCCTCTTGAGTGAAAATTTGTCATCTTTCATAAAAATCTTCAAAAATCACTTCAGAATTAGGAATCTCAATAAGTTGTGTGAGTTTGGTGTTGCAAGTACTAGTGCCTGACTAATCTTCTCTAATGCTTATAAAACTATTCTTGATTGGCTCCCATTTGGAAGAGTCAGTTAACTTTGGTTAATTTGTGTATTTGGGCTTCAATCATTGTGAAAATCTCGATAAACTTTTAAATGTATTGGCAACCTTTAATGAAACTCTTTATTTTGGTAGCATTAATTGGTTGTAGCCAATTACAAATTGCTTGAATTTTAGTGATTAATTGTGATCTGTTCTCCTTCAATTCCAAATTCGAAATTAGGAAGTGTAGTATACTAGAATTCACATTTTTTCTAGTTGAAATGTAAATTATTTAATCAGAGTGTCTTGGGTGCCATCTTCAGGTGCTCAACATGCTTTTCTCTAGTTTCCTGTATACCAAAATATTATCTAGATATACCAGCATAAGATCAATCAAGTAGGGACTTGGAACATCCGTTATTCACCAAAAGGTTACCAAGACATTGTAGATCCCAAATGACACCAATTTCTGTTTATATGATTCTGTCAAATTTTGTAAATTGTCTTTCATTTTTAGCTGCATGCATTCTGACAAGAGGTTAAGCTTAGAAAATTGTATTAACTTCTTAAGCTGATTTGTTATTTTTTATATTTTTGGCAATATGTGTTTGTTTACCATTACTTTTTTTTGTTACATGCAAGATAGTCAACACACATTAACCACCTTTATCTTTCATAGAAATTAACACAATTGATGCTCAAGATGATTCATTAGGTTGGATGACTCATTGTTTTTATTAGCCATCGGCTTGTTTCTTGTTTTTTTCCATCTCAAGTACCAAGTTTGGGTACATTTTTAAATTTAGTAAGGTTTAGGTATGCGTTCTCCAGTTTTTTGGGGAGGCAATCCTCTTAACTCAAAAATCTCTACATACTTCTTGATTATTTTTTTGTAGTAGTTGGTCTACTCTTTTAGTTGATAAGGTTAGTGACGTTTGTTTCCTTCTCCTTACACAATCTTGTCTTGCCTCAATATCAACTTCTCAAATGAACGATAACATGGATTTCTAACAAGCTTTGATAACTTGCTTGATTTGTTCCACTAATAACCATTTCAGTGGGTAAACTGGGTTTATCTCGATAAAGAGCGAACTTCCTTCCATCTTTAATTTTTTTTTTTTGCCGTTTTCTTATGATCTCATAAAAACTTCCAGTTATGGTTTGGCAAAAACAAGCATCACTATAAGCTCTGTTTATGGCATTCAGATGACTTTGTCGAGTAATTTTTAATCAACTTAATCTTTATTCAACTATGTGTATAAGAACTCAGATGTGCATTAGGCTGTCCTACCTTCTTCACTAATACATTTGATATTTAGTTCTTTTGGGTTTTTTAGTCAATGATAGCAATGACAATTTTGACTTTTCTTGGATCAAAATGGTAAAGAGTTCTACCCAATTGGGTGGGTTAGTGGGAGTTCATTCTTTTTGATATAGTCATTTTGAAAGGCTGTTTTCTATGTTTCTGATCTTCTCTAGATTGTTTTTCTCTTGGATAATAATTGTTGCTTAACTTCTAGGGATATTTCATATCTTCAGCAGAGAATCCCATTTGGCAAGCATGTTGGCGGGTTTCAATTGTGTATTTTTGCAGTGATTGTTCTATTCCTTGGCATAGATATTTTCTTGAACTATTTAGCTCATCTTATCTCGGTTTTTCCACCATATAGTGAAGAGTTTGTTATACTTAATTACAAGAATAAATGTGATGCTTAAGATTGTGCAAATTGTAAGGGAATACAATTAATGAGCCATATGTTGAGTGGGTTATTGAATACAAACTACAAAGGGATACTCATATTTTACAAAATAAATTTGGTTTTTTGCCAAGTAGATCTACTATGGAAGCCCATTTGCTGAGAGGTTTCATTGGAGAAATTTAGAGAAATAATTTTTATTTAATCTTTATTGATCTTTAAAAATGCTTATGATAGAGTATCAAGTAAAGTTCTTTGGAGAGAAAAGTGTGGCATATATTGATATTATTAAAATATGTAGTAGAGCTATAACATATGTTTGATTGCAAGGTGGCTTGCTTAATGATTTTTAGTTCTCATTGGAGTAAATAAAGGCTTTTTTCTTAGTCCTTATCTTTTTGCCTTAATTAAGGATATTCTTACTAGACACATTCAAGAGGAAGTTCCTTAGTGCATGTTATTTCGTATGGCATTTGTTGATTAAGAAGACAAAATCTAAAGTGAATGACTACTTTAAAATGACTACTTTAAAATCTAAAGTCAGCAAAAATTTATTTGTGAATGACTACTTTAAAATCTAAAGTCAGCAAAATTTTTTGAGTCAACACAAATTCTAGTGCAAGCACAAATCTTTTGGCAATCTTTCGTGGATGCACTCATTATTGACATTATTTTGTGAGGATAGTGAAAGATCTCAAACTTGGAATATTTTAAGAAGACAAAATCTAAAGTGAATGACTACTTTAAAATCTAAAGTCAAGCAAACTTTATTTGTGAATGACTACTTAAAATCTAAAGTCAGCAAAAATTTTAGAGTCTACACAAATTCTAGTGCAAGCACAAATCTTTTGGCTCTTTCATGGATGCACTCATTATTGACATTATTTTGTGAGGATAGTGAAAGATCTCAAACTTGGAACATTTTATTTATGAAAAGCTTGTTTAAAACACTTTCAATTTTGTACTTTAATATAATTAGTAAAATCACAAGCTTTAATAATTATAAGTATAATATATATATATATTACATATTGTACACTTTTTTTTTGAAAACTTCAAATAAATCTTTTTGGGTGACATTAAATCAATTCAAAAGCTTTTCAAGTAACCCCTTCCAAGCTAGCATAGAGCCTTCCCGAGAGTTGGTTCGTGAGTTCAATCCTATTAAGTTGAGAATTAAATGATCTCGACTAGTGAACCATTTATTAGACGAGTTCATTTACCATTTACCTCCATGAGAAGGAATTGTCCAAGACATTCGGGCCAAGCAAGGTTTTCACCCTAGGACTTTAAAATGGATGACAACTTTATACTTGATAGATGCAAACTCATTATGTTAGATGGTTGCATAGAAGATAGAAGATTTGTCTTTGATTGCATGTGGCTACTTGTAAAGTAGGAATAAAATTAAATTTCATATACTATACAACAACAAAAATACAAAGCGTTAATTCAACTAGGTGGGGTTGGTTACATGAATCTTTTGTTTTCATTGTGCATGATCAATAGAATCCCCTCTCTAAGTTCCAAAAAGAGAAGATCCTTCAGAATGGTTTCTTCCCATATTCTTTTGAATCTTTCTCGTCCTCTTTAACATGAGAGAAATTCATAAATTTAATTTTTCTAGCAAGGGCATTATGCGGTCTACGCTTAATATGCGAACCAACTAAGGCTATATTCTCTAATCTTATCCACTATTGAAGCCACTCCAACCTTGCTACGAATAAACATGTTTCTTATTTGTTGGCCAACATTTAGCCTCATATAATATAACTGGTTGTATAAGTGCTCTATTAAACTTTCTTTTAATTTTGAGTGGGATTTTCAGATTGCACAACACTCCAAAAATGCTCCACCATTTCATCCAGCCAGCTTGAATTTCTTAATCACATTGTTCTCTATTTTGCCATTATTTTCAATAATTGAGCCAGGTACTTCAACCTTCTTCTCTTTCTGATCACATGATTTTCAATAGTTATGTCATCGAGAGTAGAGTGTCTAATACTATTGAATTTACACTCCATATATTCTATTTTTGATATACTAAGATTAAAATCTTTGGATTCTAAAGTCCACCATGTATTATATATATAATCTAAAGAGTAATGGGGATTCTTTTTCTAGCAATCTATCTAATCTGTCTTAATTTAAAAGGTGCAATTTTATCAGTATTTAGTGAAATCTTTAAAAGTTTGATTTTGTTCATTCAACTCCACTTGTGTACTGGTGGGTTAGCTTGTTATTAATTACTACTTTTACATCAACAGAGGTTTTTTTGAATCCTCATTGCCCCAACATGTGCTATTTCTTGGTTGTGAGGATTTTCATTGCTGAGTTATGAATGGTTTGCAATTGGTTGAACAATAGATTACTTTGATATATTAATTGTCAAAATTTATTATTTTAAATATAATAAATTGATTTTAATTAATTCATTCCTAAATTTAAAATAAATATATAATATACGAGAAATTATGTCCATTTAATATCTACACCTAACTAAGATGAAACATTTATTTATAAATATTTTCATTTATGCTAAGTAAATATAACGATTCTTAAATTCAAAAGTAAAAAAATCATTTTTGGAAAGGTTTTATCATTAAAGTAATTGCATTCAAGCAAAAAAAAAAAGTCTATCAAGTTGATTGTTGAATTGGTCTTTCTACTCTTACATATTGTCCTTTTTTGTTTCAAGTCATAAATTATTTCATTTAGTCCATCATTTCTCATTTAATTGCTAAACTTTGTCCTATAGATGAAAAAGGTTAGATGAAGTTATTATGGGATGGGAAATTTCATTTGTTTATTTATTTAATTAAGATATATTTGCCTCATTATTTTTGAGAAATTTGTCAAAATGGTTACTTGACTCTTGCAAATTGTTCAATTTGGTCCTTGATTCTTGCAAATAATTTTTTGGTCCCCAAACTTTTATTCAAGTATTTTTTTTGTTCCTTGCCTTAATTTGGATGGAAAGAATTTATCTAACAAAATTTTATGTATGGTAAATTAAATATGACGGGAAAATCAATTCCTTACCTTTCAAGGAAGAAAATAGGATTGATTGGGAAGTGAAGACAAATAGAGAAGAAAAAAGTTGTACATTGGTAGGAGCTGCTGTTCAACTTATACGAATTGAAAATTGGAGATGCTTGTATATCAAATATAAAAGGAAAGTTAGCATCATGCTTATAAGTAACCTACTGAGCTGTTTACTTGTAGAAATTAGGAATGCATGGAAAATTAGATGCAGTGATTGACTTATTTGATAGAATTAGAAAATTTTGATTAATCAATTCAGAATGAAATGCGAAAATGATCTTGCACCTCTTTTCTCCTTTTCACCTTTCCCGTCTCCCTTAGCTTCTGGCAGCCGCTCTTAGTTTTCCGGCCAAATCACTATTCCTCGTCGTTGTTGATTCTCTTTCTGATACCTTGAAAACTCTATTTGATCTTTGTGCACTTTGTATCCACTCTCTCTTTCTTTGTTCATGAAAAAATTCTTCAATTTGGGAGGTGCTTGATTCAACTCTGCTCTCGATTAGCCATTTTTTATTCGTTTTGCTTTCGATTACAAATTCTTACCCAAATAAAATTCTTAATTTATTTAAAAAATCGAAATAAGCAGTTCAACTTGTACGTTCAAGGAGTTTCCATTCAACTTGTACGTTGCAAGGAGTTTCCATTCAACTTGTATGTTGGAATGGGCATTGGCATTGTAAGCCATGTGGATGTCGGAAGCGACATCGATGCTGGAATCAACACCGGCGTCCGAAGGGTTGATGTTGGAGGCGTCGTCAATTGCGATTGCTCCATATGGATGAGAGACACGGAGGGGTGCAGAGAGATCGACGAAGTGAGAAATGAAAAAATCATCCGACGTCGACGCCGCTTCAAGTTGAATCTCTTTTTATTCTTTTAATTTTTTATTCTATCAACTTGAGCTAATAGGAAAGTTGAAAGCAATATATATATATATATATCTATATATATTATATGTATGATATATATATTTAATAACCTGTTACATATATTATAAATTCAAAAGGGTACGAGTACAACTGGAAAATAATAAGTTTATTTAAAACAAAATACAGTGAAAACGATCACCAGACTCCATGAGTGATCTAAACAAAATTTGAAATCTTAGCAAAAGTTAAAAGGCTCAATGTTTGGGAATTAGCGGCTGAACCTTTGCCTAGGTTATAGCATGCACTTATGCTAGATTTGAAGTTTTTTGCTTCTTTTTTTTCTGCTTCTTTTTGTCTTATCCTTTTGTTCCTATAACAAGGAAGTCAAGTAAAAATTTTGAGTCCGATATGTTATCCTTTAACTCATTTGAATCCCTCTTAGAGTTCTTTCCAAAATCACTTTTTTTTTTCGCTAAAGAAGTAGAATAGGTCTTTCCACGCATAGACGTACGAGACTTTTCCGCATGGTGATTCAGGTTCGAGTAACCTTTCCTATTCAGAGTCTCTAAAGAAGAATTTTTCATCGTAGGAACAAGTGAAGGGTTGCTCTCCACTAAGTCTCGCCTATGCAACACAATAAGGATTTCATCAAACCATTACCGTCGTTATCATCGTGGAGTTATTCAAACCCCTTTGCCCTCCTCCTTCAAGTATTAGATGGCTTCAAAAGGGTGTTCCGAATCTCAACTGAGGGATGCACTTCATACCCCACAAGCTCCCCTCAGGCGTAAAAGGGATCCAATGGAAAAGCAACTAGATTGACACTTTTTGATAGCTTGACCAACATCTTGTTATTAGAATCATCTAAAGTTTCACCGAAGACTCTAATTGAGTTGTTCCAATGTTCTTTATCCATGCAAGCCTCAAATGGGCCATCTCTAACAGGGCCCTCTTCCAGCTCTCATGAGGTGCAGGACACCTCAAGCCCAATCGGTCAGTGGCCATGCCCATCAAATGAAACATCCATTTCAATTTATTCTTTGTTATAATTTCGTAGAATAGCTCAAGTAATACTCTAGTCCACACAGAAATTACCAAATGATGAAGGGGTGTTCGTTCCAAATTCGTCGACATCAACCTCGATAGTTGGGCCCCTGCATCCTCAGTTGGCGGTGACAACCACCGAAATTGAGATCTCAGCCCAGAACCATGAACTTTAGGAATATAGAATTTTTTAACCTTCATAGTTATTGATCCATTTTGAAATAAAGTTGAAAAAAAACTTTCCATTTCTGGATGAGGTTTATAAAAAATAGCAATTTCATGGCCAATTTATTTTTGCAATTTGAGCAAAAAGAGGTAAGTTTTCAAATACCACCTCCTGAAAATAACCTTTGTCTTCACTTCCAATCCAAATAATCGAATCGAAGGATTCAATTAAACTGGCTTCAACCAAAACCGAGCCGCGGAAGGACGAATGAGATGAGCAGTCATGAAGTCGACTTATAGGGATTTTTCAAAATACGAACCCTAGGAGAGTAGGATGGAATGAGTAATTAGGTGCACCCTAAGCAATGGAAAATTGATCCAGATCGGGACAATGGGATATTTCCAATTTGGATCAAAATTAATGGTCAATTTCAAAAGTTTCATGTGATGGTTTTCAATGTAGTAAGACCCACCCCTTGCAAAGAGCCTAGTGTAATCCGAGTCATTGGAGAGCGTAATCAGAATATGTTTAGAATCAATGATTTTGGAAAAGTGGGATCCCGTCAATTGATAGTTTTTGAGAAAGTTTCAATTGACCTCCAAAGGAGGTTTTCCTTTGGAAAACTTCCCAATCAAAGAATATTCAAACGGCTTCGCCAATAAATTCTTTTCGAGATCATTGAATAGTAGGGCTGGCTTACCTTGCAGGGAAACAGCTGGTTTAATTTCAACTCTCTACTGAGATGGAGAGCCATTGGAAAGAGCTTGAATGAAGGACCTAGAAGTCTATATATATATATATATTTATATGTATGTATATTAGTTCAATCGATAAAGTGAGAATAACGGAGGCAAGATGGCAACTTGTTTCTGAGACGAGAAAGTCACATACACATTAGTTTCCTTAATTTTTTTTTTATTTCCAATCACTTCCCTCTCTGCCCTTTTTTCTCCCTTTAAAAGGAAGTTGAGCCAAATTTCTCACTGACATTAAAATTAACCTTAAAAAAATATACTGTTTACCTTTCATATTTAATTTACCATGTGGAATTTTATAGCTAAATCCTATATTCATATTTAATGGTTCCCATTCAAATTAATGGTATAGAACAAAAAAAATATTTAAATAAAATATAGGGGACCAAAAAAACTATTTATAAGAATCAAGCACCAAATTGAACAAATTGCAAGAGTCCAGTACTATTTTGACAATTTCTTCATTTTTTTTCTTACATATTTCATTTTTAATCATACAATGAAAATTAAAATTTATTTCAATAAATAATAAATTTAATAAAGGCAATTTTATAGTTATGGTCAAAATAGATTACACAAAAATGTTTATAAAATGATTTTTATTAAATAAATGGGCCAAACTTCCCCTTCTCATGACAACTCCATTCAATATTTTCTTTCCAAAAATAACTTTGAAATTAATGGTAGGACTAATTTTAGTATTTAAATACCAACTGAGGGACTAAATAAGATCATTTTAAGATTTGGGGTCTAAAATGAGAATATGCAAGAGTCGATAGATCATTTCAATAATTAACTGTGTCTGTGTTTCGTTGAGCAAATTAGGAAGTAATTAAATCATTGTAAGTATATAATAAATAAGAATTGGATTTCTTAGGTAAGAAGTTAACAAGCAACAGCAGGTTATAGCAACATTCTCCAGTCAGCCTTTATCTCTTTTCAAGCCAACTAGTCCCAGCAAGCTTTAAGGAGTCAATTAATTCCTATTCAAGGACTTAACAAGCCAAGAAATATGAAAGGAAACAGTAATTAACTTTATACAATTTACAGCTGGTGCTATGCCTTAAAAACTGCAGTTGATCCTTGCTGGGCTATTTTTAGCCAACGCTTGCCTTATTTTAAAGTACTACAACTTGCTTACCAAACAGGTAACCAGCTTCCCCTTTCTTGTATGAGTTACTATCAATGTTTGTTTACTTTCTATTTGTTTATTTAATTTAATTAAGAGTTTATCTAAAGATCCTGAAAGCTATGTAGTATTCAACATTTTGAATGATAATCTGAGATTAATTTCTCTCTTTATCTACTTTTAGAAATCTTATTCTTTCCATATTTATCTATCATCTTTTCCCAAACCGCATTATTTATATATTCTTCTGCCCTCCTTAGTTTCCTCCTCCTTTTGTTGGTAACCCTGCTGTCCCTGCAGCTGCAGAAAAATCAATCAACAACTGCCCCTTCCTAGCCTTTGCATCAACAGGCCTTTCCAATTGCAGGAACCCAATCAGCTAGTAGCAGATATTCCAATGAAAGACCATTAAAAACCTTCCTTCGAAGAAAGTACCAATGACAGCCTTCCTTCACTTTCCTCTTTCAGCTGATTTTTGCTATTCAGAAACAGCAGTTTTACTGTTCCAGGAAAACAACATTTTATTATCTATTTTATCAGCAATTATCTTTCACTTGTCTCATTTTTTTCCTCATACATCCATCTCAGCCCAACCCTAGGGAGCTGTTTTTATCATTGTGCTAAATACACAAACCATCTGCACCTTGAGACTTGGGCATGTGATTCACATGTCCAAATTCAGAGTACGCGATGCTCAATGATGCAGCACATTGTTGCACTTCAATGCATCTGCATGATTTGTGGTGAAGACAGACTGCATATGGTAGCCGTCTTTGTTCCTTTGCAGCTGATTTTGTGACAGCCTTACTTCCCTTTCGTCTTGCAGCTAATTTTTGCTATTCAGAAACAGCAGTTTTACTGTTCCAGGAAAACAACATTTTGTTGTCTATTTTATTAGTAATTATCTTTCTCTTGTCTCATTGTTTTTCTCATACATCCATTCAGTCTAACCCTAGGGAGCTGTTCTTATCATTGTGCAATTACACAAACCATCTGTGCCTTGAAACTTGGACATGTGAATACATGTCCAAATTCAGAGTATGCGATGCTCAATGATGCATTCACATTGATGCACTTCAATGCATCTGCATTTGTGGTGAAGTGATGCTCGGTCATCTTTCATCAAACCATGCCTCTTCTTGTGACCACAGTATCCGGAAAGACAGACTGCATATGGTAGTTGTCTTTGTTCCTTTCTGTGATAGCTTTTCTATGTTCCCATCTCTTCCTTTTTTTGCTGCAACATAACTTTGTTTTTTTGCTATAGCAAAATCTTACTGTATATCTTCAACATCATATTGTGATTTATTTATGACTTGTTTTCTGTATTGTTTATTTTAACTGTATTTTAATTCTTGAGGTGCTTTTCAGGTAAATTCAAATGAATGGCACTTGGACACATCAATTGCCACTGCTGGCCGCTCAAAAATTCTACAATTTGTGGTGTACAATTTTCAATTCCTTATTTGCTCTTTGCTTTTGAAAATCTGACTTTTTGTTTGGCATTTTGCATTTAGAATTCGTTTGTTCTATAACTTGGCACTGAGGAAATTTAAATACAACCTAACCCTAGTAAAGGGTAATTTTCTTCTACTTGCTCTTGGGCATCGTTTAAGGATGTACTTGCACATTGCTTAAATATTTGATCACAGCTTCTTAATTTTTAATTTACTATTTATTTTGTTCGATTGGATGATAGTTGAATTGCACATTTCTAAGTAGAATAGTCATGCATAAGGTAGTTGAGCATAATGTTTTTGATAGCGTTGTTTGGTACGGATGATGCTGATTAAAAAAGCTAGTGATACGCTGTTAGCAAGCAATGTGAAATGCGATTTGTTGATATGTGATGATTTCTTTTTGGAATACATGAATAAGTTTAATGTTTTGGCTTGTTTGACACCACTAGTTTTTTATCGTCGCCATGATGGATTAGATTTGATAATTATTTCTTCTATGATCCAATTTTGGCATAGTAGATTGATTTGGAAATAAGATCCAGTATGTCAATCGTTTGGGAAACATTGAAATGGTACTTAATGTTGATCTTTTTATGACTCAATTATCTACGTATCCTCCTAGTTTCATCTTTTTAATAGTGCATGATGCATCAATTGTGCATTTGTTGAAGCTTCATTGAAGATAGCCTTTCTTAGCTAATATACTGATTTTCTCTCTTTAGTTTTGCGCTACATCCGAGTTCATCATATTTTGGGATAGATTTGAGAGACGAAAACATGAAAAGTTGATAACATGCTAAATAGTCTGCATTAGGGTAGCTCATTTGGAAGCTCGTTGAGAGATATGTTAATAAAATCATGAGTGCAGAATCTTGGGGATTAACATATGTTTGGGGAGTGGGAGCCTTTTTCTTTCATAAAAGAGATGGAGGATACGTTATAAAATTTATGAGAAATTTTGGTTAAACACTAAAAGGAATAGAGTGAATCTTTAGTAGAAGATCATTTAGGATCAATTACAATGAGTGGATATCAAGCTAGTTGTTGATGGGTATATGATTGTAAGCTGTAGCTTATTAGTTTTGAGCTTCTAAGATTGCATTTGGAACAACTTTCTAAATGCCGCTCTTTATATAAAGCCCCCTTCCATCTAAATTCTATCGATTGGGGTAGCTATTTTCTGTCTGCTCTTTTAGGAAGCATAATTCTTAGGAAGTAGTTTTCAAAGTGTGGTCTATTTGTTTTTTGTCGTTTAGTATTTGAAAATTATTATTTTGTCCCTGATGCTCGACCATCACCAATATCTCACAATTTGCCAATCATTTGCTCACCCACTGACTGCTCGTTGATAATTTTTGTCCATCATTGATGCTATGCACTACAACTTGACAAGTGAGCAATTATTAAAGTGTTGCAAAGATAGCTTTTTTTGCAATACATCACAATTGTTTTTTTAGACAGTTGCTGTTGCACCAGATAGAGCCTTTGCCACTAGTTACGAATTAGAGGATGCCTTATGTAGGGAATATGAGGAACGTTTTACTTTTAACATGAACAAAAATCTCTTATTATTGAATGTACTTTTGTTTTCATGACCATCATAACAAATGTGGTGATTAGAGATATGAGTGCATTCGTTATGTACATGAGAATGATGTCACACCTAGTGCGATTCTGATAATTACATGGTAGAATTTAGGCGCTCGCTAGTCATTGTTATGAGGTGTGCTTTACCCAACTAACATTGATATGTGCATGTGCATGCGTGCGCATATTATGTGGAACTTATTCAATCTCATCTCTAACCATAAGAAATATTGACAACCTTGATGTTGCTCTTTGGCTTGATGTCCATTAGATTTCCACATAACCTAGTTGTTTCATTTTTAGCACAAAACTCCATCTAATGGTCATCTGTCACACTATTAGAAACTATCCTCTAGTTGTTTCCGCCAATCATGGAATTATTCATGAGTGCATGCACTATGTACATGAGTGTACGCGCTATGTACATGGGAATTATGTCACACTTAGTGCGATTTTGATAATTACATAGTAAGAACTAGATGCTCGTTCGTTATTGTTATGAGATGTGTGACAGGACAAAATGATAAATTTTGATTACACGCAAGTGCACTTGGTCTGAAGTAATAATTGAACGGTGATGTCCGAATTTATCGTCCCCAGGGATCAAGGTGTGGTCCGAATTTATTGTCCTCAAAGATCAAGTGAAGGTTACTAGTTAGTATTTTCGCTGCTAATGCCTAAATAGTCGAATGAGGGTTTTGGGCATCAAACTAAATTTATGCATGCAAATAATCAAACCTAATATTAATGAGGATCTGACAACGTTTAAAGATTGAGGAGAGCTAGGCCGATCAATTATGGTTCAATAAATTCAGTTCATGCTGAGTTTGAATTAGTTATCTTGTGAGAACGATAATTCTATATTTAAAGGGGCTATGGAATTCAAATCCACTAGTGATGTCTCACATACATGGGTCGCTCATAGGACTGGCTGGAGTCGAGTTCGAGTTGAGTCAGCCCGGCTCGAACTCGAAATTCTTGAGTTGAGTTAGACTCGAACGCGTTCAAGTCATTTTGAGTCGAGTCAAATAGGGTTTGAGTCGAGCCGTTCGACCCAGACTCGACTCAAAAATTTTGAGTAAAGTTATTTCAAGTTCGAGTTTCGAGTTTCGAGTCAAATTGCCACCCTTAGTCACTCACCACTAAACCCTACGGTCGTCATTAATCGATCTCGTAACTAAACTTCGGAACTTAACGTCTAAATGATAGTTTCATTAAGTCTCATCGACATTCCCTATCTAGTGCAAGTGGAATTAGATTTTCATCTCTGTTCTCATATGCACATAGATATCTTCAGGTTCAAAAGAAAGCGTGTAGGTTTCTCTACTCCGACAACCCTTTACTCGGTATAACCTTATATCTAAGTGAAAGGCCACTTAATGAGTGGAACGAGAAAGTTATGAAATGCTCATATGCAAATAAATCCTTGATCTAAAGTTTTGCTTTGATCAAGGCTTTAGTGCTACTTGGGTGACATTCAATCATATGACATACGTCTTGATCAGATCTTTTGGGTCGATCAGAAACATAGTGCGATGTGAAGATGCCATTTGAATGATATTGATTTTAACATGCAACATACACGATTTTTATAATGAATAAACACACATTCATCACAGACAAATTAAGAATCCATACTCAGCATTCACATGAAAGTATCTGTTACATAGGTTAAGCCTAGCCCTCCCCGAAAGGGGGGTTTAGGTTGCTATTAAAAATGAAACACGAACAAAGTGTTTTGAAGATTACAAGCATTCATGATTTCACAACGAGAAAATTCACAGAAAATGGAAAGAAAAATAGAGTTTGAGGTACTGAAGGAACATCATTTTGAGAGTTTTCTTCTTCGCCTTCGTCTTCTTCCTTCTTCTTTAAGTTCTGTATGGCAGGTTTCTAGGGTTTCAACTTTTTCTCTTTGTGACTCTCCAAATCCCTCAAGGTGGCTGAAATTATTTCCCTATTTTGTCCCAAATGATCATCCTCTGTTTAGGATTTCTGTTTGGCTTTTGTACCCCTCTAGCACCACCCATGGAATGCCAAGAGTCGCATCTTTTTCCTTAGTGAATTTGGTGATTCACTTTCTGATCTATGTCGGGCGCCTCAGCTTTTTGCTTTGATACAGATTCGTCTAGGCGCCGGGTCTTCTATTTGTCTAGCACTAGAGGCACACTTGAGCGCGAGGCTTTCTGTCAGATTAGCGCTCAGGGCGCACCTGAGAACTTACCTTTTTGTATTCTTGTCTAGTTGGCGCCTGGGACGTGCGTGAGTGTGGTTCGTTCTGTTTGATTGGTGCTCAGGACACGTCTAAGGGCGGCGCGTTCTTTCTATTTGGCTCTTAGGGCGCGCTCGAGCGCAATGCGTTCTGTTGATGGACGCTCAGGCGCGCATGTCTGTCTGTTGGATTTGGCTGGTTGGCGCCCAAGGCACGCCTGAGCGCCTGGTTGGTCTCCATGGACAATTTTGATGATGAATAGAATGCCTTAAATTGCTGCAAAATAAAAAATACATAAAACATACAAAAACATATTAAAACCAGTTTATTCTAACACTAAATAACATAAATAATTGGCATAATTTTAGTGTAAATGTGTGACTTATCAATGTGCTATAACCAACTAACATGGATATGTATATGCATGTGTGTGCAGATTATGTGGAACTTTTTCTTTCTTTCAACAAGAATGGCATAATGCAGGCTTTATCTAATATTTTGGGGTTAGCCATCTCATCCTCATGCTAGCTCACTTTTGAGGCCTATAAAGTATTTATGGCTAGTTATTAATTAACACTTGTATAGTGGAAACAAACTGTATAGTCCACAAAAGTGTTCCGGCATTTGTTTACAAATACAGCTTTTTTCTCTCAAGAAAATAAATTGTGGAAGAGCTTATTATGTGGCAGTGAACAATATACGGATAAGTATTCTCGTCTCTAACCATAAGAAATATTGGTGACATTGATGTTGCTCTATGGTTTGATGTCCATTAGATTTGTACATAACCTAGTTGTTTCATTTTTAGCACAAAACATCATTTAATGGTCGTCTATGTCACACTACTAGAAAATATCCTCTAGTTGTTGCCGCCAATCTTGGAATTTATTCAGGTCAATGGTTCCATCATATGTTAGGTTTCTATCTTGCTGCAGACGCTAATTGTTGTCTCTTTGATAGATCTCTCTCTAGGTTGAGATGGGATATGATCGTGCTTTGAACACTCTCTCCCGTCATCTTTAAGTGGGGGTAATCTCTTGCTCATCAAGGGGGATATGCATTAGCTTATCTTTTATGTATTGTCTCTATAATGACCTCTAGGATGATGGTCTTGTTTAGTCGGATGTAAGGATTATCTCTTAATATGTGATTTAGTGTGATAAGTCTGTGTGGTGGGTATGCTTTTTTCTTGGTGATACTTTGTGATAGGTTTTCTAGTTGCTTGCAGGCTTTCTCCTAATCTACTGTCGATAGCGGTGTATTTATTTTCTAGGTTCTTACACCAATCATCTATTTAGTGGGAATGGTTTACTCAATCTTTCAAACAGCTCAATATGTATAGAATTTGGAGGCATAACTGCTAGTGTTACTGTTCTCCCATTTTTTTTTGTTCTCTTGTTATAGTGGTAGTATAAGTTTCTCTTTGTTGCTCTTATATCAATTCATATTGATATGACTTATTTGTCATGGCAAATTTGTTAGGGATTGATGTTATTAAGAGAAGATTAATGGTGTGCTATGTGAAATAGTAATCTATTTTTTGTTGTTAAAAGAATTGTCTTATTAAGAAACAAATATGCGGCCAATGGTATTTAAATTCTTTATTTTCCGGGTGAACAAATACAAGAGCCCCAACCATCAGGTTACATCGCCATTCAGAAAAAAAAAGTGCAAAGGCACGCTGTTGTTTATTAGACAGCCAACTACTTTTTGGAAAACTATGATTGGCGGCTGTTTGTTGTTTTTGGTAAGACACATAGAAGTCGGTTGTTATATGGAAAAACTTGCAAGGGTGGTTATTTCTGGCTCAAAAAAATAGAGTAGTAACTGGAAAAGGCTTCTGGGCTGATTGAGAAGGATTTGGCTGTGACTACTCTGGACAGCTGAAAGGTTTGTTCTGCAGTTATTTTGTTTTGACTGATAGGCTAATCCAACGAAGGATGAAAGAAGCCATGCTGTTTGATGGGGTGTTCGAAATAGGGAAAAGGGCGCCATTTCATTTGTTTGTAAACAAGAAAACAGGGATGAAGAAAATTTAGAAGAGGAAGAAGTTAATTGGGTGTTACGTGGCGTATAAAGATACAAGGGAGTCCCTTGAGGGTAACTGGTCTAAGTCAGGAGAGGGAGAAAGGAGGGGTTGCCGTTGTTAGAGAAGGTAGAGAGAGGCTGACAGGTAGAGTGGAGGAGGGAAGGGAGGGCATGTCATCAAATCTAGCAGTGAGAGGATAAGAGAGCACACAAGAAAATTCAGTTTCTTAATCATTCCATTCAAATCTGTCCAAATTACAAAAATTTATATCCGCTCTTTACATTATCCAAGTTTAAAAGCTGTAGGGATAATTAATTAGGAGGTAATTGAGGCTTATTTAAGTCTAATAAAGTAATTATTAAAAGTTATAAAAGGGGATGGCCTTTTCTGTAGGCTGTTTTGAATTTTATAGGCACCCAATTTTACTCGTTATTCTCTAATAGTTGCTAAAAATATTCTTTTCCAAAAGTTAAATTCCAATCATTTAATTAAAAAATTTGAAATTTAAATTTCAATGGAAAATTTATTGAATTTTTGACAATTAACATGCTCTAATTAATTGTATAAGATTTCCTTCAAAAGTTTAACTTTCAAATTTAAGTCAGTTTTTTTAATAGGAACTTTTTATTCCCAAGTCATGGCAAGTTATTATCACCCATTTTTGCTAGGTGTTCTCTTGGAATATACTTTGTTGACTAACTGATACTATACTAGCTGACTTTCTTACATTGATTATTGAGATGGAAAGTAAGCAATGCAGTAGTGCCATTAAGGAGTGAAGAGGCCGATGATATTGTATAGATGATATAATAAATTACTAAGGAGAGGGAGGCAAGGGTAGGTAGAAAGAAATAGATGGATCCTATGATTGGGAAGATGAGTCAAACCTCACTGGTGGTATTAAACTAATCCTTAGTTACTGTTAAAGGGGTTTAGTTCGTTGCAGTATCTTTTTTTAAATTGGGATAATGATGGGCACACCATTATAATAAATATTTTCAACCGTAAAAAAACTAGGTCCTGAGATTATCTCAGCACATTAAATAAAATTGATAAACATGAAAATGGTTGATAATATTAGTACGTCCAAAAACACGTTAACTTACTCTTTTTCATATTTTTCTGATATTGCAATTTTGTGCTGAGCTTTATAAGAATTGGTATCAAACTTCAGATTAACGATAACCTTTATTTTTTTGGTGCCATCAACTTTGAAACATTAGTGTCATGATGGCCTGAATATCTAGATCGGAAGTAATTGATTGACGGTTCTTTTTTTTTTTCTGTCAAAATTCTGATCATGTCAGATATTATAACCTTATTTATTTAATTTCTTGCTATGATTGGCATTTACCATCAAATGAATATTCTGAGTTCTATTCACTAATTATTATTACTTCCATGTACAATGAAGCCTGCAAAATCTTGGGTTCTCATGAAAAAAAAAGTTGAAGCTGATTTTTAGATAACCATTATTGGTCTTATTGCAACTATTTGGTGCTGTTATGAATTCTTTCTTTTTTAGCTATTTTAATTGTCTTATTTTTTTAAAGTGCAATTTTTAGCTAGATAGTGCTGTAGCGTTTATTTGAGTTTCATAATGCCTATGTATTCCCTTTAATGTGTACTGTGTTTGTATTACTTTAAACAACTGAATGAATGATATCCTAAATTGAATAATCAATTTTATTTTGATAGTGACTTGATGCTTGAAGTTAACTTTTGCGTGCTATATGAATTTACGCACACTGCAAGGAATTACTCTCTATTATCCTTATATTCAAGCCCAAATGCTTCCTTTTTTGGCTTATTTTGAATGTTGTCGGTCAGGTCAAGTAAATGTGCATTCTTCTGAATTTGTAGGTATGTTCCATCAAGAAATGAATGCCCTCTTCTCTTACTACTTCCAGATGGACAGATCTCAAAGACCAATGGGTTTATATCTCCTGTGAGTGGTTATCTCTATATTTTTCTTGGCACACTAGTCATTCACCTAAAACTTAAATTGATGCTAGTTAGATGTGGGGAGGTATTATTGTGTGGAACCCGCCTGATTGCTCCGCAGATTCTCACAACAGACACCCGTTCCACAGGACAATGTCATATGAGGTAAGAATGACTCCAATATTATTGATTTGCTCACCATAAAACATTAATGTAAAATATTACCCAGATCTGAACTTTGGCATATTATTTACCTCTCCCTTTTATATTCTTGCAATGTCCGTCTTGGTTGGAACACTTTTAATATATCTTCTCAATTGCCCTCTCTGGGTCTTATAGTGGTGGGAGCTTCCTTATGCTTTTAATATATAGAAAATTTTTAAAATGGTCCCGTGACTTTTGTAAAATGTTCAAAATTGTTGACTCTTATAAAATGTTCAAAATAGTCATTGACTTTTGTAAATATTTTTTTAGTCTATTGAATCGTGTTTAAGTGTTTTTTTGTTCGTACCGTTAATAGGAACGTTGCCCTCCATTCCTTCCGTTAAAAAGGAAAGGTATATGCAGAATAATCGAAGAAGCTTGCGATTTCTACCTGCAACCTTCGACGAGTTTGCGTGCAACTTGCGCATACACTTATGGCAACAAAAGATATGGAAAATTTTACTTAATTTTATTATAAGTAATATTTGATTTTAAAATTAGCTTAATTATTTTTTATATTTTAAGTTTATGCTTTTAGGCCGGAATCGATGTCGACGTAGGAAGCAATATCGATGTCAGAAGGGATATCAATGTCGGAAGCAGTGTGTAGATCAGATGCGGCGTGGTCATTGTAGAGCTAAGAAGGGGTGTCGACATTGCATTGACCGTTTGAGCCTTTGTTTATTCCTTGAGAACGCAGAGAGATGAAACCGAAGCATATCGTAGAGAATGGAAGCACAACACATAGAAACCCTAAGGCGAAGAGTAGTGATGTGGAAATCGCTAAGTGTCAGAAATGATATTAAAATAGCCTGAATTACACATGAAAATCGCATTGAATTAAGCCTTCCGAATTACACATACTCTTTTTTTTTTTAATGGAAGGAATAGGGGTAATCGAGCTATTGACGGTAGGGACAAAAAACACTTAAGCAAGTGTCGAGGGATCAAAAAAAATATTTACAAAATTCTATGACCATTTTAAACATTTTGCAAGAGTCAATGGACCATTTTGATTATTTACTCTTCTAATATACTTTTTTTTTTCTTTAGTTTTTAGAAGCTATGATTAATTTTCAGTTTTATAAATGAGGAAGCTAAAGAAAAGATTAGGTCTTTAAGAGGGCAAATAGTTGCTATGTTATAATGTCATGCTTTATGTTCTCAAGCATGTTCTCATTTTTTACTTCTTTTTTTGTTTCCCTTGTTTTAAACCATTCAGCATATACTTTCTATATGTAAAAGAAGTATGTTAGAGAAAGTGCTTTATTTCACATGTGCTTTTTATGTGACCATGTTCTTGGCAATAATGATTACTTTAATTCATGCCATGAAGACAACAATTACAACACATCATTTCTTATTGATTTTGCATGAACTTATTTTTACATTGAATTTTGGTGAAATAAGAGGAGTACGCTTTATCATTGAAAGATTGAATCCTAGTGTAGAACTTATTTTCCCTAGTTAATTTTACATTAATTGTCCATACATCCGTGATTTTAAACTGGGTTTAAATAGTGTTAAAAGTTGTAAGTTTGAAATTGGAAAATAAAAGAAAAGCAAGAGAATGAAAATATGCTAACAAATGCATATTTGGTTTGACCACCCTTGCTTTAACCACCCACTTCAAACTTTAGATCTAGGAGTTTTTTGTGATTAGTAAAAGATTACTATGATGGAAATTTAAAACTCACACAATCTACTTGTAACAACCTAAACTCTTAAGCACCAATATATTGTCTGCTTTGGCCTGATAGGCCTCACGGTTTTGCTCTAAGAAGATAACTTCCCAGCAGGTCACTTATCATGAGAGTACTCCCACCTAAGCACGCTTAACTTTGGAGTTCTTATTAGGAACTCCATTGTTATCTGAAAAACGTCTCGATGTTTAATAATTTCACTTATTACTACTTAAGTGAGTTTTTATAATCTCCCCAACTTAAGTAACTGACATCATTGTTAGCATTCACACAGATCCAAGAACCATCCATTGGGTAGATAGGTCTAGAGGTGGCTCCTATAAGCTCAAGAGGTACTTAAGTAATTGACATCATCGTTAACCATCATGGATTCACGAGACTGCTCACATAAAGTGATACTTTGCCCTGTATGGTCTACTCCGATATCATTTGTAACAGCCCAAACTCTTAAGCACTAAGATATTATTCGCTTTGGCCTAATAGGTCTCACGATTTTGCCCTAAAAGATAATTTCCCAGCAGGTCAGCCATCTTGGGATGCTCCCACATGAGCACGCTTAACGTTGGAGTTCTTATCAGGAACTTCACTGTTATCTGAAAAGGCGCCTCGATGTTTAAGAGTTTCAGTTATTACTACTTAAGTTGATCTTTACACTACTAGTTCCACAATGCAATCATCTTCCTAAACTTTTGGAAAAGTCAACACTATCTTCTCATGTTAATAGAGAAATATACACATCAAAGTTTCAAATGCATTGAAAAGTTAATAAGATAAAAACATAGAAGTGTATAAGATTCTTGCAAGATTGCAACTAGCATATAATACTGATATACCCAAAGAGTGATACAATTTTATGACCCATTCTAGACTGCTGTACAAGTGAACCTAGTTTGAATGTGATTTGGGCTTCAATGGCTCCTCCCAGTTGTAAAGTAAATGTTTCATTGATATGAAAACACTTAGAGAACTTTAGTAGTGAAACATTGGTCACTTTGGGTTTTTGATTTTGTCTTATCTGCATATATTTATAAGTTCAGTAAAAACATTATTCAACTAAGTTTACCATAATATATAATTAGGAATAAATTAATTGTTAGAATAACAAACAACAGTAGGCCTTAATTTGTGTTAACAACTACTTGTTTATCGTATCAATCAACTACTAATAATTTACAATAACCTCTTAATTCCTAATGGGCGCTTGTTAACTTTAGACATTGAAAATTCCCTTACTCTTTGTTTATTGAAGGCTAATTGCTTATGCACAACAATGAATTGTTAAAATGTGTATAAACACTATTTTGGGGTTATTGAAACCTTTTTTTGGGAATTATCTAGTCAACAAAAAGATGTTTTAGATTATCTAAGCAATAAAATGTAGATTAATATTTAACTATATCTATATTGTAAAATGCATTTGAAAACTTGATTATATTACAAATTTTCTTAGAACTATATTTGAAAATGAAATCTTTCATAAATATATATATTCAAAATCAATTAAAAACATGCTCTTACTATCACAACCATTTGTTATTATAAGCCTTATTGCTTATCATCTTCCATTACAAGCCCTTACTTAGCGTTGGTCCCTTCGATGCTGTTTGTTGTTGTTTCGTAACTACAGTCTGATATCATTCCCATCACCTTTGCTTGCCGCTAATTCCAATGTTGTCTTCTTCCATCTCTTATGTTGACTCCCTCCACAAAAGTAGCAACTGACTCTCTGTGTCGTTGTCGCAAATGTAGCTGGCTCTGTTCAATGCTTCCATTGATGTCGTTTATTGTCTTTAGTAACTATAGCCTTACCATTGGAACTTGATCGCCGTCATTGTCTATTTCTACTGGTCTCTGCCACTGTTGGCTACTTTTGTTGAGCCAACTCGGGCTGTAAATTTGTTAAGTTGAGCTTATGTGTTGGCTTTGACTTGAGATCAAACTTGAATACATACTCATGTTTGCGCTCGACCTTGATCTTAAATTTATGAACTTGGGAGTTTTTATTTATTATAGAAATGAAAATTATTTACAATTCAAACAATATTTTAAATTATACGAGATTATAAATATTATCTGTATCTGAAAGTGAAGAAAAAATTGAATATCTTTAGCAAGTTAATACTATATATTTTTAAATATTCTTAAGCATATTTTGCATTATTAATTTTTAAATTTGTTAGCTCATGAGCTAACAAATTAAGATAGGGGTGGCTTAAGCTTTGGTCGTTAGCTCATTGAGCTTGGCTCAAATGCTTGCTACTAAGTTGAGCCTGAGCTGAATAAGATGGATTTGCCCTTTTGACCTTCCTAGTCTCTATCGCCATCCTTTGTGCCCATCTGCTACTATTGCCAACTTAAGCCACTAAACTAAGGGTGTTTGAACTGTATATTTTTTAGCTAAGCTACCTTTGTTTTTTATGAACCAAATTGTTGCTTTGTTTTTTTTATCTCAACCCTTTAGCTAGCTTAAGCCAAGATAATTGTAAATGATATAGGCCATGTCATTTTATTTTTATTATTTAGCATTGTGTTGCATTGAAAATGGGGAAGCGGAGTTCTTATAGGTGGAGTTTGGAGAGTGATGCATCCATTTATGTTATAGTTGAGGGAGAATTCATGGCTGCATTGATTCAATTTATTTAGCTGAGGACCATATTGAGATTATATATGAGTTGTAGAGTTCATTGTGAAAAATGATTTTTTTGTTGAATAAAATGGACCCATATCTAATTTGTGTACTTATTTGTGTTTAACTTGCTACACTTGGATACATTTAGGTACACAACAATGGACGGAGAAAAGGGTGGAAGAAGATTAATGAAAATTTTAATTAATCTAAAGTACATGTGATTAGTCCTATTTATGCATGTGTACATGTTTGGCTCTTACTAGTTTGTTAGGAGGTTGTTAGGTGGTGGTTAAGTGTTTATCTTGTTATCACTTCCCCGTAAGCTAAGTGTCAGTTTGGAGAGTCAGCTTATGCCGTAGATGCGAAAATTTTGCGTCGTCGAGATGTTTTGTGAACACATTAACGGGTTGATCTTTGGATGGAATGTGGTCGAGGGTAATACTTTCTTTGGTGAGATAGCTTCTAGTATAGTGATAGTCAACCTCGATATGCATGAGGACATGGAAGATTGGGTTGTTAGCTAGTGCTATGTTGAAATGTTGCCAAAGTGAATTGGTTTAGATTGAGTAATGTTGACATCAAATTTTTTAAGGAGAGAACGTAGCTATAGGTAGTTGTTGTAGTGAGTTCTTTGTAATTGACTTCTATATAAGATCTGACGATGGTTGTTTGTTTCTCGATACTCCAGAATTTGAGAGTATTTCCATGAAAGATGCAGTATCTTGTTGTCAAGTTTCTGTCGGTGACATCGCCTGTCCAGTCTGAGTTGGATTAACATGGAAGGTGAGCATGCTTGGGCTATTGGAAATCCCATTATTAGTGTCCCATTGATGTATCAAGGATTTCCTCAATGGTGATAAAGTATGTTTATCCTGTTATTATGAGATATTCAAGAGTGCCCCACTAGATGATGAAATTGGGAGGGATTGGAGTCCAAAATTGAATTAGCTTTCTCTTTTGCGATGTAGGTGTGGGAGCTGATTTGCAATTGGTTAATCGTGCCTTATTAAGTATCTAGGTAGTGTACTGGGACTGATGAAGAAAAAGATCATGAGAGATTATTGAGTTGTGTTTTTAGGAAGAGTTTAAGATGGTCTAGATTTTTCGTAGTGAACTCTTGAGATAATGCATTGATTTGTAGATTAATATGCTATTTGATGTTGTTGAATACCAAGATATCATCTACGTAGAAGAGGATGTATGTAGTGACTTTGTCTTATTTGTATAAAAACGGTGATGAATTTGTTGTGCTGATGGTAAAGTGATGGGTTGGGGAAAGGGGTTCATGCTGAGAACCACTGTCATGTTGATTGCTTTGGGCTATATATTGTTTTATTCAAGATTGCAGACGTATCTTGGGTGAGCAGGATCTACAATTCCTTGTGGATGTTTTTTGAATACTGTATCCAGAAGCAAACAATGAAGAAACACATTGAAGACATCAAGCTGAATGATTTACCATCTGCGGAAAACATTTTTATCTTGGAGGACTCTGTTTGTTGGCAATTTGACCACTGGGCTGAAAGTCAGCGCAAAATCAAAACCATATTCTTGCTTAAATCTCTGAGCAACTTGTTATGCCTTATATATGGCAAGCAACACTACCATGTTCATTGAGTTTTGTTTTGAATGTCATTTACATTTGAATGTGCTGTGCTCTCTTGAGCGGGAATTAGTTTCCATGCGTTTTAGATGTTGAAGGTCACTGAATTCTCGACTATGCTTGCTCTCCAATGAGAATGTTTGGCAGCTACTTTGTAAGTGATGTGTGTGTCGATATCTTGTATAATGATGGTGAGATTGAAAATTTGTTTTGATTTTGAGTGGCTTGTTTTGGAGCAAGTAAGCATGTTATGAAATGATGGTGAGGTTGGTGGGGCTTGTTGAGGTGAAGCCGGTAAAGTAGTTGGTAATTTAGGTTGTGTGATCGGAGGAGTGGAGTAGTGGGCACGGTGGAGTAGGGTAGATTGTGTTGAGTAGTGCTGTGCTGGATGGTGGTGGGAAGAAATGTTAGATGATGGCTAAGTTGGTGTGTATGACAAATCTGTGTGTATGACAAGAAGTTGAGAAAAAGAGGGCAAAATAATCTCAAAATTGAAACAAAAATAGTCATTGAGACTCTTGACAATCAACATTAGCGTGGAAGTCCATCAAGTTGGTGTGTATGACAAATCTGTTTTGATGACAAGGAGAAAGAAGCTTAAAATGAAGAATATTATTGGGGATTATGTGAGGTTATCAGTGCTCGACATAGAAGAATTCTAATGCAAAGATTTGATGGAGACATTATCTGAGCTGATCAACAACATGAATCATGTAAAATAGTCATACTTTTTACTGCCTTAGATGATGAGCTCAATTTTCTTAATTATGAACATGAAGAAGAGCCAAAGTTCAAAAGCATCTCAAAATGAAGATAGCCCTTTTGAGGAAGGGATCTAGGATCTTAAATTAAGAAGCGGGAAGAACATTCCATCTCTAAAGATAGGGGAGGGAAAAATCAGAGAAATTTAGTTGTGAAGAAAATTTTCTTCAACTGCCCCACAAATATTCAAAGTCTCCCAAGGTGACTGGATTATAATGCCTTGGCCACCTTCGCAAACTCTTTACATTGCTCTATGTTTATGATGCTCTTCTGATGTCCTATTCACTTAGAGAGGTCTTAATAAAGGCATTGCAAGAGTTGGAAAGGTACGAGTTGTTCTTTGTACAGTAGGGTTTGAAAGAGGCAATGTATGTCAATATTTGTCATGTGTTACATTTGATAAAGATAATCTTTTGCTTGGGATGACTGAATATAATTAACCAATCTATGTCACTGCTTAGAGCAATGTTTCAAACTAATTCGAATCTTAATTGATCCTAAATCCTCAATAAATATGATCAGCGATAAGACATTAGCATGAATGAGTCTAGATGCTCAATATCTCGATAAAAATAAATATACTTACATGGCTTTAATAAGGAAAGTTAGTGCACATTGGGGTTTATCATTTCGCCATTGAGATTTGTGCCACTTTACATGGAGGTTAACTTTCACATGATATTTAATTAAGAAGTAGAATAAATATTCCATCTCTAAAGAATGGGAAGGGTTCAAATCAGAGAAATGTTTAGTTAAGTGAATACAATTTTTTTTAATTGCCGATTAAAACTTAAAATGCTCCCAAGGTGACTTTGGATTATAATGTTTTGGCTGATCTTTGCAAATTCTTTATATTGCTCAATGTTTACAATGCTCTTATGATGTCCAAAATGCATAGAGAGAAGTTAATAAAGGCGCTGCAAGAGCTTAAAAAGTCGAGTTGTTCTTTATTGAGAAGGATTTGAAAGAGGCAACATACGCTCAATGTTTGTCAAGTGTTACTTTTAATAAAGATGATCTTTTGCTTGGGATGACTGAGTATAATGGTCCACTTCATGTTGCTGCCTGGAGCAATGCTTTATAACTAATTCTGATCTTAATTGATCCTAGTTTCTCAACAAATATGATTAGTGTTAAGGCATTATAATGAATGAGTTTAGATGCTCGAAATTTTGATAAAGATAAAATTTACTTACATGGCTTCAGCAAAGAAAGTTAGTGTACATTGGGCTTTATCATTCTACTAATGAGAATTGAGCCACTTTACATGAAGCTAACGCTTACATGATTGACTCAGACACCTCAATTAAAGCATTACTGGGAAGTCCATGGTTGTATGAGTAAAACATGATCTCGTTCATCTATCATCAATGTGTAGAATATGGCAGGAATACGCGAAAGAGCACTAGACTGACGATGATGTGCAACCATTTGCTATTTACGAGGTGAAATTGTATGATAGTACAGAGCATAAATTGGTAATGAGTTGAAAAATTACAACCTGCTTAATTACCTAAAAGACCAGCAAAGTAGTTTTATAACTATTTCAATAAGTTTAAATGACCAAGTTAGTACAATATTAAGTTCTTAAAGTCTAAAGTATCAAACATGATAAATTATTTACTCATTCAACAAGCTTAGAGGTAGAACGAGTAGCAACTCACAAACTTTAAAGGTGGACATACTTCGATGACTCGTTAAGCCTTAAAACAGATCCATAGAATATGGTCAAGTGAAATATGTTTAAAGGATTAGATTTAGAAGCTAAAAATAACTCAATAAGCTTAAAGAGAAGAGTTAATAAACCAAAATTATAGCCTAACCATCTAAAACTTTGTTGTTAATTTGAAAAGCATAAATGCAGAATTAGTAATTTGCATGAACTTAATGAGTCTAGAAACATATGTTCAATTAAATAAAAGTAACAAATACACCATTCTTAATTAACACGCAAAATTCTTTGAGGGTTTTTTTTAACAAAAAAAGAGAGATGATCACCTCATCCCCACACAACAACCGTCGAAACCATGTCTTAAATTAGTGCAAAAAGACACCAACAGCTCAACCCTTTAACACGTAGGAGTGCCACCTATGATTGAGACCACATGAGCTTGCTTCATTTGCAAGCGATCTTTGGATGCCACCCACGATCGCGACCACGTGAGACTACATGAGCTTGCTTCATTTGCGCATGATCTCTAAATCACTTCATCCTCATGCAATAAACATTGACACTATATCCTAAATTTAGGCAGGCAAACACCAATAACTAAACCTCTAAGCACACAAAAGCACTAACCATGATCAAGATCACATGAGCCTTCTAAATTAGGCGAGCATACACAAAAAGCTCAACCCCTTAGCATGCAGGAGCACCACCCATGATTGAGACCACATGAACTTGCTTCATTTCCTCATTCACATGTTTACAAGTCCACTGATAGCACCAATGCTTCTTTCGCTGCACACATGTAAGATTGTCACCCATGCACTTAATTTTTGCTTGCGTGGAAGACTATTACTGGTGTCCTTGAAGATTCAAATGTGGGAAGGAGCCTCCTATTCGACGTTTCTTGCGACCGCCTCCGACAATTGTTGCAAGAAACCATCTTGTAATTTCCTCCCAACAACTGCCTTGTTGTCGATTCCTCTTTCACCTTAATATTGAATCCTTTCACCTTCCTTGGAAGCCATAAAAAGAGCTACATGACATGAGAACATTAACAAAGAGCAGAAGGCATTGAATTGAAGACAACAAGAGGCCAATGGAAAACATGTAAAGAAGATTTAGGCGGGTACAAATTACAGAAGACTCACCCTGTGTTTTCTTATCTCTTAGAGCCAGCCGAGCAACATTACAAGAGATTGCCCCACATTCTTGTGTCTCTTAGAATTGGTCGAAAGATTAAGTCCATTCGACGATTGCAGATTAGAGCCATAGGAGTGTTCTTTTTTATGCAAATTTGAGCCATTATGTTGCTGAAATTGCGCAAAGTATTTTGTTAAAAATCAAGACTTACAACTATGTTGCCAAAAAGGTTTTATATAAAAATGTGCAAAATCAGATGATTCAATATTTTTATAAAGATTACTAGAGATGACCTTGCATTCATTAGAGTAGAGGTTGGCCCAAGACTTTAAGGACCTCACATTTTGTTCTATTAGAGTTAACTAGCAAAATTATATTTTCTATGTTGATCTTTGATCTAAAATCATAGAGAACTTCTTAACATAATCTTAAGATGTTATTATGTCAAATTGTACCAAAATTTTTGAAATTCAAATTATACTATTTTGTCAAAAATTTGAGGGAAACCTTAAATTAAAAAAATACATAAATAATTAGTTCTTAATATGTTTAATTAATTTTTTTTAATCTTATATTGATTAAATCAAATTTTTCCAAATGATTTTAAAAATATTTAATTTATGTGATCGAATTATTTTGATTAATTAATTCAATAATTTTTAAATCGTTGTATTACACTTTGAATCTGTCAATAGTTATAAGCATGATGTTTTTTTATTAAAATCATATGTAATGAGATTATTAATAATATTATTACTTTTGTCATATTTAGTATACATAATATAAAGATAAAGAAAGAAAGGAAGAAAAAGAGTTAATTATCAAAATGGTTCCTTAACTCTTGCAGAATTTTCAAAATGGTCCTTGACTCTTATAAATATTTTTTTTCATCTCCCGACTCTTGTTTATTTATATTTATCGGTCCTAACAGTTAATGGTTTCGTTAATCCTTTTTCTTCCATCAAAATAGAGAGGTATATGCAGAATGTACCATAGGGGGAAATGGCTGCTGGAATCGGCCGTTGCCATTTTTAGTGGTCGATTCCAGCTGGAATCCAGCTGCTGATTCTTGCTGCCGATTTCAGCGGGAATTGGCCGCCGCTGGAATCGGCAGCTGGAAACGGCAAGCGACCGATTCCAGCTGCTGGGAATCGGTCCCTTGCCATTTACAACAGCCAATTTTCGTTGGAATCGACCGCTAAAAATGGCAATGGCCGAATTCGAGCGACCATAATCTTTCATTTTTGGTATATTTTGCATATACCTATTTATTTTGACAGAAAAAGGGGTTAACTGAACTATTAATTGTTAGGGGCCAAAAAAAATAATTGAACAAGAGTCAAGAGATAAAAAAAATATTTACAAGAGTCACTTTCAATATTTTGCAAGAGTCAAGGGACCATTTTGATAAATAACTCGAAGAAAATAAAAGAATATGCATTCGCACAATTTAATACTTGTATCAAAAATTTTATATTGCATATGTAAGACTACAAATACTTTCCCTAAGGTACATGCCACTGAGTACAAGCATTGCTCTCAATGCTCTTATTTTTGATCTCTAAGTTCACAAGTCTTTAATAGCATGAACATCCCATAGTATATGGTACTGGATCTCATGCTCATTGCTTTTATGCCATTCCTCTCAAAGCACCATGTTCTTCTCTTGTATGCTCATCTAAAACCCTAGCTACAATCTTTAAAGTTTGTAAAGCTTCTACTATTTACCCGTTGCATGCGCACATACACAAAACGATCAATATAATAAATAAAAATTATTATAAATAATAAATAATATGCATGTAAAAAAATATACAAGGTTTAAAAATTGTATGAATGAAAACATTGGCAATATAGTAAGAATCTCAACAAAAAATCGAAAGAATTGGTATTTTCTTATTTAATAGTAAATCAAACCAGTCTTAGTTGAACTAGCCAATGTTATTCAATGACTTATAAAAGATTTACTTGATTCTAGTTCAATTTAATGTTTGACTCCTAATAGATGTACATAATCTTTAATTGAGTTTAGGTTAAGTTTAATTCCAAGTTGAGTTAGTTCAGGTTAAGTACCTTGTAACCTATTCACTATTTCAGGCTTTCCAAGGGATGTAATCCCCAATCTACTATCCCAGACATTTCAATGGATGTAAGCCCCATCTCAAATTCAATCCAAAACACCTAATAAATCTACATGATTCCAATTGAATTTAATGTTTGACTCTTAATAGATCTGTCATCCTAAGTTGAATCTCAATTTAAAGATTTAATTCCTAGTTGAATTACTTTAGGATTACGCAGCCTATAACATAATCATTATTCTGACGTATTCCAAGGGATGTAAGCCCCAACCTAAATGCTACCTCGGACATCCCAAAGGATGTAAGGCCCATTTTAAAGTCAATCCAAAACACCTGGACACCTTGTATAAATGATTAGATCTCAAGAGACTTATTTGGGCATTTAATGTAAACCCCATCATTAATCCAAACCCAGACATTCAAATGGATGTAAGACCTTTCTTAATTAAAGTTCAAGTCAAACAGCTACTAATTAAGCTCACCAACTGAACTTATATCCTGGCCATCTTTGTTGCTAACAAGCCCTCAATTATTACAAAAACATCAAATGTATAAACCCAAAAAATTAATGTTTTAAACTTATGTCCAAAAGTTCAACTGGTGCTATAAGTGACTTCCCTAGTTAAGCACGTTGCAGAATATCTTGCAATCATGTGCAAAACTTGTAAACCCTTGGACATGCTCTTTATGTGCTTAAGAATTGAGTAAAAATGGTATGGTCAGTTTATGTCAGCCCAGAAGTCAATACAGAACCAAAAACTTGAGTTATTAACAAGAATCACTCAATCTAATTGGGATTTTTATGATGAGTTAACGTTTGCTTGATAATTAGAATCTCTAAACGTATGAATAAATGATCTTTTGATATTAATGGATTAGATACAAGTTGACTTGGTATGATGGAGCCATTGAATCTTAATCATGTCTACTTCTATTTACATTCAAATCACAATATTTGCCAATGTTTGGTAATGCTTTTAATTAAGAGTTATTTCCCTATAATTTGGAGTGGTATTAATTATAGGGTTTGCACCAATAGGAAATCCTGAATTCCAATCTAAATAAACTTTAAACTATTCATTAGGGGACAATATTGTTAAGATTTAAATATACTTCACAAAAAGTTGACCCTTGAAAATTCTAAATGGTGGAGATCTCTACAGTTTTTGGAGCGATCAGTGCTACACATAACATTGCTCGTCTTATAGCTGCTCTTTAAAATTTTCTATATGATTGAGTGTGATATTCAATTGCGCAGCGTCCTATAAGAATCTCTCGTATATTCATTCAATATGCATAAATCTTGTTAACCACATGATCTTCTATTGCACTGTTATTTGAATGAAGTGTGAGAAGCAAATGGAGAAGTGGTAGTTCAACATTTTGACCAAGGACATTTAACATAAATATTACTTTAGAAAAAAATATACAAATAGTAGAAAAGCTACAGCTTTAGTTGACAGAAAAAACTCCGTGATATGAAAATGAGCATCACGTTATTTTTTTTAATGGCATCATGTTATTTGATGAACAATAAAAGCTTGGTTTGTTGTCTTCTCATGCATGCTCCATGCTATACCTAGCCATGCCATGAACCTGTTCTCTAGTTATAATATATTATTAAGCATTTCTCAATAAAAACAATAAACTAAAATTATTTTGTTGTTTATTACATTCTTCTTATGTTGGTATTATAAGGAACAAGGAAAATGGGTTAGTTACTTTCCAGGTACATGTTATCAATGAAAATCTGCTTCGTTTTTCAGCCTTATTCAAGTTATACAATTATATGTAGAATTAATGCTTTTCATAATAATTTAGTTTTCTAGTACCGTGTTCCAAGGAAAGCAAGTTCTTACATGAAAAAATGATGTACAAAAACTAGGGCTTTTCAAAAATCATTATAACTTTATTGATCGCTTTTCATTTAACTTTTTTGGTTTCTCCTAAGGTGATTTTTTTGTAAAACGTGCATATATTTATGTATAGTGGAAAGTTGTCTACCAAATGTGAGACATGCAAGCATTCTAGTAACATGTGCAAAATTTGAATGTTTGAGATTATCGTGAAGCTATAATTTTGAGGAAAGTGGCCAATCACGGCTCATACTAGGTTGCGATATAATTCTTACCAGTTTATTCATGTGCAATTTGGTTTATTCATTGAAACTAAAAAATTGCCAAGCATAACCTGCTCTACTGATTGCGAGCCTCTGCATTGCATTTTTTGCTGATGGATTTTGGTTAGTTTCTCTAGTGTTTTCTTACCAGCATTAATATCTTAACTTGATCGTGTGCCACAATGATTTTTTGTCAAATTATAGTGTTGGGTCTAAAAGGAAATTTCTAGTGGCTGTAAGTTGTGGTCTGTCCATGCTACATCAAATTTCCCTTCCTTCTTCAACATATAGAGGTTGTTTATGCTTTGCATCCCTATTCACCCATCTTGAACTGATACCAGTTGTTGAATACATAATAAAGTTTCAAAGTTAATTTCCAACATTTCAATCTTATTATCTGATTATTACTATTGCTGGTAGTTTTTATGTGGTTAGCATATTTCTATATTTTAATTTATGCTCATTTAAATTCAGGATTTTCAGAAGATCTTTCAAATTTTTGTTGGTCAGCTTCGCCTTTTGTTTGGTTTTAGACCTAATTACATTCGAAGTGATGAAATGGACATGATTAAGATATTAGCAAGTGAAAAAGGCTTTACAGAATGGTATGTTCGTTTTCTTCTAATTGAAAGCCAGGCCATACAAAAGCCAGGTATAGGTGACAACTGTTGTGGCAGTTCTTGTAAGAAGTTTTGAGTCGCATGCGGATCACCTGTTAGTTCATTGATTTTATTTATGTATAGGCTGCCATTATATGTGTATTTTATTTAAAAGCTTAAAAGGCTAATAAAATTCTAGCATGAATATTTATGGAATCGCTACGATTTTTTAAAATCATCACATTGCCAATTTTTTTGCTTATTGCTTAAAAATGTCGTACAGAAAATTTTACATTGTTTGATCAAACTGGAGTATCTTTTTTATGTTCGTTCCCTACAACTATAGTCAGCAATGACTCCCCCATATCCTTTTATGTTTACTCGTAAGCTCAGACCTACCATTGACATGTTGTATGGTATGTAGCTCAGTGTTTAGGGGCATACTCCTAGCATTCAGCAGTGAAGATGTCCAAAATAACATGATTATACTTCATAAATTTTTTTCTTAAATATTTAACCAAATTAGAATGTTCTATTATTCACCAATTCTCTGTTATTGTAGTATTGTTAATTAAGTTATTTGAAACATATTAGAGCAGATATACTTCTTTAGACTTTTGATACCCAGCTGTCATCAAGCGTGAGTCAGTACTGTTAAGGAAAATGCTGAAATTCCTAATGATTACCTAGATATAATAAATTCTTATTGTATGGAAATCTTTGATGTTTTCTTAGTTTTGATATCTATAATAAATGATACTCTTTCATTGAAAGCAATAATAACAACTTGGATCCTTGACCTATAGGACAGCATACAATATTTAACTCCAAGTTCTACTCTAATGAATGGAGCTATACGCATAATCATCCGGGACAATCATGGTAGGATCCTAGGGTGTATGTGAACTAAAGATGATTTAGTAATCGCATACTTTTTATTATATTTATCAGACCATTGGTTGATTGGAGCAAAGATCTGAATTTAGAGAAAAAGGCCATGAAAATTTTGTAAATTCTTTTGAAAAAAATGTAGTATAATGCTTAAAACCTTGAGCAATGGACCTAACTGCATAAACATCATTTTTCTTTAAAAAATGAAGATTCCAAACAAATAGCTAAATTACATTGAAGGGGGATGTTGAAATAACACAGTTCAAATCTTATGTCAGAACATGTAGAATTCTTTTTAGAATAGATCTTGACTTTCCCTCATATTCAAATGAGCACTGCTTCTAAAAGTATGCAAAGTTGAAATATTTTTGTTAATCTATGCTGATATATGCAATGAAAACTAGAATTCCTATTTATAGATTTTATATAAAAATTATTTTGACTTGGAATTCTTGCACTCAACAGTGGAGGAAGACCATAGCCTAATTTTCATTTACACGATCATGCAGGAGAGAGCATGCACAGTTGAAATATTTTTATTAATTTAAACTGATATTTGCAATGAAAACTAGAGTCCTTATTTGTTGATTTCATATAAAATTATCCCGATTTGGAATTCTTGCATTCAACGGTGGAGGAGAGCCATAGCTACCCGATTTTCATTTACACGGTCATGCAGACGTAGCATATTGATTGCCCTTTAATTGGCTTTTCCTTTTTATCAAGGGGAGCTTGTTCTAGTTGTTTGTGGGATTTTTATTCATGTGCTAGGATCTTAAATCAGTATGCTTCAATATTACAACTTATTATCGAAATTGTTCTGTTCAATGCTATTAAACTAAAAAAATATTTCATTTATCTTAACATCTCCATTTGCCTTTGCAAAACAAAATTGAACTTTGCAAAGTACTTTGAAAAGTCTCTGATATCAAATTTTAAATGATTATGGTGGTTGTATTGGGATTGAACACGCACCTTTTCATCAACTATGATGGGATTTATTGTAGTAGGTGCAAAGATTATTGAAAGTTCTCTAAAATTTTATGATAGCTAATGAGTATGATATTTATTATTTGTATATTTATGCTTATGAGATTGTTCATGCTATTAGCTAATTAATATGAAGTGTAATTAATGGTTTTTTGCATATTTTTTATATGTTTTTGCTTCTATTTCAACTTTTGGTGACATTGCTGAGGAGGATTTCTCACTATTTTTAGAGTATACGTACCTATAAAAATTTTAAACTTAATGGTAGCACTAATTGCGCTGCAAAGTAGCCCACACTTTGACAATGTGCCTTGAAAAGATTAACAAGTTCTTCATTATACCATTTAAAAGTTTTGGGGGTTTAGTACCTTTGTTGCAATTTAAACAACCACCTAATATTTGTTTTCAATCACAATTAACTTTCTAATCACAAGTAAATGGTGTCCAAAGCAAAGATGCTTACCGTCAAACTTGGGAAAGGCTCAATGATCATGTTCCTTAGCGTGTGTAACGACCTGATGCCGGATTAGTGTGACTAATCCAATACTGGATATTAATTGAGCCAAAGATCCTATTGAGGTGTAGCACAACAGTGTATATATAGTAGTAAGACTGAAAGAAAGAAAAATATTCATCCACATCCATACACAAAGAAATAAAAAATATATTCATCTCATAAAGAAAAATTAAAATCATTCAAAAATATTTAATATTAGCTGAAAATGTAAATGTATCACTCATTGAAATGAAAATAAAATGATTGAAATAATTCTAAGCAGCAGCTTTCTCATGCACCGCTTTACCTCGTAGGCGGGATCCTCTAGATGCTCCTGATATGATATGTTGGTATCGCATGTCAGGGCACATCAAAAAAAGTAGAAATATGATTGGTGAATTGTCTAAGTACATTTATGCGTTACTAATTTGTTTTAAGATATCACAATCTAACAAATAATTTTAAGCTATGCAACTATTATGAAACAATAATTGAGCTGAAAGTAAAAAAATTGAAACTGCAAAATAAAGACGGTGTGTACTGTACTAAACTGAATTGAGTAAAGTGCTGCAAAAAATGTCAACTGAAGGGTTATAATATGTATATATACATATATATGTATATATAATGCTAATTGAAATATATTCAAATAAAGCATATGCTAAATAAAATTATACTGTAAACTGAAAGTATTGATTTGAAAAAATTGTACAGAAGTAAATTAAACTGAAAGTATATAGTACTGAAGATAAATTGATTGAAAATAAATTGAATTGAAAATAAGCTAAACTAAAAGTAAACTTAATAGTCTCTAAAGACTATATATGAAAAGTAAATCGGTCGCTGCAATGTGATTGATTGAAAGTAAATCAGTCACTACCAGGTGACTGACCTGAGTTGTGAATCAGACACTACAACGTGATCGAACTGGAAGTAAATCTATCACTACCAGGTGACTAAACTGCACTGTAAATCAATCACTACAGTGTGATTAAATTGAACTGAACAGCTACTAAAAGTTGTAACTAAATCTGAATGTAAATGCATTATATTTCAATTATCTTATTTTATTATCTTGTTTTGCGGGCACTTCAAAAACAAGTGAGGAGCTAAGCACGTCTGCTTGACCATCTGAGATGTTTGAGTTTTCGAAACAATTACATAATTTTCTCACGAATATATTTAATTTCCTTATTTCTTTAGAAAGCTTTCCCAGACTATACTGTGTCTGTACAAATTGATCCTCCATGAGTGAACTGATTGAGATCGAATATATTTTTGATTTACTGATATGCTATTTTATGCACAAATCTTATGTTATGTAACAAGGATTTTCAGGCTCAAAAGTGATGCAATATCAAAAATATCAAATCAATTAATTGCAAATGTCATATCAGCAATTATTTAATTTACTATGTTATGTCTTTATTCAGTGACTAATTATAAGTTGTTATGATTTCATTTATTTATTATGTATTATAAAAATATCCAGACTTAGGATTTATACAGTATCATAATTTATATTTTCAGAGTGATTGAATCCTCTGAATGATTATGAAATATGTTAAAACATACTAAGTATCTTAATTTGATTACTGAGTTAATTTCTAACTTAATTATTAAATTATCATATTATGTTCAGAGTTCGTAATTTGTCAAGACACAATTAAGTATCTTAATCTAATTGACTAAAGTTATTGAACTAATTTACTAGATCAATTATTATGTTATTTACTAATTGATTCTGATTTTAGATAATAGTAAGACACAAATTGAGTGTCTTAATATGACCGACTAAATTTGCTGAGCTTTACTGGACTGAATTTTTTGAGTTTAATCTGTTTGACTCGCGCTTATTGGATCCACGGGAGTTGTTGGGTTCGGTTACTGCACATCTCTGTTGTGAGATCTTCCTCGACATCTCGATTCATAGGATTAGTTTCCATGGAAAATCCCTTAGCCTACAGACTGATTCAGCCCTCGAATCACATACCACCACATTCCTTATGAAGAGATAAAAAGCCCTGTGGGTGACGCCCGGAATCGTCGTAACCCTATTCCACGGAGACGGAACCCCTATGGTTTATTGTATGAGTTCAATTCTCCTTCTACTAGGGTTAGGGTTCCAAACAAATTCCAAAACATTCCTTAGACTACGACGGCTCAAACGGATTCAGAAACCCTAATCTACAACTTTGGAATCGCCGGAGTGTAGACTTTTAGGGTTGCTATACGCCGTCCCTCAAATTCCGATTCCTTAGAAATTTCAAAATCCAAATTTTTCACTCATTATCAAGGAGCTAAGAAGATTCCAACAAACTCAAAAGTCCCTTGGCTCATACAGTGGATCAGTGGGGTCTTACTACTTGGGTTCCTACTGTGCATTACTGTTATGCTCGATGCTATCGAAAGCAACCTGAGCTGAATTGGATTCTATCAAGTTTGACAATCACCTCCCCAGCTCATAGAATGAGATTCGAGCGAAACTAGAACCTCTTGGAAGTTCTAATTCACCCGAGTATAGACCTTGTGTAACTTCGAATCGAACTTTATCATCCAGGGTTTGCCGAACTTAAAGGCTTAATTATGATTCTAATGGGTTTGTATGGAATATTCAACATTCATAGTATTATTTACAACAATTACAGACGCTCCAAAACGCTTAAGATGTGATAATGGGAGCTGAACAGAAAGATGTTTAGAGGGGGGTACCTTGGCCTGAGTTCCGAGCTAAAATGTTGGAGTGGCTACGGGTTTCTGAGCTTTTGATGCCTACTGCAGCGCTTCCCTGGGATGAGGCGAAGCTCGCAATGGCCTCAATAGGTTGATTAGGGTGCTGGATTGCCGGCGAGCAACTCTCTTAAGCTCATAGTAGTTCGTATGGAAAGATATAAAAATTGAGGTAGACTGGGGTTGCTGGGGCTTTCAGTGAGCTGGGAGAAGGTTCGATTCGAGCAAAGGAAGCAATTGAGGAGCTTTGGAGGGTCTTTATAGCCTGTGAGTAGGTAATGCCGGGTCACAGATCGATCGGGTTAACCCGAAATGATGGCTTTATCATACCTACTTGGGGTTGAGCCAGGGCGTTGAGCGGTAATGGAGATTCTTCCCATTTAGGAAGTTTGTTTGGGACACGGGAGAATGTGGGGAACTAGAATATTCCCCGTACGATATTCTGCGTTTTTTGTTTTTGGCTGTCGGGCGACGCGAGGGAGAAGAACATTACATGAAAAGCTTCAAGAACAGGTTGATCTTATTTTAGAAAGGCGGAACAATGATTATTGGACACTTCCCATGTTCGGTGTTCGTCCTGTGCACGAGGATTTCGCAGTTTCGAATTTTCAATTGTTACCCGTTTTGATTAATTTTATTAAATTAAAATCCTAAAGTTTAATTTAAATAGAAATACTAGTTGTATTTTGTTATTATGTTGACCATTTTTACTTTAAAAATCATTAATTTTTTGCTCATATCATATTTTTACATGATTCTAAATATGCAATTTGTTTTGACGTTTGAGGTTAAAATATTTTCTTAATTTTATAGTTATTTAATTTGCATTAAAACATAAAAAAATATTCATCTTGAATAGTTTGAATCAAAATTTTTAGGAATTGACCATAGTGATCTTTAGTACCTAATGGTGACAAGTTAAGCTTAATTAAGCCTGATTAACTTAAGTAACAAGCATAAGTTGTTACAGTACGGTTCTGAATTCAGGAGTCGTTGAAGGAACACTTCAATTTGGCTCTATTGTTAAGGCTGTTCAATTCCTTTCATATTTCTCAACCAGAGGATGGACTGACCATGTTGAAGATTGTAAATGGGCTCTCGAACCAACTCTTCGTACTAGTCTACTAAAGCAAGAGAGACACTCAAATGTTATTCCAAACCCCTTAAAGTGCATGGTGAGCATCAATGCCTAGAGAGAAGGCTCTAAGCTCCCTTCCATAAAATTTCTATCTTCTCACGTGCAAATATAACCCAATCTCCCGAGATCAATGAGACATTTAGCTACCCTCAAAGGTGTTAACAACTCCAACCCTAGTTTGGATGAATCTTTAATGAAGGCTTTCTCCATTTGGAAGGTAGATGCAAATGTATTACCAGTAAAGCTCTCACATAGATCTGGAAAAAAAGTCGATGCCGGATTAAGAGCTGAAAATTCGAAGGTGGTTCTAGCTATGTAATAGGGGAGGATGGCATGAAAACAAATCTCTGTCTTAGGTAAATGTGAGCATTCAAAATGGGTAAGAATGATGATTCCATTATTATCATTAGAAGAAAATTTATGGAGGAATGAAGGCGAGTGCTCCAATCAAAGGACCAATCTGTGACCTTGAAGACAAAGTTTTGAAAGCAATCAAAGAAAGAAGGCAGTAAAGAAGGTTGACGAGAGCTCTTGCTGAGGCTAGAGGCCTCTTAAAACTATTTAGGAGCTAGAAGGGTGCAACAACAAAGGGTTGATTGCATTGCTCTAATGAACACCATTCTTTAGGAGAAGAAAGGTTTGGTGAACATGCGCTAATGACTTTTGGACATTAGGAGGTTCGAAGGTTTAGCATGAGAACCTTTGCGCTAATCAAAGAGTGTTACATCCAAGGCTAAGTGTAGGAGCTCTACCATAAAGAAGGTTTGGTCAAAAATGACTAAGAACCAAGATGATAGCTAATGGTGAAACATTGTAAGCACTTAAATGGCGGTCATGGGAGGTCCCAAGCAGTACTTAGTGAAAAGAGCTAAACAAGGCTTTCTTAGTCAAATTTTGCATCTCTTGTAATACATTGGACTAGACGATTCAGTATTGTACAAATAAATGGTATTGAACCACCTTATACTGATGATGAAGATGACTAAACTGCCGTTTAATGATCATAATAGTTTGCATGGTCAAACATGCTCATGATCCTCCTACTCAAAGTGTATGAGAGATCGTGGAGCAGAAATTGGAATCTATCTAACCATGGTTAGAAGATTGGCCTGAAGGAGAAAAGTACGAATGCAAATAAATCTATTGTTTTATGATGAACCCAATAATGTCGCAAGGACATGCATTAGCTTGACACGTTTGATCTAGTAGTAGTTGCAGTGTTAGCTTGACATGCACGATTAATCGGTTACCCGTTAAATGCCTAGTTGGTGGAGATAAGCAACATAATGAAACAATTCTTCAGCCAACTCAGTCTAATGACTGGTGTAGCTCACAAGGATGCTCGATTCGTTACCAAAATCAAATGCTAACATGACATCGCTAGTCAATAATGCAATTGATGAAAAGAGAGGTTCACAGCTAGAAGAGCGAATATTAACCCGTTCAGAGAGCACCACCGTGGACAAAGCTCATGTTTAGAACTTGATTAGTCAGAAGGTTAGAGCATAGATCGCCTTAAAAGTTGTTTAAGTTTTGTAGGGAAGGGCCATTTCCAAGCTGTTATGAGACCAAGTGCCATTTCCCAAGGGGTATGTTGTTTTGAAATCTGGTAAATTGTTGTGAGTGGAAATCCATATGTAGCGTTTTGGCACAATTCAAGGTTTCATGCTGTAACAACGGAGGGAATGATGCTCTTCATTTACGGCTAAGCGGCATGGCATAAATAACTTGGTGGTATGACATTGGAATGATACTCTAACCTTCTTAACAACTTAGTGTGAACATTCACTAAGCTGGGGCCAAAGTCAAAACCCAAACCCAATGTTCTATACTTGTGTTTGTATGTTCAACTAAAACTCTAAATTACTTTTGTAGTCACATACACCTGTAAGCCTCTAGATTATGTCCAAATCTCATAATGTAGTGATCATGCTCTTCAAGTGCTAAACTATTAAGTAAAATGCTACTGAACCCAAAGACTAATTTTTTAACAGATATCACCTAGTTTGCTGAGATCTTTGAGATGAGGTAGCTTATGGTTACTAATCAGAATCTCTAGATGTTACAAATAATTGTTTCTTTAACATTGACAAATTGAATGATAAGTCAACTTGGAATGACTGTACATTGTAGAATTGAGTAATTATGCAATGGGTTGTTGGGAGGTAATACGATGGTCCTTGGGGAAAAGGGTTGAAACTAAATAAACTGATGAACTTATCAATTTGGGATTCTCATATTTATGACATTTGACATATTGAAAACCTAGTTGATCTAGTTTTATGGTGAGGGATGTTGTTAGTGTAAAGAAATTTATTAAAATAGCCTCTTGATGCTTCCAGGTTGACTAATTGTCCTAGACATTGTATGATCAAAATTTACCCCTTTTTCCCACCCTAATTGATTTCATTTTAGTCTCCAAGGGGAATCAAATTAAGGTTAAATTGAACTAGTGGGGACTAAAATAGGCATGTTGAATTGTTTAGGACTAAATTTATTAATGTGCAAAAGTTAAGGGACTATTTTAACAAATTTTTCTCTAAGAAACTGAACAAGAATAAAAATAATTTTATATATCAGGTTCTTTTCACAATGATAAAATATATTAAAGAGGAACGAGTGGTGATTTGGTGTTTGGAAATATGGGTGGATTGATCTTTGATATTGCTGCAAATGATATTATTAATAAAAAATGTTTGAAAAACGTTACTTTTCACTTGATTTAGTCAACTTTGTTGTGGTGTTTTCTTAGCTTTGTTTACAATAAATTGATTTTGTACTTCTTAACTTCTTACCTGTCAGGGAGCTTGATGCATTATACCGTCACCATACTTGCTACAATCTTATGTCATGTACTTCTACTCTTGAGTCTCTCTCAAAACTGGTATGATTTCAAACTTTGTTTACTAAAATAAAAACTATCAAATTTTAAAAAATGGTCTTTACATTTGTTGCTATAGTTTAGTTTTAGACCCTATCTAAAAAAAAACTTAAAATGGTCCTATATTTAAATAAATGCTTACAAGTGTCCAAAATTAATTGTCATTAGATGTTTTTTAAATAAAAGGATAATTTAGGAAGTGCATTATTAATCAAAGAATACCGTGCAGTCACGCTTTCCATTTTGTAAATTGGACTAATTTGCTTAGGGTTTTGACAGACACCATTTCTGAGGGGGGTATGCGATAATGCATGCCTGAGGGATAGAGGCTGGGAAAGCAAACACCAGTGGGGGATGGAATGATTCTGTCACCATGGCTAGAAAGAGCTAGGCTGGTTCAAAGAAGAAAAAACATCCTAAATTTGATAAATGTTAATTCTGCATATTTCGCTTTCTTTCTAAAAAGTTTATTTATCCTAAATATTTTAATTGTTAGCAAAGTTCACTGATTTCTTATATGACTTGGAATGAAATTTTAATTCTATTGATATTTGTCTTAGGAGTGAGTTTTATGTGAACTGTATGGATTTTAGTGATGATGCAAGTATTTATGATAGTGCAGGGGATGTTGCAATTAAATGGCCTTTTAACCCAATATTTCAGTTGGAGAACATTGCATTGGGAACTATGGCAGTCTTTAGGACAAGGATGATTTCAAGAGGCCAATGAAAATTGGTCTCTAATAAAAGGGAAAGATCAATTTTGAAAAAAATAAAAAAACAAGGTACGATGTTCTATGTAGAAGGCTCAATTGCCCATGCTTTGGGCAACTGTTTGAGAAAGAGCTTACTAACGTATGGAAAATCATTATTTGAGGATCGCACATACTCGTGGGCCTATCATTAAAGACATTAAGCTCATCAACCTTAGCTACAAGATTTGTTAATAAGGTCATAATCAAACTTAAGTTAAGGCTGAAAGTTGTTTAGGAAAGATGTCATGAATGATCGATGCATGTTTCTAAAGCACATAAGGTACTTCATTTTGTGCATCATAAAGAGGCCAACCAATTTAAACTTATTTGAGATTATTATTTGGAGATTTGCTGAACTAATATGGGATCAACCATCTTAGTGCAGAGTTGAAGGGAGGTATATTTTAATTTCCAAAAGTTTTTGGTAAGAATTTTTGTGTTTTAGTGCATGTAGGAAAGGATTTCTTATGGATTGCAAGTTCTACATTGATTTGAAAGGTTATATTTTAAAAGGATCTGAAGGCAAGCAACTGCTTTGTCACATGTATCTTTATGTAAGCAATAGCTTTTTTTCAGTTGCTTGGGCTATCTTTGTTACAGAGAATAGAGGTAGCTACGAATGGCTCTTAAATCTTCTTGGAAAACATTGACACATACATTGGAATTGGCATCAATGCACAATTATATCTGATAAACATAAGGGATAAGCATTAGCATTTCAATTTATATTTTTTGTTACTGCAAATATATTTTGTGTGAGATATCTCTATGAGAATTTTAATTTAGATGGCATTTGTGAAAAGATTTTGGTAAATGCATTATGGGCTGTTGTATGATCTACAATTGTCAATTATTTTAGATGGGAAAAATTATCAAAATGTTCCCAAAGTTTTGTAGGTTGTTCATTTTAGTCGTTGACTCATATATATAATTTTTTGTCCCCTAAATTTGAGTTTAGTGTTTTTTTTGGTCTTATATTGTTAATTTGGATGAAAATCGTTAAATATGAAGGTTAAATTTGTCATATTAGAATCTAGCTAATAAAATTTCTCATAATCATTTTTTCTAATTTTAGTTAAAACTGCATAAGCATTTTATGGAAAAATTACATGCCTGGCATCGAAATGGAAGTGTCAACGACGTCATAAGTGTCGGAAGTGGTGTCAACGTCCGAAGCGTCGACGCTATAGATGTCGGAAGCTGCGTGGACAGCAAAAGAGGCGTAGACGTCGGAATCAGCATCGACGAAGGCTCAGACGGTCAGGCAAAGCTCAGACGATTGACGCAGAGAAGACAAGCGTTGTTGACACAAAGAGAACCATCGTCGACATAGAGAGGATGTCATCAGAGGTGGCTAGGTGAGGGCTTAGCGATCCTCTCTGTGTTGACGACGTCAATGCCATTTGTCTTCATTGTGTCTCTTTGTGTTGATCGATACTGTAAACAAATAAAGTAACAGAGAATCCTTCGTCGTCCTGGGCGATGATGGCAATAACGAGCAGAAGGAAAGACGCAAAACCATCTTTGTCGTTCAGAGCGATGATTTTGTTACAAGAGAAATTTCATCATAGAAGCACTGGAGATGAAGAAATTACATCATCGAAAGAAATTCTATTATCGCGTTGTAGCAGGCGTGATCTTGCTTGTGATGAAAATAAGAAATTGACATGGCAAATTTTTTCAAGACATTATTTTGAAAATATCTCTTAAGATGTCAAGGTAGCAAATCCTTTAAAATAATTCATGATTTTCTTGATTTGTTAGCTAAATCCAAATAGACAAATTTATACTTCATATTTAATTGTTTCCATCCAAATTAACAGTATAGGATAAAAAAACACAACTCATTAAAGGATCAAAAAATTATATAAAAGAGCCGATAACTAAAATAAATAATTTGTAAGAGTCAAGAGACTATTTTAACATTTTTCTCATTTTAGATGTTACAGAGTTACTCTTTGTATCATGTTGTAGATTAGTAAAAACAGCTATCAAATGCTTGGAACAAATGTTCATGAAGCTTTGATGTTATGATATAAAGTTTGCTTATGATATGTATCAACTCACTTCAATGCATATTTCTCAATATGTTGCTAATTTGAATTTGTGGACATGAAGTTGTGGTATGATTATTTGGTATTCTTGGTCTTTACATTTGCATGGCCAATATTATAGGAATGTTTTATTATGATCATAATGTGCATCGATGCTATTTTGAGGAAACAGGTAGGAAAACATAGGAATTTGCTACAATGACTATGAGTGTTATGGACGAGTGACCAAAATGGATAAAGTTAAGTTACTGCTTCCAAAGTATATCATCCCTAAGAGTGGTTGGCCCCAAAAAATTTGACGGCTCTTGGTGAAATGCTCAAAGGTTTGGGAGGAGTGGGGGGAGTGGGGAAGGAGTGGGAGGATGAGGGGGGAGGGGGTGTATTTATAAACTTTTTTTTTATAAAGTTTCTCAATCCTTTTTTCTCTCCATTATTCTAATGTGGGAAATTTGGCTTCTTTTTTTTTTAAATGCATTGAGTGTACAAATTGATTTTCTCTTCCTCTCTCCTCTTTCTCTCTTCTCTTTCTCTCTTCTTTCTCTCTTCTCCATTATTTCCACAAAAAATAGTGAAATTTGACACGGAAGTGTATCTTGATGTGACAAACACATTCGCGCCAAAATTTTACGATTTGGAGCAATATTTATTTTATATTGATTTTTGAAGATAGAGACTTCTAAAATTAAATATGGTCAATCCGGAGTTCTAAATTCGATAAAACTTTTTATGTAGCTTTTTTATAATATTCTTAATCTAACGACACTAGAATCGCTGAATTTGAACTTGTATATAATTTTCTCAATTTACTGAATTTAAATAATTCAGAAATTAATTCAGGAGTATTCGTTATCTAGATTGCTCCCTTACTTGGGCATTACAATCACAAAATTATACTCTATCCAACAGTATTTTTGGTTTGCCCTAATTTTGAAGTCGCCTGAGATCTTGATTTTTGAGTCAAGTTTGGTCATAATTTGGATAGTTACAATTTGGGTTATTACAGACTCCCATACTTAAAAATGATGTCGTCCTCGACGTCATGCAGACAACTTAATTATGGATGAGATTAATACCTGATATAATGAACAAGGTTGGGTAATTCTTCCTCATATGTCGTTCTCGACATCACACAAACAAAACTTAATTATGTATGAGATTAATACCTGACATAATGAACAATGTTGGGTAATTCTTCCTCATGGAGTCTTCTTTTTATCAAGTGGCTTCTTCTTTTGATGAATTTTCTTATTGTACTCTTACTATTGGGATGTGGTGACTCCGCAATTTTCGACTATCTAAACCCAGTATTTTGAGTGGTTCTTCTTTGTAAGTTAGATTAGGTTACGGATTGATGGAATGAATCTTGTTGGAACGGTTTTTGTAGACATCTTTGTAATGATGCAACATGGAATACGTTGTGAACAGCAGAAAAATTTTATGATAGTTTGAGCTTATAAGCGATATCTCCAATTTTGGTTATTATTTCGAATGGTCTAACGTACCTTAGACTTAACTTCTTTGATATGCCAAATTTGTGAACTCCTATTATCAGACTTACCTTTAGATAAGCATGAGCTCTTACCTGAAATTCTAATGTACGATGTTTTGCATCGTGATATTTCTTCTGCCTGGCTTGTGCGGCCAAAATTCTATTCTTGATGAGACTAATTTTCTCATTTGTTTCTGTTACTAGCTCAGATCCGTAGAGTTGTTATCCATGCCAGTTGAGTGCTACACTTCCTGCCATACAATGCCTCGTAAGGTGCCATGCTTTGTTGGATTGGTGGCTATTATTGTAAGCAAATACCACAAATAGGAGGTGTTACTCCTAATTTTCACCAATGTCTAACAAGCAGAAACATAAGAGATCTTCTAGAACTTGGTTGACTCTCTCTATTTGTCTGTCGGTTTGAGGATGGTAGGACGTGCTCATGACTAAAGTGGTTCCCAGATCTTGGTGTACTGCTTGCCAAAATTGGGAGGTAAACTTGCTATCTCGATCTGAAATTATTTTGGGGATTCCATGCAGTTTGATGATTTTTTTGATATATAATTTTGCCAGTTTCTCCACTGAGTCTGCTTGCTTTATTGGGATAAAGTGGGTTGACTTTGTTAATCTATCAACTATGACCCATATGACATCTGCTCTTGATTTTTCTTTTGGCAATCCAATTATGAAATCTATGGAGATGTCTGACCATTCCATTCTAGGATTTTTAGTGGGTGCAACAGTTCACTAGGTCGTTGGTGCTTTGCTTTGACTAGGCTTTAAAGGTGATGTAGCCACAAATTTAACTATATCTTGTTTGAGTTCAGGCCACTAGAAGGCTATTTTCAGATCTTGATATATATTTGTTGCTTCTGGGGTGTACCGTATAGCTCGAGTGGCAGGCTTCATTTAATATCCGATTTGAAATGTGAGAATTATTCGAGACCCAAATTCTATTGCCATTATAAATATGAATTCCTTTTCGCAGATGCAATTCTATTCTACGACCATCTTTTATTTCTACTTTCATCTTGAGATATTCTTCATTGACTTTTTAAGCGTCCAATATGCTTTGTACGAGAGTAGGTCCTGCAGTATTAACGTTAAGCAATTCATTTAACTGATCCTTAATGATTGGTCTTATATTAAGCTTTCAAAATTTTTCTTCAAATGGTCTTGCTGGGATTAAAGTGTTCAATGTTTCCTTTCTACTTAAAGCATCTGCGACCAAGTTAGCTTTGCCAATATGATATTGAATATCCATATCATAGTCGCTGAGTAGTTCCAACCATCTTATTTGGCGACAATTTAGTTCCTTCTGCATGAAGATTATTTTAAACTTTGATAATCTGTGAAGATCTCACATTTCACTCCATAAAGATATATAACCTCCATATCTTTAAGGCAAAAATTATTGTGGCTAGCTGTAAATCATGAACTAGATAGTTCTTTTCGTGTCTTCAATTGGCTTGAAGCGTAAGCAATGACGTGCTTGTCTTGCATGAGACACGCCCTAGTCTTCTTAATGAAGCGTCCGTGTACACCTTATAGTTCTTCCCTTCTTGAGGTAGGATCAGAACAGGTGCAGTGGCGAGGGCTTGCTTTATTCTTAGAAATGAATCTTTGCAATCTTGATTCCATAAAAATGGTGTTACCTTTTGAGTTAGTTGTGTTAATGGTTTTGCCAGTTTTGAGAATCCTTCGATAAACTTTCGGTAGTATCCTGCTAGTCCTTGAAAGCTGCGAATCTCAGTCACAATTATTAGTTGGGGCCATTCTTTCCTTTGATCTACTTTGATTCTTTCAGCATTTATTACAGGACCCAAAAATGCTACTAAGTCTAACCAAAACTCACATTTTGAGTATTTGGCAAATAATTGATGCTCCATAAGAGTTCCCAATACTATTTTCAAATGGTCCTCATGATCCTCCATTGACTTGGAATATATTAATATGTCGTTGATGAAGACTCACAAATTTGTTGAGGAAGGGCCGGAGTATTCTCTGCATTAAATCCATGAATATAAATGACGCATTTGTGAGTCCAAAGGACATGACTAAGAACTCGTAGTGTTCGAAGCGAGTTCTAAATGCAGTCTTGGAGACGTCTTCTTCATTGACTCTCATCACTACCTTAAATTGATCTTGGAGAATATTTTAGCTCCAGCCAGTTGATCAAAGAGGTCATCAATGCGAGGTAAAGGATATTTATTTTTCAGTGTTACTTTGTTGAGTTCTCTATAATCTATGCACATATGCATAAATCCGTTCTTCTTTTTCACGAAGAGTACTGGGGCTCCCAGGGGGACATGCTTTGCCTGATAAATTCTTTGCTGGTTAGCTCTTGAAGTTGTTGGTATAATTCCTGGAGCTCTTTTGGTGCCGCACAGTATGGTGATTTTGACTTGGTTGGGTTCCCATAACTAGTTCTATTAAGAACCCAATTTCTCTTACAGGTGGTAGCTCGAGTAAATCTTCAGGGAACACATCTTTAAAATCTCTAACAATGTGTGTTTTTGATAAATGCACAACTTTATTTCTTTCTCCCATCTTTGTTACTAAGTATGCGCTGCATCCTTTCTTTATCAGCTTTCTTACCTTCATCGGGTTTATTAAGGATGATAACAGGCTTTGTATTCCTGTAAATACTATTGATGTTTTACCGCTTTTGATTGTGAGCTTTTTCTTCTATCAGTTGATTATAGCATAAGGCTTGCTTAACTAATTCATTCCTAGAATAATATCAAAGTTGGTTATAGGTAAGATTACTGATATAGCCTTGAATAGTTCCTTTTTGATTGGGATATTAAAACTGTTGAATTTTTGAGCCTCCAAAACGTAGTTCAATATTAAGTGTTGCCAAAAGGGAGGATGGTAGTTTTGGTGTAGCTGCAAGTTTTGCAGAGATGTAGAAGTGACTTTCTCCCGTATCGAATAAGGTGTCACATGATATGCCATTAATGAATAAAGTGCCTAAATATTTTTAATGAACTATGAGTATTTTGTACGAGTTTTATAAGTGCAGAAGAAAATGAGAACGAGAAGAGTGGAATACCTGATATTACGTCGTTGTCTCCAAGTGCTAAGACTGGAGTGAGCATGTAAACTCTTGCGGGTGCAGGGTTACAAGGTATGGGTCCTTTCCTTTGATTGGATGCTAGTGCAGTTGGTGGCCTTGGGGTGTTGGCTAGTTCTGGGGCAGCTCCTCTTGTTTGGGCATGGAACGGGGTTACAACGGTTGTTGTGTTTGTGCCTCTTTTAATTGTCACCCCATCTATTGTTCTTTTAGATCGATATTCCCGAATTTGGTGGCCAGGCTTGCCACATAGAAAACGCCTCTTGTCGTCGTGGTAGCACTTGCCGTAGGGATGGGATCTCCAACACTCTCCTTTTCTTCCTTGACCGAGGTTCTCAGAAGTTAGCTGGAAGATTTTAGCAGGTGGATTAGGTTGTTGTCTTTTGAAAGTTCCTTAATCTTTTGTGGGATGATCCTGCATCTTTCCTTGTCCTGAGTGATTAGAAGACTTTCTATTATCTTTGTGTTCCATAATTAGTGCACATTCTAGAAGTTCAGAGAAACGAGTATGCCTAAATGGAAGCAAGCTCCAACAGGGTGTCCTTCATCTTTGACAGAAAATGGTTGCACCTTATTTTTTGTACTTATCAAGTTCTAAACGTATCTTAACATTCTTGTGAACTCGGCCTTATAGTTGGCCATAAAGTTGCTACCTTAAATCAATTTCATGAATTGTTCTCCATAATATTTTGGGAAGCTTGTGCGATGTATTTGGTTCAGGATAATTCAAAGAATGCTTTCCAACTTATATTCTCCAATTCTATGACAGTGAAATCAGTGCTAGCGACAGATTCCAACCATCGGTTAGCTTCACCCATAATGAGGTAGCGAGTCACTCGTACCGTCTTTTCATTTGGACACTCCACACTTTCTAGTGTCTTCTCTATCTATCTTAGCCAATCTTTCATAGGGCAAGTAGTCCCATGAAATATTGGTAGATTTAGTTTGATAAAAGATTGGAGAATTCCATCAAAATAATATTTTTTGGGTGACTGAACGGAGTTTAATAGGGCTGCTTTATTTTGATTAGCTAGGAGCTCTAGAACGGCTTCCATGAAGCGACCGTTGGTACTTTCTGGAACCTCCATTGATAAGCGTGCCTTGATTGGGGTTTCTGTTAGGGTGCTCATAAATCGTTCGTCCGAATCCTTATGTTTACCCAAAGGTTGAAAGCTCAAATTATATAGGTTTATGTTATCCTTCTCTCCTCCCAAAATGAATTATGATTTGACATTTATATATTATATCTCTTAAATTTACGCTTAATTCTGCTCTGATACCAACTGTGGGGACCCGATGCCAAGTTAACGGGAGCTAATCCAACACTGGTTTTGAGGTAGTCCCATAGCCGCAGAATCATATTGAGTGATTTAAAAGACATAATATGTAGGCATCAAACATAACTCATTCATTCATTAATTTAGAGATATCACAAAGTTTTGATCACAAAGATCTAAATAAAATAATAAGTTACAAACTTTAAATACACTAAAAAAATAACAAATCAGTAGGTAGCAATATCAGTACTGCTTGATCTTTAGTGTCTTTCCTCTATGATGAGCTCCTAATCTGGGCATGCTTCAAAAGTTTGGGCATTTGAATATCAGTTAGTTGTGAAATTAAGTACTGATAGATGTCAACTTTATAATTATTAAATAATAGATAAAATAATCAATAATTTGACAGGTAATAAGAAGCTATACAAATTTATCCATGCAAACCTGTTTTAATTGCATAAAAACTTTAGCATAAAAATAATTGCAGTCACAAAAATAAATATAAAATTTTAGTGTTTGATATATAGTGCAAAAATATGATTTTGTTGGGCAAATACAAAATCGAGGAAAAGAGGGGTTATATTTTGTGTTACATATCCCAACTTCCCTCTATACATACCCCCTCAAAGGCTTATCAGTATAGACTCCTTATGCCTCCCGATGTCGGATAACACGTCATATCAATTGTTTGATCAGCTAAAAAATATATCAACAGTGAATTCGTGCTACTCAGTTATCCAAATTTTTTCATATATCATTTTATGTGACTTTTAAAAATGTTTTTATCAAATTTATGTGATGCTGGGCACAAAAGCATATTAAACAAGAGTAATAAAAGACATCTGGTACCTTTCTTTAGTACATGAATCAGAAAGTCAAAAATTAAGTATTTACACGATTTTGTACTTAATAAGCAATTATTCAAAAACTTAATAGTTAAATTATTTAATAATGATAATTATTTATAAGAAAATGAATTATACTTACAAAACAAAACAATATTTTTAGTGAGTATATAAAGGGAACTAATTTTTTTTCATTCTCTCATTTTCCTTTTAAAATCATTGTTTCTATTTCTTATATAATAATAACGATATTAATAATAATATCTTTATTAGTTTTCATTATTATATAATAATAATACTAATTTTATAATATATATGTACATATTTATAATATGTAGCAGAATAATAATAGCTTTATTATTATTATTATTATTAATGATAATAATAATAATAATATTATTATATATATATATAGAAAGAAAATAATAATAATAATAATAGCATTAATTATTATTATAATATTATTATTATTAATAAAAGAGGATGAAAAGAAATGAAAAGAATGAAAAAAATTTCTTCTCTTTCTCATTTCTTATTATTGATGAAGCTTTACTAGAGGTCGGCGGGGGGAATTGGTGGTAGCCGAGAAAGAAGAAGAGGAAGTTGGGGGAGAGAGGAGTGGGAATGGAGTGGGAGGATGAAGGGGTAGGGCAGTGTATTTATAAATTTTTTTTCTCACCTCTTTCTCTTTCCTCCATTATTCCAATATGAGAAATTTGGCTTCCCTTTTTTCAATGCTTTGAGTGTACCAATTGACTTTCTTTTCCTCATTCTCTCTCATCTTTCTCTCTCCATTATTTCCAAAAAAAATAACGAAATTTGACAAATATGTGTATCCTGATGAGACGAACAGACTCGCGCCAAAATTTTTGGATTTGGAGCAATTTTTTTTTATTATTTTCTGAATATAAAAACTTCAAAAATTAATTATGGTCAATCCAGAGCTTTAACTTCGACGAAATTTTTTCTGTAGCATTTTTATAATATTCTTAATCTAACGACACCAAAATCGCTGAATTTAAACTTGTATATAATTTTCTCAGTTTACTGAATTTAAATAATTCAAAAATTAATTCAAGAGTATCTGTTATTCAGATTGCTTTTAGACTTGAGGATTACGATCACAAAAATATACTCTATTCAACGGTGTTTTCGGTTTGCCCTAATTTTGAAATCGCACGAGTTCCTGATTTTTGAGTCGAGTTTGGTCATAATTTGGATGATAACAACTTGGGTCATTACAAGAGGTGCCCTATTTCTACATTGATGTAAATGCAAACAAAGTGGACATACATGCCAAGGATGCAAATAGCAAAAGCGCAAGAATGTGGATAATAAACAACACGCAATCAAGTTGAATCAGGATATTAACTCTCATGATCTTAGCACCAACATCGGCAGAGTGGTTTGTTGATACTTTGTTGTTAGTCTAATTTGGTTATCATTATATTTGTTTTCTAAGAAATATAATATTACAGAATTGCAGTACCATCAATAAATTTGTCTTAAGGTTCCACGGCAATTTAAAATGGGATATACTTGTATGTTCTTTGACATTTTGGGCTACAGCAATTTTCATATTCAGCAAGTCTAAAGTCCAAAATGGAGTCAGCGAAGTTGCAACTAAATATGTAGCTGAAGGGCTATAAAATGTACAATTCTTGTTACAAAAATCAACTCTCTTTCAAAACAGTTATTTACAAATTTTCAAATTAAGAGATTTTATTTAGAATGTGAGGGAAAATAAGCTAACAAACATATTTCTCATCATATTAATCTGTCATTGAGCGAGAAGATATAAGATCTCTGCATTTATTTGAAGCTATGAAGATTTATTCACTTGTCGTTATCGTTAGATTCACGTGACTGTATGTCATAGCATTTTGCGTGCTTTAATCTGAAAAAAAAAAGTGGCTACAAGTTAAATATATGAAAGTTTGGATAACAATTTCCCTTAAAATTTTTGAAGAAAAGCTTAAATGTAAAAATCAAAATTGTTTCAAGAAATATCTCAATTTTCATTGTAGATCATAATGTTATTGTTAAATGTGAAATATACAGGTTCAGTCACTTCCCAGAATGATTGTTATGGATGACATAGGAAAGCAGGTATGTTTTGTTGTTTGTTTTTATTTGAGCATGGTGACTTCGTGCACCAAAATATGCAAGTTACCATTGGAGCTTTGTAAAGTACATAGCAACCTTCACCAAAATTCTTTTTTCATCTTTCTTAAATTTGTTGACATATTTTTTTTATCATAATTACTCAATAATTTAGTGTTTCATTATCCTTATAGCATTTCCAAACTGTTTTCATTCTTTATATACCTTCTTTCTCCATTCATTTGAGTAGAATATTTTTTAAAAGTGCTAAGTATTTTTTATTTAAATCTTTTTTATCTTTCAATTATGCTCCTCTTCTTGTATTCATTTTGATTATTTGACATATGCTAATGCTATTGTTCTTATATGCGTATCTTTGTTTTATTCCCCAGCCATTAAGTTTAATTATTTATCCATTTTTTAAAGTAGAGACCACTTCAGCATCTTTTTCTATAATCATTTTCTAAAAATTTCCTGCTAATTTTATCACATTCATTATAGAGTTCTCTATTTGCTACATTAGGCTTTTTTTTTTTTTCTGGATGTTTATACTGTTCAATTTTCTAAAACGCCTATATTGCAATGTACAACTTATTTTCAGCTTTTCAGACTATTTAAATTTTTGCATGGTATTTGTTTAGCACTTCTTCATCTTGATTGTCAAGCTGGTTACTACAAGAATCCTTTGTATTCATTCGTTACAAACATCCAATACCCCTAGTATGTTCCTGTGATAAAGTTGGTAGATAATCCATTAGGAGAGAGATCGAATCCACAAGTTCTCAGGCATTGTTTTTCTATACTATGGTAGTTGGTGCAGTTAATTGAATTTTCTTGATGTCAGTCAGATACAACATCATCATCATCAGCAACAACTACAAGAAGCAATTCCACTAGGTGGAGAGATTTCCTGATAGAAGAAAAACTAAAAAGCTCTTAATGTTTGTAATCGATGGTTTGTATGGCATAATCCATTAAACTCAATTTGAAGAGCATTCTGATTTTATAAGACGCTTGATCTAAAGCATTCAAATGTCTTCTTTTATTCAATTTTAAAGAAGTTTAAAGAACAATTCATCAAGACTATTAAGTCTCACAGCTTTATCACTAGGATTTATCAGGATATCATTAATTATTGTTATCGAATATCCGCTATAATGCAAAGACATTTTTATTTAATTGTGGAATATTAGAAAGGGCATTGTTATTTTTTTCTAAAGCTTCTCTTGGACTAGCTTGTGGCGACCTTACATTTATTTAAAGATTAGATGGAGAAATTTGAAGAGATACGAACATCATTGGATATTTTTTTATTTTGCAAAAGCATATAATAAAAGACTTAAAGAAATTTTTTTGTGGGGGTTAGAGCACCAAAAATAAATGGTATTTGTGTGGCCTATATTAAAATTATTAAAGGCATGTATAATGGAGCAGTTAAATGTATAGAATGCAATATGGTTTGTTTAATAACTTTTTAAAAATTGGATTGCATCAAGGTAATGTTCTTAGTTATATTTCTTTGTATTAATTGCAAGTGTTTTTATTGAATACGTGGAAGTATTATTTTTATTGGTTAAACTAGAGAATAGGTTAAAGAATAACTTGACTTGATGAGAACTACTTTAGGATCTTATGAATTCCTTTTAAATAGACCCACAAAGGCATATATGGCCGTAAGTTTAACCATAAATATTATTATAATAATAAGGAGATACCAATTGATCATGCTGTCAAGAAGAGTAAGAGGTTCAAATATCATCAATCATACAAATTGTGACAAAATAGAGGGTGAAGTGAATTAAAAAGATCCAAGCTAGTTGGGTCGGATAATTTAGAGGAGTTCTTTTGAGGTGTATGTGGAAAAATTATGCATAAAGGAAAGTTTTATAAAACATATATAAGATCATTTTGGGCAACAAAGCAAAAGCATGCTAGTAAAATAAGTGCTATGCAGATGAGGATGCCAAGGTGAATGATTTAATTTTCATAGAAGAATATGATGGGATATGAGTTCATTTGTAGCAATGTTGGAATGGCTTCAGTTTAAGATATTGTTAGATTAGGAAAAGCATGGCAAAAAGATATTATAATGAATCTTAAATATTTGAAATAGTTAGGGGTTGTTTTTAATTGTGTACAATGGAGACAAATGATTCATATAGCCAACCCTATTTTGTGGGACTAAGACTTGGTGTTAATGCTCTTTGGCTAGTTTGATAAATTTTAACTGTAGTATCTTTTAAGTTATTACCATTTTTTATTGCAGTTTATAGTTTTTTGCTCCTTGGAGTTTTAAATCTCTGAACATCATTTTCTACCAGTCTTAAATGCTTATGTAATTCTATTATCATTGAGCTCTAACTATTTGTTGTCAAATTAAGTTGAATCTTATTTGAATTATCATATGTTTGTGGGCTTAGACGTAATATCATGTATTATAATTATCCCACAAAGAGCAACCATAGCACTATGACTGTTGTTACAAGACAGAAAATCCTAACAAGAGTCTATGCATCTAATCGAGTTTAGGCACAAAACACAGCAGGAAGTAGAAACTAAGTAAACATTATTTATAAGATTTAACTATATTTTTCTCTTACATCATGCATAATCTCAGTACATGGTTGCTCGTATGTCACTCAACTGGCCAAAAATGTAAAAATAAATAAATAAAAAGAAACATGCTCCACCGTCTGTCACTAAGGTGTACACACACTTAACTACTTAGGGCTTTCCTTTTCCTGCAACATCGCTTATACCTGTACTTATAGTATCCTACAAGCATGGGTGAGCAAAAGAACAACATATACTAATAGCTATCAACATCTAACCCATGGAAAAGAACTAATATACTATACTTAGCAGAAAAATAAAAGTACATTGGAATATTCCATTGTCGTATTCTCAACTACGCCTAGGTGCTAATTAGGCCTCTGCAAATTTTCATTGCGTTCAGGAAGCACATAGTTTTGGGTCCCTAGTACAATTTCTTAAAGAATCATTTCATAGAAATTCAACAATTTTTACATTGGCTATTAACTACTTAATGCAACCATACTCTATTTTCATCCGGAATTTGGGACCTAGCAGCAGTGGTATTAATGGGTCAAGAATTCCATCACATTTAATTTTTGTTTTTCAATTTTAGTTAATATTTAGATACTTTTCACATATTTTTATTATGTGTAGTAGTAGTTTAATTTAATTTTACTCCTTATTTTCTCTCCTATTTTTTCCTTGCGAAGGAGGCTAAAAATTGGTTGGCTAGTTTAATAATCTGTCGAGTTTTTGAAGTGAAATTGAGGGCTTTTCTCCAAGAGCAACCCAGTGGAGCTTTTGGGATGCCCACCTTCCTCGTGGTGCTGTACATTATACATCAGAGGCAAAAGAATTGTCACCTTTTTTAAATTAAGTGATGTACAAAGACAAACAGATCCTCCTTTCCAATCTTTTATTAGGGATAGAATGTTAAATACATTGGTTTTAACTGCTTGAAGTGGCAGTTGCATGCATAAAGGACTTCATACTTAGAACTTCTGTTAGTTAAGAAGACATCTCTTATAATAAGATTCATGTAATTTTCTGATTCAGGTAAAATATTCTCTCGAAGCTGCAAGTCTGGCTGTGAATAATGCATCTTTAGGCATATATGATGCTTCGGCAGGTGATTGAAAGAGGGAATATATCTTTCTTTGCGTTTAAAATGTAGGTCATAAAAATGGCTATTTTGCGGATTCCTTTAATTAACGCTTTTTTGTTTTATAGCGTCCTCTCTTCAAGCAAGATCTTTAGCCGAAGACGCATTCTTCCATCCGTCCATCATGTTGATTAGTTATTCTTCGCTTGAGCATTATTTTGCCATATATATGGTAATTTATTCCCTCATTTAGATTATTTTAAAGATAAAAAGCCTCTACTGCTGCTGGCTGTATGCCACGAGGAAAATTATTTCCATGTGGCACACATCAAACACTATGGAAACTTTGTGTCATATTATTACTCAATACAGGTATGTAAACATGCTAAGCTTGGGTGAGCTTAACCTATGTTTGTGTTCGATTCATTTGGTTTGAGCTCGGTTTAATCTCATTTACGTTGAGCTAAACTAAAAGTCAAATATACCTTACTATTTTTAGCCATTGTTGAGCTGAGCATGGATTCATACTTTAATATTGTATAGGATTTTAAATAAATATTATTCATGTTTCAAATATGAATTTTTTATATATGTAGACCCCAAATTTTAAATAATACGTAACCATCACACAAAGTTTAATATTTACAAAATAAGTATATTCATTTCTATATTGCCAGAGTGCACGACACCTAACGTCTACTTATAATTGCAAGTATTTTATGAAGTGAAATGATTGTTCTTTATTTTAAGTATTAAAAGTTTGGATGATGGGTATGTATTATTTGAAGGTTTTAGTGCTATGCATGTGAAGACTAATGGTTACATATTTAAATTAGCAAACAAGTAATTTTATAAATTTATGATCGCCCATTATCCAGCAAAACACAATCGAACATGGCAGCGCTTATTTTTGAATCGATAGGGAATTGAGCTTCAAATGCATGTTCAAGCTCGGTTCGCTATCTTATTGATGGAGTCGAACCAAGCTTTTTAACAAGCCGAACATGAGCTGTTTAAGAACCTGTTTTTTCGACAGCCCTGGCCATATATATAATAAAATGTAAAACAAAAATTTACTTTATGAATTGGTGTTGGGGTTAAACATTTCTCTACTAAAATTGGAGTAAAGCTTTTGTTCATTAATTGTGCTTGCTTTGTAGCCATTCTTTGCCCCTGTGTTACTGCACTTGATCCTGGCAGCTGTAAAAGAAATAAAACGCTATAGGACGGAGCGGGCCAAGTATCTGGCGTTCACTGCTGAGCACGCCAACAACTCCTAGTTTTACTCTCTGCCCAGGTCACAGTTTTTTTTTTCACTTTTCAAGTCAAACGGATTCGTAGCCTTCTCTTTCTTTCTTTTTTTCTATTTTTTTTTCTATTTTTTTTTTCTTAACGTGCTACTTTCCTTCATAATTCTCGAAGCTGTTTAAGCTAACTGATACTGTTGCTATAATTTTATTTGTGCTACAGTGCAGTTTATACTCATTAATTTGAATTATGTTATTATTCCAATTTAAATTGAAATTTATTTTTTTAGCGTATTTAACTTAAATGAAAGTGAATGCTATCATCAGTTGTTCAACTTTGGACACATGGCTTAGCATTGGAAGGCTACGCATGTTCTCATCCCAAAGGAAAGCACCCCTCCTCTCTGAAGAAGATTCATCCGATTAGCTGGTGTAGTATTGTTTATGAGATTATTATTGCCCAGATCCTTGTTAAAAGGCTGAAAGGACCATCCTATGCTCATTGCTAAGGAACAAATAAGTTTTATTCTAGGTTGTGATATTCAATACACTTGTTTTAATGCTCATGAGATCATTTCTAGGTTTCAATATTTCATCCTAAAAGCTCGTATTCATGGTTTTAAAAGTGTATTTAGAATAAGCTTACGACATAATAGAATGGAATTTATGGAATTTCTTGAATTTAGTTTCTTACAAACGTGGTTTTCCTCAGCTTGTGTCACAAGTCTTCCATATGACATCTTGGTTAATTGTGAAAGGCTCTCTTGGATATGTCCGTTGGGGTATTAGACTAGGTGCCCTTTTTTCACAATTTTTTATTTCGTGTTCTTGCTCTTTTATCTCTTGCCATTTACAGTCGAATCTGCCTAGGGAAGCCTTTGGCTATTCGATTGGATCATCACGGATCTGTATATGGAAGATTTCATATTTTTTGTTCTAGCTTATTCTACCTTTTCAGCTAGATTTTTGATGAGAGTGCTTGATGTTTATAGTGATTGGACAGTTCAATTTGTTAGTCCTTCCAAGTCTCAAGCCCTTTCTAGTATAAAGATCCCACCTTACAGACAAGGGCATCTTGTGGGATGCTTTAAGAAGTGGAAAATTATGTGAAAACCTCTAAGAAATGACATCTTGGAAAGTAGGATTTTGTGCATATCATCAATAAATCTTAAATCATGTTAGTTCTTGTGATACTTGTGCTCTTTATGTTTGGGCGGGTTTGTATCATCAATACGTGTAACGACCCAATGTTATTACTTTGTAAGTTATGTCAAAATCTCGACTTTAGTATCAGGATTTCAGGGAACTTTAATTTAGGGCAAGCAAAAATATCTTTAGATAAGAATAAATTTTAGATCAACGTACTCAAATTTGAGAGAAATTTGGATAATATAAATTTTTGCTTTATTTTTCTGAGTTTTTTTTAAATTTAATAAATCAAGAACATCAAAGTACGTGTCCGAATTCATTGTTTTTGTGTCATTATGTTAAGAATATTATTTAAAGGATGTTTGTGAAGTTTTATAAATTTCGGAGCATCGGTTTAATCTCAATTAATTTTAAAAATTTTAAATTTCAGAAATTAATTAAAAATAAATTATTGCTCTAAATCGAAATTTTTCGGTGCGAGGGTGTTCGTTACATCGTAATACACATTGGTGTCAAGTTTCGTTATTTTCAAACGTCAAACGGCGGAAAAATGCGAAAAATTTAATTTCAACTAATTTTTAAAAATTTCTTAAGGAATCCACCCACCCCCCCCCCCCCCCCCCCCCCCCCCCCCCCACACACACACACACACCCTCACCTTCCCCACACACTAGTCAGCCCCCTCTCCCTACTGCCAGCCTCTCTCCCAGCCAGCCACCAGCTCCGGCAATCACCCCGACCACCCCATTCCGGCCCTCCAAAGCAGTCAACTATCTCCTCTATGGCCTCCCACTTTGGCAATCCCTTCGGTTTCCGGCTTCCTTCAGCTACGTCCGGTTTCTCTCCATTTTCTGGCAACTCTAATCAAGGCAAGAGAAGGAAAAGAGGAGGAAATTAAGAAAAAGATAAAGGAAGGAAATAGAGGAGGAATTTTGCTAATATTATTATTTAATATTTCTTATTATACAAATATTTGTCATACACATTATTATTGTTCTCATTAATTAATAATGAGAATAGTACAAATATTATAAAGTGACTATTATTTCTATTTAGATACTTTTCATTCTAATATTTTATTATTATTATTATTTTATACGATTTAATTTTAGTCATTTTTATTCTGTCTTTTATTTTCATATATTATTATTATTTTCATTAAATGAAAATAAGAATAATACTAACTTAATGTAAAAGTGAAAGAAAACAGAATAGAAAAGAAGATAATAATTACTCCTAAGAATATTAGCTAAAAATTAATTTAAAATATCCAAATTTAATTCAAAATCGAACTATTAAATTTTGGGTCTTAAAGAATAAAGGTATCGAGTATATAACATGTATTACTTTTATTTAAAATATTGTTGTTTAGCTTCACTTCTTCGCTTTGAGTCAAATTCGTATTGAAGTTTGGTTGGTTGTTCGGAACCAACGTGATAACATTCGTGGATTACTGGAAAATGATGTCAGTAACATTCGTGGGTTACTGGAAAAATAATATCAGTGACATTCGTGGTTGGTTATTGAAAAAAAGACATCAAGTAACCAACATTTTATTTGTGGTTGTTACTGAAAAAAATGATATTAGTAACAATCGTAGTTGATTATTAGAAAAAAGATATCAAGTAATCAGTATCATTTTATTCATGGTTGTTGCTGGAAAAATGATAATATTCGTGATTGGTTATTGGAAAAAAAGACATCAAGTAACCAAAATCGCTGTGACAATACTTGTTATAGGAAAATTTTATTTAGTTTGTGATATTTCCTTATTCTTCGTACATTTTGTTACATCCTTATTTATGCTATCGCATCTCTGCTTTTATAAAAATATAATATTATTTTGTTTACTCTGGTATTTATAGTATTCTCTAATTACTGGGAATGTCAATCTCGATATTATTTTCTGTATAATACCAGGTCATGTACTTCTAGAGAAGTTTGAACAAGAACTTTAAAACTTAAATTATCATTTGGCCAATGGATCGATGTTGTTACTTTAACTTTTATTTATTTTTTTATTCTCTTTATTTAAAAAAAGTTGAACAATGTTCATAATGTACGATGAAGGTTTTTATAATATGTAATTTGGAAATGGATGAGAAATATCTTTGGCTGTTGTATGTATATTTCTTTTTCTCTTAAACTCCTCAATATGATCTTGCGGTATGTGAACACCTGAATGCTGGGATATTTTCCGCTGAGCCGGCATCGGGTCATCACAATACGATTCTTGCTATTCCCTCCCATTTATTATATGATGCATTCACTCATTTTAGACTTGGGGTGGAAAATTATATGAAATTTTTCATGGTGTAGCTCTGATTCCTAAATGTTTGCAGTGTGAAACAAGTGAACACTTACCTTCGTATTTGGTTATGCCCTCTAGTTGATTGACACCCCTAAATTTCATCTATTATAATTTCTTTTGGGTGCAACTTGTGTTTCCCAAGTACCTTGCTTGAGGCCACTGCTTTGAAATAATAAAGTGACTCTAGTGTGGAAATGTTGGCTAAAAGTTGGTGTTTTGTTGATATGCACACTTGATATGGAGAATTGGTAATGGTGAGATGATGATTTAATTGTGGATAATTGAACATACTGTGATGGTTAGTCCTTGTATTTTTTGTGTATTGATTTTTATTCCGTAAAAGGGTTTCACCTCGGGATATTATATGAAAGATGCTAGTTCAATGAGTGGGTTTGATGTCATTTTGAAGTTCAATCACATTGGTTGATTTACATCTATTTGCCTATAAGAATTGGGCTTGCAGCTCACCCCACGAAGCTTTTTGGTCATGTTTGGAACCGTGGCTTAGGGCTCAAGGACTTTGTTTTGGAACTAATCAAGCTTATCACCAAGGACTAGCTGAAAGTTTTCTTGTATTTGAAACTAGAAGGAAACTGAGAATCAAGTTCATTTTGTTTTCAAATGTCACCAAGGTTATTGCAAATACCCTTTGTAAATGGAGGCTTCTAATTTGCACATCTTCTTTGGAGGGCTTTTTGGAGATATGTTGTGGAGAGACAAGAAAAGGAAGGCTATGGTTATTCATGCTTGAATTTATTGTATGTTTTATCGTTCATGGAGATGTTAGCTCATAGTAGATCTTATCAGACCCCAACTATTTATGTTAGCTATATATTATCTCTTATCGTTAATGTGTTTCATCTTTGATGGGACCCCAGGACATTTTGGCTCTCTTGGGCCGAAGTAACACTTCTTTTTTGTGGTGAACCGCTGATGAATCAAAGCAAAATTTGATGGTTTGCTTTTTGTGCAAGAGTATCCCTTGTTGTGGTATTCATTAAACATGGTAAAGGCAGTGATGTTTGACCCAAGCCTCTTCATCTTTTGAAGTTGAAAGAAAGTAAAGCTAAAACTTATTGAAATCGTTGTTGAGCCTTTGATGCATTCGTTAGATGACATAATTATTATGTGGTCCCGTACCCTCCGCGGTCATGCTAATACTGATATTAACATAATCACGATGAGAACGGTCTCCAACTATGGCAAATCTCTAATTTAAGTAGAGTCAGGTATGACCCAACTCGCCTTGAACCGAAGACTTGTCACCTAAAACTGAGAACATTCATCAACATATCAAAGTAGCAGAAATAGAAAACAGTAGAATATAACATCCACATCATAGCATAGTATAAAAAGGGGTAAATGCAGTAGTAACTCAGCTCAAATGCAGAAAGTAAATACATCTAGGTTAAGAAATTATTAAAGACTGAGTATTCTAATGAAAAGAAATAGCTCTCATCTTCATAGCAGAAAATTAAATCTAACTAAGCTGCAACAGGAAGACCCTCATCCTGTCCAAGCTCCTCTCCAGAAGAACCACCAACGAACAGCTCCGAATCTGACATTTGTCGATATCGCAAATGTCAGGGACCCAACTAATAAAAGAAAAAGGTTACTGTTAGACAAATTATCTAAGTACATTTTAGACTGATTAAGTGAATTGAATATTTAAAGATATTACATTATTACTTTAGGTATGCAAGTAAATTAAGGTGCAATAAGCTACAATGAACATGATAATTATAATTAACACATTATAACCAACAAGCGGAATATGTAGAATAACATACCATAAATGAAGCTGAACAAGGTAGGGCTAAAAGTATAAATAACTGCAATTGCTAAAAGTAAACTCATCATAATATAAATATGATCACATAAATACATGCTAGTTACTTAAAAGAACAATTATACTGGAACATATGGAATTGTATATATATGTATATATGTATATATATATATATATATATATATATATATATATATATTTATTTATTTATTTATTTATTTTTTTATTTAAAATTAGCATCCTGAACATGCAAGTACTGAATAAATGCTGAACTAAAGTAATGAATTGAAATAATGATAAAAGTATGTAGAAAATTGTAAAGTAAAAGTCATTGAAGCATGTGGTAAAGCAAGTCAAAGCACTGAAAATGAACTGAAAGTAAAAACATGCCTAAACATAGTACTGCTATAACATAATTAGGTCATACAGGACCTATGAACAAAAAGTTCAACATGTATTCATCCTAGGCATCATCAGAGCTATGTCCGAGTTGAACTTATAGAATAATACATGTATCCATCCTAGCCAAGCACAGGGCTAGGTCCGAGTCTATTCTATAACATAATTGATATTGAGGAGGCAGACTAAGTTAGAACACACTCTATTGAACTGAATGGATTGAATAATGCTTATGTGGTTCAAATACTAACATAGGATACATCATCAATATCTTGAGTTCACCTATTATGTCCAAGTGAAAATGCTCAATATACAAGGTGTGCAGAGCAACAATAGTCAAAGTAAGCAAGAGACTCAACTAGCTCATGTGATATCCGTTGTTCTCTAATTTAATTCGTTTTAACTATTCTGAGAAGATACAAGTTTAGGATATTCAATATCCAGCTATCAAGTATAATTCCAGATTCACGACATTAATGTTAACATTAAAACTTAACAAGTCCTAATTCATAATCAGATGACGACTATAAAGGATTAAAGTAAATAATTCCATGACTTAATTTAATGTATTCATAACACTTAACCCAAATTTTGAGCATACTAATTAAGATTAGAGATTCTATACTTAAACTCTATACTTGGGGTTCAAATCCTGAATTCAAGGTACTATCTAAAACAAGGATCTATAGTTCACACTCTGTAACAATCTTAGGTTGTTATTCTGCTAAATTATAGCCTTAGTCATTATTTTTTATTCCATTGTTTTTCAGAACACCAAATAAATTCTAACCAAAAAATTTGAAGTTCATAGGACTTCTCTAAGTCCAAAATAATATTTTGATCAATTTAGATGCCCTAACTTAGACTCAAAATATTTTGATCTCAAAATTAAATTTTGATTGCATTTTTGAATTCCTCACCCCCAAATTAGCTAAGGGTGAAAGTTTGGTGCAATTTGGAATTCATTGGGCCATAATTCAATTTAAATTAAAATGGTCCAATTTCACATAATGGATTCTAACATTTCATAATTGCATAATTACCCATTAAACCGAATTAACGGCTGGTATCCGCTGTGCGAACCGCGGGTGATCCGCTGCGGAGCCTCGAATCTAACCATCACGCCTTTTGATCAGCGGTCGAGATGCGATCCCGCGGAACCTTGAATCGACCATTGGATCTGCCCGACAGATCCTACAGCCCGGGTCGCTCCCGCGATCGGCCGTTAGGATCCGAGCGATTCGAGCCGTTTCGCCATATGATCGATAAATCAGACGACATTCGAAGGTCTCGGCACTGTGGACCTTCGTCTTCCTCTCGCTCTCGCACCCGACAGGAAGAATCCCCGTACTGCCAGCTGCCGGCCTTGTCCCCCACTCGCTCCTCCAGCTCAGTAAGTCGTTGCTGATCCTCCCATAACGGCTAGGTAACTGTGGTGCCCCGTACCCTTAATCCGCCAAAGGATTAGGTTAAAGGTGGGGTGTCACTCTGGCTAATCCCTCACTTACCATTGGATTAGGATAGACATCACAATCCATCTGATTAGGAAAGGATTAACACAGAATCAATCTAACAGTCACAAAATAAGTAAACGTACAGAGTGCGGAAGCGATTTTAGGAAATGTAAATCATCCAAGCATCACAGTATAAATATCAAAATAGAACTCAGAATATATAAGCATACAATCCAAATACACAGTCAATGGTACCTGTATCATTACATCATTTAAAATGTTTAAATAAAAATAGAATGTAAACCACTCATCCTCACTCGAAGTATAAAGGAACTAGATGACAGCTTCTTCCACGGGCTCCTTCTCTTGGTATGGCTCCACTCCTAACTCCTGCTCGTCTAACTGAACGGAGTCTGCCATTGTCGGTTTCACAATGTAGGGCCCCAACCAAAAAGAGAAAAATTTGGTTAGACAATTGTCTAAGTACATTTTAAACTAATGAATTATTATATGTGTTAATTAATATCACCATTTTACAACATCTAAGCAACATATATATATATATATATATATATATATATATATATATATATATATATATATATATATATATATAAAGGAGCAGCAAGCAGTACCAAAGAAAAGGGAAAGCTATAAACCATCATTTATAACTTCAGCAAGGGAAAGGAAAGAGGCTGAGACATGCCTCGCATACAACTAAACAAAGAAGGGCATATAAATATATATAACTAAACAAGTGCTGTAAGAAAAATTCTACATCATAAACATGCTGGTGATCAAACGAGATATGCCAATTAAAATAAACAACTCAGCAGTGGTACATATAAATAGCAGCAAGGTTCTAACATCCTAAATATATATAAAAATAGTACAAGAAAATAGCTGACAGAATAGAATACTGAAAAGTAAACAATAACAACTGCATATAAAGCCATATGTGCATCGACTGCCATACAGAAGAGAGCTACTCTAGCCCATCGAATATCAAAGAAGCTTAGCATCATCACTGCTAAGTCATAAAGCTGTGTACCCCTAGCGACATAAGGAGGCTAGGCAAATAAGCACACAAAGCAAGCAAATGGCCTTAGCACCAGAACGGTTAAGGCCCAACTGTATGCCCCTAGCGACATAAGGAGGCTAGTAAACTAAGCATACAAGGCAACCTTAACACCAGTACGGCTAAGGCACCAACGGTGTACCCCTAGCGACATAAGAAGGCTAGTAAACTAGGCACACAACAAAATAGGTCCTTCCCCTAGCGACATAAGGAGGCTAGGCAATAAGGAAATATCTGAGAGGTAGTTCATATAATCATCTTCTTTTCGTTAATCACTTTAATATTTTCACAAGGAATCTAAGGAGTCTTCATATTTTCCTAACATTTTATTCATGCATCAAATGTCTTATATGATATGCTCAAGAAATATGGCACAAAAATACAAGGAACGCGTAAGCAACAAAGTATCATTAGAAGCAAGGGACTCTACTAAACATGGTGATATCATTTGTTTTCTACTTAACCTTCCAACTATTCCAAGTTACACAAGTTCAGGATCACCGTTTTCCTACTATCGAGTGTAACTCAGAAATTCATCCTTATAAGTTAAAAAGGATTAGAACTGATCAGGTTTTAATCTAGATCAATCAGATAGACGACTATGAGTTAAATAAATGAATCATACGTCCTAATTTTCTGAATTTAGATGTTCTAACTAAGATCTGATCAAGATCTTCTACACCTATGGATTATGGATTAAACACTATGAGATTTAGGTTTAATCACATAATCCAAAGTGGTTAAAACTTAAGTTCTATGTTTTATTCTATTAGTGATCTAATAGTTATGGCAAACTCTATTAAGTAATCAAACTTAATAGAATGAATCTCTTACCTTAAATCTAGAGTTAAAAGATAAAATAATCAGAATGAGTTCTAAAATAAAAGAAAGTCTAGAAACTAATAAAACTAAGGTTTCACCCATTGGGTAACCCATTTACCCAATGAATGAACTCTAGCCTATGATCTAGTCCTAGTCTCAGGAAAAGTCCTTAAGTTGCAATGCTTAAGACTTAGCAGAAATTATTGGAATCTGACTAAAGGGTTAATTTCACTCACTTGATTGATACTAAGAAGATTATAACATTAGTTTTAGTATTTTGGAATGTTAACTAAAGGGTAGATGCACTTAACCCAATCTTAGGGCAAAATGACTATTTTGCCCCTACTTTAAGGGTCAAAAAGTCAACTTTTGACTTAGGGGTCAGAATTGAATTCTCTTTATTCCAATTGATTCCTTACTGTCTAACTTGAAGATAGACAGTAAATATGTCCAACCTGGACGAGAAACGGGTCCTACATATTCAAATTAAGGTTTTTGACTTAAGGGCATTTAAGAAATTTTCACTCTACTAGAAACTAAGTTTCTATGCAGTTTATGGAAGGTTATTATTCAAGGATTCCATAAAGTCCAAGAACACTGTATTCTGAGGTCGATTGACTAAGTTATGAACGTTCTAAGTCTGGAGGGCAATTTGGTAAATTCGAGTCGGTTAACGGGTGACAAAAACCGAACTTTTCCGTTTGAAGTCCAATTTCAATAAACTCAGTTTCAATAGCTTTCCTATAATGTAGTGAGTATGTTGGTAGGGAGTAGACCCAATTTGGATCTCAAATGGTCAAGATATGACCTAACTAAGGTTGGGAGTAATTTGGTCATTTACCTAAATTTCTAGGGTTCAGAACCTAAATGTTATTTCAGTTTATTGGTGATATCAAAATTCTAAACTAGTTAGCATTTTGAATTTTTGAATTTGGAGTTGATTTGATAAAATTATGGCCATTTGAATTCCAAGGGCAATTTGGTCATTTTTCACTAAAGTCAACTCTAAGTTCTAGGGTTGACTTTTTGTCCTGAAGTCCGAATGGGAAAACTAATACTACTACGGTGATGGGGCCGCTCTCCTAAGCATTTTAAGACCCATATTGATTATGTTTTGATAACCGGGTTAAAAGTTATGAGGCTCTAAATATGTCCTAAAATGTTACCTAGTTATACGTAATCCGAAATAAATTTTTACATTACATTATTTGATTTCTTACATTTTTCTGAGTGTTTTAAGACCTATATTGGCTATATTTAGATCATCCTATAAAAAGTTATTAAACTTTTAAGATTTACTATTCAAAAATATAATTTGTATTATTTTACTATTCCTTCTTATAGTTTAGATTATACTTTCTTATATTTAATAATTAATTAATTAATCTGTAATTAATTAATTAATTATTATTTAATCTATTATAATATTATTATTATTACTATTTATTTGTGATTAGTGGTAATTATAACACTGTTTAATTTAATAAGTTAATTGTTTAACATTATTTGATTAAAGTTAGGATTTATTTATATTACTATTAATAATTAGTTCTAATCATATTTAATTATCCTAATTAAGCCACTATATTAATCCTAAATTAATTAGATCCTAATCTGACTTGACTAGTGTTAAAACTAATTAATCTATTGTTTAGTACTAATTATTATCAATTAGTGTTTTAAATTAAGCTAATGCCTCTATTTTATTAAAACTATATACGTTCATATATATATATATATATTTGTATAGTTATAAATATCTATGTATATATAATTATATATATATATATATATATAATAATAATTATTATTATTATTTTATCTTCTGCAGGTCATTGATGGCTGCGGTACCCTCCACGGACACGTGGCGGCCTCTTAGAGGCGCGGCAGAGCCGCGGGTCCCACGAGCGGAGCTTGGCAGGCGAGGACGGGACCCGCCTGCACACGCGGACTCCCGCGATTCGCAGCGGGGTTGCGCTGTGGGCCCGGGCGCTGGCGCCAGAGGGGCCCACCTTACGGGGGAACAACGCGTGGCTAGCCCACGCGTCACGGGCCGGACCGCATCGATTCGTTGGATCGACCGCTTGGGCCCGGCGGGTCAGATCCATACGATCCGATGGTTTAGATCTTTATGATCCGACGGATCAGATCTGGTGAGGGTAGACGGCTCGGATCGCAGGGCGGTCCGTCTTCCTCGAGGGTTCGCGCGAGGCGAACCCTAGGTTCGCGATGGTGAACCCCGTCGAGACCCGAGTCGAAATTGGACGGGATCGAGCCACGGATACCGGTAATCGAATGATTGCAAGATTGATTAAGCGAAATCGAACGAAGAATTAAGGGAGGAGAGGTACCTGGGTTGGACGGCGAGGGGTATAGGGCTCGGGCTTGGCTCGAGTGTCAGATCGGGTCATTTCGGGCAAATGCCGGTCCCGAGCGCCCAGGAGGGTCCTTATGGACTCTCGGGCGGAGTCGGCAAGGCCCCCGGGCGTCGGCAGTGGAGCCGCGTGGAGGGCTAGGGTTTGCGGATGGGGACGAGAGCGTGAGAGCCGTCCGATCCTCGATCGGACGGCTCGGATCAGCCGTCTGATCGAGACGGCAGATCCTCTAACGGCGTGATGGGGACGGACGGCGCCGTTTGGAAGAATAAAATAATATTATTATTTAAAATAAATTAATTAATTCATTCTTATTTTAAATATTTAAATTGATTTCAGAAAATCTCTAATATTCACCCCTAGCTATTTGAGGGGTGAGGATCGCAACGGCGAGGTCAGATTTTCGATCCAATGGGTATTTTGATTCCACGATTTTTGGGCATTTAAATATTATTAAAATATTTGTTGAATTTTCGACGACTTCCGATTGACATGAAAACTTCACCCCTAGCTTTTTGGGGTCAACGAGCGCAATGGCGAAGTCTATTTTTCAATCCGAGGTCAATTTAAATAGGTCAAATTTTAGGGTTTTCAAAATTTCTAGAAATCAGGATTCGATCTATTTGACTCCTGATTTGGACTAGGTCTTAGAGGTTGACTCCAATTGACCTAATTAGCACTTATAATTAGTCTTAAGACTAAGATTAGTCCTAATCGACTAAAGTAACAACCTGGGTTGTTACAGTAACCCATTCGGGCCCCGTGGCCCGGCCGAGCTCGAAATAGAATTTCGAGAGCTCGGCCATGGCTCGATCCATCCGAGCCTCGACAGCCCAATTCACCCCTCTAGAAGCTTCCCTAGGCTCGTCTGAGGCTATAAATAGCCTTCGAAATCCTTCCCTCTGCCCCTTTGCTGCTCAATTGCCCTCGATTCTTCTCTGCGTCTTTCCGCCATTGCCGTCTGTCCGAGCTCGAGTAGGCGATCCAGAAGCTTCTGAACCGCTGATAGTAGGCTCTCCTGGTGTTCAGGATCCTTTGAAGTGCCTGGGAGCTCAGCAAAGGCCAGCCGGAGCCCCAATCAACCATCCCGAGCTTCCCCGATAGTCCAGGTATCCCAGTTGATGGTTTCAAGCCAATGAACCTCTCCCCTCTTGATTCGAATTCATGCGCATTATCATTTCGAACTCAATGTAAGTGAAGCTAGGACACAGGTTAGCCTCAATCGATCGATACGATCGATCGGGCCTAGTCAATTAAGGATTGTCTCGATCGAGTAAGGACCCGATGATCCAGTCCATCCCAGACCCTCAGACCAGAGGGCTTCGATCCGCCTCACCTCCCTGATGGTTTAGGGATCGAGCCCGGGGTCTGGCGTGGCCTCTGTGGGGAGAACTGTCTCCCCACAGTAGCTCCATTAAAGGAGCTCTCGGGTGAGTAAGGTCCGACCGATCCAGACCATCTCACATGGGGCTTCGAGTCCCAGTCGACGCGTCTGACCACGGGGATCGAGTAGCGATCCATTTTTGGTCGTGCGTGGTCGGGATGGGTCGGAATTTGACGATTAGGGTTCCCCTAATCGGCCCTCTCTGTCGGGACGAAGGGCAGGGACGAAGACCTTGTGCGGGTCGGGCAGCCCGTGACCCGCACGGTGTGACAGTCCCGGGTCTTCGGGCCCCGGTCGACCCGCGCAGTTTGGCTAATGGGTCGAGCCCGTTATGATTAAATTCGAATAATTAGAATTATTTTTCTTAAGGAAAATAATTCAATTATTTAAATCATAAGAAATTGATTAAATAAAAATACACAATGTACTAATTGAATAACTTTTAATCCATTGGTCCAAATCTTATGATATCATATATGAAAATGATTAGAAAATCATCAGGAATCTGAATATAAAATAAAATGTCACATCTGATGGTTAGATTTTTCATTATTGCCTAATTATATCATAACTTAATTAGGTTGATTTAGCAATTATATTTAACCAAATTGCATGATTAGGGTGCCTTTAGTTTACTTATAATGAGTAGAATGCATGTGCTAAGGGATTTATTTTTCTGAGTTCTGTATTTCAAGTTATGTCTTAATGTTATTAAAGCATGATTAGTGAAAAATTAGGGTTTATACTTATTGAATATTAGCAAACTTAGGCTCTGATTAATTATATTATTGAATAGAACTTGTATGCCAAATTGCAACTAGTTTTGATGGCTGGATTTGTAATTAAGTGCTAATCCATTTGAATGGATCTAGAGTTTGATTAGCACTAATTACTTTATATTTTTATGAAATTTTCTATTATTATACTTCATAACAGTAGGTTAAATATATTAGAAATCATACATATGGATCTACAATGCATAACTTGAATAAACCAACAATTGGAGATCTTAACTTCCTTAATTAATAGGAGGTCTTAAGACTTTGATCAAGCTATTAAGACTTGATCTAGGTCTGAGATTTGCCACCAATAACACACTCTTAACTCACTGATTTGACATTGATCATTAATCAAATACATGATCTTGATTGAATAAGAATAGGGGTCAAATTCTAATATATTTAATTAAGGTCCAAACCCTTAAGAATTTTAACTAAAGTAGTTTGATTATAAGACAATTAACTTGACATTTCTCCAATGACACATTTGATTTTATATTGACCCTAAACATTTGAATTAAACTTGATAAGGTTATAAAAGCTATATGATTGCCTAAATCTAAATCAAATCTTTAGATCCTTGATTTTCTCCTAAAATAAGATCATTAGCATAAGAAGATTAATAAAGTCATATCGATTGAATAAGTGACCTATAACTTAAGCAATATCCTTGATTTAAATCCCATAATCTTAGATTGAGTTGTGATCAGATGACTTAATCATCTGATTTGATCATTCTAAACCTAACTAGGAAATAGAATCTAAAAGATTAATACTGGAATTTAGAATGGAAGATCTTAAGCATCTTTCCATAAGATCGTCTTGAAACATTTTAAAGGACCTAAATTACATATACTTTGAGGTAGGAGAGCTTGTATGTCTCATTGAGGTAGAAGCTTAGATAATCCCTTAACCTTAGAAATTGATCTTAACCCCGCGTGGTAGGAATCACTTAAGACATTAGAATGATACTTCTCCTTGTGGTATAATCCATGTTGAGTGATCTTTGATCACAATTTTGTGAAAACTTGTATATGACTGACCTATTTAGTATAGGCCTTTATAGTCTTGATCATTCCTTGATTTATTAAGTAGACTTGTTTGAACCCTGATTATTGGACGGTGTAGTATAGTATGCCCATATCACTAGTTCTCTAGTAGTATTCGGGATTGGTTGATTCACTCTAATGAGAACTTATGAGTAGGTTCTATCCTGCGGGATTAGATGAATATAGTCCCATTAGAATAAATCATTCAACCCTAAGAGTGTATTGAACGGGTATTCATTCCTTAGTTTGATTGAAATACAAATTGCCAACGGCGCAATGCCTCCTAGCGAAGACCGCTTCAATAGGTGTGGCTCAAACAAACTAAGTAATGAGATTCACCTTCTTTAAGACACTAAGTATGGTGGTGAGTAAGTGATGAAAATCACTTTTCTTGCAAATATGTCGAATGTGTGTATACGATCAACCCATCTAGTGATCTTTAATTAAATCTATAACTCTAATCAATTATCGTTCTAGAAGTTAGGAGACAGAATCCTCTCAATAGGATTCTGCATAGTGGAGACTTAGAATTCATTATCTGCATTTCAAATTTTATGGATTTCTGGATTTTACTCATTAGAATAGAAGCATGGGCATAAGCATGAGCATAAACTTGAAGCATCATTTCAGCAGTGACGCATAAGTATCAGTGATACATTGTGGGTTACGAAATGTTACATACACAGACTGGGGAATTTAAGGGTGCATCTGTGTCACCGTACTGTCTTCCCAACTGGGTGTATGCATATATTGGACCGTACTACTCATAGCCTTTCAGTGATGATTCTGTGACATATCTGAGGCATACCATACCGTGGCATACTTAAGTGCATCATTCTAGTGACATACAGCACGGCATTTGACTTTAATTTCACATAGCTTTCTGAGCATTTGATAGTTTCCTTTACTTTTAGTATGTAGTTTTGATGCAATTTTACTTTGCTTAGTTTTTACAGTTTTAGTTACTTAATGTTTTCCTCAGCTTTTCTTCAGTTCTCTTTACCTTACTGTTTACTGCATTTACTTTAGTATTGCATAGTTAGTTGCGATGTGTTAGACTTCTTGTTTAACACGGGGTACTTTGGGATCCGGCAATTTGCTAGATCCCGAGCAGCTTGTGGAGACAGGACAGGATGACTCGCAGGAGATCCAGGAGGAGTATGTGGAGCCCTAGAGGATCTATCTGCTTCCTTTTTACTTCATGCCTTATTCCAGTAGACTTTACTTTTCATATGTTAAATCAGTTTATAATAACTGTGGATGTACTTTTCTTTTCTTATCTGAGACGAATGTTTACATACTGCTCTGTGATGAATGTATTCTGGATGATATGCTTTTAGCTTCTACACTCTATTATACTACTATACTTAATATTGTGATGCGATCAGCATACTGGAAATGCTGATATATTGATAACGTATATTGGACCCTCACTTGTTTCTTTAAATCCAATATACGTATTAGCCTAATACGTAAGATAAGTATTCTACTCTTATCTTAAGTATTGGCTCTCGATCCTACTCTTAGGTTTGAGTCAGCAGCCTTCAGTATGGCTCAGTCTTTTAGCCTATTCGGGAAGATGGGTTCTGCTTGTATACCCGTCCTCCCGAGTAGTGCACCGCTCCGCCGCTAATTTTTACTATTTGTAAACTTTTGCGCACGGTGACGGGGTGGGGCGCTACACACCCAACCATAATCTAAAGGTAAAGAATCTTATGAGTTGAAAGATTAAGAAACTAAGATCTTAATGAAAGGTCATTATATTGTCATAAGACAATAATTAATAAAAACCATATGAATCTAAGATCTATATTCAATCCATAGAATAATCATATTATTCTATAGGTTGAATAAATCTTACACCCATAAGGAGGTTTCACAATAATTAGATAATTAAGCAAGTAGGAAATATCAAATGAGATGATATAATTCAATCAGCTGATCAAAGGATCTAGATTTAAGATCTAGGGTTTGATCACTTAAGATCTAAACTACAATTTAAACTTGTGATTCTCCTAAGGCATTTCATTAATGTTATTAACAATTTGATAAGGCAATTAAGACTAAATAGATGTATAAACTCCAAGTTCATTAATCAAGGCTGAATGGAAGGTTTAAGATTACTCTTAAGATTTTAAGGACTTAATTAAGAGAACTTAAGAGGATTAAGGACTTTAAGCATTTAATTTAATTCAATTCAGTTTTGATGAACTTAATATTGATTAATAAGATAAATGAGACACAACTCAAGATTGAGCTCATGATTAGCTTAAATAACACTAATCACACTTTAAAGCAAAATAAGGTGATTAAAGAAATTAGGGTTCCATGAGATGATCCAACTATGTAGGAGAGTTCTAATACTCTTAAGAAAGCAATGGGAACTTGATTTATCAAAATCAGAAGGTAAATCAAAGCTTAATTCACTAATCAAGGATTAAGGTGATTAATAGAGGATTTGCATACTAGGACTCTTAAATTATTTCTAATGGCTTAAATAAGTTCTCCACAGTCTCATGAGCAATCAGAGACCTTAATTATAATTTTTGAATATTAATTGAATTAATTATGAATTAATTAAGCTTAGAGAATGATTAGGCAATTTTATAAAATCTAACCAATGGATCTTAGATTTTATTTCTTATTATTATTCCTTACATTTTTTTGATTTAAATGATATATTGGATCATATCATTTGGATAATAATTGATTAAATTATTCAATTAATTTATTCTGAATGATTTTAATAATTCAAATCCTAGGATATTTAATTAAATTTATTTATCCTTTATTTTTCAGAAGGAAAATAAGTCAATATTCATTTAAATAACTCAGGCCGAAATCAAAAACACGTGGGTCAGATCGGGACCGGACTGAACTGGCGCTGTCGCACCGCGCGGGCCTGGGCTCGCCCGGCTCGATGCGCCAGTGCCTACGTCCCAGATACCCCTTACGCAGACAACCGAGGGAGGGTCCCTTGTAACGCCAAATTCACCGCCGATACTTCATGTTACGACCAGCATTCAATCGCCACACCTTCAAGAAGTCAAGGTCGTCGATTGAACCTGGAAGCCCTAACTGGGATGGACTGGAATGTCGGATGACTACTCCACTGAAGCATCTTGATTTCAGACGATTATGGTTCACTGTGAGGGGATAATTCTCCTCACAGAATGCACTAAACGGATGGGGCTCGATCCCTACACCATCAGTGAGGTGAGGCGAGTCGAACCCCTAAGGTTTCACAACCTGGAGTGCAATCGGACTCAGCCACAGCTTGGCTGCTAGCTCGATCGATCGATCAGAGCTAGCTCAAACTCTGGCGACAATCAGAATAGGCTCCCTAAGAGGCTATGGCAAGCTAGACGACATCCAAAGGCTTTCCTAAAAGCTTAATTAACGTCGAGCCCACACAACTCAACAGGAAGAAGGTTGTACCTGAAATTGGAGATGGCAGAGGCGACAGAGGCGAAATGAGAAGCTATGAATCCTCCAGATTATTGCAGAAGCTCAACAAGGGGGTTTGAACTCCAGACCACGCCCTCTATCAGTGGTTCGCAGCAGCAGGAATCACCGGGAGTGCTGGGGGATCTAGAAGCTTCATCTCAGAAAAATTTAGGAATCTCAGTGAGCAAATGGACTCACTATACTATCCCAGGGGCATTTATAGGCTGAGGGAAGGCCTGGGGTGGCTGTCGAGGTCGGGAGCCATAACATAGGCTCAGCCCAAGGGAGCTCCCTCATTTTCCAGAATCGAAGTGGATCGGGCCTCAAACTTGGCTGGGAGTGCTAAGGATGCGAGGGCAAGGTCGCAACGGCCTCTCAGACGTGGCATGAAGGGTGGCAGACCAGCCTGGTGACGTGGTAGTACGGGGGGATTTGGCTGTCGGGCGCGAGCTGAGGAAGTAGATGATCCACAGTCGCGAGAGCCGTCTGATTGATCATCAGTTGACGCAGAACGACTCTAATCTCCTGACACCTAATGGCCGAGTGTGGACGCTAGACCTATCGTCGAATCGGATCGAAAGATCAGACGGGCGATCGGGGTTTACTTAAGACGGGTAGTTAAATACCGTCGGATTAGAATCTCGCAACCGCAGAACGGTCGAGATGAGATGGATTCGATCGAAGGCGCGGGCGGTTGGATCAGATCCATGGGATCAACAGTCCGGATGGCGCTCGCGATTTCAAAGGTTTGGAGAAGGATAGATTTGCAATTAGGGATTGTTTAAAACCCTAAATTGCAATTGAACCAATTTAAATTAAATCCAAAATAGGCCTAAATGAGTTTCAAAAATTTTCAAAAATTTACCTTTAGCTAATTTGGAGGTGGAGAATTCAAAAATAAATTCAAATTTTAATTTGGAGATCAAATTAATTTTGCTAATTTTTAGGATCTAAAAATAAGCAAAAATACTAAAATGCTCAAATGAGCTTCGATTGATTTCAAACTTCTATGATTATGATTAGATGACTCATTGAGTCAAATAAAATTAAAATCAATGCTTAATTTAGTTTAATTAAGTTAGGTTTAGCTGAAGTAACAACTAGGGTTGTTACAATTATTAAAGGAGGTAGCCTTAGAGCATTCAATAAAACTTGAACACAACATATGCAACACAAAGAAGGGAGCAAACTTCTTAAATGATGGATTTTCTTTTCTCTCTTTATTTTAAAATGTTTTAATTGTACATCGTTTACAGTTCTGGCTAGTTTCGAGTCGAGTCAGCCTATACTCGAACTCGAATCGAATTTGATCGAGTTCGAGTTGAGTTCCAATTGAGTTTGAGTCATTTCGTTTCATTTTAAATAGTGTTCGAGTCAATATGTATGATTTGAACTCGACTCGAAATTTTGCTATGAATATTGGGTACAAAATCTTCAAATGGTGGCGACTTCTCATTTTTCTGAATACTACTATGGAAGGTGTTTTTGGTATGCTTTGAGAAGATGCACATGCATTTAGAGATACATTTTGTATTTGTTTTTAATTGTTACAGGATGCAAACAATCTCTCATAAAAGCAAGTGCTAGTAAATAAGGGTATTGTTTTAGCAATGTGAATTCACCAACTCCTCAAGGCATTTTAATAGTGAGTATTTGCAAATATGATCCTCCTTGGTGCTAAAAGTAGGTGGTTGGTGAAGTTTAAATTTTTCTTACCCTTAATCATGGTTCTATTTTTGACAACAATGAGAACTTTTTTTAATATAAAAAGTATTGCATGCTACTGGACAAATAATTATTTTATTAAATAAAAAGTATATAATCGTTATATTTAACCAATAGCTATTGTGGGATTATCTCTTATATCTTAAAACTATGATAAGCTCTCATATGAACATGAACTTATCTAAAAGTAAATATAATCTGATTGAAAATCTTAGATATGGTGTGATGTATATACTAATATGTTCGTGTGTTCAATATATTGTTTTGTTTTTTATTTGAAAAAAAAAAAAGAGATCGGTGTTGAAAAAAATTGGTAAGAATTTTAGCAGAGTTAGAGAAGTAAGACATTGACTGTTCAGGATCATTTATGCAGTGATGGAATTCCATACTTGCATAGAAGAGAACGATCTTCATGACTAGCATTGAAGAGGATAATCTTCATAGCTTGCATAAGCATGGGACTATTTCACTTCAATTTAGGCAAACTATAACATAATTCGGGAAATGGTGGATTTGAATGTTTGTGAACTTGAAAGGCTTGTTTCCTTTGATCATTGTCTTTATTTAGTTTGCTCCTAATGGAGTGTTTAAGATAGTTTTATGCTTGTTCGCTTGGTTAATAAAATATAGCATAGATATTAAACAAACATTTATATGTATGCATTGGAATTTCTTATCTTTAAATTTTATTGTTATATTAAAATTAGATAACTTTGAGATTCTTTTTAATAATAATCTGACAAAATGTGTATTATGGGCTTTTGGATGAGTTTAGGAATGAATTTAGTGTTCATCTTTAAAGATATTGAAAACAAAGACTTTTTGAATAACTCTTGTAACTGCAAGATTAAACATAAAATTCTCGCTAATTACACGAAATTAAGCTTTGATTTGGGTCTCAATAGGTTCTGCGTATTGAGGTGCCTCAATCGATCCTAAACGGGCTTGAATTGATGCGAAAGTTAAGGTTACGCAAGCTCACTAGCTCCGATAACGGAAGGTGGACCGCGACGAAAGTTAGGGTTACGCAAGCTCACTAGCTCCGATGACGGAAGGTGGACCGCGATGAAAGTTAGGGTTACACCTTTGGGCTTGGATTGGGTTAGCCATCAACTCTCTGAATTAAATAGTTTTCGCAAAATCACTTAATTGCCATTGGATTTGATGACTAAACATTAATCGTTAATTAACAGTAATGTTTTGATGTCAAATCAGATAGAATCAGAAGCATCGAAAATTTCAGCTTTCAATCTTCTGCATTTTAATATTTATATAAATTTCTGTGTATGAGTAAAATATAATGGAGGTGAATAAATTAATGAAACATCTGTCCGATTTAAGAACATTCCATTTTGGATCACTATTTAAAATATTATGCTTTTACTAAAATATATACTAAAAATTATTCAAAATTTAAAAATTTTTTTTGCATATATGCCCCACAAAAATGTATTCGACCAATAATTTATTTGCACATTGGATTGACACATATCTATATATTTTTGTGTATATTAATGTGCAAGTGTAGCAATTATACTAATTTTAAAATTTACAACTTAATTAACTAAATTAAATAAATATATATATATATATAATATTTAGCTGATGAAGATAATGCTCTATAGAAAAAACTTAAAATACGATTAAAAATTGATATCGAGGCATGCTCTCATGCATGCAAACTCCATGCATAAAAATTGGCTGACTAACAAAGATCAGAATCATTAATGCTAACCAACCAAATTAAGCCCTAATCACCAAACTAATTAACTCATCATTCTGTGGAACTCATGATAATCAAGCACACCATTGCCATCAAGATCATAAACCCTGATCATGGCAGCACACTCCTCCTCTGTCCTCTTCTCCCCGAGCCCTCCCAAGACCCTCCTGAGCCCGCTCGGCGTAATGCACCCGGCCCCCTCCTCCTCTTCAAACATCTCGAAAGCTCGTCGGAGGTCGTCCTCGTACTCGCCTCCTCCGGAGCTCCGCCGCCCGTCGCCGCATCCGACGAGGCGGACGAAGTTCTGGTAGTCGATGAGGCCGTCGCCGCCCGCACGGAGGTCCCGCGCGATCGCTGCCGCCTCGTCTGCCGACAGGCAGTTGCCGGCCCACGCAAGGAAGGACCGCAGTTCTTCGACGGATATGCGCCCGTCGCCGTCCGAGTCGAAACGGTGGAATACTTCTCGGAAGCAGTCGCGGCTGCGCTTCGTAGCCGACGCCGACTTCTTCGGCCGTCGGAGACGGCTCAAGCTCAGCTTTAGCAGGGCTTTGCTGGGAAACCACTTGGAGTTCTTTGAGGGATCAGTATTGGCCATTGTGTCAATGCGAGACAAAGGTGGTATTTGGATTGAGAGAAAGATGTAATATATAACAAAATGAGAAGTACTTTTGGATAGGTCTCATATTTGCCTAATTCAGGCTGAACTTCAGAGGGTGGGAAGGTGAGGAGAAGGTGCAATGAGGCTACGTTGGAAGAAAACGCATGGGAGCTTCGCAATATACATTATTGGTAAATGGGACTTCGTACACCCAAACGTAGCCTTTGTTTAAATAAAAACACTTCAAAGCAATCAAACAGTCTTTAGATAAGCCGCCACGCTGATGCATTACAAATGATGTTTCAGTTGAGCAGTAAAAAGTTTGATGTGATATTTAGAAAAATTTATTTATAAAATTTGTATATATAAATTTTAAAAATAGTATTTATATTAGTTTAATATAAATAAATAAATATTAATGAAATAATGTCCAAATCTTATTGGATGAATTTTTTTAGTTATCACATCAACAATTTTGTAAATACTTTGATAATAGGCAATTTAATTATGCTTATATATCATAGATTAATACTCTAATCTTAAATATCTTATAAAATTATAATACATTGGAATATTTTTTAAAAAATTAAATAGGATATAAATATATTTTAATATAGAAGGGTTGACAGCTTTTGATGCAACTGAAAGAACGAAGAAGAAGACGTTCAGTCTGTCAAAATATGGGATGCCGGAATTTTTTGGAGGCTAATAAAGAGGAAGTATGGGATGCTGCTTCCATCAAAGCTGTTTCGGAAAGGGAAGCTGAAAAGCTGTGCATATACTTTTTATTTGGGTAGGCTTTCAGGAAGGATGGGGTGTTCCTTCCCCTTCGTTTTGGAGTTATATGTTGAACTTGAACTTGTAAAAATAGTGTGTATATGAATGTGAGCCTAAATATTTGTCATTTAAGGTAAGTAGATCATATGGCCTCTTTGAGTTGCACTAACAAGTGAATTTTGTACATCTTTTGATGCAAGAAAATGTTTTATATGTGGCAATCTCATATGCTTTGAAATGAATCAAAGAGATTAAGGGGTGAACAAAATTGTGCTCAACCAATTCTTCAATCTATGCCTTCCTTAAACTTGTAGCGGCACATTTGGGTTGCCCTCTCCAATGCTCCAACCAATAAAATGACGAATAAAGTAGAACATATCAGTATCATTGGAAGGGAAAAAAATGGTAAACATATTATAGAAACATATTGAACGCTACATCCGTGAGCATTTGATGCCATGCATAATTTACATAACGTTTAAGGCTCAAAATGTTTTTGAGGTAAGAAAACTTAAAGGTGCAAAAAGTTAATGTATAATCTTGAGTTTGTTGCATATAATGGGTTGCCTTTTGGTTAAAACTAATTCGCAATAAAAAATGTAAGAACTATAAGATACCTCACCATTGATCATGAGTTTGTCTAATTGAAGCACAAAAAAACTATCATCACATTCAGTGCTTCTAAAATGACCCTTCTTTCTTAGGTAGAATCCCCTTCTCATGCTGAAGCCCCTCTAAATGATGACCTCTTAAACTTTCACTTTTACTAAGTATAGGCTAAACTTCACTGAGTACTAGAGCCGTATCAATGATGCGATAAAATTCGTCCATCTTTTTCATTACTAGATGAACCTTCAACTATTCATGTAGTTCATTCATCACATGATGATATGTGAAACCCCCATAAGTATAATCAAATAGAACAATTAACTATTGAGGGCCCTTTGAGATAATAATGGAATTTATGATAATAATTCCAAAGTTTAGCATGTTCAAGTAGAAACACTATCAAGATATGTGATGTGCTTGAAAGTTATATTCCAAGAACAAAGCATGAGACAAACAAAGTCAAAGCAAATAATGCTTAGTTCTTAAGAGTTTATGCTTTTATAAATAGTATCAGAGTAGAATAATCAGTATCAAATGGGAGTTAAGTGTCATACAAGGCAAAGTACTGCTCTAAAAGCGCAATCTCTAAAACCCATATTAAGGGTACCTGTTAAACATATAGGGCCGCCTCTAGTTCTATATACCAAATGAATGGATCTTGCATCTTATATGTGTATACTAGTGAGAACGTCTGTAACAACCTTAAATTGTTATCGAATTAATCTAGTGCTAACTAACTTGATTAGGATAAGTTCATCCAAACCATGTTAAGAGTAAATACTAAATCAAATGGTGTTTAATGGTAAATAGATGATGTCTAAATGATAAGTAAAATGAATATAAGGATATTATAAAATAATCAAAAATAATATTTAAATTAAGAAAATTAATATTGCTCGAAATTTAAAAATAATTTCATATTTGGATTATTCATCCTCATATTAGCTTAGAGATAAAATTTCATATTTTTTTGGATCTATGGATTTTGCAGAATAAAATTTAAAATTAAGATAAAATAAAATATATGTCTGAATTTAAAAATTTTAGCGCGAGTAAGTTTGTCTCCTTAAAATACATAACCTGGCCAAAATTTGTAAAATTTGAATTCTAAACGATGAAAAAATACACAAAATTCATTTAGAATTACTTTACTAAAAATTTGAAAAAATTTTATAAATTAAAAGGGTGTATATATATACACACTCCTTATGATTTAACTATCAGATGCTAATAGAAAATATTTGAAACCAATTGTATTCTACGGTTCATCTTCATCATGCAATCTCAACCTGTCAGAGCAGGCATACAGGCCGAGACACACCGCAAAGCCACACCCAACTATATTGACGTGACATTTGAGTTTCACGTGACCATACATACTTATACAATAATTAAGCACATACAAAACCCCATTACACCCATCGGAACTTAATCCCCACAATATGGAGAAATAACCCATCATCGTCATCAATCCAATATCATCCAATGGTTGATATTGTTGTAGGAAATGTCCTACATATGACCTTAGCAACTAAAGGAATTGTTCTTTAATACCCAAAAAGCCATTCAAACTTTTGGGAAATCACTTTTATCTCCTCTCGATCACCCTCCATCTCCGTGGGTTTTGAGAGCCACTCCAGCGACTTCATACCGTGATCAACCTCGGTCAACTTCTTATGAATTCCTAGGAGGCTAGGAGCTCATAGAAGCCCTAGGACCTGAGAAGCCATTCCGATCGCTACTGGTATATCACCTCTAGTTGGATCAAACCCAAGATCTCAAACTATATATGTTTGGAAACTCCAGGGCTCATCGACGCCACCTAATCACCCCAGCTTTATGCTAAAGGTCTTTCAGATCTTTGTGGACTCAAGGGAAGCTTTAAGGCCTACTAATATAGCTCTACAATAACTCTCTCTTTCTTCTTTCTCCTTGAACCCAAAATTAATATTTTCTTACACTTAGGTTAGCTCAAGTGCTGTGGTGCCCCGCCCCTTAATCCGCAATCATTAGACTGAGAGGTGGTGTATCACTTTGGCAAATCCCCGACTTAATATTGGATTATGTGTAAACCCTAATCCACTAGTAAGAAATGGATGAGCCACTGCATACATGCCATATAATTATTCACTAAGCAAATACAGAATCAGAGTGTGAAAGCAAAGTAAAACTGTGAAGGCCCGATGCAGGTTTAGCGAAAACCATTTCGACATCGGGTGTTCACTTACCGCAGGATCATATTGAGTAATGAAAGAAAAGGGACACATATAAAAATATAAGATATTTCTCATTTATTTTAAACTTCATATTATAAGATCTGGCATCGTACTCCTCGTACAAAAACGAAAAATAAATATAAGATAAAATATAAGCAAAAATAGCATCGTCGTAGATCCATTTGTAGATTAAAAATTTTAACATTAGGGTTCTTATTTAATCTCTTATAGAAGTACCTGACCTGGTATTGTACAACAAACAATACCGGGATTGAAATTCCCAGTAATTAGAGAGTACTCTAAGTGCCATAGTAATCAATACAGTAGTACATTTTATAATAGCAGAGATGCAATTTGCGAAAGAGATACAGAAAAAATATTAAAGTAAAAAGTGCAAATGAAATAATTTATTTCCTACAAAAGATATTAGCACAAAAATGCAGGTTACCGATGTCATTTTTCTACTAACCTGCCACGAATGTTGTTACTGCTGTCTTCTTTCCAGTAACAACCCATGAATGTTATTACCGATGTCATTTTTTCGGTAATTAGCCACGAATGCCGTTACTGATGTCATTTTTCCAATAACTGGCCACGAATGCTATTACTGATATTTTCTTTCTAGTAATTAGCCACGAATACTGTTACTGATATTATTTTTTTAGTAACTAGCCACGAATGTTATCACGTTGGTTCCGAACAATCAACCAAGCTTTAAATTAAAATTTTGGCTCAAAGCAATTAAAAGCTAAGCAGTAGTAACAATAACAAAATATAATACTTATCATATACTGGATACCTTTTGTCCTTCAAGTTTGGATGAGTGATAATTTGCTCAATCTGTATTTTAAGTTCCAGATACTTTAGTATTTAGCCAATAATTTAAGGAATATTATTTCTTTTTAAGGACTTACATTCTTCTTTCTTATTTTTATTCTTTCATATTCTCATAATGATATAAGTCTTTATTGTCATTTTATGTAATCTTATTATATTAATATTATGAAAGAATAAAAACAGAATTAAATTGATCGATTAGAAATATAATATACATCTTTATTTATATTTTCATTATTATCCATTATGATAATGTGAACGATGTATTTGAGATGTTTAATATTATTATTTATTATTATCATACTTATGATTAATCACAAAAGAAAAATTTTTATTTCTTACTTTAGATTAAGATTTGCTTGAAAAATGAAGGAAGGTTGGAGGCTAGAGGAGAGTTATGGGGCTGCTGGTAGGGGTTGAGGAGAAGATGGCTGGTGCTGTAGGGCTGAGAGGAGGAGAGGACTACTATTGTAGAGGAGAAGGGGGGCTGATGTGTGGGGAAAGGAGGGAGGAAGTGCTGCTATTTGGAGAGGAGAAGGAGGGCTGCTGCTGTGGGAGAGGGAGAGGTTGTTGGAGGCTTGGTATGGGGCTGCAGGCTAGGAATGGGGAATTGGTTGGGGCTGGGGGCTTGATGTTTGAGAGGAGCATGGAGGGAGCTGCTAGCTGTGGGAGAAGGAGAGGTTGCTGAAGGCTTGGCAGGGGGCTTCCAGCTGGTAATGGGGAGCTGGTTGGGGCTGGGAGCTTGCTGTTTAAGAGGAGAAGGGAGGGAGCTGCTGGCTGTGAGAGAAGGAGAGGTTGTTGGAGGCTTGGCAGGGGGCTGCTAGCTGCTGTGAGGCTGAGGGAGGAAGGCTGACATCTGAAGAGAAGGAGGGTTGGCAACATGCAGTTGTTGTATGGCTAAGGGGGAGGGCTGGCAGCTGAGGAGGAGGGATGCTACTGCTGTGAGGCTGAGGGAGGAGGGCTGGCAGCTGAAGATGAGGGGATGCTGTTACTGTGAGGCTGAGGGAGGAGGGCTGGCAGCTTGGTGCTGCTGTATGGCTTGGGGGGAGGGCTGGCAGCTGAGGAGGAGGGGTTGCTGCTGCTGTGAGGCTGAGGAGGAGCTGGGAGTTGCAGCTGTTGGTAGTTGGGAGAGGAAGAGAAGGCTGTGTAGAGAGGAGAAGGAGGGAAGGGAGGGGGTTTTAATAGAGAGGATGGATGGGGTGAGAGGGGCAGGATAAGAAGATAATGGGGTCTTTAATTGGCCATTTAAGGCTTTAACTGTCGTAAGAATGGGAGATTCTGCATGCTATCATCGGGAGAAGGGGGGGAAAAAAATTTATAAGGAAATTTATTAAAATTATATAAACTTAAATTAATCGTATTTTTTTATCATTTAGCATCTAAATACAACGAAACTTGATACTGAGGTGTGTTATGATATTACGAACACCCTCGTGCCAAATATTTTTGATTCAGAATAATATTTTATTTTATATTAATTTTTGAGTTTAAAACTTCAAAAATTAATCACAATCAAACCAGCGCTCAAAATTTGTTAAAACTTCTCGAGCAACCATTAAATAATATACTAATCATAACGACACTGAAAATGATAAATTTTGGCATATATTTTAATGTTCAAGATTTTTAGAATTTAAATAATTCAGGAAATAAAATGAGAGCTTTTGTTATTCAGCTTTCTTCCAAACTAGGGCACTTTGATATTTAAAATAAATCTTACCTATGATATTTTTTGTTTGCCCTAATTCGAAATTCCCCGGGATCCTGATTTCTAAGGCGGATTTTGACCTAATTTGCAAAGTAATAACTTTGGGTCGTTACAAACTCCCCTACTTAAAAATGTTGTCGTCCTCGACATCATAAGAATAAAAATAAGACTTTAGGGAAGTTTGGTTTACCTTAATTAGAAAATAACTCCAAATATTTTCTTCGCATAACATCTCCTTTTTCCCACGTAGCTTTTTTTGCAGTGTGATTGTGCTACTGTACTTTAACCATCAGGATCGTTCTGCTTCTTAATTTACAGCAATCATTTTCAATGATTTGAAGTGGCTTTTCGATATAAGTTAAGTCCGGCTGAATTTCAACTATTGAATCAGAAATTTGTTGGGAGGATTCTTGGAGGCATTTGAGGAGTCTTGAAACATGGAAAACATTGTGTATGGCAAAAAATCTTTTAGAAAGTTTAAGCCTGTAAGCCGAGCTTCCAATCTTTGCGATTACTTCGAAATGTCCAACATATCTGGGGCTCAACTTACCAGTAACTCCAAAACGATGAACACCTTTCATTGGGCTAACTTTTAGATAGACACGATTACCAACGTGAAATTCTAGCATCCGATGTTTGGCATCATGATACTACTTTTGTCGATCCTGAACTGCCGCAATTCGACTTTTGATTTGCCTCATCTTTTTATTTGTTTGTTCAATCAACTCCGAGCCATAAATTTGAACATCTCCGACTTGTGTCCAAGTTAGTGGAGTACTGCACTTTCTCCCATATAAAGCTTCATAAGGAGCCATCAGAATACTCGCTTGGTGGCTATTATTATATGCGAATTTGATTAAAGGTATGCGCTTTTCCCAATTACCACCAAAATCTAGAATACTCAACTGTAATAGATCTTCGAGTATTTGATTAACTCTTTCAGTTTGCCCATCTGTTTGTGAGTGGAAGGCATTGCTTAGAGCTAGTACAGTTCCCATATCGTGATGTACCGCTTGCCAAAATTGAGACGTAAATCTACTATCTCAATTTGAGACTATGACTTTTGGAATCCCATGAAGTCTAATTATTTCTTTAATATAGAGCTTGGCTAATCTTTCAACAGTGTCAGTTTGCTTAATAGGAATAAAATGGGCTGATTTAGTCAGTCGGTCCAATATTACCCAAATTGCATCTGCTTCTGAACAACTCATGGGTAACCCCATAACAAAGTCTATAGAAATGTCTGACCATTTCTATTTCAGAATCTCTAATGGGTGCAAGAGTCCGCCTAACTTCTGATGCTCAGCTTTTACTAAGCAGCATACATGGCACTTAGCAATAAACTCAGACACACTTCTTTTAAGTCCTGGCCACCAAAATACTCTCTTTAAATCCTAATACATTTTATTGTTTTCAGGATGAATTGAATATTCTGAGTTATTAGCTTCACTTAGTATCTGATTTCGAATGTATGCGCTATTATGGACCCAAACTCTATTCCTGTGGTATATATAAATTCCTTGTTGGAGTTGTAAGTCTAATTGGCACCCACTTTCTATGTTCTTTTTTAGCATTGAATACACCAGGTCTTGTTCTTGAGCAATATATATCTATTGCAGAAGTGAAGGTTTAGTGGTATTTATATGGAATAGATCATTTAGTTGCTTATTAGAAATGTGTCTTATTTCTAGTTTCAGGAGCTCTTCTACTAAGGGGCTTGCCATTATCATCTCATTTAGAGATTATTTTCTGCTAAGGGCATCAGCGACAATGTTGGCTTTACCGGGGTGATATATGATACTAAGATCGTAGTCGCAGATGAATTCAAGCCATCTTCTTTGACTGCAGTTCAGTTGTTTTTGGGTAAAAATATACTTTAGACTTTGGTGGTCCGTAAAGATCTCGCATCGTACTCCATACAAGTAGTGTCTCCAGATTTTTAGGGCAAAAACAACTGATACTAACTCTAGATCGTGAACTGGGTAATTCTTTTTGTGCTTCTTTAATTGCCTTGAGGTGTAGGAAATTACATGTATTAAGATGCATCCCAAGCTAATGTTGGACGCATCAGTGAACACTTGAAAATTAATCCCCTCTTGTGGTAAGATAAGGATTGGTGTAGTGGTTAGCAATTCTTTTAATTTATTGAATGCTTACTCGCAATCTTGACTCCAGATGAAAGGTACCGCTTTTTGAGTTAACCTTGAAAGAGGTGAAGCTAATAATGAAAATCTTTTAACAAATTTTCGATAGTAGCCCGCTAGACCCAAAAAGCTATGAATTTCGGTCACAGAAGAGGGTTGCAGCCAATCCTGAATGGCGCTTATCTTATTCTGATCAACTTGTATCCATTCAGCACTGATCACATGCCCTAGAAAGGCAACAGATTTAAGACAAAATTCACATTTTGCAAATTTTGCAAATAGCTGATGTTCCATTAATGTGTTCAAAATGAGTTTTAGGTGATTTTCGTGATCTTCTTCACTTTTGGAGTAAATCAGGATGTCGTCAATAAACACGATCACAAATTTATCCAAGAAGGGTCTAAGAACTTGCTGTATTAAACCCATAAAGACTGATGAAGTATTGGTTAATCCAAATGATATTACCAAAAACTCAAAATATTTGTAACGAGTTCTAAAGGCTATTTTTGGAATGTCTTCCTCTCGTACTCGGACTTGATGATATCTTGATTGCAGATCTATTTTAAAGAAGACTTCAGCTCTAGCGAGTTGATCGAATATATCATCTATTTGAGGCAGCAGATACTTATTCTTTATAGTTATCTTGTTCAATTCCCGATAGTCAATACATATGAGCATTAATCCATCCTTTTTCTTTACAAAAATAGCTGGAGCTCCCCATGGTGACATACTGGGCTTAATAAGACCCTTTTCCATTATGCCTTGCAATTGCTCATGAAGTTCTTGCAGCTCTTTTGGGGCTAAACAGTATGGTGCTTTTGACAGAGGTTGAGACCCAGGTACTAATTCAATAGAAAAAATTACTTCCCTTACTGGAGGTAGACCATGGAGCTCGTCGGGGAAGACATCTGGAAAATCCTTTACTACTCTGGTTTTTAATAAAGAGATGTCTTCTTCTAGCTTATTTATCATAGAGATTAGGTAGGCTTTGCATCCCTTACGGATTAACTTCTCTGCTTTGAGTGCACTGATTAGGGAAGTGTTCACACTTAATCTGCCTATGAATATTTTTGGTTTCCTTTCTTTCTTAAAAGTAATATTCTTTTTCTGATTATCAATGACTGCCTTATGCATACTTAACCAATCAATCCTTAAGATGATATCAAAGTTTATTATAGGGAGAATTTGTAAAGTGGCCTTGTAAACCTCATTATTGATTGGAAAAAGTGAGACGCTAGTCGAATGTAGGCCACCGGAGGCTATTGCAAATGCAAAATTGCTGAGTGTTCATGGTGGCACCGGAGGGTAGTTCAATCTTTAATGTGTTGGCCAATTCACAACACGGAATATTTAGAGTCTTAGCGCAACTATTTGAAATAAAGGAGTGGCTTGCTCCTGTATTGAACAAGACGTTAAAAAGTTTGCAATTAATTTGAATGGTGCATAAAAATAAATAATTAACATAAAGGTATGCAATTTATAAAGAGCTTAAGTAGGGAAGGGACATACCTGACACTACATCATTATCGTTAGGTGCCATGACAGGAGTAAGGGTGTACATCCTTGCTAGATCAGTGGCTCTATGGGTTTGACCATTCCTTTGGGTAGGTGCTGCCGTTATTGCAACTTGCATAGGAGTACCACTTCTTCGTGGGTTATTGGCGGGGGCCGTTGGTGCTGAATTTTGTCTTGGGGAAAATCTTGCCCCTAGGATAATATCTCTGTCTATCATCTTCCTGGCAATACAATGATGTTAACCATGACCACAGCGCTCGCAAGTAAAACAGCAATCTTGCCCGTGGTAGCATCTTCCAATTGGGTGAGGTCAATTACAAACCACACCTTCATCAGTATTGGGAGCTCTTGCGGACAGTTGGTACGCTTTGGCGAGAGGAGGGTAACTGGGATGTTTGTATATCTCCTGATCCATATCAAACATGATTGGCCTTTTTCCATGCCTTTCTACGATCACTTGCTCGTTATGTTCCAGCATTGTCGCACAATCTAACAGATAGATAAATTTTGTATGCCTCAGTGAAATCAGATTAGTGCGAATGATGTCCTTTAAACCCTTTAAAAATCTACTACACTTTGAAAATTCACAATATACAATCTTAGGTGCATAACGAGAGAGTTTTGTGAACTCCGTCTCGTAGGCTGCCACGGATCGGTTGCCCTGAGCTACATTTATAAATTGGCTCTCAAGTATCCTCTGGGTTGAATGAGGAATATAGTGGCTCCTAAATGTGGTCGTGAACTCTACCCATGGTATATCTTCTAAACTGACGTCTTTAAAGGTTGTCTCGAATGTGATTTTTCACCACCTCTCGGCCTCACCCTTTAGCAAATATTTTGTTAGTCTGACCTCTTCACTTGATGGACATTTCAAGCTATCTAATTTACTTTCAACAGCCTGAATCCAGTCCTCAGACTCTATAGGTCGGGTTGAGCCATTGAAGGTAGGAGGATTCAGCTTAAGAAAGGCTTGCAGGGCATCGTCTACCCGCAATCTTTGAGGGAGCTCTGATGCGAGCAGGGAGGTAGAAGCTTTCTCTTAATTTGAAAGGGCTTGCAAAATAGCTTCTAATAGATGGTCTGTTCTATTGTCTGTTGTAGGCGATGAGACTGTGATTTTAACTGGAGTTTCAATGGGTATAGAGAGGAAGCCTTCGTCGGAATCCATCTGTTTGGAGATGATTAATAAATTTGAGTTAAGAAAAAATTACAATTTACTGAAATCACAATTAATCGCAGTGATAAAAGATTTCAACTTTTGGTAAAAAAAGTTTCATAATTTGTTTTACAAAAAGTTTCCATTTAATAAAGATTTGCATAAAAATATATATATATATATATATATATATATATATACAAGATCTTATACTAGGTTTTCTACTAATCAGAGGAGTCATGACTAGTTGACTTCCTCTTTGATGTGGATGCGAGGTGGTCTTGAACTTTCCTCTTCCTCTTGGAAGAAGAAGTTGTTGTGTTGTCAGTCTTGATGAGCTTCTTTAAGTTATGAAGCTCATCCTACAGCTAGAGGACTTGACGTTTCTGTACGTCATCTTTCCTTAAAATTTCTCACTCCATCATGAATATTCTCCCAAATAATACTCATTTTAGGTCCTGGACCTCTTTTTTTCCTAGCTCATATATCCAGTTCCTGGATGTAGATATCCACCAAGCTAGGGTACTTTCCACTTCTTTTAATTTATCTACATCATCTCTTATCTCTATAGCGGGGGTATCCATATTTATGCTTGGATCAGATATCTTAGAGTGTGAGGAGCCACTGTTACTCCCCTCGTCCTCAAAATATTCGACCATATTCTCATTTGAATTCATCTATAAAATAATGACAAAATATTATATTTATAGTTCTAAGTTATCTTAGATAGTATATATCATTGTTTTTACATGTATACTCTTTTCTTCCAAAAGCACTCAATACTGCTCTAATACCAACTGTGATGGCCCGATGCCGATTTAGTGAAAACCATTCCGACATCGGGGGTTCACTTACCGCAAGATCATATTGAGTAATGAAAGAAAAATGGACACATAAAAATATAAGACATTTCTCATTTATTTCAAACTTCATATTACAAGATCTGACATTGTACTTCTCGTACAAAAGCGAAAAATAAATATAAGATAAACTATAAGCAAAAATAGTGCCGTCATATATCTATTTGCAGATTGAAAAATTTAAGTATTAGGCTTCTTGTTTAAGCTCTTCCAAAAGTACATGACTTGGTATTGTACAACAAATAATACTAGGATTGGAATTCCCAATAATTAGAGTGTACTCTAAGTGCCACAGTAATCAATACAGTATTACATTTTATAATAGTAGAGATGCGATTTACTAAAGAGATGCAGGAAAAATATTAAGGTAAAAAACACAAATGAAATAATTTATTTCCTGTAAAAGATATTAGCACAAAAATGCAGGTTACTAATGTCATTTTTCCAGTAACCTGCCACGAATGTTGTTACTGATGTCTTCTTTCCAGTAACAACCCACGAATGCTATTACCGATGTTATTGTTACAGTAATTAGCCACGAATGTCGTTACTGATATCATTTTTCCAGTAACTAATCACGAATGCTATTACTGATATTTTCTTTCCAGTAATTTGCCACGAATGCTATTACTAATGTTATTTTTTCAGTAACTAGCCACGAAGGTTATCACATTGGTTCCGAACAATTAACCAAGCTTTAAATTGAAATTTTGGCTCAAAGCAATTAAAAGCTAAGCAGTAGTAATAATACAAAATATAATACTTGTCATATACTGGATACCTTCTGTCCTTTAAGTTTGGATGAGTAATAGTTTGCTCAATCTGCATTTTAAGTTTCCAATATTTTAGTATTTAGCCAATAATTTAAGGAATATTATTTCTTTTTAAGGACTTACATTCTTCTTTCTTATTTTTATTCTTTCATATTCTCATAATGATATAAGTCCTTATTGTCATTTTATATAATCTTATTATATTAATGTTACGAAAGAATAAAAATAGAATTAAATTGATTGATTAAAAATATAATAGACATATTTATTTACATTTTTACTATTATCCATTATAATAATGTGAACGATGTATTTGAAATATTTAATATTATTATTTATTATTATCATACTTATGATTAATCACAAAAGGAAAATTTTCATTTCTTACCTTAGATTAGAATTTGCTTGAAAAATGAAGGAAGGTTGGAGGCTAAAGGAGAGCTGTGGGGCTGCTAGTAGGGGCTGAGGAGAAGATGAATGGTGCTGTAGGGCTGAGAGGAGGAGAGGACTGCTGTTGTAGAGGAGACGGAGGCTGCTGTGTGGGGAAAGGAGGGAGGAAGGGCTGCTATTTGGAGAGGAGAAGGAGGGCTGCTGCAGTGGGAGAGGGAGAGGTTGTTGGAGGCTTAGCAGGGGGCTGCCAACTGGGAATGGGGAATTGGTTGGGGCTGGGGGCTTGATGTTTGAGAGGAGCATGGAGGGAGCTGCTAGCTGTGGGAGAAGGAGAGGTTGCTGAAGGCTTGGCAGGGGGCTTCCAGCTGGTAATGGGGAGCTGGTTGGGGCTGGGAGCTTGCTGTTTAAGAGGAGAAGGGAGGGAGCTGCAGGCTGTGGGAGAAGGAGAGGTTGCTGGAGGCTTGGCAGGGGGCTGCCAACTGCTGTGAGGCTGAGGGAGGAGGGCTGGCAGCTGAAGAGGAGGAGGGCTAGTAGCTTGCTGCTGTTGTATGGCTGAGGGGGAGGGCTGGCAGCTGAGGAGGAGGGGTTGTTGCTGCTGTGAGGCTGAGGGAGGAGGGCTAGCAGCTAAAGAGGAGGGGCTGCTGCTGCTGGGAGGCTGGGGAAGGAGGGATGGCAGCTAAAGAGGAGGAGGGCTGGCAGCTTGTTGCTGCTTTATAGCTGAGAAGGAGGGCTGGCAGCTGAGGATGAGGGGTTGCTGCTGCTGTGAGGCTGAGGGAAGAGGGTTGTGGGGTTGAGGAGGAGCTGGGAGTTGCAGCTGTTGACAGTTGGGAGAGGAAGAGAAGGCTGTGTGGGGAGGAGAAGGAGGGAAGGGAGGGGGTTTTAATAGAGAGGATGAGGGATGGGGTAAGAGGGGCAGGATAAGAAGATAATTGGGTCTTTAATTGGCCATTTAAGGCTTTAACTGTGGTAAGAATGGGCGATTCCGCATGCTGTCTTCGGGAGAAGGGGGGAAAATTTTTTATAAGGAAATTTATTAAAATTACTTAAACTTAAATTAATCGTATTTTTTCGTCGTTTAGCGTCTAAATACAACGAAACTTGACACCGAGGTGTGTTATGATATTACGAACACCCTCGCACCAAAAATTTTCAATTCGGAATAATATTTTATTTTATATTAATTTTTTGAGTTTAAAACTTCAAAAATTAATTACAATCAAACCGGTGCTCAGAATTTAATAAAACTTCTCAAGCAACTTTTAAATAATATATTGATCATAATGACACTGAAAATGATGAATTTGGGCACATATTTCAATGTTCAAGATTTTAGAATTTAAATAATTCAAGAAATAAAATGGGAGCTTCTGTTATTTGGATTTCTTCCAAACTAGGGCACTTTGATCTTTAAAATTAATCTTACTTATGGTATTTTTTGTTTACCCTAACTCGAAATTCCCCAGGATCCTGATTTTTAAGGCGAATTTTAATCTAATTTGCAAAGTAACGACTTTGGGTCGTTATAAAAACAAATATACATCCAATTTATCACAATAAATAGAGAAAGTGTAGCATAAAACTCAGAATAGAAAGTACAATAAGAGAAAAACACAATCAAAGATATTTGTATTATTAAACTAAAAGAAAAATACTCATCCTCACAATAAGCAGAAAATAAGACTAAACAGCTTCAGCTCCCTTCTAATGCTCCTCCTCCAAATACGGCTCTACTCCTGGATATGGCTCATCTTCAGGAACAAGCTCCTCAAATATATCCGGATCTGACATTGTCAGTTTCACAATATCAGGGCCCCAGCCAACAAAAGAAAAAAAAATTATTAGATAATTATCTAAGTACATTTTAAACTGAATATTTTTTATGAATTATTAATGTCACTATTTACTTATATAAAACTAAAATCCTAACTAGCATATGAGCAGTAAGCATATAAGAAGCAAGATTATAAATATAACATTTATAACTAATTAAGATTTGAGGCAAAAAGGCATACCTCAAAGTAAATTAAGTAAGAATAGGCAATACACGTATAATATAATAAGTAAAAGTATTAAAAGAAAATTATAATCCTAAAAATGCTGATAATCATATGACATATGCTGGTTTAGAATAATAAATTTAAAAGTAGTACATATAGTAAGTAGCAAAATCTAGTATTTTATAAGTATGTTCAAGTGAGCAGATAAGTAAAGTAAAGTTGACTGAAATAATATGCATCATTAAAACAGTAAGCTATAAACTGAAGCAAAAATAGGTATGTACAACTGTCATATCAGAAAATTAGCCAATCAAGCCTAGCATGATTCCCAAAGCCTTTCTAGGCTAGTGCAGATAGAAATTTCCAAAGCCTTTCAAAGCTAGAGCAGATAGAACAGTACAACAAAATTGAAGAGATAGTAAATACAAATACAATAAGTTTTAATTATTTTACTTTTGTTCTGTGGACACATCTAAAAATAGCTGAGGAGTCAAGCATGTCTACAAGTGTAACAACCCAAGTTGTTACTTAGGTCGATTAAGACTAATCAAAGTCTTAATTATAGTTATAGTATACTAATTAAGTCACTTGGAACTCATCACTAAGACTTAGGCTTATTCAGGAATCAATTGGATCAAATTCGGACTTCTGGGAAGGTCCTGAAACCCTGGAAATTTGACCCAATCATTTTAACTTTGGATAAAAAATCGGATGTCATCATTGCATTCACCACCCCCAAATTAGCTTGGGGTGATGTTTTAGTGGCAATTAAAAGTCGTCAAAATTTCGACGAATATGTTAATATTATTTAAATACTCGAAAATGAGAAAAATTAAATACTCGTCGGAATCAAAATCCGACTTCATCGTTGCGTTCCTCACCCCTCAATTAGCTAGGGATGAGTATTTGGTGATATTTGAAAATCAATTAATAAAACTAATAAAACTTAATTATTTAAATAATTTCTTATATATATATATATATATATATATATTTCTCCTTCATTTTCCTTCATTCCTTATCCTAAAAAGAAGTCGCATGCCCTAAATCGCCAACCGTGCACCAAATGCAAGGGATCGCTCGACACCTCATCTCCTTCCCCCCTCGCTCGACACTTCTCCTATTCCTCGTTCGGCACGTGTCCTCTCCTCCTCGCAATCTCCTCCTATTGATATCTAAGGAACTACAAGCCAAAGGGGGGAAGGGGATGGTGTCGTCTCTCCTCTTTTCTCCTCTCGGCTGATTCTCCTTGCTCCTTCATCGCCGGCGAGGTACTCCACTTCACCCCCTTCTTCTTGTTTTAACATAATCTAAGTACTTCGCTTCACCCTAATTTTTGAATTCTTTTCTCAGATTTTGTTACTTATTCAGATTTTAAAATTTGTTGTATGCTTCTTGTAAATGGTTGTGGATACTCATAATAATTTTTCTTCATTTGTGATGTTTTTGCCAAAGTATCTCTTTTGAAGCCACTTTTGGTTCCATTACGCCATAAGTTGTTCAGCTAGTTGCAAAGAAATGTAAGAGTTATTAATTAATGTTTGAGTTGTACTGTCCAGCTACATACGCATGGAAACTTTAATTTGTTTGGCTGATAGATTCTATGTGTGAATAAATGAGTGATGAGCTAAACTGCCTTTATTTGAACTTTTCTAATTTACATAACTTTTTTTTCAACTCTCTTTGAGCCACCTAACAAAAGGCCTGTGCATTTAAAATTCTGGGCACAAATTTGCAAGTTCTCTCCTAACGCATGTGCCCATCAAAGGTTAAACGATTGATCATGATCATCATTACAAGAAGCTCTCTTTTAATTTGAAGAGGCCTATCATCATTCAATTTTAGGTGGGCCATCATATCTAATGCATATAAATCACTCATACATCTCCAAGTCATTTTGAGCTGTAAGGTCTAAGAAAACTAGCTGGGAGCATCTTGAATATAGTACTTGTATTGCCATGTTGTATACCATCACATTTTAGGTAGAGCCAGCTATTGCCAATTTGAATTTTTTTATATAGTAAATATAGAGTTATCTATCCCGAAATTAACCCTCTTTTATTTTCCCAAGCTAATCTAGTGCCTATGGGATCGATGCTTACCTATCTCAACCCTTATAGATATATTATATAAATGTTATTAAAATGCCATTTATGAAAAAGCATACATATTTGTTCTGTATCTATATCATTAGCTTGCTGCCTTCGATTCCATTTGAATTAAAAGAAGGGAAGTAGTTAATATTATTTTTTAGTCACACTGTTTTAATATATTTAACCTTATATATGTCATTTCATTTGTCAAAAATAGAGGATTCTATCTCATTAGAAATTTCCAAGTTCATAAAATTTCATATCGATTTATATGCCAACCGTTAGAAGATTTAAGTATAATATATGCGCCTTATATTAAGTGCCGAGTAGTATATGGATGAATTTTCTCTTAATTTTAATGTTCCCTTACTATTTCTGTGATGATGTATAACTACATAAGGATTACTAATCTCTGTTTCTTTTCTTGATATGATGTTGCCAATATCAATGAAATAATGAATGCTAGTATGAAATAATTAAGTACTAATATTAGTCATACAATTGTTGATAAGGTTTTGATGTTTTATTCTATAACTAATTCTGCACTATTGTTCGTACAGTTATTGTTACCTATTCCATTATTAAATCAAATGCTACTATCTTTTGTATCATTAAATCAAATGCTATTATCTATTACAATATTGAGTATTGCTTCTAAATGAAATGTATTCAATGTGTAAGGCCCTTAAGGCTAGGATAATTCTAAGTAAATCTTAATATATGTTGTAAGTATGTAATAGAATTGTATCTAAATAAAGTTTTCTTAACACCACGTTATTTGAAACAACATTCTTAGCCACAACATTCATAACATTCATTGTAAGTTTAGAAACATAATTCATAACACCTTTTTAGACAACATTCAGAGCATTATTTGAAATAGTGTTATACCAGATTAAATCATTTTCAGCCACAACAATGTCAAATAAATTGTTATTTTTAGCTAGTATTTTTCTTTTGCTAACGCATGCTCAATTTCAACATTTCAGAAATAATATTATAAATAGATAAAGCATATTTTGCATAATATACAATGCGAAGTATACTTCTTGTCCTCATTCCGCTATTAGTAATTAGGATCAATTGCATTAATCGATCGTGCTCATACTCCAAGCCATTGAATCCATGAAACACTTGCATAATAATAGATATTATCATCGACAACTCAAAGAAAAAGGCTCGTGTTGGTGCAACATGAGAAATATCATAATTTCATTGACAATGACAATCGAGTCAGATTTCATACTAAATGGTAAATAAAGAGAATAGCCAAAGTAAATTAAGAAAAATAAAAGATGAAAGTATGTAAAAAAAAATAGAGAAGTCTATAGGAGAATAGAAACTAAAATAACAGAGAGATAAATAGACAAAAACTATAATAGACTTGCATGAGAAAATGAATGATATAAAAGTTTTCATTATAATATTTATTCAAATATTGCAAAGTTGAGGAAGTATTTTATATAATCTCTTATATCAATTCAGCTTTGAAAATACAATGATAAAAGAAGAGTTAAAATAGGAAAGAAATTTAAATAAAGATGATCAATTATTTGATTAATTTTCAATGGTGAATTTATATGACTATGCCTTGCATGTTGAATTAAGTATTTCAATACTTAACAATGTTGAATTTATGGATATTAATAAATTTATCAAAGTAAACAAAAATGTTTAAGGGTAAATTTAGTCAAGTACTCATTCTCAATTATTTAAGAATACTTACACTCAAAAATAAGATTCCCATCCAATAAATATATGTTACATCTATTATCTAAGCAAATATAGCTATGCATAAATATTCTCGTAATGCCATAATTATAATTTGGACGGCCTACAAGTAGGCAACCATTGTAATTACGTCTCAAACCTTTCTATTGTTTTACCATATCAAAACTAAAGTAAAATTTAATTTACTCATATTAACTGTAATAGAAGTTGTGAGAAATATAATCTTAACAATAACATAAATAGATGATGAGAGTAGTGAATTAAATAAGAAATAGTGTTGAAAGGAAAATAGTATCAAGTATTTCATGTTCAATTGCAGTCTTTCTTCTTTTGTGAGATAATCAAGTTTAAGCTTCATGATATGAGATCAATCACATATCATGCTTTCTTAAACTCTTATAATCCTCTCTATTTCATTCTCAACCTTCCTAATAATATTAGTTAGGATTTGTGTATGAGGGTTAATCTTAGTGATTAAGAGTCATTTTCTTAGAATTAGGAATATATCATAGGTTAGCATTCATCTATTGAGTAAATTGGGTTACTCAATAAGTGAAGCCTTGGTTTTGATAGTTTTATAGATTTTCTTAGTTTGTTAATGATTATTTGATTTTTCAATCTTAGAACTAAGAATAAAAATATATTCTATTGAGTATAATTTACTCATTAGGATTTGCATTAGTCTAATTTTGTGAGAATTGGGTTCTATACCTTAGACCCTTAGATATACCTTTAGATTAAGTGATTAAACCCCATCATTTGAAGTTAAATCCTCAATTCTTTCCTCTTGATTTGATTAATCAAGATGGGTTGGGATAAAATATCAAATTAGGTCGATTGATTTGCTTAATTGAATACTGTAGTCGACATTGATTCAGTAAGATTAGAATCTGATTAGTTCTAATTTCTTTTAAACTTATAAGGCCCTGATCTAAGTTACATTTAAACTACGAATTAATGATTCTGAATCTTATGTAACTTAGAGTAGATAAAACGAATAAATTAGATAATAATATATATCACTTGTGTCCTAGTAGAGTCTCTTGCTCACCTTGAATTGATGCTTTACATACTTTGTTTTGAGCCTCATACCTTGTACACATATATTGGACATAGGATATTTGATAAATATCTCATGTTAATTTTGAATTGCATACATATCATTCATATATTATTGATGTTTCAATTTTCTGGTCTTTTAGTAAGTTGTGACTTAACTAGTACGCCTCTCTAATCCTTGAGTCCGGCATAGCACGCTGGATTGCTATTGTCGGTAAGTCTATCCATGCCTGGTTGAGATGAATCCCAGGGTGGCGAGAAATAGATTTTGCGCTCATATGACCTTATTAGTCAGGATTGGACATGGTGAGTACTAGTTGAGAGTGGATTTTTGTACAGTGATTATTGGTTCAGTACTTTCTGCCTTAGCCTATCAGGCTAAGAGGTTTCAGTAATATTCAGTTCAGAGCTTCTGTCTTAGCCCATCAGGCTAAGTATTACTTTCTTTACTTACAGTTTAAGTGGCTTGAGTAGCCAAGATAGTTTTTGATATTAGATTACTATTTTACTTTACTCTTTTTTTTTTTGTATTTCAGCACTATTCCTTACTTATAATTTTACTGAACTTTTCTAGCTTTATTTTCATATAGGATACTAGTCCTACTTATTATAGGATGCTAGTTGTGATGATTATTTTAGGATATTAGTCCTACTTATTATAGGATGCTAGTTCTGATAATTATTTTAGGATGTTAGTCCTACTTATTATAGGATGCTAGTTGTGATGAGTATAGGATGCTAGTCCTACTTATTATAGGATGCTAGTTGTGATGATTATAGGATATTAGTCATACTTATTATAGGATGCTAGTTATGATGATTATAGGATGTTAGTTGTGAATATTATAGGATGCTAGTCCTATTTATTTTAGGATGCTAGATGTATTCATTACAGGATGCTAGTTTCATTTATCATAGGATGTTAGAATTGTGCAGTGAATTGCTTATATAAAATGCTTGGTGTATTTTAAATTGTTTTATAATTCATGATTTGTAAGTTATGTGAATTAGCATGAATTACATTGATCATAAGCATCTTTAGGATGAGTCTATTTTTATTATATCATCTATTTTCTTATCATTTCTTTTACTACCCCACCTTGTTATAGCAAAGTTTGGAAGTGGGTGTTCAGTTCTATTATTGATTAAGCTGTAGACTCATTGTTTATAGCTTTTCTTTTTATTTCTTATGCATTGTCGCACCTAATGGTCATTGCTTAGTTGTTAAATTTATGGTGATTCCCAAATGAACATAATAATTTATCGACTTAAATTGTACTTAGACATTTTGTCTAACTAGAATTTTCTTTTATTGGCTGGGGCCCTATCATTATAAAACTGATAATGATAGAGCTTGAGCTATTCTAAATTGTAGGGCTACTCGAGGATCTGCTTCATGAGGAAGATTTTACAGTTGAAGACCTTTTGTTTTTTATTATTGTTTTTTCTTTAATTATAAAAGGCTAAGTGTCCTTATTTCTCATTTCAGTTAAACTATTCAAATATTTGTAATAATTCATGTTAAATGGTGTTTTTCTATTACTGTATTTATTCTGAGTTGTATGCCTTAATTTTCCTACTATGATGGAATGGATGTTTACTTTTACTTCCGCACTCTGTTTACCTTGTTTGTACTGTCATTTAGTGATGAATTCTTTGAGAATGATAAAGTCGTTGATTATAATGGGTTAGTATTAGTTACTAACCTAATTATAAGCAAGGACCTTGTCATTAGGTGACTACCTCACTGTAATCATGTTAACTTAAGGGTTAACAAGATCACAGCAGGGAACGGGCCACCACAACAAGATTATACGGATTCCAAACTTAACACACACTTCTCAATGATTAATGTTAAGCATCCTTATTACTCCTTACCCCTATCAATTATGGTAAATATGCATTAGAACTTACTAGAATATAATTGAATCCAAGACAACTATTATCCTAATTATTCTAAGTTTTTATTTTATGCACAAAGTTCTCTTACATGATATGTTCAAGAAAACAAGCTCAAAATATAAGGAATATGTAGCACATATAATCAAGTAGTAAGCAAGGGACTCTTTTACACATGGTAATACTGTTGTTGTCTAATTAACCATTCTAACTATTCTAAGTTACACAAGTTCAGGATCTCCAATTCTTACTATTAAGTGTAACTTAAAAATACGACCTTATAGGTTACAAAATATTATGACTAGCTAGGTTCTAATATGATTAAATTAATGTCAACTATGTAAGTTAAAAAAAAGAATCATTATGACCTATTTGATGAATTTAGACATTCTAGACTAAGAGCTGATCAAAATCTATCAAGTCCAGGTATTATAATTTTAACACCACGAGTTGGAGTTAAGCATATAATCCAAAGATAAAGCTTAAGGATTTAAGATTTTCAAACTTTGAAGTGAATTAATGATTGAGACAAATCCTATTAAGCAAAGTCAAGCTTAATAGGATGATTCTCATATTCTTAATCTAATATTAAAAGACAAAATAATCAGAGTTAAATTATAAAATTTATAAACTAATAAAACTAATATTTCATTCATTGGATAACCCACTTTATCTAATAAATAAAATCTAATTTATGATCTAGTCTTAGACTTAGAAAAATATTCTAAAGTGAGGTGTAGAGTCTTAAGGATAAGACTTAGAGAATTTATGGAATTTAACCTAATTGGATTGACTATTTGATTTTATTCACTTAAAAGATTCTCATACAATTTATTATTAATTTTAGTGATCTAAATGATATTTTAAGGGTTAATGACACTTAACCTAAAATTTAGATAAAATGGTCATTTTGCCCCTATTTAAAGGTTCAAAAAGCTAATTTTTTATTTAGGGCTCTAAATTAGAATTTCTTACTGCCAAATGATTCCTTACTGTTTAACATAAAGATAAACAATAAGTACACTCAATTTGGATAAGAAATGGGTCCTATAGGTCTAAACTAAAGTTTTTGACATAAAGGGAAATTTAGTAATTCTACCTAATGAAATTTAAATTCTTATGCAGTTTGTTGATGCTTACTGTTCAATGATTCTATAGAGTCTATGAACATTGAATTTTGATGTCTATTTGTTAAGTTATGGGTGTTTAAATTTCTAAGGGTAATTGTGAAATTTTCTAAAGTTAAGAGGGATCAAAAACTTAACTTTTTCATTTGGTGTACAAATTTAGCAAACTCAGTGGCTATAACTTTTCTATACCACACTGAGTACTTTAATTGGGAGTAGGCCCAAATTGAATCTCATCTGGCTAAGTTATGACCTAATTAGGATTATATATATTTTGATCAACTTAGGGTTTCTAGGATTCAGAACTTAATTTTATTTCAATTTACTGTTGGTACCGAAATTCTAATAGCATCTTAAATTTCTAATTTATATTTTAATTGATTAAGATATGGCCAAATCAATATCTAGGGTTTTAAGGATCATTAGTGATGGTCCTAAAAGTTATTAGCCACCATAATGATCAAATGGTAAAACTAATACTATCAAGGTGTTCCTGATATTTTCCTGATTACTTTAAGACTTATATTGATTAGGTTTGGGTGATTAGGCACAAATTTATGAGAGTTCAATATTTTGATTCAAGTGTGGGGAGGTCCTAAAATGTTATTACGAGAAATACATGTCCTACAAAAAAATTTGACACCACCATAATATTCATCTCATTTTTTTAAGTGAATGAGATATAACTTGAGTATATTTGAATTTATGGTTTAGGAGTTATGAGGCTCTAAAGTTCTGGAATTTAATTAATTCACTTATTCAATTTGAATTAAATAGAGTTTACTAATTTAAATTAAAATATCAAAATATTTTAATTCATTTATTTTATACGGCGACGGGCCCCATTGACCCGACAGCAGCAGACAATGGGTCCCCTGGATGACATGCGTCACCATTGTAGTGGCCGAGAGGAATAGGCTGGCCCCAATACATATGCATTGATCCAACTGCGCCTGACTCGGACTGAGACCGACGCAGACGGGACCCACGCGCCAGAGACCGCACACGGCCCGCACACGCTGGCGCAGGTCGGGTCCGACCCGGCCCGACCCGGAGGGTTGCCGAGGAACTAAGGGAGTCGGGGTTAGGGCATGCGATTGACGACGAGTTCGCCGTCGATGGGTGCCGGCCCGCCCGACAATGTGTAGGCCTCTGCAAGACCTATTCAACTACCACCACATCGACCTGCGAGAGGGTCTGGGTGAGCCACACGTTAAAATCCTAACACCTACCCAAGCATGGGAAGACGAAACCTGAAGACCCCAGTCTTCATTTACTGAATATCGATGGCCAAATTGGCGATTGATCTGACTCAATTAGAGCTTAAACCGCTATGATAAGGTTAGCAATTACTTGAAATAAGCAGCGGATAGCGATTCAAATTGGAATGGAGCGAGGAAGGAGGTACCTCAAATGGAGTTCACCGAGACCTAAGATTCGTGGGAAGACGAAGAGGCGACTTTGCGCTCCAGGATTTCGCTGCACACACACCCCGGCCTTCGATCCAAAGGCTCCCAAAGGAAAAGCGAATACCCGACGGGTGCAATGAGGCCACCACACTCGGCGGTTGGCCACGGGCTGCGGCGCCGGGCCACATGTCCCGCATGCAGAGGGTGAGATGGAACGACGACTACTGGCCGTCGGATCAATCATGCGATCCGATTAGACGATCCTAAGGGACTGACACCGAAATGGACGGATGTCCCGCATGACGAAGTCCAACTTTTAATATGATATCATTTTATATAGGTCAAATTCTAAGATTTTTGGATTTTCCAAAATCAGGATTTGATCTATTTGGCTCCTGATTTGGATTATGTCTCAGTGGTGAACTCCTAATGACTTAATCATTGCACTAGGATTGAGATTAAGACTAAGATTACTCCTAATTGACTATGATAATAACTTGGGTTATTACAAGTGCAACCATATGTTACTTTAGCTCATCTAAACTTCAGCTAGCTCCCACTTACTCCAAATAACTCCATTGGAATGGTCATTAACCTTTAATCAATAGTTTCATTCTCAAATTGAGAATTGGTCCTTTGGACTAGCCCAAGTTAGTCTTTTTGCCAATATTAGGCTAACATGATTATTCTTGCCAACTAACATTGATCTAAAGCACGACGGACAACAAAATTGCACTTTTTGGTAATCTCTTAAAGTCTTGATCATGCTTATAGCTTATTTGAAACAAAAATGAATCAAATGGGTTAGCTCAGTCCAACCTATGTGAAGCTTGAGCTAACCTAATCACTCATTATGACTACCATTAATTAGGATTTAAAACTTTTCATCATTAACTAAATGGAACAAACTTTTGTTTTTATGGATATTAATATTACTCCAACTTAGGCTTTTGAGAGGAATACACTTAAGCATCAAGTGAATCTCATTAGAAATAAAGTTGATGCTCCTCCTTTTATTCAGTGAAATATTATTATATTTAGCCTTATATCTACAATTCCAAATAATCCACAGGTTATTATAAAGATTGATAATATTTTTAATATGAATTTTTATTTTCGTTTTATAGTTACATTGCATCTAGCATGGAGAGGGACTTCACATCTGACACATTAGAATTCAAAGATTTGATGTAAGGAAAATGCTATGGTTACACAAGAATATACACTAAAAAGTATTCTGGACAAATTATAAATTTTTTTTTTTGTAATTTTTGCATATATGTCTTATCAAAAAGTGCATTCAACCAATAATCTATTTACATATTGGATTGACACATCATCTATATATTTTGGTGTATACTAATGTGTAAGTGTAGCAATACTCTTGATGTAATGATCTTTCAAAATTGAGTACTCATCGAACAATTAAAAACATAACTTTTCAATATATATATGAAAATCTTGTAGATGTTATTTTTTTATTCCAATTATTTGCTCCAAAAAATTTCAACATATATACATATGGGATTAAAATTAGATTAAATTGGGATTTTAACAAATTTAAAGTTAATTTAATAAAATAAAAATACAAAAATTAATTTGAGACATTAATTAATTATAATCAATAAATAAAAGAATTTTTTACATATTTATTACAAATTTTATTTCATTTTATATAATTTATTTAAAATTTTCATATATATCACAAAATAATAATATAAAAAAACCTTTTCATAAGTTTTTGTTTCCAAATGCGGCGTTGCTTTTATGTGAAAACTCATTTATAATTTGAACGAATATATTCACAAGACTGAGAAAAACAAGGAATTTTTATTTTCCTGGTCATGGAACCTCTTCCTTTGAGTGCTTCCAGCGTTTCTATCGATTTCCCTTTCCCCCTTTCTCTTCCTTTGGGATGCGGAAATCACGGATCCTTTTTAATAGTATGCATGGTGGAGGAGGATACAAGTGGAGCGGAGGATAGGCGAGCTTATAGTGGACAAAGAGCGCGCAGCTTCGGAAAGCAATTTTACCGGAGGCAAGGCCTTTTATTTTTCCCTTCTACTACATAGTGAAATCCCCCATAGAGCCGATGTTTAAAATGATTGAAGGTCTCTAATAGACCATACCACCATTAATTCTTTGCGTTACTGGTCTTCTTACTTTTTTGTGTTTTTGAGCTTATGTGTGTGCAAAGTTGGGTATTATGGATAACAAGCTCACTAGTCCAAACATAAAAACCTTTGAAATAATTGGCTAAACTCCTGGCCAAACAGTTCAGGCACAAGTTTATTTTCATGCAAATAACAACCATACTATTTTGTCATAGCAGCTAGCTTATTAGGCTTAATCTAGGCTAAGCTTGAAATTTATATGATTAATTACTTGGTTTAATACTAAATGTGGATGATAATGACAAACTTCTTTATTTGACTACCCATTATCAAGGCAAGTTGAGAATTGTAATCTTTATTAGAGGACCAATTTTACAATTTTCTTCATTAAAATGTGATGATATTTTATTAATCTTGTCTCTTAATGTGATTTGAATTAAAATAAATTACATGCTATCGTTGAATTGAAATAATGCCATCGACATCGTTGGAGTATTCATTGTTTATTTTTATTCTAAATTTGGCATTTTTTTATGAATGGTTGACGCTGGATAATTGATAATGCAAAAGTATTGTCAGCTTCATGATTAATTTAGCAGAGAAGAATGCGTTCTTTCAACTTTATTTTCCTTATTTCTGAATTATTCTTTCATACTTTAAAAGCAATGTCTCTGCCTGGGGTTGATAAAAGAATGCTTCAAAAACTCGAGTCCATGGGGTTTCCAACTGGCCATGCTACAAGAGCACTTTATTATTCTGGTAAGATGCCAAAATATGAAACTTGTTTTTCTTGTTCATTGTTAAAATGCTAGTTTTCTTGAATTTTCCTAGTTATGTATGCGGTCGTGCAACACAAATACTTTTTATTTCTGGTAAACTATCGAAGGTGGTACTCCTTACTGTTAAAAAAGGATTGCCAAGATGCTAGTTTTTTTTGAATTTTCCTAAGTCACATATACACAGAATGTGACAAGATTATTGAAAAGCATCAAAACATGTAGATGACTTTATAAAAAATGCTCTCTAGATACCAATACACATAACTTGCTCATTGAGCTTGCCTTTTCTTGCTAGACTAATCACCACAATGGTTCGGAATTTGAAAGTTTAACAATAGGTGGAGAACCAAAGTTGATTCATAGTTTTGTGAAAGAATTGAAACATCATTTATATGCCCTTCAATTTTATACAAATTATGGCAAATTTTTTGTTTGTGGAGATGGGTAAGGGGGATTTATTCATTAGCATTTAAAGAAATTAAAAATTTTAAAATACAATGTCAATCGGAAGGCAATGCACCTTTATTACACAAGACACAAGAAAGGATTTTGGGCAATTTGTATTAAAAAGAATTAAAGAGTATTATCAATGTATAAATATTCATTCACAAAACAGTTTTGTTACAATCAATATAATTACAAGAGTTCAAAACTACACAAAGAGAGTAACTATTGAAAGAAAAGAGACAATTGAATCAATTAATCAAACATTATAATTTCGAATAAAAATGCTGAAGAATTTGCTCATGTTTGAATATCAGCTTATAAATAATACTTGATAGATAATTGGCATTTATAATACATAAAAGATAGTGCGGGTGACATATCATGAACAACAAATTGGGAATAAATTTCTAGTATTGCTAATACCTTTATTTAGAAACCCTATGCCTCCTAGAATCATTATCATATGACTAGCTTTTCACATTACGAACCCTATGTACAATAATTATAAAAGCTATCATATCTACATTATTTTAATTCTATTGTTTTGTTCAAGTGTTATAAACATATTATATAAATAATGTCTAGAGCTTGAGTATTATCAGCAATTTATGATTTTAGTATTTGAATTTAGTTTTAATCATTTATAAAGTTGTAATTTTTTTGTATCAACAAAGAATAACCAATTAGCAAAACAAAGCTATCTACACATATTGAAGAATATTTGTCAAAATAGTATCTTGACTATTTTAGTTTTGCTAATTTAATCCCAAACAATTAAATATGTTCATTTTAGTTTTTCAACTAATAAATACATCTAATATAGTCTATCAATTATTCATTTAAAAACCAATTCAATTTTTAAATTTTTTTTTCTTGAGACTAATTGGGCTTAAAATGAGTAGTTGAGGGACTAAATTGAATAAATAAAAATTGTTGGGAACTAAATTGAACAAATTGAATACTTTAGGACTAAATTGGCCAAATTTAAATAGTTGAGAGACTATTTTGGAAAATTTCCACATATTAAAACATCCAATATGAAATTAAAATTCTAATAATGTGCAAGTGAATTGAAAAGCAACATTGTTGATAAATATGTAGATAGAGATGATTATCGAGGAAAATAGACAAGCCTTGCTAGCCCCATCAAAGAAGATGGCAGAGATAGATATGCTTCCCTGAAAACATGGATCGCTACACACAACTCACCAAAAACTCACAACATATCAGAAGAGAATTACTCTAACATTTTTTATTCCATCAAAACTTACCCAAAATACATCATAAATGTCTTTATTTATGTGACGGTTAGGGGATCAAGGTTTTGGATTCCAAGGAGTAGTCACAAATTTAAAATAGCTTGAGAGAAATATTATTAATATTCCTCATTCAAAAAGAGTAGGGACATCCAAGTTTAAAATTATTGCCATCCATTTCCAAAATAACAAAAATACATATCCAAACTAAAGAAATTAAATTTTTATCTTTCCACGTAAATCTAGCATGCTCACCCAATTTAAGTTAGCTAGAAATTCTAAAGCGGTAGTAAATCCTCCCCTATTTAATTCTTAACATTTGAAAATTTATTACTAATCAGGTAGGAGTATGTAGAATCTATTAAAATCACATACTAAGTATCATAAAAGATAAAAAAGCGGGTAATTATAATATTTGCACAATTAAATGGAGCTAGCATCACATAAAGTAAGCTTTCCTTTTGTGCAATTTTTCAACATTTTTTTTAAAGCTTGAAAAAATAAAGAGCTAAGCATGCCATATGAATATAAAAAGAGCAATAAGTTAAACTTGCATTTAATTATTATTAGCACTTTATTACTTTCTTGTGGGTCAACCTCGTAATGCTTCACTGAGAAGCTTAGTTCATATGATCATTTTTTAAGAATGTATACAACTATTTCATTTTATTTTGGTGAGTCTTATCACATGAATCTTCTGCCTTTTCTTAATGGACTTGATCCATCATTATTTTCTTATGTGCGCTAGTAGCACTGTATATGCTCACAATTTTATACCTTATTCAGCATGGACTTCACCATCATTCATAATGTAATAAGTATTTATTATATTAAATTTGCATGGCAGTTGTACTGCTCTACTTCTAAGCTTTTATTTTGACATTCTAAATGAGTTAGACACCTGATTTGGGCTATACTACAAGTTTTAGGATCAACTTATGTGGGGATTTAGGGAAAACATGCCATTCAAGCAAGGTATGGTAAGGGGGTTATATACATGGAGGTTGCTTATTTTAGAGCCAAATAGACTGCCTAGAAACATTATCATCACATAGAAATGAAAAATTACAGCAACCTAAGAGTATGATCTAAATCTAGGAACTTCAAATAAAAAAAGTTCACTCAAACTCTCCTAGAACAAAGAAAAAGAGGACGTGTTTAGGAGCTATCTAACCTAGGATTTATCATAGTTCACAAGGCACATAAAGTTAATATGGCTGCTGGATTGAATGATTTGAAACTTCATTAAACAACAAATAAATGAATTTGATTAAAAATGTAGAGGCTATAGAAAGGTTGAAACAAGGATCATGACAATCTATATACTATTCAAGGAGGGTTTAATTAACTAAGCATGAAAACTTTCAACTCAAATGTAATCTATGAACATTTAAAATTAGAGAAAGGACATTATCATTAATCTACTCAATCATATACATTGAGATGTGCAAGAATATTACTTGCATAAGGGCTAGACAAGTAAATTATGGGTGATTTTCTATAAACTCAAACTTTTGGATACTATTGGAGGCATGCTAAAATGCTCAAAAGCAACAAGAGTACCAAATTAATAAATAATTGAGAGGTTGCTATTTAGTAAAACTAAGCGCATAAAGTGATTAAACATGTGATTAAGAACTTATACACATGATTCCATAAACATGCAATGTTACTAAAGGACATGAATCTTTCTAAATTATTCATGCATGAAAAGTTTAAATCAATCATATATGATAAGGAAAAAGGTAATTAAAGCATTATTGACAATCCAAGATATGGAGTATTAACTAAGTGCAAGACTAATACATCATTAGTGGCAAGCGTAGTTTAGATTACATGAAAAGTTAGACAATACTAGTTTTTGAGGAAAGCTTCTATATAATATTGCATGCACATTAACAAATCTTATATAAGCATACATATAAGCTTGATTAACATGCAAGAAGCGAAGATATGGAGATATATTTCTCAAAATAATAAAGAGGCTTATAGCTTAGATTTAGGTTTTAAAGAGAAGACATGCAAGATGCTACCCTAGCTTTCTCATGCAAGATTCAATTTAGGAAGTTCCGAACATGAAGTTACAGTGAATAGATGAAATTTCAAGTTCATGGAAAACTTCTAAGCAAGCTTTAAGGAAATTGAAAGTACTTTAGTGTGTAGATGAAGACTAAGAAAGAAGGTGGAGGTCAATCCAAGCTTCAACTTCACTTCCACAAGCTAGATCTAGCTACTAACGCTCCTTTGGGATAGATTTGGGCTCACCAAATCCACTGATTGACCTTGGATGAGTCTGAGCAGATGCAAAGCTCAAGAGAGAGTCAAGGGTGGGAAGTTCTTCTAGAACTCCAAATGGGTTGAACCCAAGGTTTGATGGCTCTTTTGTGAGGTGCTCCAGGCTCCAAGGAAGGTTCAACAATTCATCTCGTTTTTTATTTTACTTTTCAAAGTTCATCTTATGTTCTAGCAGATGAACTTTGTCAGAAGTTTGTTGGCTGCATTGTAAAATTTGAAATGTTATTAAATGAGAAATATCTTTTGATTTTTATGTGTTCCTTTTCTTTCTCAAATTGCTCAATATGATCCTGCGGTAAGTGAACACCCGATGTCGGAACGGTTTCCGCTGAACCGGCGTCGGGACATCACAAGGGAGCTCTTTGGGAAAAAACATCTGCATACTCCAGTATGATAGTGTCTCCTTAAATGTTGATGGTACACTGCTAGCATTTGCTAGGTAAGTGGGATACCCCCTTTGGATCGTCTTCTCGGCTTTGCTAGCAGGGATGAGGGAAGTTAAGGTACTCTTCTATCCAATAAATGTAGTCTTCTCTTTTTCAACACTTAAGTACACTTTCTTTTTGGCATAATCTATGAGCACCTCATGCAGGCTTGTCCAATCCGTCCCAAAAATAATATTAAAGGTAGTAATAGGAAGGATGATCGACTTAGCTATCCAAAATTTTCCATTATTTCTAGATCACATATACAATGCTTGGTGGCATCAAAGTAAACTTCTGATGGTATGCCTACTCTTATTGGTGAGGATATGCCTACTATAGGGATCATAATAGAATAAACAGTGCTGGTTGTAATGGATGAGTGTGTGGCACCAAAATAAAAAAGTATTGAACTTGGATACTAAAAAAGTAAAATAGTGCTAGTAACTATGTCAGGATTCTCTTGTGCATTTGCAGAGTGAAACTGAAGCCTTTTGTCTGCACTGGAGCAGCTCGAGATGTAGTACTTAGGCCAGTTTTGCCCCATGTGAGCTAGGGCTTTCCGGATACTCCCATGGCCCTCTTCTTCTTAGGCATACGATAATCATCAACTGTAGTGGTGGCATGAGTCCTTGGCCTTGTGGTTTTCTTCAACTACAATGATAACATTGGTCTTTTACAATAAAGCACCTCTCTAAGGAGTGGGTCTTCCCAGCATGTGGTGGCAGTCTTGGGGGCTAATGTGGCATGCATTATTCTGGACATTATGAAGTCTTCCCCATTACAGAGATGAGGTGTGGATTCTTAGGGGATGCAGAAGCGGATGTTCCAAATCTCTTCTTTAACCACATAGAAAAGTGGCATTCTTGTCCCTTCGATAACTTTTCCTTCTCTAGCAAAAAGTCAGAGATCTGGAGAGTTGCTATAATTTCTTGATAAAGTTCTTTAGTTCGCTAAGGAAAAGGTAGCATCTCACGTCCTTAGTAGCAGCCATCCTGGGTGCAATTCTGGTAAGGCAAGTGAACTCCTCGTACTCAATGACTGTAACGCTGTCGTGCTTGAAGTAAACGAACTTCTTCCACCTAGTCTATCTAGCAGATTGGGGTACAGACTTGTTTAAGAAGATCTTAGCAAACTCATGTCAAGCAATGTCCTATTTTCCTTGAAAAGTGGTGGCCATAATAGATTTCCACCAATGCTCTATCGTCTTATGTAAAGAGCTAAGTGACTAAAGCCACTTTCTGATCATTGAGCCACTTGGCGCACTTGAATTCTTTCTCCATGTGTTTAATCCATCCTTGAGCTTGGAGTGGAGTGGTCACTCCATTGAATCTAGACGGTTAAAGCTTGAGGAATTCTTGCATGAGATTTTGCATTGCTGCAGGAAGTCAGGTGTAATGACTTCATTAAGTAGTATTAAGCAGAACTCTTAAACATTGAGACATCTTTTTAGATAATTTTGAAGTTCCTGATAAAAACTTCAAAGTTAAGAGTGCTCAGGTGGGAGTACTCCTAGGATGGGTGACTTTTTGGGGATAAAATTGTGAGACTTTTTAGGCCAAAATATATAATAACTTGATGCTTAAAAGTTGGGGTTGTTTATCAGAGCAGACAATAAGGTGTTAGATAGGTGTTAAGTATCATACAGGGCAAAATACTACTTCATGTGAGCAGCCTCTTGAACCTATGATGGTTAAGGTGCTATATGGTTGTGGGTACTTCCTAGCCTGTAGAGGCCGCCTCTAGTCCTGCCTACTGAATGGATGGTTTTTGGATCTATGTGTGGATACTGACGAAGACATTAGTTACTTAAGTTTGGGAGATTGTGATGACCACCTTAAGTAGTATAAGCGGAACTCTTAAACATCGATGCACCTTTTTAGATAACGGTGGTGTTTCTGATAAGAACTTCAAAGTTAAGTGTGCTCAAGTGTGAGCACTTTTAGAATGGGTGACCTGCTGGGAAGCTATCTTTTGGAGATAAAATTATGAGGCCTTTAAGGCCAAAACATATAATATTTTGGTGCTTAAGAGTTTGGGCTATTACATAGAGCATGTGATTATTGATCGGTAACAAACTATGCTATTAAGTTCATGAACTATAGCATTGGTTTGCTCTATTATTGTTCAATGGATAAATGGATTCAAGTTTTGAGGTAAAATCATTGAGGCTATGAGTGGTTTGGAGGAAAATTATTGTTCTGGCTATTGTTTTCCATGCCTTGAAATGCTAAAGATTATTGATTTTAACATGTTGCAGAATAATTCAACGCTACACTCCCGCTTATTATTCTTACCCACTCTCAGATTAATTGTAATGGCTCTATTTGGATTACTTATTAGGTTCCTCAACTTTTGCTCTGATATCCAACTATGATGGCTTGAAAATTAAGGTTGCAGATTTCAAGTAGTAATCACAAATTTAAAACAACTTATGGAGAGAAACATTATTAATATTCATTCATCCAAAAAGAACATAGCCTCTAAAACATCTAAACCACACATCCAAGTTTAAAATTATTACAAACTATTTCCAAAATTAAAAAAATAAGATACATGTCCAAAAAAAAGAAATTAAAATTTCATCCTTCCACTTAAATCATGCTTGCTCATCCAATGTCAACTAGCTAGAAATCCCCAAGTGGTAGTAGTAGATCCTTCCCTACTTAATTCTCAACACATGAAAATTTGTTACCAATCAAATATGATTACATAGAATCTAGTAAAATTATATTACCAAGCATCTTAAATGATAAATAAAGAGGGTATTCATATTATTTGTCACACTTAAATAGAGCTGTCTTCAAATAAGTTTATATGTTTTTGGCAATTTTTAGCATTTTTCTTTGAGCTTGGAAAAGTAAAGGGCTAAGCATTCCATATGAATACAAAGAGAGCAATATGCTAAAAATAAAATTGTATTTAATTTTAGTTAGCACATTGTGACTTTTTTGTGGACTGACCACCAAATGTCTTACTAAGAAGCCCAGATTATGAACTTCATTTGCTAAGAAGTTATATAACTACCTATCAATAATTATTCATTTTTTCATTTCATTTTTATGAGTACTAGCATGTGGATCTTCTGCCTCTTTTTAGTGGGGATTAGTTTCCTCCTCATTCTTTTATATATGTTAATAGCACTATCTATACAGGTTCATATTTTTATACCTTATTCATAATATCACAAGTATTCATGATAATTTTAAATTTGCATGCATTAATAAAAGCTAATGCAAGCAGAATGGTACAAATGGCAATGAGTTAAACATGCTCAAATGTGATTGTAACAAATATAGAATGCAAAATTGTAAAATTTACTAAAATTTATGTAGTTGATGTCTAATTAAAAGCAAGTGTAAGAAGCTAAATATTCAAATTTGACTCGTCTTCAATTTGGTTATCATTATCAGTTTTGGGGCAAAATTATATTAAAAATCTCTCAATATATAAAAGGTTAAAAGCATTATTATAATTGATTTATTTAATTATTTTTGAAAAAGATGCATCTTTCATTTCATTAATCTCTTACTAATATAAAATGTAATTTTTACTAATATAAGGAAAATAGTTATTATTTGTCTATTTATTAGATCTTAGAGTTTAATGATCTAATTGGTTTGAGTAGGGTCAAGATCTCAGATCTCTTATTACTTTGAGTCAATAGGGCAAAATTGGTTTGTTTGTGATATTTTATGCTTATGATTATTCCTTTAGAAGTGGAAAGGTGATTCTTGTTGTGTAACGGAGCTTCAAGTGCGTCCGAGTGTACACACAAAGGCTAGAGATCGATTGGAGATCAATTGGACAAAGAACAAACTCAAAAAACCAAAGCAACTTGCTCTGGGCGCGCCTAAACACTAGATATTTTATATGCAGCCGAAAGATTGGTGCATCCTAAACACTTGGGCGCACCCAAGTGCCAAGAAGTATACAACAGATGGAACTAGGCGAAGCACCAGATAATTTTATGCTTGTATCATTTACATTAGGAAAAGATTCAGATTAGTTGTTGTAATAATTTACTCATTTTTCTTTCTGGCTAGCCTAATAAAAGTTAATCCTTTATTGAAGTGTAAACAGCGAAATGAATTTTTAGGCAACTTTGATTAAGAAGCCACGCAATGTTTCTTATATTTGTATGACGTGTTCAATAGAAAAAAAAACAGGAATAAAAGCCAAGCCAAAACAAATAGGGGCGAAGATTGGCTGGTTATTGAAAGCGAATTTTTTTTTTCTTGTTCCTTGTGCTGATTAGGTTGGGGATCTCTGACTTAGAAATGTTTTTTAGGAAAGCTGTTCTTATAAATTAATGTAAACATGAAACAATTTATCCACTATCCTTGAGAATCGGCACTGCTGTTTTACCCCATTTAACATTTCCTAATCATTAGATTAATTTATTGAACTTATAAAGTTCACAGTCAAGAAGACCAAAACTTAAAATTTTACCAGGCCCGTCATCTAATAGTTTTCTATCAACAATCTACTTTTGGGAATCAACCTGCAAGGGTGTTGTAGTCAGCAGCTGCGATTTGAGTATTGTACAGCACTGTTGTACCATTAGATCGGTTTAGTGGAACCCTACCATGCTAGATATGCTGTTGGGCTTATTCAGCTTGAATGCTATCTTTTGAAAATTTTTAAAGGGTTCTTTAAGAATTCTCTCCAAATACACAACTTCTTCTGTTACTCTCATCTCTCTAATTGCTTGTGCCTCAATGTTTGTCAGAGAAGTTTGTTTTGTCTACAGGGCCTTTTTGGTTTTAGGTAAAAATACTCAGTAAAATTATCACAATGTAAAATTTTTTCAGATAATTAATTGCATTGTAATTTAAATAATAGTGTTTGAACCAGAGTAAATTTTTTTTTGAGATTTATAATTTGATGTTTGGTTTGGTGTATTTTGAGCATATTGTAATTATTTTGTAAATTAAATTAAAGAAAAAAAACAAAAAACTCAAACTTTTTGTAAGGATCGGATGTGTTACTGGCCATATAAGACCGGTTAGAGGAGGCACTGGCTGGCTAGAGGCCGAGTGTGAGCGTCGGTAGGCCGGCCGAAGTCGGCAATGAAGCGGGGACGAGGAAGTTGAAGTTGCTTCATTGCAATGGAGCATCGGTGGACGAAGTTGATTCGCTGCAACGGAGCGTCGGTGGAAGAAGTTAATTCGCTGCAACGGAGCGTCGGTGGACGAAGTTAATTCGCTGCAATACAGCTCGCGAACAAAGTTCGTGAATGGGGTTGGGCTGACTTATTGCGACGCTGCTGAGGACGATGAGGTCTGCGTCCTGCGTCGGTGTCAGTGAGCTCCATCTTCATAATTGTGATCGCCGAAGTGCGGGAAGAAGTAGCGACGAAGCGGTATAGAGCTTGGAGCCTGTTGCAAATTTTTTTTTTTTTTTGCTTGAAAGGCAGGGTAATCAGATTACTCCCGGCGTTATCTGATTACACAAATTTTATCAAGAAATGGGGTAATCGATTACCTCACTTTTTACCCAGTAATCATATTACCTTAAGAATCTTGCAAACAAAACATCTAAATCTTAGGAATTGGATTACTTTACCCTAAAATTATTGTAAATAAAGCCTTGGATATATTTAATACTTGAGAAATTCCGATCTCTGTTGGAACCCAAAGTTTTGAGTAATTACCATATGATTTCATGAGTGATCCAACTGTTTATATGCTAGACGTACTAATGATGCCTACTTCACTTGTTTAAAGTATGTGGACAGCTTATGTTAACTTTATACCAAATCAACTTATGTTTGATGATTAGGTAATTCTAACATTGAGAATGCCATCAATTGGGCTTTAGAACATGAGCATGAATCAGACATTGATCAGATTCCTCAGGTATATTATGATTATTTCTTACAGGCTATTAAAATTGACATTCTTTCATCTTGTTTTTTATAAGCCTTTATTGTACCTCTGCTAGAATCTTTGGTTTTTGAATCATTCAGTAATGATGCATGATTATATGATCATTGACTATTGTCTGTGTTTAGGGAATGGCTGGTATAGTAAGTTTTCCTTCATCAATAGTAAGTTTTTAGGACATTGCACTTAAAATTTCCATAAAACACTCAAAATTTAAATATCACTTAAATAACACAAATTTTAAAATGGATCAAACATAACTGCTGAGATTTATTTATATTACCCTTCACGTAATCCCTTTCTCATTTCTTTCTAAGCTCTGTTTTTACTCCTTTGTAAAGTGTATCGTCTCTTAGCTTCATTGCCCTGTCTCTTTTCTTTGTTTCCTTCATCTTTGTTCACGTAAAGAGGCTTTCGTTGACTTTCATTGTTCTTCATGACAAAAGGGTTTTGTTCTTCGTTGCCCCTCTGTTGCCATTCTTCTGGATCTCCTCTGCTGCGACCTATTTCTGACAAGAGATTAAAACCCCTTTTTTTAGACATTAAAGATGTAGTAGTTCTGCACATTGAAGCTTATGTAATCAGTATAATAAATTTTTTTCCTTTCAAATAAATAAAATATTGTAAAATTGCTCACAATCTTCTATCTCTGAGGCTTTAAGTAATGAACATATGCAACAACCATGCACTCATTCGTTCCAAAAAAAAGAAAAAAACATGCATACATCTATATTTGCATAAAAAAATAATAAATAACATACAATAAAATTATATCCCTTTTACTCTCTAAGAAAGAACATGTTAGCAATCATAACCGATGAGCTTGTATTTCTCAAAAAAGAGATTCAGATACTTGAAATTACTTTTCGCATTAAACAAACTTTATGGCTCCAGAACAAATCTGCAAACTGTCTAAGTTAAATCTTTTTGCAACTTCTGGCTCTTCTTTAATAGAAGATACAACCAGCTAACGTTAGGCCTGGTTGTTTGCACTGACCCTCAATTAGGTTTAGAAACTCTGTTAAAAAAGGAAAAAAAAATGCACAAAGCCCACTTCCTCCCATGCGGAGATTATAGGATCCATGGAAAAAATGGCAATAATCAAAGGGAAGCAAATGTAGGCGAATGAAGAAATAAATGGAGTTTGTAACAAGGATGCATGTGGACTGCTTCATCAGTTTTAAAGATTTTAGTGATGTATTATGTAATATTCAAATTTTGAGTGTTTTATGGGGTATATAATAAATAATTAAATGTCATGTGGGTAAAAAATCCCTTTTGTGTTTATAGTTTGCTTTAATGGACTATGCGTTTGTGGAAGCTAGGAATGTTATGTTATAGATTTGGAGATGTTGATAACTTGATATGGATTCTAACACTTGTCAAAGTTTCTGAAGCGTCTAATAAATTAATATTTCCTTGTTTGGAATGTTTAGTGCAGCCTCAAATTGCATGCCAAATCTAATTTGATTTATCCCTTTCAGGTGCCTATAGACATAACAATTGAATCAGGCGAACTTTTAAATGTAGGAGAAGAACTGAAGATGAAATTAAAAGAATTAAGGTTCGTTCTAAGTTCGCTATTACTCAGAATATTAGATTTTCTTATTAGTGCCAGAATGCTTGTATTATTTTTGAAGACGAACTGAATGTATCTGCTCATATTAATTAAAAAGTCAAAATATTAGCTATTTGAATATTGATATTATCAAATGGGATAGTTATTTATATCAAGAATCCGCTGTAATTATTTTTATGATTTTGGTCTTTTTACTTTCATTGCACTAAAATTCTTACAATTTCCTTATAAGATACCCAAACTTTAATTCTTACAAATAAAGCTTTTCTTTCTCATTCGTCTTGAACTTTCTTAGTTATTAGTAGACAGGATGCAATGGAAGTTCTTTATTTATAAAAAAGAAAATTTTGGGTGCTTTATTTGTCTATTACAAGATTTTAGTGCAATACAGGTAAGTACCCCTCCTACATGTTTTAACTCTTCATTTTGAATATTATCCTACATTGCATTTTCCCTGATTGTTCTTGTCCTGCTTATATATGCCCATACAAACACGTCTCTTAAATATTAATGTATATAATAAAATTTATAATAATCACATCTTAATTTTATTATAAATTTCCCTAATAATTTATGATATTCTTCATTATTATTTTTGTTCTTTTCTCTTCTTTCTCTTGTTTTTAACATGTAGCTTGTATAATGAATTTTATTAAGTAAATATGTAGTTATTAATAGTTTTCTTTTTCCTCTTACACTTGTGAGCAAACCATATTTTCCCTACTGAATCACTTTTTATTAAGATATTTTCTGCCATTGTAGTAACTTTACTTAAAGTACAACTTGGTTGTGTGGATAAATATAGAGAAAATTCTCAAAATGGTTTCTTGATTTTTGCAATTTGTTCATTTTAGTCATTTGTAGTTATTTTTTTTAAGAGTCAAGGACTAAATTGAACAAATTGTAAGAGTTAGTGGTTATTTTGACAATTTTCTAACTTTAAATGAAAATATTATCTTCTTACAATAACAACAATAACACCTAGTCTTTGTTCTACTGTCAGGTTAAATATATGAATTCTTTGTTTCATTTGTGTATGATATTTTCTAATGGTTTCTTCCCATATTTTATTTTTTTGTTTTTTTATCTTTTAATATTAAAAATCACTAACACTGATAATGGGAAAAAAATGTCTATGTTTCATAATTTTGAGTCAGACGACATTCTCTAATCTTATCTACCATTGGGGCCACTCCAATCTTGCTACGAGTGAACTCATTTCTCATCTTATTTTTTTTAGTTTACTTGCTCATCCATTTTTTAGCATCCTTATCTTTGTAATATTAATTTTATTAATAAGTTTTTATTTTGTTGGCTAACATGTTTCTCCATATAACACAGTTTATTGCATAGCTTCTCTATAATTTTTTTTTAAAATTTTGAGTGAGATTTTTGATCGCACAACACTCTAGATGTGCTCTATATCATCCATCAGCTTGGATCCTATTAATCACTCCACCCTATCTTTCATTATTTTTTTGTATCGCTGAACTAAGGTATTTGAACTTCTCGCTGCTCTCATTCTTTACTGATCAAACACACAACCTATATATTTAGTTTTATTTACTAAGACAAAACTCTTGGAATTATTAAATAGTCCACTAGAAGTTGAGTTTTACTTTTACCTCATCTTTTGCTTTATCAATTAGAAAAATCTCATTTGCAATTAAAGTGAATCAATGAACCTTTTGAATATGTTCAGTAAGAACAACTATAATAAAAATAAAGAGTTGTGGAATGAGAATAGAGACTTTGATGCAATCCACTAATAATAGAAGATACATTGGCATGCCACCTTGCGATTAAACATTTGTTGCAGTTCCATTATATATCCTTAATAACATCAATATAAGCAACATAAAATTTTTTTCATTTCAATGCTCTTGAAAGAACTATTTTTGATACTTTATTATAGGTTTTTTGAACATCTTTTTTCTTATCTATACTTCCCTTAAGCCCTTTGTATATGTATAATCTCCATGGTAAATTTTCCTAGCATAAAACCAAATTGATGTCATGAAATTTAAGTATCCCATTATATTCTATATTCAATCTATCTCTCAAATTTCAATATTCATTAACTTAATTCTCCAATATATTGCAAAGTCATAACCATCACATTTATTCTTGATTATTTTCACAATGCTTCTTATCATTCATTCAGATATTTATTTAGTCTTCAAAATTATATTAAATAACTTGATAAACTAAAAAATTCCTTCATTGTCCAAATAATTCCTGAAATCTGTAAAGATGTCATCGATTTTGTATTTTTTTTACTCTTCATTCTCTTTAAAATATTTAAATTTTAGTTTTATTTGCTGAATAAAAATACAGTTGATGCCATTTTGTATTTATTAAACTTCATAGTATTATTTTATAATATTTTTTTCCTTGAATGTATTGTTTTCATTATTATGCATCTCTACTATTTGGTGATTTTTGTTCAATTCATCAAATATATTCTTTAGTTATCTCACAAATATAAATAGTTATTAAATTCCATATAAAGATTAATTTCATTCCAAAATCTCACAATTCAAATGCTAAAATTTCACTCCTAAACATATCTATATGATTGTTCTTAAAATTCTATTATTTAGTCTTTGGATATATCATTGAGTTAGTGTTACTCTTTTTACTCTTTATATTCAAATTTGAAATTAATAATTAATGTGAACCTTCAAGCAATTATTTAGAATAATCTTATAATTTTTTAAAAAGAAATGTCCTCTTTTTTAAATAAAATAATGAATCTAAGTTTTAAAGGCCTCATTTTGTTAAATAATAACATGTTCATCTTTTTTCTTTAAATATGGATTAACAATTTTAAAATTAAAAGCTAGAGCAAATTCCAAAATCATTCTTCTTTCACTAATCTTCCCAACAACAAAATTATCATTAATACTATTAAATTTTTGGAATTCTTTCAATATGTCTATTTAAATATTCTCATATCTAATCTCTTGCAGTGCCATAAAAATTTGCAATATTAAAAGTTATATCACTAAGTTTAATCTTTATGATTGTTTTTTTATCTCCCAACATCATAACTTTTATTATGTTATTTTAAATCTTTTAAATATGATGACTATCACACCATATCTATAATGGTTATTATCTGAGTACCATCATTTAAAGACTATCAATTTTCTTAATTTTTCTCCCACCCTCTTCATTTGTTGATTATTAGTCATAATATTTATCAAATCATAAAGATTATTAGTGAGAAGCCAATAATCTAATTACATATTTTTAATTTAAAGTCTTGAATAAACCTTTTTACCAGCATTCATCCTTAATGTGGGAACTTTATTTATTTGACATTACACCTTAGTGTTGATGTAATAACCCTACATGTTTTTCATTATATTTTGGCAATAGAACAACTCGCTTCCAGGGAATGCACTAGCTATAATACAATTTCTTTAATGATTCATGGCATAAAAAAATTGGCAAAGTACTGCATTGATTGCCAACTATCTAACACGGTATTCCTCTTTTCTCATTCGGGACTTGGTACTCGAGAAATGGAGTTGAAAGAGATTATCATTCTCTCAGTAGAGTAAGAATAATACTAATCAGGAAACAGTAAATTGCTGGTGATTGCATTTTGGTTATGATTTTCTCTTTTGATTCCATTTAACCTTAACTATTTTGTATGATTTTGTGTTATTGAGTCTTTGTGGAGAAGGGACCTGTAGTATGTGGTATTTGGGAGTTTGAATGAATTAAGTTGTTTTAAAGAAGAAAGTTCTAATCAAAGCATTAAGTTTCTTGTGTGTTGATGGAAAAGCCTACTTCTATTTTAATTTCCTTTTTTATCTCTTCTTTCAATTATTTTAACTCAATTGCCGTTGAGTTTGCCTTGTTATTTTAACAATGGCGACATATCTTGCTTCAAATTTCTATAGCTAATGCTATGCATTACTCTTCATTGTTCTGTGGCATAGTCGTTGCTCTTCTACCTTAGGGTCTGAAATTCAGTAAGAAATTTTACGCCCTAGGATTTTTTCAATAACATTTTTTATTAACATAATTCTGTGATTGTTTTGTGTATTGACTTGAGAAGTGTTGCCATTTTTGTTTCACTATTCTTTAAATGGTGAGCACTTACCTTAGGAATGCAACAACCACTATTATTCATCAGTGCTGATGCTGCTTTCAAACTTTAAATATTATGCATTTCCTGATAAATATTTTATTAAAAGTTTCTTCTCCTTTTATAAGAGTTTTATTTTGCTTTAAGGGAGCAAGCATTGACAAAAAGAGAGGAGGAAAAAAGGATGGAAAGAGAACAAGAGAAGGTATGGAATAGTGTTTGCTACTTATTTTAACTTACTTTACCAATGGCCATTGCTAACCCATAAGTGGTTGCACGCCTAGTATTTTGGTGGCGGCTCTTATAACTTGATATGCCTTTGCAATAATATCACAGAATTGTTCACCGGTGACTAGCGGCATTTAATTTTCTTTCATTATTTCTTTGATATGTGAATAAATAAACACTATTATTGCAAATTGTTAGAAAATGCATTTTCTTTGCTCAAGTAAAAGAGTTATTGCCTCTTTTCATAAGAGTTAATCACCCATTACATTAATTTGTTTTTTTATATCTATTTAATAATTAATTTATAGAAATAATTCACTAACTTTGACATTTTATCTTTGCCTTTATATCTATTTTAATTTGATTTTTTATTAGAATATAATTACTCCTAAGCTGTGAAGGCATTAAAATCACCATTATAGAAGGGCATTGTGGTTTAAAATATTATGAGATATTTATGCAAGTATTGGTATGCACATTTTAAAAATTTGGTACCATTTTAGTTTACAAAGTTTTAAAAAGTTAATAGCATAACTCAATTAATTTCAGTATTTACAAATTTAATACTTCCTTATTTGTGAATGGATTAAGTTATGTAAATATATATATATATATATATATATATATATATATATATATATATATATGAATGATATTGTAGCCCAGTAGTTGAAGCTCAGGATTTGTTATCCCAGGTCATTGGTTCAAATCTCACAGGCCACACATAATATATATATATATATATATATATATTTACACACACATGAGATACTTATCAAAATAGTCCATGACTATTTGTATTTAGTCAATTTAGTTCCAGATTATTCAATTTGTCTAATTTAGTTCATCGACTATTTTAATTTATTCTGTTTAGTCACTTGATTATTTTAATTTGTTTAGTTTAGTCCCTTAGCTATTCATTTTAAGCTCATTATACTTACCAATTAATGAAAATTTAGGGACAATTACTTTTCAAATTAATTGCTAAGGGACTAAGACATGTTTAATAATTAAGGTATTCAAATAATAAGAGAATTTTTAAAATGGTCCCTTAACTGTTACAAAATCTTTAATTTAGTTATTAACTCTTACAAATAAATTTTTTTGAGTTGTTTTTCTATTCTACTATTATTTTACTGTTCCAACCCGTCATTTTATAGGGTAAATACGGCAATTCCAATGGATCAAAATTTTATGTTTAAAGCAACTTTTAATTTTTTTCTCCTTGTGATTTCTTCTCACACCACGCTGCAATGCATATCAGTGTCTCTCTTTGTCGATTGTGATTTTACTTATGTTGAACTTTTTCGTTGATTGCGATTTCTTCTCGTACTGAACTTCTTCGTCGATTGTGATTTTTCTCAACGTATATCTGCTTCAACTGGTGCTGCTCTATTATGGTTCCTTTGTTTCGTAAATGATGATTATAGAGAGAAGCACCAGTTATTCCAATCCGTGAATTGATGCTCTCTACAATCGATGGGTTGCAGAAGAAATCGCAATCGGCAGGTTGTGGAAGAAATTGTCGTTTGTAATCGACGATTGCTACTCTGTAATCATTGATTGCAATTAACGGTTTATTCCGCAAGCTAACGACTGATGCTCTGTAATCATCAATTGCAATCGACGATTTCTTCTACAACATGACGATTGCTGCTCTGTAATCGTCAATTGCTAGGGCTGACTCGGGTCGAGTCATTTTGAGTCAAATAGGGTTTAAGTCAAGCTGCTTGATTTGAACTTAACTTGAAAATTTTAAGTCAAGTCAAAATATTTTTAGTTTGAGTTCCAGTTTCAAGTTTTGAGTCAAATTGCCAGCCCTATCGATTGCAATCATTGTGATTACTTCCGCAACCTGCTGATTGTAGAGAGCGGTGCCAATCAACGAAGAAGTTGCGAAAGGAATCACAATCGATGATTGCAGAGAGATGAAGATACGTTGAGGAAGAAATCACAATCGACCAATGAAGAACTTTAGCGGAGAAGAAATCACAATCGATAAAGTTGCGGCATGGGAAGAATTGCAACTTGCAGGGAGTTATATAAAATTTAGATTCATTGAAATTACTTTATTTGCCCTTTGCAAATGCTGCGTTGGAATGACAAAATAATGGCAGGACCAAAAAGATCATTTACAAAAAAGTCATGGGACTAAAAAATTATTTGCAAGAAGGACTAATTGTATATTTGCAATAATCAAAGAACCGTTTTAATAGTTTGAGACTAAATTGGCAAAACTAAGATAGTTGAGGGATCATTTTGGCAAAAATCTCTTATATACACCAATATTTGGACAAGAACATCATAATAGTTTTTGGATCAAATTATGTTGCATTTAATAGAGACAGTCTAATACCATTAGGGCTTGGGATCAAAACATTACTTTTCTTGCAAAGTAATGGCAACATTTTGAATTTTTTTTGAATGAACAGGATCAAAACTTGACATATGTATAAGTTAATGAACCATTTCTATGAATTACTCATTTAATGGTAACTAATACACTAGATTGCAATAAATTAGTAGATCATTGATGTAGCAGCTTGACATGGCTTTACAAACGTACAATTCTTACATATTTTGTTTCATATTTTGTCTGCTTGATAGTTAAAGTTACCACATTGCTTTATTATGTATCGTACCAAATTTTCTTGCTCAAAACTAATAAAACTTGATGTGATTTGCTCATAAATCCAACATGTCGTTGTAGGTGCAATAATTTAATTTGAAGATGCTTAGGATTGTTTTTGAATAATATATGTTATTTTACCATACAATACAAATTAGTTTTTCTCATATTGTAAGGCTTTTATTGGCTTTTTGAATGCTTAATGATATCTTTCTCATAATACACCCCCAATGTATTAGATATGGTTACAATATACATATAATCTTATTTGTAAACACAAACATTCATATATATTTATATATTATGTGTGGCCGGTAGGATTTGAACTCATGACCTGGGATAACAAATCTTGAGCTTCAACCACTAGGCCACAACACCATTTACTGGTGACCTATGGTAATATGTTGGTTTTATTGATTTGAAATAAGGACATAATAGGTATGTTTGGTGACCTCGAAAAAATAAAAAAATAAATTAAAGGAAAAAAAATTAGTTATGGTCACCAAATCACTCTAAGGAGATTCACAAAATAGAATCTCATCAAACAAATACAAAAAGTAGGCAAATTTTATCAAGTTGTTCAACATCCTCATCTTTTTCTTAGGTTGTACCTTGTTCTTCTATTAGAGGATTTCGAGCCAATCTTCCTTTTCTTATTTTTTAACTTTATTCATTGTAAAATTTTCAATATCATCAAATTAAATTTATGAATCAATTGTCTTATCATTTGAGAAATTGGAATTCTTCATTTGGCTCCATCAACGGGCCGAATTGGCATCTCTTGTAAACATGCGACAAAAATTCTGTGACACACAGATTGAGCCCAGATTTCACCTCCTCAACCTCCAAAGGGATGCTCGTCTCACAGTGCTTCGCCAAAGGCGAGGATTGCTCTTTACTAGCTAGGGACGGAGTGTCCTCCATTAGATTATGATTGCCAAGGACTAATTGAATTTCTTCAATCCATTGGTGAACCATGTCCAAGGCTGATCCCATCAACTTCCTAACCTAAAAGGAATGAGCATTTGATGGTCCATCCTCCTCTATAGCTCTCAACCTCATTATCTCTAGTGCTCCCAAAAACACAAATTGAAGTCGATTCGAAGAGAAAGCATCATAATGTAATAAATTATCAGTGCTTTCCTCGTCACAATGGGGGAAGCAGAGACCAATGGATTCATCTCCTCCAAAGGAATCCCACCCATTTCAGGATAGCCAAATTCAAATAAAGAATCTATCATGAATTCATGAACCTCCATGAGAGACCTTGAGTCCAAGTCAACCACCAAATCATCAAGCCCTTCCTACAACTTATCGCATATTGTACGAATGGCCCAAATTGCATTCCAATCCACAAAGAAATCTTCAAAAGAAAAGTCAGCAGGGGCGCATCTTTTAGCACAATCATTGACCACCATTTACTGATTATTGGTATTGCTAGAACCCTCTACTTGCAAATCCTACCCAACCAACTCTTATTGAACGCCGTCAACTTCATATCCATGCATCCGATCATTCGACGTATCCTCCCACACCACATTTCTTGTGGGGGGGGGTCAATTCTCTTTAAGACATACATGAATTTTTGCTTGTTAATATTATTTTTTCCTTTGTCGAATGTTTGAATCGGCATGCTTTCCCCCAATAGATGTATTTTTGAGTTGATGATGAAGCTTGAAGCATATAGACATATCATGAACAATAGTGTGACAATAGGAGTAATAAGTCGGCTTGCTTTCAAAGATACATTCTTGAAAATATCCATTCTTTTCGCACCCAATCCAATTTTCAGATTCTATTCTTCGGTTTGGCCAATCTCAACCAAAACTTGAGTGATTGAGGGGAAAATAAGGTTGGTCGTAGCATAATCAACCTTGAGAGGCTTGCCACTGTAGGATCCCTATGCAAATAAAATAGAATGTAAAATTAAGTGAACCTTTAATGGAAAAAGTTATTCTACATTGGTTGTATAAATATGAAAATTTTTGAGGATTCTGCCTGGATCTTTTGGGCATAACATATGTATCCTTCATATTCACAATATTTACATTATTCTTAAAACAAAATAAAGAGATTGCCTATGTAAAGAGTCTCAACCATTATCTCTCATATTTTGTAAATGGTCTTTGCATGTCCTAATAAGAGAGATTGCATTAACTATCTTTTGATCTTTTCTTTGCAAATAATGTGATAACTCATTTGTAATTCCCAATACATATTTCATCAAAAAATATAATGTCAAGATAAATCAAGTGTTTATAAAAATAGTTAACGTATTAGTTTTTGCTCTCGACTCTAATACATGGTGTCATTTGTAAAATCCTAAGAGCTTCAATCACATAAATAAATAAAATTGATAAACCAAGTAGACTTATAAGAACTCCATCGTGTATCATAACTTGTTGGAGAGCCATTTCTTGATGTAATTCTGGTCTAGTTGTTATTTCTTCATTAGATAATAACTTTGTAATCTTACACATCTATCTTTCACGAAGAATATCATTTTCTTTATATGAACCACTAATAAAATTGATCTATTTATGTAGTGTTGAAAAAAGGAAAAACTTTAATATTTTTTTTGCAACAACTAGAGCTATCTGTAATTGATGTGCAAAACAATGAAGTATAACATGCAAGTTTATTTTTCTTCATTATTAAGGTTTTTAAACCATGAAAGTTGTCTTGATACTTTCTCCATCATAATTTTGCCCATGAAGACAGTAAATGCTTAAACCATGTTTTAAGAATGTTGCTTCAACTGCTAGTTTCAATGTGATTGCAGAGGTATCCTTAACATGTAGAATTCCAATAAATCTCTCAATTACATTTCTATATTTATTAACATAAATTATTGTAATTGCAACCCATTCTTTATCGGAAACATCTCTTGATTTATCGAATAGTTGTGCAAAAAGATTATCATCGAGGTCACAAAACATTCAAATCAATAGTTTTCATAGTAGATGCATAAGCAATATCAACAATAAATTTACAATTTCTTGGAGCATTATCTAAGTAGACCCTTGATTATATTGCTATTAGGTTTAGCTGTGTAACATAAAAGTGAAAAAATTGCCTTGATTATTAGAGCTATCAAATTCATCATGATCATGAAATGCCACACTTTCGATGTAAAAGAAATCGTACACATTCTATAGATGTTGTCAATCGCGTATACTAATTTTGGCGAGCTTGTTCTGAAGATTTTGCACACACAAATTTAATATGGAACCTTCATTCATCAAATGCTTGCACTTTAATTTTGCAAGGTTGTGCACATTGTCTTAGATATTGTGAGGACTCGATGCCGGGTCAGCGGGAGCTAATCCAACATCGATTTTGGGGTAACAAGTCCAAGTCTTCTAGCCGCAGGATCATATTAAGTGATTTAAAAGACAAATATATAGACATCAAATATAATTCATTTATTTATTAATTCATAAGTTTTGATTACAAATGATCAAAATAAAATAAAAGTTATAAACTTTAAAAAAGAGTCAAAAAGGGTGATAAATCAACAGGAAGCAGTATCAGCACTGCTTGATTCTTAGCACCCTTCCTCTAGGATGAACTCTTGATCTGGGAACGTTTCAAAAGTGCGGGCATTTGAATACTAGTTAATTGTGAAACTAGGTATTGATAGATGTCATCTTTACAAATGTTAAATAATAAGTAAAATAATTAATAATTTGATAGGAAATAAAAAGTTGTACGAATTTATCCTTGCAAACCTATTTCAATTGCACTTGAAACTTTAGCATAAAAATAATTGCAGTTACAAAAATATGATTTTGTTGGGCAAGTACAAAATCGATAAAAAGGGGTTCATCTCTTATATCCCAACTTCCCTCTATATTTGCTCCCTCAAGGCTTATCAGTATAGGCTCTTTATGACTCTTGATGTCAGACAGTCCCGTCTTAGCAATTGTTTGATCAGACTAAAAATATATCAACATGGAACTTTTGCTATTTAGTTATCCAAACTTTTTCATATATCATTTTATGTGACTTTTAAAAGCACTGTTATTAAATTGTGCGACGATGAGTAGAAAGTCATATTTAAACAAGAGTAATAAACGATATCTGGTACTTTGTTCTTTTAAGTTCAAAAGTTCAACAGTTTGATCGAATTTGCATTTACATTTTTAATATTTTAAATTAACCTTATAGTCGACATGATAGTGATATGATATTTTTAGGGATTTTTACTTTCTTTTTTTCTATTATGTCTTTCGTTCATTCTTTCCCTTGATAGAAAATAGCATTTTTAAGTCACCGAGGGTAGCAATTATATTTGATATAATATTATTATTATCATTGTTTAATGATAATAATAATATATGAATGAAAGAAAAACATAATAAAAATAACTGTAAAAATGTACGGAATGAAATAATAATTATAAGATGTAAAAATGAAAATGCCTGAATTGAAATTTGATAAAATAATCATTTAATAATATTTGTACTGTTCTCATTATTAATTAATAAGAACAATAATAATGTGAATGACTAATATTTTTATTATTATTTTCTTCATAATAATGATTAGAGAAATGCTATTTAGACTCATTGACATGACACCCAAGAAAACTCATCTAATAGAATTTGGAGATCATTTTATTAGTATTTATTTATTTACATTAAAAATAATATAAATATTATTTTTAAAGTTTGTATTAAAATAATGTCAAAATCTCATTGAATGGGTTTTTTGGGTGCCACGTTAGCGGGTATAAATAGCATTTCTATAATGATTATTTAGTATATGTAAATAAATAAAAATAAAAATAAAAGAATGAAGAAATAAAAAAATAGCAAAATCTCACCTCATTTATTTCCCTTTTTCTTTCTCCTTTAACATATGGTTAGGGTTGCTGGGAGTTGGATGTGGCTGAAGGGACCGGTGGGGGTGGCCGGAGGCTGGCCGACTCGGTTTTGGGGAGGGAGGAGGGCTGCTGCTATTTTAGGGAGGAAAAGGAAGGGATGGGGGGGTTTATAGAGAGGAGGGATGGAAGGAGGAGGTGACTGGTCTGCCAAATGGGCCGACCAATCCTACGCCAAAATGGCACAGGAAGTGGCTCTGGCGCGGAAGCTTCCGCGCCTACAGGTGCGACAGGGCTTGCGATCCGATCGCAGGATCGGGGGGAGAAGGAAAACGTGAAGGAAAAATTTAGGAAATTACTTAAAATTAAATTTTTCGCCAAAACGGCGCAGGAAGTGGTTTTGACGTATAAAAATAATGAAACTTGACACCATGGTGTATTATCATGTAACGAACACCCCGCGCCAAAAATTTTTGATTCAGACAAATATTTTATTTTATATTAATTTTTGAAGTTTGAAATTTTAAAAATTAATTGAGGTTGAACCGACGCTCCAAAATCGATGAAACTTTTTGAGTAGCTTTTAAATAATATATTTAATATAATTACACAAAAATCGATGAATTCGGATGCATAATTAATTTTTATCAATTTGTTGAATTTAAATAATTCAGAAAAATAAAGTGGGAATTCCCGTTATCCGAATTCTCCCAAATTAGGACACTTTGTTCTAAAAATTATTTCTATCTAAAGGTATTTTGGTTTGCCCTAATTTGAAGTTTCTGGGATCTTGATTTCTGAGGCGGGATCTGATCTAATTTTACGAAGTAACGATATTGGGTCGTTACAAATATGCTCCAAGGAATTGTGAACTTATTGATCCAAATATTCAAATGAATATTGCTAATGTAGCTGCTATGGAAATTATTTCTGTGACTGTTAGTGACGGTGATCTTTTTGCACCACTATTAGATAAATCTAGAGATATTATTGATTAAGAACATGTACAATTGCTATATGCTATGCTAATAAATATGAAAATTCAATTAAGAGGTTTGACACTCACATTGAAAGTAACATTGAAATTAACAGTTGAAGCAATTTTAGAAACTTCGTGGACAAAGTTATGGAGCTAGTAATATGTGAGGTGAATTTAAAGGTTTAAAAATTTTAATAATGAAGCAAAATAATTCTGCACGTTATATTCATTATTTTGCACATTAATTACATTTGGCTCTAGTATTAGTAAAAAAATTGAAATGATTTCTTTTTTCAACATTATGCTCAAATTGATCAATTTTATTAGCAGTTCTTGTAAAAGAAAGGATATTTTTTGTGAAAAATGGATGTGCAAGATTATAGTCTAATGAAGAAATAAAAATTGCACTAGGATTACATCAGGAAATGACTCTTCAATGAGCTTGTGATACAAGTTTTTATTATAGGTCATTACTCAATTTATCAATTTTATTCAGTTCTGTGATTAATGTTCTTGAAATTTTTATAGATAATACCACTACATTAGAGTTAGACCAAAAGTTAATATGTTACTTGTTTCTATAAACATTTTTTAGTTTTTTTTACATTATATTTGATGAAATATGCTTTGAGATGAAATATGCTTTGAGAATTATTAATGAGTTATCATTGTGTTTGCAGAGAAAAGATGAATTCCATAGTTAATGTAATGTCTTTTATTATAGTACGCAAAGACTGTTTGCAAAATTTGAGAGATGATAGATGTTGTTTTTTTACATGAGTCTAACTTTGTTTTGTTAAAAGAATAATGCAAGTATTGTGAATATAGAAGAAATATTTGTTATGCCTTGAAGATCCAAATTAAATACTCAAAACATCTCAACATTACACCACTATAAAGTTGAGTTATTTTTTAGTGTAGGAGATAGTCAATTACAAGAGCAAAGTCATAGATTTGATGAGATCAATACAGATTTATTAATTTGTGTTTTCTGCTTAAATCTTGCTAATTCTTTCTTTAGTTTTGATATACAAGGGCTGGTTCGACTTGTTCAGTTTTATCCTTTAGACATTTCATAGATTGATATTGTTGTATTAGATCATCAACTTGAGAATTTTATTGTTTGCGTTAAATCAAATATCAGCTTCAAAATATAAAGGGAATGAGTGATCTCATGAGGGTTCTTATAGAAATTAAACAACATCAAGTATATTCATTTGTTTATCAGTTAATTAAGCTTGCATTAATTTTACCTATTGCCACAACAACTGTTGAACAGGCTTTTCTGCATTGAATATTATATAAAAAATCATTTGTGCAACCTGTATGGAAGATTCTTGGATGAATGAGTCTAGTAACATATATTAAAAATGTTGTATTTGATCATGTTGACAAGGAGAGAATTATACAATATTTTCAAAATATGAAGTCTCAGAGATAAATTATGATTCTTGTAATATGTAAGTATTGTGTTTTCAATTTTTTTTTTAATTATGGCTTATTTTTGGAATTATAGTTTGATTGTGCCATCACTGAATTTTTTTTCTGACTCCACCCCATAAATGCATTCAATTTATTTGGTCATCTCAGATTCACAATGCAATATAAAACAAATTCATAAAATGCTCAACAAAATCTAATCAATATCCAAACACAAAATAGTTTAGACCATCAAATCACAAGAATGAGCTCAAAATGAACTCTTGTCTAAGATTTCTAGCAAACACCTAGCGAAGTACATACACATCTAAGTTGGCCTGGTGTGCCTGCTCTAACTATGAAGTACATGGGGTTGCAACAATGGACCTGTGAGGGGAAACCATATTGCATGAAAGAAATTAGAAGGGATTATGCACCCCATCTCTTCATAATCATTGAAGAGCAACAACAACGGAAAGTCTGTAATATGATCTGAATCCAAAGCTGCGAATGATTATTCTTTTTCATTTAAATAAAAAAACACTCAATATATATTTGCCTTTCATTTTAACTCAATTTTCTCCATTTTATAAACACAATAAAAAATGTCGGATGCCTAGTGGAGCATGGCAACTTGGGACGCATGACATAACGGATGGGTTGGTGGGAGGTGAGAGGGGAGTATGGACCGGGGCAATGCAGGGCACTTGCAGTGGCGCAGGTCAGCGTGGTACACTCGTGGCTAGTGATTCTGGAATGGGGCAACGCATATGCATTTTTGTTTTCTTTTATTTAAATTTTCATGCGCACATTTGTGCAAGGATCCATGCTTGTAATTAAAGAAAAAGGTGTAAATTAAAACAATTATATAAAGATAGATTGCTATTCATTTAGAAGGATATACATACATATATACATATATATATATATACATATATATATATATATTATTATTATTTTTTTTTTTTTTGAAAATTGTGTTGAATTATGTATTTCATTGAAAAATTACAGCAGAAATGTTAGGCTATAATTATTGGGGAAATTTACATAGCATCTTCTTTAAAATAGTCGTCAAAACTAATAGTTAATTCTCAGTATATTTTCCTGATAAATTTGAATTTCAATTCAATAAAATTTTTGTTTTTGAATTGAAATTTTAGAAGAAAATTATATTTCTACTTAGTTTCAAAATTCAAAAAGGCAAATTATAAAAATGGCAGGCTTTCAGTATATTTTCCTGATAAATTTGAATTTCAATTCAATAAAATTTTTGTTTTTGAATTGAAATTTTAGAAGAAATTTATATTTCTACTTAGTTTCAAAATTCAAAAAGGCAAATTATAAATATGGCAGGAAATTTATTATGCGACTTTTGAAGAGATGCCGATCTGCATCATACATAATATCTGACAATAATATTTCCGAAAGAATATCAGACGCAACTTTCAATACTGAGCCCAGGCTGGAAGCCTGAAATAATTGTGGCTCTGGAGCTGATTGTTGGTGCTTGCCTATCAAAATAAAAAAAAAAGGCTTTGGATATCCTGATTCAATTTATGGTCAAGATTGTATTTGATTTGGATATGTAAACTTGTAATTAGTTCTAATTTTGAAGTAATTCAAGTCTAGGATTAAGAAATGAAGGAAATAAATTGGGTCAATATGTCCTGACTCATTCTTATTACCTCTAGCATTTGTTATAAAAATATAACTGAAATAGACTGATTCAGATTTTATATTTGCATTTGAAGTGGGAGGTGCAATAAAAGGTAATTTTAACTCCTATGTTAATATTTTGAGAATCTCTTGGGATGAACTTGTAAAAAAACATAATCTTCAACCTTAAAAAAAGAAGAAGAGAATGGACCCAAAGCAGGGGGAAAAATTATAGGAAGAGTGAAACTTTTATATCTTTATGTGAGGCAATACAAAGCTAATTATTTGAGAGTGGAGGTTCGGCATGCATGACCGATATTCAACATCCTCTTGTGAGTTTTTGAAAGATGTTTATTACAGGTGGTTAGTAAAGCCATGGAAATGAGCCTCGAGAATTTTACTTCTTAATTATCCACGTGAAGATAAAACTTTATTCTCTTCAGTTCTTTGATTCTTTTTCTTTTGGGGAATTTACTCGGCACCTCAATTCGTATTAATTATCTCTCTGGTATCCAAATTTTCATATTGACAAAACTAGCACCCGAATCATTTTAATGTAGGTCTTTTTAATCATTAAATGGGAATGAGATCCTATACATAACTATGGTTAGGAGCATGTTTTATTATTTCTTAATCTGGGTATTAAATATTTAAATTTTAAAGATTTCTTTTTTTTGTTTCTAAACTTGGTTCGTTCTTCCCCTTACGGATACCATATGTCAATAGAGGTCAGGAGGCAGATTTTGGTGAATGGGAATTTTTTTTTTCTTATTTAGGCTTATCTTATTTAGCTTGGCATAACTTAGTTATTTCTGAACAGCTTAGCATCTTATTAACTTAAGTTTATCTAATTTATCTAATTTATCTTAAAGTCAATAAAAATAACTAATTGTCTATAATATCAAAAATGTCAACAAAAAGTTAAAAGTCAAATATAACTTCTTTATCATTAGCTTAACTAAGTGCTAATCCCTTTAATCCCAAAAGCTAAGCTTGAAATAACTAGTCTCTTGGCCTTTCCAAGTAAAATTGTCGATATAAATTACGTCTTCTGTTGTGCACGTTCAAATAGCAACCTTTTTCTAAGCTTCAATATTTTCAAAGACAATGAGTATCATTTTTCTAATTTGTTTTTTTTCTCTCAATATCTAGGAAAGAATAAGAAGGCACAAACAGTTGGCGGAAGATAAACACCATGGCGAGGAGAACGAACGGCAACGGTTCGATGCCATCATCTTATTTTTGCTATTTTATTTTATTTGCACAACTATATCTTATATGCTGTCAGTTGTAGGTACAAGAATACTTTTCCTAATGTGCATTAATAACCATTAAACTGTCTTATGCAGAATTGCTGCCATCCAGAGAGCAGAAAGGGAGGAGGAAAAGAGAGCTCGGCAGAAGATTCACAGTCAGTTGGAACTTGATAAGGTTTCTGCTGAATTCATTCTTTGAAAGCTTTATATGGCTTGAATTTAATTGTGCTATTATTTCTTTTCATGGTTCAGATAAAGTACTACATGCATGTACGTATGTATAATAATAATAATAAAAAGAATATGAGTGGTATATGTGAATTATTTGCTTAATGATTTTTATTTGGATGCCTTCTCTAATTTTACTGTGTAGGCAGATAGGAGGAAGCTTGGATTGCCACCCAAGAGTATTAGCACTGTAAAACACACAACGGCTCTGATACAAGAAAGGAATGTAGTTAAGGTAAATATCTTTTAATAGTTTACACTTGTAGTCCGAATGTTTGATAATTATACATCTTATGGTACCTCTTTTCTTACAAATTTACCACTTAACATTGGCTAGTTTGGGTGTTATATATGTAAATTGAGAAGGGTTTAGCTGTGTATGTGATATTTCCCCAACTTATATTTGGCTTGCATGTGCCAACTGTGCAAAAAAGTTCTTCATAATTGTGCAATTAAGTCCTTATTTTCCAGGGTTCAGGCCGCATTTTTCTTTCCATGGAAGAGTCTCTTAAAAGTTGTCTAAGGTCTCTCAAGAAGAACCACAAGGTATATAGCCTTTTTTGCTTCCATTTTTTATATGCAATAATAAAAATAATAATAATTATTATTATTATTATTTTGCCTTGCTTCATATGATTCTTAAACAACTAAAACATCACATATTTCTATTATTTCACTTCAATTTTAGAGGGTTCAAATTTTGCATAGAATGTTTCTTTTTCTTAAGATAATCTGCACGTATGCTCAAGATTTTACTGAATAGTTCTACAGTGTTCACATAAATATTGTCTTTGACGGAGTTAAGGCTTATTCGAATTGAGTTCACTTAAGTAGACTCAGTTAATGACTATAACCCTGCAAAAAATGGCCAAAACTAATTCAAAAATGCCCTCAAATGTCTTAAAAAGTATGAGAAAGGATATTATGAAGGGGTGAGGAAATTGAGAGACCCATGCGCAAGTGCATGAAACCAATCTCTCTTTTACACTTGGTAGCGCTTACTCTCTTTTTTGGGGGTTTTGGAGAAATTTGAGCATTATGGCAGCACTAAATTAATTATGCTGGAGAGGAGATTCGAACCTACAACCTTCCTCATAAAAATTGTGCTCTCAACCAACTTCTGAATTATTTAAAATATTATTTCTATAAATATAGGATTTCCTTGAAGAATTCTCCTTATTATTGAAATGTTTCAGGAGTTTAATTGGAGAGGATTATTCTCTCTCGTTGGTTATAAAAGCGACGTCATCATCCAAGAAGAAGACGGTGAATTGTATTTTGATTTAAACTGGAAAATTATAATTATTATTTGAGATTTAAAGCTTAATGATTACAAAATAAAATGTTTAAAGAAGAAAAAGAAAATCGTTGCACAAAAAAAAAGAAAAAAAATAAAGACAAATTAAACACAAACTCGTAATGGTTCGGATGCTCCTGATCCTTTGTTCCTTCTTCAGAAGTTTGCTTAGAAATCTAGTTCAATCAGATTACTCCTTCACAGGGGTTGAAGTTTTCCCTTCTGTGCAAAAACTTGGCCGCAGAGCAGCTGTAAAACCTTTCCTTAAATGAAATTGTTAAGTTCTTGAAAGAACACTAATCTAAAGAGAAATTGTTAGTATTCAAAAGTTATTGTTTAAATGATTTGTTATTATTAAAAGATAAGTATCTATTTGATCAAATATGCTAGACTCTTAGAGTCAACATCTCTATATCTTTCTCTCTATATATATATATATATATTATTATTATTTTTTCTTATATGTGGCTGGTGGGATTTGAATTTATAATCTGGGATAACAAATCATGAACTTCAACCACTAAGCTGCAACATCATTCACTTCTGTCTCTCTCTCCATATATATATATATATATATATATTATAATTATTTTTTATTATTGTGTTATGTGTGGCTGGTGAAATTTAAATCCATGAATTAGGATAATAAATCCTGAGCCTGGGCTGCAACATCATATATATATATATATATATATATATATATATATGGTTTGTTGCTGATCTTGCCTATGCTTTATGGCTTTTCTTTTCATCGATCTTATTGTTGGTAGTTCTGCGGCTTTGCTGGAGTGTCTGATTGTGGGAGCTATGCTGTTATTTGGGAGCTGTGGTTCTGCGGATTCTCGTGGATTATTCTGTTCAGATGGAATGTGGTGTGTTTGGCTCATCCACTCCTTGTTTCCCTGGCTAATTGATGTGTTATTCCACAGATATCTGCTGTTTGCTGTGAGTTTTGGAGGAAGATCGTCAAATCCTCTTTTTTTTGTGAGCGATTTTGCTCAGTACGTTTTATTTAATTGTTTCTGTTTGCTCTCGTTTTTTTTAATGTGTTACTTAGTAATTGGCTAGACTCTACTTTTGTTTTGCTGTATTTTTTTGGCCTTTCGTTTCTTTTTCTTTTTTTGTAATGGATTTTTAATGTTATACCCTGGACCCCTATTTTTTTGAGGGCTGGCTTTAGAATTTCTTATTGTATAGGAGTTTGTAATCTCTCAGCCCTCTCTGTTTTCTTTTTTTTTTTTTTTTTGTAATGAAATTTGCAGATTTCCGTTAAAAATTTGTTTATCATAGAAACATGCATTTTTTTTATTCAAATTATTAAATTATTGCAGGATGATGATACTGAAGTGAAGCAAACCTTCGAGACACTCTTTAAATACATCGCGAACGTCGCAAAAAATCCGGACAATGAGAAATATAGGAAGATCAGACTCAGCAACCCGCAATTTCAGGTAAATCCTCATCCCGAGTTGAACATTTGTTCTTTACAGAATTAACACATCAATCGTAATATTTGCAAAATCAACCCCTTACTCATAATCTTGCAATGATTGGTTAAGGCTAAAACTTTAAAAAATTGGGTGATAATTTGAAGTAAACAAGAAAGATTTGAGTGGCGTGCATGAAATTGATAGCGAAATGATTTTCACAGGGTCGAGTCGGTAAATTCAAGCAGGGCATTGAGTTTCTTGAGCTCTGCGGATTTCATAAACTGGAAGGCAGTGAATTCCTGTCTATGCCCCGAAATAGGGTTGATATTCATACTCTGAATTTGGCTGGATTGGCATTAAACTCGGCCATCTCAAATCCTTTCTTTGGAATGTTTTCTGTGTAGATGATGATGATGACGATGAAGTTTATTGTTTGAACACTGTAATTCAAGAAATATAACATCATTTGCAATCGTTGTCACAATAATAATTTAAAGAAATTGTAAATTATTTATTATATCTTTGCAGGTTGTATAAATCCCTTGCTAGTTCTATGGATGGCTATTGTTCATAGCTTGATTGATCATTTACAAAAGCTTTTCAATTATGGTTCTCTAGGCTGTCTTGCCCTTTGCTCGACAAGTAAAAGCATGATTATGTCTTTCTGTTATGCTGACATATTGGAACTTCAAAGTATCAATGTGAATGCTTCATTGGCCTATGGCCTTACCTTTGATATTTTTTATTCACAAATGGTATATTATTTGGCCCTCAAGCTTGTTTGTCCGGGCCTGATAACTCGCGCGAATTCGATAAGCGAAGGTTAACGGATGCGGAGTCGCTGCGGATCCAATGAGGATTGATTAATTATATGGGAATTAGTTAAGAAAAATAATATAAAATATATTGAATTAATTTAGAATGTATTGATATAACTTGATGAATATAAGTTTAAATTCAGTCAAATAATAATTAAAATGATCAGTGAAATATGATGAACATTAAATTAAAAGAAAATTAGAATTTGGATAATTAATTTTCTTAATATCAGTATTTATGTTCTTAGAGGATTAATGAATATTAAGTTTTAACTAGAACTCTAATTCTCATGAATAAAACATCATAGGACTTGTATGAATGTAAGGAACTTTAACTCAAATGATTTGGATTAATTAATAATATAAGAATTATTTTTTTAAAGAAAATTATTAGAAAATGTTGAATTAATTTGATGAATATAAATTTACACTCAGTGATCAGTGAAATAGAAAGATTTGGATAATTAATTTTTTGGATATTTATTGTTCAAAGTTTTGAGAAAATTATTGAATATTATGTCATCCAAAATTTTGATTCTCATTAATAGAATATCACTTGTATGAATTTAATGAAGACTAATTCAAATGATTTGAGTATTTTGGAGGTAAAATAATAATGTCATATTTATGACATTAAATTATAATATTTTTTTCTAGATAATACAATAAATTTGGAAATTGCATTAAAATTATTTTTAATTAAATTTAGATGATTAAAGCCTTGAAAATAGTAAGTGAACCTAGATAGATTATAAAAAATTGATAAGATAAGATGTTGACTTTGATCAGACCAAAACTCAAGATTTGAGAATCTAAATCTGATGTGAAATTTAGAAGAAGTGCAAAAAATTATGCTTTGAGGTATAAATTAGCTTAATATTTCAGTATTCAGCAAAATAAAATAGTATTGCAAGGAAAATTGAAGTTATCTAAATTTTGGTATTAAGAAATTAATATTTTAATCAAAATATGGAAATAGAGACACATTAATCAAAATAGTTCAGAGCTAAATAAGAACTTCATAATAGATAATTAACATTATTAATAAGCAGAAACTATAAAAAATAGCAAATAATTTTGGAATTTGGGTGAAATCCAAATTTTGATCTTGCCTAAAGTTAGGAAACTTAGACTAGACAAATCGGTCGAAATAATCAGAAATGATGATTTAAAAGGATAGAAATTTCGTTTTAATATAATTTAGTTCTGAATATTAGATATGATCAATTCAAGTGATTAAATTGGTTAAATTCATTAAACATAATAAGTTATGTTAAGATATCAGGTTTGCATTTTAACAACTTCTGAAAATCAAAATAATATAATTTATAACTTGAATATGGAAATGTCGGTCAAGTTACTTGATAAATCTTGACTCGTGATATTTTTAGGACACTAGAATTAGATATTAGAAACTTAGATTCAGTTCAGTCATTAGAATCAAAATAACTAAATAAATAGAAAACAAGAGATATATCACATTTACTTTTAATTAAATATGTACTTCTTATCGTTGCACTACTTTTGAGCATGAATCCTTTAAGATTCTGCGCCTGAAATAATTAAAACGGAAATAGAGATATTCATGGTGTTTACTCTGGGAGAATTACAAGTATGTACGGACAAAATTTAAAGTCGGGTAGGCTATGGAGAAATAAGGAGATTACACATATTATAGAGATGGAGTGTGTAATTGTTTCCGATACCCCAAATTCAAATAGTTAACAAACGTGTTTGGCTCTTCACTTATTTTGTACGTGCCCTCAGAATAAGATAATAAAATAAGATAATAAAAATACACTTCATCCAGTTCAGATTCAATACAATCTTCATTGAATGCTCAAATCAAATTCAATACATTCTTTAGTAGCTATTCAATTCAGTTATAGCCTTCAGTGATTGTTTAGTTTAGTTTCAATTATATTATTTAGTGACTGTTCACTTCAGTTTCAATTACAATCTTCAATGACTATTCAGTTCGATTTACTTTTGCTTACAATATTGTTTACTTAACATCTATTTCAATTGAACATATTTATAGTCCATGCATTAGTGAGAACACTCACTAAACTCTAACTTTTATTTTATATTAATGATTATTGCATTTTTCTGATTAAAATAATATATAGTTTCATATATATTAGATTTATATTTATTAATTTATTTTATTTATGCAATATGTATTAATTTCCTAAAGTTCTAATTTAATTTAATTATTTGTGATGTTAATTCAATTAGAGATAATCCAAGAATATTCCACTTCTGCGGGTCGACGAAACCATATGGGTTCCAAAATATTCTCTAAATATTGCGCCAACTATGATAACACGAGTCACGGGTCGGCCCGGCCCAACCTGTGTAAATTATGCTTGTGATATCCAATTAACTTAAAATATAGTCAATCTTAAAATGTGCTTAGACTGTTTAGTCTAAATATACTTTTTTTTTATTGGCTTTGCCATATCATATTTAAATACCAAAATATGATAGATCAAGGGATCTTTAATTCAGGTAATGCATGTCCTAGTGCATGATGAGCTCCTAAGATAAATGGCCTCCGCTTACTTTTAAAGTTTTCTTGTATATTTAGTTTGTGAGAGAGAATGATTATATTCTCTCTTACTTTTTCTTTTAAATGGTTTTGTAATAATTAAATTTAAAATTGCATGAGTTATTTTTACCTACTTATCTTTGTATATTTGTGTTGAGTTCCTTATTTATAATTATTTGGGTTGAATGAGTGGATAATTTTAATTGCTTGTATCATTTATACTTGCAATGTTGTGTTACCTATCTCCTTAATTGTTTTTTATTGTATATTATTTTAACTTGATAACTACTCATAAAGAGATTTGGCCATTTAGCATCAAATGTTAGATTAGTTTTCTTCTAATCTAGTGTCAAATGTTAAGATAACATTGCAATGTTGGATTAATCTCCTATTCGGGGGCGGGGGGGGGGGGGGGGGGGGTGGTTACCTTACACCTAGCTGTCGGGAAAATGCTAGGTCTACTAGTGGCTGTTGGGGTTTGATGTTCCATTGGCCTTCTTCCTTAGAACTAAACATAGCTCCTGAGCACTTAAATAGTAAAAACAAATCACCCAGAAGGAACTCTGAGCTTGTTGGGGCCTGTCGATCTTAAGAGGGGAGTAGCGGTGGCTAAGGAGGAAATCAGAAGGAATTAAGGGATTTAAGAGCTCTTAGGGAAGAAAACAGAGGCTTTGAAGATTTTAGGGGGACTTAAATAGCTAAGAGGGGGCATTGATCGAATCAAGTTAAATTTGAAGGTAAATCCTTTCCTGGTCACGAGGGTGCGTAGGAGATTACTCCTTATTTTGGCATTGGAGAGGGAAGTGGTAAGGTCACGAGGGTTACCTTACACCTAGCTGTCGGGAAAATGCTAGGTCTGCTAGTGGCTGTTGGGGTTTGATGTTCCATTAGTCTTCTTCCTTAGAATTAAACATAGCTCCTGAGCACTTAAATAGTAAAAATAGATCACCCAGAAGGAACTCTGAGCTTGTTGGGGTATGTCGATCTTAAGAGGGGAGTAGCGGTGGCTAAGGAGAAAATCAGAAGGAATTGAGGGATTTAAGAGCTCTTAGGGAAGAAAACAGAGGCTTTGAAGATTTTAGGGGGACTTAAATAGCTAAGAGGGGGCATTGATCGAATCAAGTTAAATTCGAAGGTCAATCCTTCCCTGGTCACGAGGGTGCGTAGGAGATTACTCCTTATTTTGGAATTGGAGAGGGAAGTGGTAAGGTCATAAGGGACAACTAGAATTTGTTTGTATAAATATATTATGATTCACAATGGCTATTAAGATTAGCATAGAAGAAGCACAGCAACGGTGTTAGTGTTGTCATCTAATTAACACATGTCAAATCTCCATTGGTGGATTCAATTTTTACTGTATATTTTCATGCCGTGATTCGATGATTAGAAGTTACCTTACACCTAGCTGTCGGGAAAATGCTAGCTCTACTAGTGGCTGTTGGGGTTTGATGTTCCATTGGCCTTCTTCCTTAGAACTAAACATAGCTCCTGAGCACTTAAATAGTAAAAACAAATCACCCAGAAGGAACTCTGAGCTTGTTGGGGTCTGTCGATCTTAAGAGGGGAGTAGCGGTGGCTAAGGAGGAAATCAGAAGGAATTAAGGGATTTAAGAGCACTTAGGGAAGAAAACAGAGGCTTTGAAGATTTTAGGGGGACTTAAATAGCTAAGAGGGGGCATTGATCGAATCAAGTTAAATTCGAAGGTCAATCCTTCCCTGGTCACAAGGGTGCGTAGGAGATTACTCCTTGTTTTGGCATTGGAGAGGGAAGTGGTAAGGTCACGAGGGTTACCTTACACCTAGCTGTCGGGAAAATGCTAGTCTGCTAGTGGCTGTTGGGGTTTGATGTTCCATTATCCTTCTTCCTTAGAACTAAACATAGCTCCTGAGCACTTAAATAGTAAAAACAAATCACGCAGAAGGAACTCTGAGCTTGTTGGGGCTTGTCGATCTTAAGAGGGGAGTAGCGGTGGCTAAGGAGGAAATCAGAAGAAATTAAGGGATTTAAGAGCTCTTAGGGAAGAAAACAGAGGCTTTGAAGATTTTAGGGGGACTTAAATAGCTAAGAGGGGGCATTGATCGAATCAAGTTAAATTCGAAGGTAAATCCTTTCCTGGTCACGAGGGTGCGTAGGAGATTACTCCTTGTTTTGGCATTGGAGAGGGAAGTGGTAAGGTTACGAGGGTTACCTTACACCTAGCTGTCGGGAAAATGCTAGGTCTGCTAGTGGCTGTTGGGGTTTGATGTTCCATTAGTCTTCTTCCTTAGAATTAAACATAGCTCCTGAGCACTTAAATAGTAAAAATAGATCACCCAGAAGGAACTCTGAGTTTGTTGGGGTCTGTCGATCTTAAGAGGGGAGTAGCGGTGGCTAAGGAGAAAATCAGAAGGAATTGAGGGATTTAAGAGCTCTTAGGGAAGAAAACAGAAGCTTTGAAGATTTTAGGGGGACTTAAATAGCTAAGAGGTGGCATTGATCGAATCAAGTTAAATTCGAAGGTCAATCCTTCCCTGGTCACGAGGGTGCGTAGGAGATTACTCCTTGTTTTGGCATTGGAGAGGGAAGTGGTAAGGTCATAAGGGACAACTAGAATTTGTTTGTATAAATATATTATGATTCACAATGGCTATTAAGATTAGCATAGAAGAAGCACAGCAACGGCGTTAGTGTTGTCATCTAATTAACACACGTCAAATCTCCATTGGTGGATTCAATTTTTACTGTATATTTTCATGCCGTGATTCGATGATTAGAAGTTACCTTACACCTAGCTGTCGGGAAAATGCTAGCTCTACTAGTGGCTGTTGGGGTTTGATGTTCCATTGGCCTTCTTCCTTAGAACTAAACATAGCTCCTGAGCACTTAAATAGTAAAAACAAATCACCCAGAAGGAACTCTGAGCTTGTTGGGGTCTGTCGATCTTAAGAGGGGAGTAGCGGTGGCTAAGGAGGAAATCAGAAGGAATTAAGGGATTTAAGAGCACTTAGGGAAGAAAACAGAGGCTTTGAAGATTTTAAGGGGACTTAAATAGCTAAGAGGGGGCATTGATCGAATCAAGTTAAATTCGAAGGTCAATCCTTCCCTGGTCACAAGGGTGCGTAGGAGATTACTCCTTGTTTTGGCATTGGAGAGGGAAGTGGTAAGGTCACGAGGGTTACCTTACACCTAGCTGTCGGGAAAATGCTAGGTCTGCTAGTGGCTGTTGGGGTTTGATGTTCCATTATCCTTCTTCCTTAGAACTAAACATAGCTCCTGAGCACTTAAATAGTAAAAACAAATATCCCAGAAGGAACTCTGAGCTTGTTGGGGCCTGTCGATCTTAAGAGGGGAGTAGCGATGGCTAAGGAGGAAATCAAAAGGAATTAAGGGATTTAAGAGCTCTAAGGGAAGAAAACAGAGGCTTTGAAGATTTTAGGGGGACTTAAATAGCTAAGAGGGGGCATTGATCGAATCAAGTTAAATTCGAAGGTAAATCCTTTCCTGGTCATGAGGGTGCGTAGGAGATTACTCCTTGTTTTGGCATTGGAGAGGGAAGTGGTAAGGTCACGAGGGTTACCTTACACCTAGCTGTCGGGAAAATGCTAGGTCTGCTAGTGGCTGTTGGGGTTTGATGTTCCATTAGTCTTCTTCCTTAGAACTAAACATAGCTCCTGAGCACTTAAATAGTAAAAATAGATCACCCAGAAGGAACTCTGAGCTTGTTGGGGTCTGTCGATCTTAAGAGGGGAGTAGCGGTGGCTAAGGAGAAAATCAGAAGGAATTGAGGGATTTAAGAGCTCTTAGGGAAGAAAACAGAGGCTTTGAAGATTTTAGGGGGACTTAAATAGCTAAGAGGGGGCATTGATCGAATCAAGTTAATTCGAAGGTCAATCCTTCCCTGGTCACGAGGGTGCGTAGGAGATTACTCCTTGTTTTGGCATTGGAGAGGGAAGTGGTAAGGTCATAAGGGACAACTAGAATTTGTTTGTATAAATATATTATGATTCACAATGGCTATTAAGATTAGCATAGAAGAAGCACAGCAACGGCGTTAGTGTTGTCATCTAATTAACACACGTCAAATCTCCATTGGTGGATTCAATTTTTACTGTATATTTTCATGCCGTGATTCGATGATAAGAAGTTACCTTACACCTAGCTGTCGGGAAAATGCTAGCTTTACTAGTGGCTGTCGGTGTTTGATGTTCCATTGGCCTTCTTCCTTAGAACTAAACATAGCTCCTAAGCACTTAAATAGTAAAAACAAATCACCCAGAAGGATCTCTGAGCTTGTTGGGGTCTGTCGATCTTAAGAGGGGAGTAGCGTGGCTAAGGAGGCAATCAGAAGGAATTGAGGGATTTAAGAGCTCTTAGGGAAGAAAACAGAGGCTTTGAAGATTTTAGGGGGACTTAAATAGCTAAGAGGGGGCATTGATCGAATCAAGTTAAATTCGAAGGTCAATCCTTCCCTGGTCACGAGGGTGCGTAGGAGATTACTCCTTGTTTTGGCATTGGAGTGGGAAGTGGTAAGGTCATAAGGGACAACTAAAATTTGTTTGTATAAATATATTATGATTCACAATGGCTATTAAGATTAGCATAAAAGAAGCACAGCAACGGCGTTAGTGTTGTCATCTAATTAACACACGTCAAATCTCCATTGGTGGATTCAATTTTTACTGTATATTTTCATGCCGTGATTCGATGATTAGAAGTTAAATCTAATCAAGTTAAATTTGAAGGTCAATCCTTCCCTCGTCACGAGGGTGCGTAGGAGATTACTCCTTGTTTTGACATTGGAGAGGGAAGTAGTAAGGTCACAAGGGTTACCTTACACCTAGCTGTTGGGAAAATGCTAGGTCTGCTAGTGGCTGTTGGGGTTTGATGTTCCATTAGCCTTCTTCCTTAGAACTAAACATAGCTCCTGAGCACTTAAATAGTAAAAACAGATCACCCAGAAGAAACTCTGAGCTTGTTGGGGTCTGCCGATCTTAAGAGGGGAGTAGCGGTGGCTAAGGAGGAAATCAGAAGGAATTGAGGGATTTAAGAGCTCTTAGGGAAGAAAATAGAGGCTTTGAAGATTTTAGGGGGACTTAAATAGCTAAGAGGGGGCATTGATCGAATTAATTTAAATTCGAAGGTCAATCCTTCCCTGGTCACGAGGGTGCGTAGGAGATTACTCGCTGTTTTGGCATTGGAGAGGGAAGTTGTAAGGTCATAAGGGACAATTAGAATTTGTTTGTATAAATATATTATGGTTCACAATGGCTATTAAGATGAGCATAGAAGAAGCATAACAACGGCGTTAGTGCTGTCATCTAATTAACACACGTCAAATCTCCATTGGTGGATTCAATTTTTACTGTATATTTTCATGCCGTGATCCGATGATTAGAAGTTAAATCTAATAATTAATGATGTTATGATTTAACCAGAGTCATTTGATCAAATCTTAAAAATGTGGAATGATTGAGATTCATTCGGAACTGTTGTCCGGTGTTTTACCTGCCACATAGAATTTTCATGGTTTTGAATTTATAATGTTAAGTAATTTTTAATAAGTCTATTTTAATTAAAATTATATAGTTTCTATTTAAATAAAAATGTGGATTTTATGTTGCCAATATTTTTACCATTATGTTAAAAATTATGAAGCTTATATATATATATATATATATATATATATATATATATATATATATATATATATATGTATTTTGATATGATGAATTCAAATATGAACTCAGATTTAGAGTTTGAGATCAAATTTTTTTACCTAATTTTCAAAGTATTTAAATTTAATAAAATAATCCAAAAAATATTCCTTGATCATTTTACCTCTAAATTCTTAAGGTTTGGTCATAATAATATTTAGAACCTAGTAATGATAGTCATATACTCTAATTAAGCCTAATTTAGATTAAGTTACAATTTAGGGTTATTATAATTTAAATCTTGGTTAAAATAAGGTTAGGTTATTACAATTTAGGGTTATTACAATCCCTTAATTTCATTTAATACTTCACTGTATTTTATTTGCTTAGCATAGATTTTATTGAACATGTATTACTTTCATTTCATTTACTTAAATGTACATAGTAGTTTCTAGTTTTTTAGGATGCTGTTCTCTTACCATTTTTGGATGCAAGCTAGGACTTAGTTAAAAGTGAGTATTCTTACTCAGCTTATTTCATACTATCTTTTTACAGTTATGTCTAATTTCTTTTCCTTACTTGTTAGTTTTTATAGCTCCACTATTTAGTTTAATTGTAAATTATGCTTTTGATATCCAATTAACTTAAAATATAGCCAATCTTAAAATGTGCTTAGACTGTTTAGTCTAACTACACTTTTTCTTTTATTGGCTTTGCCCTATCGTATTTAAATACCAAAATATAATAGATCAAGGGCTCTTTAATTCAGGTAATGCATGTCCTAGTGCATGATGAGCTCCTAAGATAAATGGCTTCCGCTTACTTTTAAAGTTTTCTTGTATATTTAGTTTGTGGGAGAGAATGATTATATTCTCTCTTACTTTTTCTTTTAAATGGTTTTGTAATAATTAAATTTAAAATTGCATGAGTTATTTTTACCTATTTATCTTTGTATATCTGTGTTGAGTTCCTTATTTATAGATGTTTGGGTTGAATGAGTGGATAATTTTAATTGCTTGTATTATTTATACTTGCACTATTGTGTTACCTATCTCCTTAATTATTTTTTATTGTATATTATTTTAACTTGATAACTACTCATAAAGAGACTTGGCCATTTAGCATCAAATGTTAGATTAGTTTTCTTCTAATATAATGTTAAATGTTAAGGTAACATTGCAATGTTGGATTAATCTCCTATTCGGGGGGGGGGGGGGGGGGGGGGTGGTTACCTTACGCTGTCGGGAAAATGCTAGGTCTACTAGTGGCTGTTGGGGTTTGATGTTCCATTGGCCTTCTTCCTTAGAACTAAACATAGCTCCTGAGCACTTAAATAGTAAAAACAAATCACCCAGTAGGAACTCTGAGCTTGTTGGGGCCTGTCAATCTTAAGACGGGAGTAGCGATGGCTAAGGAGGAAATCAGAATGAATTAAGGGATTTAAGAGCTCTTAAGGAAGAAAACAGAGGCTTTGAAGATTTTAGGGGGACTTAAATAGCTAAGAGGGGGCATTGATCGAATCAAGTTAAATTCGAAGGTCAATCCTTCCCTGGTCACAAGGGTGCGTAGGAGATTACTCCTTGTTTTGGCATTGGAGAGGGAAGTGGTAAGGTCACAAGGGTTACCTTACACCTAGCTGTCGGGAAAATGCTAGGTCTGCTAGTGGCTGTTGGGGTTTGATGTTCCATTATCCTTCTTTCTTAGAACTAAACATAGCTGCTGAGCACTTAAATAGTAAAAACAGATCACCCAGAAGGAACTCTGAGCATATTGGGGTTTGTCGATCTTAAGAGGGGAGTAGCGGTGGCTAAGGAGGAAATCAGAAGGAATTGAGGGATTTAAGAGCTCTTAGGGAAGAAAACAGAGGCTTTGAAGATTTTAGGGGGACTTAAATAGCTAAGAGGGGGCATTGATCGAATCAAGTTAAATTCGAAGGTCAATCCTTCCCTGGTCACGAGGGTGCGTAGGAGATTACTCCTTGTTTTGTCATTAGAGAGGGAAGTGGTAAGGTCACGAGGGTTACCTTACACCTAGTTGTCGGGAAAATGCCAGGTCTGCTAGTAGCTGTTGGGGTTTGATGTTCCATTAGCCTTCCTCCTTAGAACTAAACATAGCTCCTGAGCACTTAAATAGTAAAAACAGATCACCCAGAAGGAACTCTGTGCTTGTTGGGGTCTGTCGATCTTAAGAGGGGAGTAGCGGTGGCTAAGGAGGAAATCAGAAGGAATTGAGGGATGATGAATCCGTAAATTACATCTAAAATAAAGGGGAAAATTCATTTATTTAAGATATTTTTTGCTATTCCTAAATCAAATTTCTCTATCTTTTTCAGGAAATGGAATCCAAAGGAGCTTTAGGGCATTTTTGCAATTTTTCTAAAAATATAACAATGAATTCCGCTACAGCACGCTGCAGCGCGCGGTCGCGTGATGCAGCGGGCTGCAACGGAAACATTTAAACTATATTAAAATGGGGGGCTCAACTAATTGAACAGTATTTTTTGCAGAATTTATCGCTACAATGCGCGGTCGCGCGCTGCAGCGGTTGTTCGCGAAAACATTTAAGATTGTTAAACAGGCTCCCAACTAATTGAATAGTGCTTTTCGCGGAATTCACCACTACAGCGCGCGGTCGCGCGCTACAGCGGTCTACCGCAGAAATATTTATGATTATTAAATGGGGGCTCAACTAATTGAATAGTGTTTTTCGCAAAATTTACCGCTATCGTGTGCGGTCGCGCGCTGTAGCGGTTCATCGCGGAAAATATGGCAATATAAATCTGGCCGCCCAACTAATTGAACAGTATTTTTTGCGGAATTGATCGCTACAGCGCGGTCGTGCGCTTGCAGCGGGCAGCCGCGGAAATATTTCTCTATACAATCGGAAAAAAAGAACTAATTGAACAGTATTTTTCGCAGAATTTCCTGCTACAGTGCGCGGGTCGCGCGCTGCAGCGATCTACAGCGAAGGACTTAGCTAAAATTGCTTGGAACCAATGTCTGCTAAGGCATGCAGTAGGGCGCTACAGTGCGCTGCAGCGGCTTGCTGAATTTTTTTCCAATCAGAGCATTTAATGCGGCTGGAGACATGACCTCTATCCTGAATGTTGTCACCAGCCACCATATCTTGCAGCAGCCATTTTTGTATAGCTTTGAGGTGATGTGTGGCTTAAAAAATAGGATTATTGTCACCTCACCCTAAATTAAAAATTAATGCAATGATGAATTCAGTATTTTTAAAGGAAAAATCTGGTTGCTTATGAGGAGGAGCATGCAGCCCCCCCTTGCTATAAATACCCCTCCTCTTGACTAGAGGAGGGTTCACAATTTTAGCAAGAATTGCCTAAGTAAAGAGGAGAGCCAAAGGAAGAGAGAACTCCCAATGGTGACAAAGCAAGCTTTTGCAAAGGGAGAAGAGGAAGAAGGCAACACTAGCATCCTAAGGAGAAGGTAATTAGAAGGAGAAGAAGAATCCCGGAGAACTTTTATGGAGCGTTCCTAGTATCTTCTAAACTCAATCTTGTATTTTCTTTTTAGTGACCATGAAAAGGTCTTTTGCTATGTATGTGTTTTTCTTATTTTCTTGTGTAATGAGTAGCTAAACTCCCCTTGGGGAGGGTTGGGATGAAGTCCCATTTTGCATGATGTAATATTATTGTGTGAATATTTTCCCTCAAGCATGATGTAATTGTGATTTAAATGCCTTACTAAAAAATTTTTATCAAAGTAGTCTTGATATATTTATAAGAAAAGAACTAAAAAATCCAAGATCTAATAGTCTTGTGCTCCTTAGCTCACCTTTGGTTGGATGCTAAATTTTGAGTGCATGGATGCTTAGAATCATGTGAGAAGGATCTTGAGCTCAATGCACCTCAATCTAAGCTCAACCAAAGAGTTGATGCAAGTGATGCTAAGACCCACTAATTGAGCTCCTTAGCTCCACATAATTGAGATTGAGAATTGAAGTGTTGAGTGCTCATGAACTAAGTGACATAGTCATTGAGCCCAATATGTGATTCATTCATCTCAACAATATGGGATGCAAAGTGATGCTCGTAGTGGAAAATCAATGCTTGTGAGATCTTGAGATTTAAGAAAATTTAAACTCTCCTAAGGAGAAAATGAATTAACTTTAATTCTCAATAATCTTACAAGAATCTTTGTGCTAAAGTAGAACTGAATGTGAGTTCATTTTGTGCACGAGATTTGAACTTGTAAGCCTTTGAGCTAGACTAAAGGACAACAATGTGCACTTGATTTCAATTAAACTAAATGATAAAGCTTGAGAAACAAATCCACACAAGTATTATATTATTGCATGTGGGATGGACCCAACTCTCCTCTTTCTTTAAATCTTATTATTTACTTAGTGAATATTCATGCTAATTTTGGACCAACCAACCAATATAAACTATAGCTTAAACATTAGTGAGAATATATATACTTTAGTGCCACATCAACCAATTCTCTGTGGTTCGATAAATTCCTGGTAAGTCACACTTTTCACTTATTATTTCAGACCACGTACACTTGCGTGCAAGCGCAGACGTGTATTTATAGTCTGTCAAGTTTTTGGCACCGTTGCCGGGGAATTGGTTTTTGAATTGAACTAAAGATAATCTATAAGTTGCTAACGATTTAAGCATTTGATTTTATTTCTTCTTGCTTTACATTGTCTAGTGTAATTATCAAGCTAGCATTTTATATTTCTTTTTATTTATTTTCATTTCTAAAATATATCTGTTTGATTTGTATTGCTAAATCGTTCTTGATAAGCTTTATTGAAACTTGTATGAGTAAAAGAGTCTGTACTGAATATCTGTTTGATCCTGAAATAGAACGAACATACTTACAAGCTAGGCGAGAACGAAACTTATCAAACCAACAAATTATGATGGACACTTTCACAGAAAACTTAGAAGAGCCTAAGAGTAAAGCACTTAGAGATTATGCACTACCCACTATTAGGGGTATTCCCCATGCGATTGTAAGGCTGAATATAGAAGCCCATAATTTTGAAATCAAACCCTCTACGCTAAGTATGGTACAAAACAATCAGTTTGGAGGATTAGCCACTGAAGATCCAAATTCACATATTTCAACCTTCCTTGAAATATGTGATACCTTCAAATTTAACAGCGTCTCCGACGACACAGTTAAATTAAGGCTATTTCCTTTTTCACTGAGAGATAGAGCCAAGAGTTGGCTCAGCTCTTTACCGAGCGATTCTATCCGTACTTGGGATGATTTGGCTAAAAAAATTTTAGCCAAATACTTCCCTCCGGCTAAAACTGCACAGTTCAGAATTGAGATCACCAACTTTACTCAGATGGAAGGTGAGACTCTCTATGATGGGTGGGAACGCTTTAAGGAGTACCTCAGATGTTGCCTGCATCATGGGTTCCCTCTCTAGATGCAAGTGCAAACCTTTTATAATGGTTTGAACGCTCCGACGAGGACACTCATTGATGCAGCAGCCGGGAGATCCATTAGTGGAAAAACCCAAGATGAAGCCTATGACCTCTTGGAAGAAATGGCAAACAACGCTTACCAATGGCCACTTCTAAGGAATGATTCCAAGGATAAAAAAGAGTGTAATTCACTAGGAAACTCACAGAAAATCCTAGAATTGCAAAATCAAAATTCCAAACTTAATAAGAAGCTAAAATGTGGTTATATAAGCCCTTTACAGGAGAATGATGGGGAAATGAGAGATGTTAACATGATCATGAATCATGAAAAGAATGGAGAAAGATTCAAAAACTCTCTAAAAGAATTTAGAAACTCCACTATTGAATTCATGAATAAAAATGATGCCACACTAAACAGGCATGAGCACACTCTCCTCAGGCAAGAGGAGATGGTTAAAAGAATTGAACAAAAATTGAAAGATATAATAAAGTAGCTAGAACAACCTTTACTAGTCGGGGTGATCAGGGAATATAAAAATGAATCAAGTAACGCAATAACCTTAAGAAGTGGAAGGGTTGCTCATGAGATCGTAAGAAAAGAGAATAGTGAAGATATCGCTAAATCTAGAGGGAAAAAAGAGGAAGAAGAAACAATTAGGACAAAAGAGATTATGTCAAGGGATGCCGCAAGAGATGAACATAGAGACACACCTAAGGAAACCCCTCATATACCTTATCCACAGCGTATGGTTAAGGAGAAACTCGATGTCCAATATCAAAAATTTCTTGAGACTTTTAAAACTCTTCACATCAATATCCTATTCGCTGAAGCCCTCGAACAAATGCTTAGCTATGCTAAGTTTATGAAAGACATCCTATCCAAGAGAAGGAAGATCGATGAAAAGGAGACTGTGGCATTAACTGAGGAATGCAGTGCAATCCTTCAAAGATAAATTCCCATTAAAAAGAAGGAACCTGGGAGTTTCACTATCCCATGCACGATTGGATGCCAATCTTTTCAAAAAGCCCTTTGTGATCTTGGCGCTTCTGTTAATTTGATTCCTTTCTACATATTCAAAAAACAAGAAATTGATCAGTTAAAACTTATCTCTGTTCTACTCCAATTTGCTGATAGATCTGTAAAATCTCCCTTAGGAATTGTGGAAAATATACTTGTAAAGGTTGGCAAGTTCATCTTCCCGGCAGACTTCATAATCTTGGACATGGGAGATGAAAATCAAGAGATTCCTATTATTTTAGGTAAACCTTTTTTGGCCACAGGATGAACCTTAATTGATGTAGACAAAGGGGAATTGATGTTGCGTTATGGAGAGGAAGAGATTAAATTCCATATAAATGATTCTATGAAACACCCTTCAAAGTTAAACGAGGATTATTGGGAGGTCAATTTATTAGAAGAAGTTAGGTCATTGGAAGATGTGGGAGAAGAGGGAATGGTGGGAAGTGAGGAATACAAAGTTTTCACCGAAACGGAAGTTATTGAAGAATTAATTGAGGAAAGGAAGATGATTCAACCTTCGATAATTTTCCCACCTAAAATTGAATTAAAACCTCTTCTCTCACACTTAAAATACATATACCTAGGAGAAGATAAATCACTTCCTGTAATAATCTCTGCTTTATTAACTAAACATCAAGAGAATCTTTTATGTAACATTTTAAAAGATCATAAGGGTGCAATGGGATGGAGTATTGCGGACTTGAAAGGGGTTAGCCCAACTCTGTGTATGCATCGTATCCTATTGGAGGACAACTCTAAGCCTTCAATTGAACCTCAGCGGCGATTAAACCCTAACATCAAAGAAGTAGTTCACAAGGAAATCATCAAACTCTTAGATGCTGGGATCATTTTTCCCATCTCTGACAGCGCTTGGGTGAGCCCTATACATGTGGTTCCTAAAAAGAGTGGGATGACCGTTATTCTCAACAGCAACAATGAGCTAATCCCCATTAGGACTGTAACTGGTTGGCGAGTTTGCATTGATTATAGGAGATTAAATAAAGTAACTCGAAAATACCATTATCCCCTTCCTTTTATTGACCAAATGCTTGATAGATTAGCAGGAAATCCTTATTTCTATTTTCTTGATAGTTATTCTGGATACAATCAAATCCTGATTACATCCGAAGACCAAGAGAAAACAACATTTACCTGCCCCTTTGGAACCTTCGCCTTTAGGAGAATGCCTTTCGGTTTGTGTAATGCTCTAGCTACTTTTTAACGCTGCATGATGGCTATTTTCTCTGACATGATAGGAGAATTCTTAGAAATTTTTATGGATGATTTTTCTGTGGTTGGGACCTCTTTTGATCTTGCCTAACTAATCTGGGAAAGGTGTTAAAAAGATGTGAAGATTCTAACTTGATCTTGAATTGGGAAAAGTGTCATTTTATGGTTGAAGAAGGTATCGTTCTTGGACATTTAATTTCGAGGAGAGGGATAGAGGTGGATAAAGCAAGATTGAAGTAATTGAAAAACTTCCTCCTCCCATCAATGTTAAAGGAATTAGAAGCTTTCTAGGGCATACTGGGTTTTATCGCAAATTTATTAAGAATTTTTCAAACATAAGTATGCCACTTTGTAGATTGCTTGGAAAGGATGTTGAGTTCAATTTTGATAATAATTGTCTGAAAGGATTCAATACATTAAGAACTGCCTTGATCTTAGCTCCAATAATTTCTGCTCCAATCTGGGATTCACCTTTTGAAATTATGTGTGATGCGAGTGACCATGCTATAGGTGCTGTTATAGGGCAATGAAGAGAGCGAACCTTCTATTCGATTTACTATGCTAGTAAACTCCTTGACGATGCTCAAAGAAATTACGCCACCACGGAAAAGGAGCCTTTAGGTGTCATTTTTGATTTTACTAAATTTAGGTCGTATCTCATCGGGTCTAAGACCATCGTTTACACGGATCATGCTGCCATTAAGTATCTCCTCCAAAAGAAAGAGGCAAAACCATGTTTGATATGATGGGTGTTGCTATTATAAGAATTTGATCTCAAAATCCGGGATAAGAAGGGGAGTGAAAATGTGCTTGCTGACCATTTATCCAGATTGACCCACATTGATCATGAAAAGTCAATAGAAATTAGTGAATCCTTTCTCGACAAGAAACTCTATGAGGTAGCTACAAATGATCCTCCCTGGTTCGCTGATATTGCAAACTACATTGCAGGAGGAATCATACCAAAAGATATGAGTTACCAACAAAAAAGAAATTTTTTGCGGATATAAAAAATAATTTTTAGTATGATCGCTTTCTGTATAAATGTTGCAATTATCAACTCCTAAGGAGATGTGTTCCTGACGCTGACACCAGGAATATTCTCTTCCACTGCCACACATCTCCTTATGGAGGACACCATGGAATTGAACGAATGGTTGCGAAAGTGCTTCAATCTGGATTCGTTTGGCCCCATCTATTCAAGGATGCCGCTAATTTCATCAAAAGTTGTGACAAGTGCCAAAGAACAGGGAACTTAACAAAAAGGAACAAGCTTCCTTTAAATGGGATTTTTGAAGTCGAACTATTCGATGTTTGGGGAATTGACTTCATGGGACCCTTCCCCTCTTCCCAGGCCAATATGTATATCCTTGTGGCAGTTGAATATGTTTCAAAATAGGTTGAAGCTGTAGCATGTATCAACAATGATGCTAAAACTGTAATCAAATTTCTCAAGGAACACGTGCTAGCTAGATTTGGAACACCCAGATTCTTGATCAGTGATGGGGGCAAACACTTCTGCAATAGGCAGTTAGAAAATATATTAAAAAGCTATGGGGTAAGACACAAGATGGGTACACCCTACTACCCTCAAACCAGCGGGCAAGTTGAAGTCTCCAATAGAGAACTAAAACAAATTTTAGAAAAAACTGTAAATCAAAATATAAAAGACTGGACTTCAAAACTCCAAGATGCCCTTTGGGCTTATAGAACTGCTTTCAAGACCCCTCTAGGGATGTCCCTATATAAGCTCATTTATGGAAAAGCATGTCACCTTCTGGTGGAACTTGAACACCATGCCTTTTGGGCAATAAAGAAATTAAATTTTGACCACCAAAAGGTAGGGGCGCAGAGACTGCTGTAGCTAAATGAACTTGATGAATTTAGGTTAAACACCTACGAGAATGCCAAGTTGTATAAAGAAAAAACAAAAAAATGGCATGATAAACTAATTAAACATAAGCACCTCCAACCAGGAATGAAGGTATTGCTTTTTAACTCCATGTTAAGGTTTTTTCCTGGAAAACTAAAATCACATTGGACAGGACCATTCACCATCACTAAAGTTTTTCCTCATGGAGCTGTCAAAGTTGCCTCAAATAATAGCTCTTTTAAGGTGAATGGAAATCGTCTGAAGTTATACTTGGAGGAAGGAGACTTTCAAGAGAAGGGAGGGTGGACCCTTCAAGATCTCTCAGATGAGGGAATCACATAAGCTCCTTCCTGTGTCAAGCTGAGACACTTAAACCAATGCTTGTTGAGAGGCAACCCAAAAATTAACTAGGTTTTATTTGTTCTTTTCCATTTTTTTCTTTTTATTCTTATTGTAGTTTGCTTTTATTTTTGAGAGTGCAATTTATGAATTCTCATATTCCCATATTTATTGAGTTATTCTTAATTGACATATTTTTTCTGAATTATTCAAAAGAAATGAAAATCACAAAAATGCAAAAAAATCAAATGAGATATAAGTAAAAGAATGCTTAGAAAAAAAAATGCTAAAATGAATTATTATGCAATAAATGTGAGATTGAGAAATGAATGGAGGAAAATCTAAATCTCCAAAAATTTAAATAAAATGCTTGAGCTAAGTGTGGGGGAAGGCATAGGATTTAAACTAAAAGAATATGGAATGGATTTTAAATGGGGTGTGCTAGGCTCCCATAGGACTTCATGATCACAAAGATATTAGGGATGAAGAAAAATATCTCTCCCTAAGGATGAAAAGAACAAAATATTTATGAAAAAATAGATGATGAAAAATATCTCTCCCAAGTGATCAAAATAAGAAAAGATAAAGAAAAATATCTCTCCTTAATTTTTTTCATCTTTGTGATTTATAAGAAGGAGCACATATGACACAACCCTAAGAATCTCCAAATCATGTCTTTACTCTAAAAATCCAAAATGTATGGAACCCATAACATATTTTCAAGCATTAAATAATTCAAATATTTGGAGATTTAGTGACTTACCACCTTAGTGACTAAATTGATAATATTAAGATTGCTACATTGTTTATTTTATTTTTTGTTGTCATGCATATATTTTCACTTATACTTATTTCAAATACATCATTGGGACTTTCATACATTCAAAATACAGAAAAAAATTATCATTTTGAGCTTACTCGAGGACGAGCAAGAATTTAAGTGTGGCAATATGATGAATCCATAAATTACATCTAAAATAAGGGAAAAATTCATTTATTTAAGATATTTTTTGCAGTTCCTAAATCAAATTTATCTATCTTTTTCAGAAATGGAATCCAAAGGAGCTCTAGGGCATTTTTCCAATTTTTCTAAAAATATAACAATGAATTCCGCTACACCGCGCTGCAGTGCGCGGTCACGTGCCTCAGCGGGCTGCAGTGGAAATATTTAAACTATATTAAAATGAGGGCTCAACTAATTGAGTAGTGTTTTTTGCATAATTTACCGCTACAGCGCGCGGTCGCGCGCTGCAGCGTTTGTTCGCGGAAACATTTAAGATTGTTAAACAGGCTCCCAACTAATTGAATAGTGCTTTTCGTGGAATTCACCGCTACAGCGCGCGGTCGCGCGCTGCAGCGGTCTACCGCGGAAATATTTATGATTATTAATTGGGGGCTCAACTAATTGAACAGTGTTTTTTGCTAAATTTACCGCTACAGCGCGCAGTCGCGCGCTGCAGCGGTTCATCACGAAAAACTTGGCAATATAAATCTAGCCGCCCAACTAATTGAACAGTATTTTTTGTGGAATTGACCGCTACAGCGCGCGGTCGCGCGCTGCAGCGAGCAATCGCGGAAATATTTCTCTATACAATCGGAAAAAAAAAGAACTAATTAAACAGTATTTTTCGCCAAATTTCCCGCTCCAGCGCGCGGTCGCGCGCTGCAGCGGTCAACAACGGAGGACTTAGCTAAAATTGCTTGGAACCAAGGTATGCTAAGGCATGTAGCAGGGCGCTACATCGCGCTGCAGCGGCCCGCAAAATTTTTTTCCAGTCAGAGCATTTAATGCGGCTGGAGACATGACCTCTATCCTGAATGTTGTCTCCAGTCACCATATCCTGCAGCAGCCGTTTTTGTAAAGCTTTGAGGTGATGTGTGGCTTAAAAAATGGGATTATTGTCACATCACCATAAATTAAAAATTAATGCAATGATGAATTCAGTATTTTTAAAGGAGAAATCTGGTTGCTTATGAGGAGGAGCATGCAGCCCCCCCTTCCTATAAATACCCCTCCTCTTGACTAGAGGAGGGTTCACAATTTTAGCAAGAATTGCCTAAGTAAAGAGGAGAGCCAAAGGAAGAGAGAACTCCCCAAGGGTAATAAAGCAAGCTTTTGTAAAGGGAGAAGAGGAAGAAGGCAGCACTAGCATCATAAGGAGAAGGTAATTAGAAGGAGAAGAAGAATCCAGGAGAACTTCTATGGAGCGTTCCTAGTATCTTCTAAACTCAATCTTGTATTTTCTTTTTAGTGATCATGAAAAAGTCTTTTGTTATGTATGTGTTTTCCTTATTTTCTTATGTAATGAGTAGCTAAACTCCCCTTGGGGAGGGTTGGGATGAAGTCCCATTTTGCATGATGTAATATTATTGTGTGAATATTTTCCCTCAAGCATGATGTAATTGTGATTTAAATGCCTTACTAAGAAATTTCTATCAAATTAGTCTTGATGTGTCTATAAGAAAAGAACTAAAAAATTCAAGATATAATAGTCTTGTGCTCCTTAGCTCACCTTTGGTTGGATGCTAGATTTTGAGTGCATGGATGCTTAGAAACATGTGAGAAGGATCTTGAGCTAAATGCACCTCAATCTAAGCTCAACCAAAGAGTTGATACAAGTGATGCTAAGACCCACTAATTGAGCTCCTTAGCTCCACATAATTGAGATTGAGAAACGAAGTGTTGAGTGCTCATGAACTAAGTGACATAGTCATTGAGCCCAACATGTGATTCTTTCATCTCAACTATATAAGATGCAAAGATATGTTCGTAGTGGAAAATCAATGCTTATGAGATCTTGAGATTTAAGAAAATTTAAACTCTCCTAAGGAGAAAATGAATAAACTTTAATTCTCAAGAATCTTACAAGAATCTTTGTGCTAAAGTAGAACCGAATGTGAGGTCATTTTGTGCACAATATTTGAACTTGTAAGCCTTTGAGCTAGACTAAAGGACAATAATGTGCACTTGATTTCAATTAAACTAAATGATAAAGCTTGAGAAATAAATCTACACAAGTATTATATCATTGCATGTGGGATGGGCCCAACTCTCCTCTTTCTTTAAATCTTATTATTTACTTAGTGAATATTCGTGCTAATTTTGGACTAACAAACTAATATAAACTATAGCTTAAACATTAGTGAGAATAGATATACTTTAGTGCCAAATCAACCAATTCTCTGTGGTTCGATAAATTTCTGGAAAGTCACACTTTCCACTTATTACTTCAGACCACGTACACTTGCGTGCAAGCGCACACGTGTATTTACAGTCTGTCAAGGGATCTAAGAGCTCTTAGGGAAGAAAATAGAGGCTTTGAAGATTTTAGGGGGACTTAAATAGCTAAGAAGGGGCATTGATCAAATCAAGTTAAATTCGAAGGTCAATCCTTCCCTGGTCACGAGGGTGCGTAGGAGATTACTCCTTGTTTTGGAATTGAAGAGGGAAGTGGTAAGGTCATAAGGGACAACTAGAATTTGTTTGTATAAATATATTATGATTCACAATGGCTATTAAGGTTAGCATAGAAGAAGCACAGCAACAGCGTTAGTGCTGTCATCTAATTAACACACGTCAAATCTCCATTGGTGGATTCAATTTTTACTGTATATTTTCATGCCGTGATCCGATGATTAGAAGTTAAATCTAATAATTAATGATGTTATGATTTAACCAAAGTCATTTGATCAAATCTTAAAAATGTGGAATGAATGAGATTCATTCGGAATTGTTGTCCGGTGTTTTACCTGCCACATATAATTTTCATGGTTTTGAATTTATAATGTTAAATGATTTTTAATAAGTCTATTTTAATTAAAATTATATAGTTTCTATTTAAATAAAAATGTGGATTTTATGTTGCCAATATTTTTAACATTATGTTAATAATTATGAAGCTTATATATATATATATATATATATATATATATATATATATATATATATATATATATACATATTTTGATTTGATGAATTCAAATATGAACTCAGATTTAGAGTTTGAGATCAAATTTTTTTACCTAATTTTCAAGGTATTTAAATTTAATAAAATAATTCAAAAAATATTCCTTGATCATTTTACCTCTAAATTCTTAAGGTTTGGTCATAATAATATTTAGAACCTAGTAATGATAGTCATATACTCTAATTAAGCCTAATTTAGATTAAGTTACAATTTAGGGTTATTATAATTTAAATCTTGGTTAAAATAAGGTTAGTTATTACAATTTAGGGTTATTACAATCCCTTAATTTCATTTAAGACATCACTGTATTTTATTTGCTTAGCATAGATTTTATTGAACATGTATTACTTTCATTTCATTTACTTAAATGTATATAGTAGTTTCTAGTCTTTTAGGATGTTGTTCCCTTACCATTTTTGGATGCAGGCTAGGACTTATTTATAAGTGAGTATTCTTGCTCAGCTTATTTCATACTATCTTCTTTACAATTATGTCTAATTTCTTTTTCTTACTTGTTAGCTTTTATAGCTCCACTATTTAGTTTAAATTGTAAATTATGCTTGTTATATCTAATTAACTTAAAATATAGCCAATCTTAAAATGTGCTTAGACTATTTAGTCTGACTACACCTTTTCTTTTATTGGCTTTGCCCTATCATATTTAAATACTAAAATATGGTAGATCAATGGCTCTTTAATTCAGGTAATGCATGTCTTAGTGCATGATAAGCTCCTAAGATAAATGGCTTCCGCTTACTTTTAAAGTTTTATTGTATATTTAGTTTGTGGGAGAGAATGATTATATTCTCTCTTACTTTTTCTTTTAAATAGTTTTTTAATAATTAAATTTAAAATTACATTAGTTATTTTTACTTACCTATCTTTGTATATCTGTGTTGAGTTCCTTATTTATAATTGTTTGGGTTGAATGAGTGGATAATTTTAATTGCTTGTATTATTTATACTTGCAATGTTGTGTTACCTATCTCCTTAATTGTTTTTTATTGCATATTATTTTAACTTGATAACTACTCATAAAGAGATTTGGCCATTTAGCATCTAATGTTAGATTAGTTTTCTTCTAATCTAGTGTTAAATATTAAGGTAACATTGCAATGTTGGATTAATTTCCTATTCGATTATTGGGGTCATTATACCTTGGTGCACAACACTTTAGAAATTTTAAGAATTAGAATAACAAATTTAAAACTTATTAGATCAAGGATTTATATGACTTGTATGTCATCATGCAAAGCATAAATTTTATTTGCCAAAAAATAAAAGATGGAACACTTAGAATGTGCAATGATTGTTAAGATTTGAATAATGTTGCGATGAAAATCAAGTACTCTATCCCAAGAATTGTTGGATTATTTGATCAGATAGTTGGGGCGATTATATATTCAAATATTAATTTATGGTATGTATACATAAGTTAAGAATTAAAATAAAGGATAAAATCAAGTCTACATTTTGATCTAGATATGGTTATTTTGAGTTCTTTGTTATATTCTTTGTTTTAACTAATTATTCTTCTATATTAATAAATTAAATGCACATAATACTAAAATTATTCTTAGAAAGATTTGTTATTATTTTTATAAATGATATTTTGATATACTTAAAAAGTTCAGAGAAGCATAAAGAAAAATTAAGAATTATTTTGAATACTTTGAAGAGTAACCAATTATTTGGTAAATTTGTTAGGTGTGAGTTTTAATTAGACTTTGTTGCTTTCCTTGGAGTATCATTAGCAAAAAAGAAATTAAAGTAAATTCGAGCAAGATCACTGATATGTATAATTGCCTTCAACCATTCACAGTTTCAAAAGTTTGAAGTTTCTTAGGTCTTGCATGGTATTACAGAAAGTTTATCAAGAGTTTTGCATAAATTTTTTCATCTCTTATTCATTTTACTCGAAAGGATGTCTTTTTGTGTGGTGTAATAAGTGTGAGACAACTTTTCATTGATTACAAAATTACTTAATCTTTGTGCCAATTTTTATATTACCACTTGAATGTAAGGAATATCAGCTCTATAGTGATGCTTCTCTTAATGATAATGACAAGAAATATCAACTAATGTATTGCAAGAAGATAGATAATGTAGGAAAGTGAGTGCATACAAGGAAGAGGTCCTGCCCATAATGAATAATAAAAAAATTCATGAATAGCAAAAAAAAATTATTTTGAATAAATAAATAATAATTTTAATTAACACTTTATTCTTTTAATTTTTGTATATTTTCTTATCATTTTATCTCCAAAATTAACGAAACTTATCATAGAGGTATATCTCAATGAGATAAACACACCCATACTAAAAATTTCTCAATTTGAAATTATATTTTATTATATATTAATTTCTTAAGATTGAAAATTTAAAAATTAATTACGATTTATCCGACGCTCCAAATTTAACTAAACTTTTTGTATAGTCATTTCTAAATAATCTTAATCCAACTGCACTAAAATTATTAAATTTAAACTTGTATTTAGTTTTTTCTAATTTTTTGAATTTTAAATATTCAAAACTTAATTCATGAGTATATATTATTTTAATTTCTCTCAAATATGGGTATTATGATCACAAAAATATACTCTATCTAATAATATTTTTTGTTTGACCTAATTTTGAAGTTTCTTGAGATCCTAATTTTTTAATTGAGTTTAGCTCTAAATAGTTTAATAATGAATTGGGTCGTTCAATACCAAAGCCATATGACCAAGTGCGTGGGATGATGTGCCCATGCACTTTTTATGTGCATATAGATACATAGCCATTGCACATAAATATGACCTTATATATTTGAAAAAATTATATTTAATTAATTTTATTAAGCCATACCTATAGTGATGTGCCTAAATGCACCTGATGCATGCTTAGACATGTGAAATATCCCAAGATGGGTGAGAAATTTTATAAATTCTTACTCATATTATTATGTTACTAAAATTTTGAAGATCTTTGGAGATTCTCTTGTATCTTTAGTGTGTGTTGCAAGAGCCTAAATTATTGTAACAACCCAAGATTGTTACCATATCTAATCTAAGCTAAATCAAGCATCAATTTTCATTCAATTGTCTTTATCTAGTCATAAGAACCTAACCTTGAACATATGTGACAAATCGGAGCTCATTTGAGCGGTTTGGCTATTTCATCAATTTTAGGATCCTAAAAATTAGCTAAAATAAATTGATCTTTTAATTAAATTCTGATTGCATTTTTGAATTCCTTACCCCCAAATTAACTAAAGGTAAATTTTTGAGAATTTTTGGAGATCATTTAGGATTAAATTGGATTTTATTTGAATGAATTAATTAATTTAATGAATATCGTTTTCTCTCACTCTCAATGGTAGGCAATGGAATTAACTGCCAAATCCCGACCATTTTACCTTTTTTAGCCTAGATTTAGTGGTCTCGGTTTCTTGACGCACATATTGCTTCAAAGTCGTCAGATTGCAGCTGTGATCCAACAGCTACAATAAATCCCTCGATCATCCGTTATGGGAGATCAAATTTTAGCCATAACGTGTTTTTTTTATCACATCAAAAGGATGCCTTGCTCTCGGTCCTGTAGGGCTTCATCCCAAGCTCGCTTACCCGACATAGGAGATCTCTTTGTATGCTGGCACCAGTCCTTTCCCTCACTCTCTCGTACCATGTTCGCAGGTCGTTAGAAGCTTTCCATTGCTAGTTGGCTGATTCTCGGTGGATCGTGAGGCCCAGGCAGCTCCATTTGTGGAAGCCTGAGAGAGAACCCTCAGCTTGAGTTCAAACCATGGACTCGTTCCCTCCAGCTCTTCCTACGAGCTATAAAGATCTTTTGAGCCTCATTGTGAGCTACTTTGCTTCATTGTGATTTGCTCAATTCTCCCTTAATTCTCTTCCTCTTTCATACTGAGCTTTCCACTTTTCCCGATGATCTCAAGGTCAATTCTAGTCCATCAGTAGGCGTGTCTTAGTGTTTAAGACCCCAGTTGCTCACATCTACCTTGTGGAAGCTTTTGGCAGTCTTTGAACCTTGCTGAGCTCGGTCTACCACCTCTCCATTTGAGTCTATGTATGACTTTCTTCCCTATTGAGTCTTGTGGACTCAATATCCATTCAAGCATATTTAGTTAGATATGTGATGTCGTGTAATGCCCCGTCCCGTCGCTCGGTAATTTAAGAATATTAATAATTGGTGGCAGAACAGTGTGTTACTTGGGAAGGACTGCTGAACCTCCCCAAATACTACTGCTAATGAAACTCAACCCCAAAGGAGAGCTGAGGACTAATGTGATTCCCCATCTCTGTCATGGTCCTGTTAACTCTTAAGTTAACATGATTACGGTGAGGTTATCACCAAATGATAATGTCCTTATATATAATTAAATTAGGTACTCATCCTAATCTATTATAATCAAAAACTTTGTCATTTCAAGAATAAATCACTAAATGAAATATTCATAAAAATAGAGTGTGAAATTAAAATAGTAAACATTCATCCATTACAAAATAAGAAACTAAACATTCAACTTAGAATAAATAAAGCAACAAAAAGTGAAGTTTAATATGTCTTATTACAACATATTTTAAACAGTTTAGCAGAAATGAAAATATAAAGACACTCACCTCACACTGCAGGAAAGAAAGAACTAATAAGCTAAAAGTCTTCAGCAACACGATCCTCCTCCAAAGGCAGGTACTCGGATGGCTCCACAAATTCAAACAACTCTAAATCTATTATTATTGATTTCATAATGATAGGGATCAAGCCAACAAAAGAGAAAAATTTATTAGACAAAATGTCTAAGTAGAATTTAGGCTGATGCATTATTATGTTAATTTAAATATCACAATAAACATAACAACTAAGTAATAATATATAGTAGAAAGCAAATGAAAGGAGCAAGAAGCTATAAATAATATGTTTATAACTTAACAAAAGTGGAAGTAAGCACATATCTCCAAGATCTGTTGCAACAAGGTAAGGCATAATATAAAGAATTATTCTAATAACTGAAAGGAAAACTCAACCTAAACATGCTTATGATCAAAGAAAACTTATGCTAATTAATATAACCCAATTAAATTATAAAATATGATTAAAATAATTCAAATTACTTGAAATACTTATAAAGTAATTATTAAGGAAAATGCTAACATATAGTGAAATAATATGGAATAATAAGTATAAAATTGAAAATTGCTATGGCTAAACAAGTAATTCAAACTGAAAATATGCATAACATCTCACTTAGCATATGGGCTAAGGTAGAAAGATCAAGCTTAAGAGTAGAAGTGCACCTAAATTAGTATTACCATTATATGGAATTGAATACATAGTCTATTAGATATCATCCTAGCTGGTCATAGGAATAGGCTTAATTAGACTTGCAATAGACATACACTTACTATCCTAGCCAGTCATAAGTTTAGGCTTGGCCTGTACTGTGGCACCCCACTCCTTAATCCACAAGATTAAGCTAAAGGGTAGTGTGTCACTCTAGCTAACCCTTCACTTATTATTGGATTAGGATAAAATCCACATTCCACCTAATAAGGAAAGGAGTAAGCATAGAATTAAATATTCAGTCACTTAATAAGAATTCATACAGAGTGCAGAAGCAATTTATAATAAGAAACATCCAAACATCATAATATAAATATAATGAAATGCAACTCAGAATAAAAGGCATAGTAATCCAAACACATAGTCAAGAGTACCTGTATTATTACATCAATTTAAAGTTTAAGTAATGAAGGTAAGAATGCGCTCATTCTAACTTATAAAAGAAAACTAAACAGCTGCTTCTTCCAAAGGCTCCTCCTCTGGATATAGCTCCACACTTAGCTCCTGATCGTCTAACTGAAGATGATCTGCCATTATCAATTTCACAATGTAGGCCCCAACCAAAAAGAGAAAATTTTTTTGTTAGACAATTGTCTAAGTACATTTTAAGTTGATAATTTTTATATGTATTTTATAATATCACCATCTATATTCTCTAAGCAACGATTATATCAAATAAGGGAGCAACTAGCAATACAATAAGGAAAGAAAAAGCTATAAATAATTATTTATAACTTAAGCAAAAAGAGAGTCTAAGATATGTCTCAAATGCCAGCTAAACAAAGTAAGGCATATGAATATAAATAATTAAACAAGTGCTAGAGAAGATACTATATCCTAAATATGCTGGTGATCAAAAGAGATATGCAAATTAAAATAACTGAACTCATTAATAATACATATAAATAGCAGCAAAATTCTAACATCCTAAAATATATAAGCAGTACAAGGAGAATAGCTGACTAAAAAAAATGCTGAAAAGTAAACAAAACATATATGTAAATATCTGTATACTAACTATCATACAGAAAAGAGCTAATCTAGCTCACCGAATATCAAAGATCTTAGCACCATCACGGCTAAAGTACAAAAATGTGTACCCCTAGTGTCAACACGGAGACTAGGCACTTAGCACACAACTAAGCAAACAGAAGATATAAATAAAGTCTTTCCCTAGTGTCAACAAGAAAACTAGGCAATCATATGACATAACTGAGAGGCAGCTCTAACACATACAATTATTATCTTTAATCAATCACTTTAATATTTTCACAAAGAATCTAAGGAGTCTCCATATTTTTCTAATATTTTATTTATGTATCAAAGATCTTATATGATATGCTCAAGGTGTTAAGGCACAAAAATATAAGGAATGTATAGAAACACTCATCAAATAGAAGCAAGGGACTCTACTAAACATGGTGATATCTTTTATTTTCGACTTAACTATTCTAACTATTTCAAGTTACACAAGTTCAGGATCACCATTTTCCTACTATCAAGTGTAACTTAGAAATTCATCCTAATAAGTTAAAAAGGATAAGAACTGATCAGGTTCTAATCTAGTTCAATCAGATAGACGACTATGAGTTAAATCAATAAATCATACGTCTTAAATTTGGTGAATTTAGACGTTCTATCTAAGATCTGATCAAGACCTTCTAAACCTATAGATTATGGATTAAACACTATGAGATTTAGGTTTAATCACATAATCCAAAAAGGATAAGACCTAAGTTCTAGGTTTCATTCTAAAAGTGATCTACTTATTAAGGCAAATCTTATTAAGTAATCAGACTTAATAGGATGAATCTCCTATCCTAAAACTAAAGTTAAAAGATAAAATAATCAAAATAAGTTATAAAATAAAATAAAAGTCTAAAAATTAAATAAACCAAGGTTTCACCCATTAGGCAACCCATTTACCTAATAAATTAACTCTAACTTATGATCTAGTCCTAGTCTCAAGAAGGGTCCTTAAGGTGTAGTGTTAAAGACTTAGGGAAATTCTGGAATCTGACCTAAGGGTTGATTTCACTTACTTAAATGTCACTAATATAATTATAATATTGGTTTTAGAGTCTTGAGAAGTTAATTAAGGGTTAAGGGTACTTAGTCTAATCTTAGGGCAAAATAACTATTTTGCCCTTACTTAAGGGTCTAAAAGTCAACTTTTGATTCGAGGGTCCAAATTGACTTTTCTTACTGTCTAACTTGAAGATAGCCAGTAAGCGCGTCCAATTTGGACTCCAAACGGTCAAGTTATGACAAAAATAAGGCCAGGGGCATTTTGGTCACTTTCTAAATTTTTAGGGTTCAGATCTTAAATATTGCTTCAGTTTACTAATAACATTGAAATTCTAAACTAGTTAGCATCTTAAATTTTTGAATTTGGAGTTAATTTGACCAAGTTATGGTCATTTGAATTCTAAGGGCATTTTGGTCAATTTCCCCCAAAGTTAACTGGAAGATCTAGGGTTAACTTTTTGTCCTGATGTCTAAATGGTAAAACTAATACTACTACAGTGATGGGGCCACTCTCCTGATTATTTTAAGACCCATATTGACTATATTTGGTCAACTATGTCAAAAGTTATGGGGTCTTAAAGAGGTCCTAAAATGCTGCTTCGTTACACGTACCCTGAAATTAATTTTCATATTATGCCATTTAATTCCTTTTATTTTTTTGAGAAAAATGAGTCCTATATTGGCTATATTTGGATCATCCTATAAAAAGTTATTAAACTTTTAAGTTTTACTATTCAAAAATACAATTTATATTATTTTACTATTCATTTATTCAATTTGTATTAATTTCCTATTCATTTCTAAATTATATGTTTTCTATAATTATTAATCCATTAATTAATCTATAATTAATTAATATTTAATTATTAATTAATTATTAATTAATCCATTATTTAATTAATCTAAATATATATAATATTATTATGGTTACTGTTGAAATGTAATTAAGTTAGTTAGTATCTTAATTTATCTTAATTATCTGTTAATTTTTAATTATGAATAATTAATTATAGCTACTATTTAATATTAATTAATTATTCTAATTACTATTAATATTTAATTAATATTAAAATAATCCTTAATATCTTCTAATTACTAATTATAATTAATTAATTATATAAGATTATTGTTTGAAGGTTATTAATTAATTATAATTAATTAATATCTAACTGTAATTAATTACTAATTTAACAGCAATTAATTAGATTAAACTAACTGTCTGAATTGACAGTGGGCCCACGGCTGCCACGTGGCAGCGCCCGATTGGGCGCTACTTCGGGTGTGGGCCCACGAGGCACGTGGCGTGCTGGGTGGCTGCCACATGGCATAGTGGGCCCCACAGTAGGAGTCGAAGGGTCGCGGGGGCTCTAGCAGTGGGCCCACCTGACACGTGGCGTGCCCGGATGCTGCCACGTGGCGCTGTGGGCCCCACAGCACGAAGGGTCACAAACTCTGGTGGTGGGCCCACGTGACACGTGGCACGCCAGGATGGTGCCATGTGGCGCTGCGGGCCGCACCTGGGTTTACGCGGACCCAGCCAAGGCGGGTCGGGCCCGGGTCGACCCGACCCGAGAGCCACCCTCTTCCCCGAGGGCTCCCGAGGGCCGGCGCCTAGGGCATGGCTTTTGCCGGTCTTCCCGGCATCGGACCACCTCGGCCCGCATGGCCGACGGTAGCCCTCGTCGAGGCCTACACGCCGGCGGGTGGAGCTTCACCGGAGGTGGCCAGAGTCGCCGACAATGGCGAACCCTAGGTCTAGGGTTACGGAGAATTTGGGTTTAACGTAAACGACTGTGGATTGAACTCGAATTCGTGCCGATCAGGTTGGGCTAACCCAAATCGGAACCATTATATATCAAAATGGGTGATAGTTCGGGAGGATCCGCCACTTCTTGGAGACCACTCGATGTTTCTAGGGTTAGGGATTCAGGGGAAAGTCGGGTTCCTACCTTGTCGATCCTCTCGGATCGTGACTTTCCTCCCCTCCCTCAGCTTCAGAAGGTGAGTAAGATAGCTATCTCTCATTTGTCTGTGAAAACACCCTCTTTTTTTCCTAAGATCTCGCTCCCTTGTAAGGGTGGAGGTTTTTCCATTTCGGTTGTTTGCCTTAAAGGCTGGATTTCGATTTCTTGGCTAAAAAATTGGTTGAACTTTTTCTGTAATGGTGGTTTTTGGATTGTTGCTGCTCCAAATAATTGCTTCTTGATTTCTTTGGTTCTTTTTGATGATTTTGTCAGACTGCTTGATACTCGGTTTATAAGGCTTGGTAGGGGAATATTGAAAGTTTTTGTTGAAAAAGAGGTTGTTGATCCGATGGATTCCTTTTGTGAACCCCATTGGATCAACTTTCCGAATCCAAGGCCTAAACTTAACAATCCCCACCACCTCTGGGCTCTGGCTAGTTTAGTTGATGCCCTGATTGCGATTGATAGGTTTTCCGGTTTTTGGCATGCTCCCAGTGCAAGAGTTCTTGTATATTTAAATGTTTCTATTCGATTCCCCAAGTCTATTATAATTTTTGGTAATATATTTGAGCATTTTCAAAGAATAGTGGTGGAAAAGGAATATGTTAAGTGTTTTGTATGCGGTAAATGTGGTCATATTTGTGAGGAATGTAGTCGAATAAGAAAGAAAGTGTGGAAGGTGAAACAATCTGGGTTGAAAGTTCTAGATTATTCTGATTCTTTATTAAACCCGATTAAAGATATTGTTCCCTATGAAGGAAAGTCTGATTCTTTTGGTTTGCTCTAGAAGAATTGTTTTTCAAATTCTTCTGATACTTGTTTTGATCCTCCGTTGGTGCAAAATAATGTGATATCCCTCATTCTTCAAGCTTTAGAAAGGAAGGTTAAGGAAAGTAATAAAGCTCAGCTGGTGTCACTGGACCCTGACTTATCTTTGAATACCCAAGAAAATTGGGTATCTCAAAAGAAAAAGTCGAGGGCTACCAGGAGAATTAAAGCGGCTATGTTACATATCAGATACCAATCTAGGAAATCTAGTAGAGTTAATCCATGTTAGACAAATTAGTTTTAGTTTGGAATGTGCGTGGTATTGCTGCCATAAAAACCAGGAAATGGCTGAAATCTATTTGAAAGAGAAATAATGTTCTCTTCTTATGTATTTTTGAACCGTTTATTAATGATGGGGCAGTAAGCAGATTAGCAAATTATCTGGGTTTTTCCAATTTTCTAGTTAATGTTTGCAATAAAATTTGGCTTTTCTGGAAATCCCCCTTTCTTTTTGATGTGGTGGCGAATGAGGATCAATGTATTCATGGTATTTGTTCCTGGCATAACTTGTGTTGGAAGCTCTCAGCGGTGTATGCTAACTGTTCCTATACTTTGAGACATCAGTTGTGGGTCTCTATTGAAAATTGGTGTAACGTCGATGATTTGCCCTGTATTGTGGGTGGGGATTTTAATCTAATAAGGAAGGAATCGGAAAGGATGGGTAGAGGAAATTTTTCTGGCATTGCTTCAAGAAAATTTAATGATATGATAAGTAAAGCTGGCCTCATTGATCTTAATTTTGTGGGCTCAAACTTTACCTGGTCCAATAACCTGATGGTTTTCAGGATTGATAAAATTATGATTAATCCAAATTGTTTAAATTTATTTAACAATCTTCAGATTAATCATCTTAGTAGGCTGGGGTCGGATCATGCTCCTCTTCTTCTCCCCCTAACTTCTTCTTTCACCACTAAAGGAAGATTCAGATTTCAAAATATGTGGGTACATCATCCAGATTTCTTGGAGTTTATTAAGTCTGTTTGGCATTCTCCCCTTGATCATGTGGCCTCCCCCATGATTCTTCTTCATTTACAGCTGAAAAGGCTCAGGAAATCATTATCCTTGTAGAATAAAACTATTTTTGGTAACATTTTTGATAATGTCAGATTGGCTGAAGCTGAGGTTGCTGAATTGGAAGCAGCTATTAATGACTCTGGATCCTGGGATCTAAGAGGTAAGTTGTCTAAAGCTCTCGATCATCTGAAAAATGTTCTGAATATGGAATAAGCTTTTTGGACTCAAAAATCTACACTTAAAAAGTTCAAAGATGGGGAGAGAAATACTAAATTTTTTAATTCCTTGGTGAAAGTCAAGCAGGCTTCTAATGCTTTTGTCTGCTTAAAATCTAATGACGGGAGCTGTATTCCTCAAGAGATGTTGGGTAGTTCCGCTTGTGAGTTTTTTCCTAATCTTTGGTCTAGTGAGGGTTTGATCTCAGTTTTTTACTTAATGAAGTCCAGTTTCCTAAAATATCTGATGAAGAGAATGCAAGGCTTATTTCAACTCCCTCGGAAAAGGAGATTGAGGATATTATTAACTCCATGAATGAAGACTCGGCTGCAGATCCGGATGGTTTTTCTCCCCTTTTCAACATTGTTGGGAAATTATAAAAAAGGATGTTGCGGAGGCAGTATTAGATTATTTCAGATCCAACTATATTCCAAAATTTATCACTTCTACAGCTATTGCCCTTATTCTTAAAGTGTCTTCTCCCAAGTCTTGGTCGGACTTTAGACCTATCAGTCTTTGCAATATTTTCAATAAAATTTGCACTAAAATAGTGGCTAAAAGAATATGTTCTATTCTTCCTAAAATCATTTCCCCTTATCAAAATGCCTTTGTCAAGGGTAGGTTACTCTTGGATAATATCCTCCTAGCTAAGGAACTTTTCCATGATATTGATAAAACATGCTTTGGGGGTAATGCTCTAATTAAATTGGATATGATGAAAGCTTATGATTGAATTAAGTGGAGTTTCTTATTTTCAATTCTTAGAAGATTTGGATTCTCAGAAATTTTTATTCAATTTGTTTATAAGTCTATTTCGAATGTGTGGTTCTCTATCCTTCTAAATGGTACTTGCACTAGTTTTTTTAAGTCTACAAGGGGTATTAGACAAGGGGATCCACTATCTCCTGCCCTTTTCATTATTGCAAATGACTATTTTTTAAGAATAGTCTTTCATCATTTCTCAATTTTAAAGGGGATTAATTTTCATAATTCTGGAAAATCCATCATCCCCCTTTTAGCGTTTGCTGATGACACAATCATTTTCTGTAGAGCTACAACTAAAGCCTTTACTACCACCCTTATCATTCTGGACCATATGAAAAAGGTGTCTGGGATGCAGGTTAATATGAATAAATCGAGTGTTGTGTTTGGCAAACATGTGGCTAGTAGTAGAATTAATGAAATTTTAAGTTTATCTGGTATCTCAAGGGCAAATTTTTCGATCCCGTATCTTGGCCTCCCTCTCTCTAAGGGAAAAGTGACTTGGTCTTTCTTTCAACCTTTGCTGGATTCTATGTCCTCTAAGATTAATGGTTGGGCTTCCAAATGTTTATCCTTTGGAGGCCGCATGGTTTTATTACAATTAGTTCTTAACTCTATCCCAAATCATTTTCTTATTGTTTTTAAGCCTCCATACAGATTCTGTAACGCTGCTAATAAACTTTGTAATGGTTTCCTTTGGGGTGATTTTGGCTCGAGAAGGGCTGTAAGGTGGTCTTCCTAGTTGGAGATTGCAGTTCCCAAAGCCGCTGGTGGTCTAGGTTTTTTCCCTTTTAAGTTTATTGCATCTGCTTTTAGTATTAAAGACTGGTGGAGATTGAGAAAGAATGATGGTCATTGGGCCAATTTTATGAATAATAAATATGGGTGCTTAGAGCATGTTACTTTGAGAAATCTGAAGCAAAATGATTCTATTGTTTGGAAGAAGCTTCTAAAAGTTAAGTTGGCTGCTGAGAATTTTGTGTTTTGGAAAGTGGGTAAGGGTTTAATCTCCTTTTGGTTCGATAATTGAACTGGAGAGGGTCCTTTAGTTTCTTTGTTTCCAATCAGGGGTCCTTCAAGAGCTTGTGTTGTAGACTTTTGGTTAGAATATCTCTGGGACACTAGTAAACTTGCAAGTGTTGGTTTAAATGGTGAGTAGATTAACAGAATTTGTGATTCATTATCCATCCATCCGTTTGAGAGGGACGAAATCCAGATTATTATTGGAAAAAAAGTGAAGACTTGTTTAAAGTCGGTTAGAAAGATTTTGAACTATCCTATCCCTAGTACGTTGCATTTTTGGTTCAAAATGCCCACTAACGCTCTTTCTTTTTTTATTTGGAGAATTCTAATAACTTCATTTCAGTGGATGATATTCTGAAGCTGAGAGGGTTTTCTTTAGCCTCTAAATGTGCTCACTGCCAGTCGGAAGAATCTATGTCTCATCTTTTTTTAAATTGCTCTTATGTTGTAAGTATTTGGAGAGGTTTGAATCAGTTTTTGAAGGTGAATGATATCTTGAATAAGTCCAATATTGTGATGTGCTGACTCTTTTGTAATGCTGACCCTCTTATTTTCACTCTAATCTATCGTGTTTGCTGGCAGATTTGGTGTAACAACCCAGGTTGTTACTTAGATTAATTGAGACTAATCTAAGTCTTAATTATGATTATGGTACATTAACTAGGTCATTTAGAATTCATCTCTCAGATCTAGGTCAAATCAAGAATCAATTGAATCAAATCTGGATTTCTAGAAAATCACAAAACCCTAGAAATTGATTTTTTATTTAGACCTCAGATTGAAAATTTGACTTCGCCATTGCGTTCACCACCCCCAAATTAGCTAGGGGTGAAATTTTGGATGCATTTGGAAGTCGTTGGATTTTCGTCGAATATTTTAATATTATTTAAATACTTAAAAAATCAAATAATTGAGTACTCGTCGAAACAAAAATCCGAGTGCGCCGTTGCGTTCCTCACCCTTCAATTAGCTAGGGGTGATTTATTGGAAAATTTATATATACATTTAATGATATATTTTTAATTATTAAAATATGTAATTTTATTTAATTTTAATAATAATTATATTAAGGATTAACGGTGCCATCCACTTAAGTTTAACGTTGTTGAAATTTTTATTAAGCTTGCCGTTTGGTTTGGACGGATCTTTTGATCCGCTCGATCGAGGATCAGACGATCGGAACGTCATCCCCTTCGCGTGAGGGTTAAGCTCTACGCGTGTCCCTCCTTCGCGCCGCGCGTCACCTGCAGCGCCATCGCTCGCCAAATGGTCTCTCAAACTGGTGATCTTGGATGATTGAGGGCAATTAAATCCTCAATTCGTCCTCCTCTCAAGGGATTTTTCTGCAAGTTTTGGTGTTCGAAGGAATTCTTGATCTGTTTCGTTCTGCACCTTTGATTTCAGGTACTCCTCCATTCACACATCCTTTATTCAATCACTTCAAAATTAGTTCGTAAACCTATTTCAATGCTTAGATTGCAACATTATGACATCTGATCAACAATCCAATAGCTCGATCGATCAAAATTGCAGATCTAGATACAGTCTTTTCCGTTATGTAGTCTAATCTCGATAGGGGCTATTAGGGTTCGACCTAACCGGTGTTATACACCTCCTCCGAGGATGTTTTAGATATCAATCGAAAGGTCACGGACTCTGAGACCTTTCGATCAATATGCGGGCTGGCCTCGGTGGCCGCCGATTAGGCCTCCGATTTGGCGTAGCTAGCTGCGGGCATCCCAGTTCCGCCAAGTTGTGCTCGAGTTCATATCGGGCTGGGTCGGGTTCATCTCGGCCCGTAATTCGCGTGCATTAGTGGCGGGCCCCACCTCCGTTCCCTCCGCATGTCTCAGGGTGCCGCGTGGCGCGATCGCGTCGGTAGAGCAATTGATGTGGGACCCACATCTGAATTTTTCATCAGCGTTGTCTCAATTAAGACAGTCGTGGGTCCCACTCGGGTGAGCCTCGACCAATTGCAGGTGGATGTGTGTTCCCGTGGTCCCACCTACAGAACAAAATAAAACTTATAATAATAAAAATACTAATTAGATTAATTAATATACATTTAAGTTAAGTTCTTAGTATATTAATGTATACATATAAGTATATTCGAATATGTATATTTGCATAAACAGCAAAATGAAAATAACTAATTAATAAATATAGTATATATTGAATATTTAAACAATATCAGAACATATTAAAGTTAAATTGACTTAAGTAAATAAATAGTAAAGTATAATTTAATAATTATACCCTTAATTTAAGCAGTATTTCACATAGTGAATTTTAAGATCCCTATATTAACCCTAAATGTCACAAAATTTCATTAGGTCATAATTTTTTGTATGTTTATCCAAATATACCCAATATGAGTCTTAAAGTGATCAGTAGAACCTCTAAAACAACCTAGTAGTGTTAATTTTTCTGTTTGGATTAGATTTAGACTAATCACTTTTAGGACCTAACCCTAAATAGCCTAATTAACCCTAGAACTTCAATTGACCATAAGTTGGTCAATTGTACTTTAAATTAGGTGATCCAAATATCAATTTAGATCAAAAAAACCTAATTAACAGTAATTTACAAAAATATTTAGGATCCAACAGTTAGATTTGCTAATCACCCATAATTACCCTAAAGCTTGATTAGTGAATATTAGCAAATCTAGTAATCCAAATTGAGTGATTTAAATTTCAAAGAACTCATAGAGTCTATTAGAACCTAGCTGTAGTGTTGGATTAGTAATTGGGTGATTAATTTCACTAATCACCCTAAACCTTAATTAGGTCATAACTTAGTCAATTGGAGTCCAAATTGAACCTACCACTCATCATTGAAATTAGTAGATCATTTGAGATTCATAGCCACTGATTTCACTCAATTTGGATCATAATTGACAAAGTTAGGATTTTGAACCCTTAATTAAGAATCCCTTAATTACCCTTTTAACCCTAAACTTGTATTGGCCATAACTTGGCCAATACTTATCCGAATTCAGCAAAATTAAGTTCTATCAAAAGCTTAGACAGTAAATAATAGTAAACAGAAAAAAATTTAAATTTCATTCAGCCAAATTACTAAAATGCCCCTATGAGTCAAATTTATTAATTTGACCTCATAAGGCTTAATAATCACCCAAATTTAGTGTAGTTGCTGTCTAATCTTATATGAGACAGTAAGAAACACCTTGCAATAGAAAATTGCATAATTGGAACCTTAGATCAAAAGTTGATCTCTTGAACCCTTAAGTAGGGGCAAAATGGTCATTTTGCCCAAAATTAGAGTTTAGCATTTTAAAACCCTAAAATCACATTCTAAACATTTCAAACATAAATAAAGTGATTTAGGACAAAAATTAGATAAATTTAAATCTTAATTTAATTTTGATCAAGATCTCATTTTAAATTCCTTAAGGAAAATCTTAAGTAAAATCCTGAGCATTTCTTCCTTTCTTTATCCTTCTTAGATCTTTCCTTAGGTTTATAATACTAGTTAGGATGTGTGTCATAAGAGATACTCTTAGTACTTAAGAGCTTAAATTCCTAAGATTAGGAATAGATCTTAGGTTAGAGTTCATTTGTTGAGTAAAATTGGGTTACTCAATAGGAGAAGCCTTAAGTTTATTAGTTTATAGATTTTCTTAAGTTTCTTTAAATGATTATTTAATCTTTAAACCTTAGAGTTTATGATAGAGATCTATCCTAATGAATTGATTTTTTATTAGGATTTGCCTTAATCTAAATCAGTGAGTATGGGTATTAAACCATAGATTCTTAGTTATACCTTTGGATTAAGTGATTAAACCCCAATATTTGGAGTTTAATCCTTAATCCTTCAATCTTGATTTGGCTAATCAAGATGACTTGGGATGGTTTAAATTATTAAATTAGGTCATTGATTTGTTTATTTAAATCAAGTAGTCGTCTTTTGATTAAGATATAGTTTGGACTTGGCCAGTCCTAATTATCTTCAACTTATAGGTTCATGATTCTAAGTTACAGACTGTGTAAGAATTGATGATTCTAAAACTTATGTAACTTAGAGTAGATAGAATGAATAAAGTAAACAATAATAAATATCACATGTGTCCTAGTAGTCTCTTGCTCACTTTGACTTTGATACTTTGCATACCTTGTTTTGAGCCTCCTACCTTGTACACATATATTGGACATAGGATATTTGATAAGTATCTCATGATAATTTTGAATTACATGCATATCATTCATATTTTATCGATGTTTTCAGTCTTTCAATAAGTTGTGATCTAATTAGTATGCCTCTCCAATCCTTGAGTCTGGCATAGCACGCTAGTTTGCTACTGTCGGTAAGTCTATCCATGCCTGGTTGATATAATTCCCAGCGTGGTGAGAAATAGATTTTGCGCTCATATGACAGGATTGGATATGGTGAGTACTAGTTTTGAGAGTGGATTTTCTGTACAGTGATTATTCAGTTCAGTACTTTCTGCCTTAGCCTATCAGGCTAAGTATTTACTTACAATTGAGTGGCTTGAGTAACCAAGACAGATTTTTAGTTTTGATCTTACTGTTTTACTTTATTCTTTTATGCATTTTAGCACTATTTTTACTTATAATCGTACTGCACTTTTCTAGCCTTATTTTTATATGGATGCTAGTCTTATTTACTACTTTCATATATATATATATAGGATGTTAGTTTTATTTTCAATATTTTTATATGTTCATTTATTTTTATGTCACCCAACATAATCCCGTATTGATCATACGCATATTTAGGATGTAATTTCTTTACAGTCATTGCTTTAGTCTTTCTTTTGCTTACCTGATCTTGTTGTAGTTGCTTGGAGGAGGTATGTGTTTACTTCCTAGTTATTTAAGTTATAAACTATTTGTTTATAACTTTATCCTATTCTTTTCTTATGCATTTCTGCTCCTATTATGCTTTTGTACTTAGTTGTTTATGGTGATATTTAATTAACATAATCAATTAATTACCCTAAAATATACTTAGTCAAATTGTATAACTAAGATTTTTCTTTTGTTGGCTGGGGCCCTATCATTATGAAACCGATAATGATAGGTTATGAGTTTCTTGGAGCAGTTGATCCAGTGGAGGACTTGCCATTGGAGGAGGAGCCTGTGCCAGAAGCTCCTTAGACTTAGTTTTCTTTCTGTACTTGTGAGGATGAGAGTTTATTTTTAGCTCTTTTAAACTATTTTAAATGTTGTAATAATATAGGGATAATATTTCTTTTTTAGCACTTTACTTATTCTGGATTGTTATATTGTATGGATGGATGTTGTATTTTATGCTTCCGCACTCTGTGTTACTTGTATAATCATTTAGTGATGGGTTCTTGGAGAAATGGCAAAGTCCTTAGTTAAGATGAATTAGAATATGTGTCTAATCCAACTCTAAGTAGGGACCTTGTCATTTAGATGACCCCTCCACTGTAATCATATTAACTTAAGAGTTGACAAGACCACGGCGGGGCAGGGCCACCACATTTGGCAAGTCAGAAATCAATTAAGATGGAATAACCGCTATATGTCCATTACTAAGTCTTTGTTTTATATTGATAATTATATTCAGCTTGCTTTTAATTCAGGCAAACTAGCTCCAAATGAAAGGTTTTCTAATTTTTTTACTCATAATTCTGCTTGTTTTACTCCTTTGGAGCTCGGAGGAAACGTCTGTAGCATTTGGAAGAGTAGACATTCGCTCTTTTGTCACATCTCTAGGATAAATTCCGGATTAATTTGGTTCACTAGAATGTATTGGCTTGGTTACTCTGGTTGGGGTCTTAAATTTGTCACATGGCATGTTAATCTTGAGGGGGTCAAAATCTGGATAATCCCCTGGTTGATTCTTAATTATGTTTTTTTGAATTTTGGTGATATGAACAATTTGATTCTAGTTGGCAATAAGGAGTCATACAATTACTTAATAGAGTTTGTAAAAAAAAATAAAGGTATTTCTTCTATGCTGGATCAGTGGGCTTTTTTGAATTTTACTACTATATTGCTTTTTAGCAACCGCAATTTTTTTGGGAGATGTTGGATTTTTTTTGTATCCTTGGTTCGTGGGTCTTTTCCTGTTGGATGTCAGTGGTCTTGTCTGCTGCTGCGAAGTTCAGTGGCTCAGTCTGGAATGTTTATTTTCATAATTACCTGTTGGTTGGGCTTCGATCCCCGGTCGCCATAGAATTAGTATCAGAGCCGGAGTTTGAGATAATCTAAAGAATGATTCATCAGAGCCAACATTATGAAGATAGTTTTAAAAATGCTATAATTAGTAGTTAAATTTTAAGTTGGAGAGCCTAATAAGTATAGTTTATTATTTCCCCAGATTATGGAAAGTCATAATCAAAACAACAACCATCAATCTCAAGAAGAAAATGTTCCTCAGAATACTCCCATCCATAATGAGACTATTTCACCTAATATTGAAGCAGTCTATCCTTTTGATCATAGTGGAGCAAATCAGATGCTCCAGTTCATAAATATGATGAGTCAATTCATGAACAATCAACAAATCCAGAATCCAAACCCTATTATAATACAGAAGAAGGCAGTAAATGAAGATATGCATGTATTTCTTAAACTCCAACCTCCGAGATTCAATGGAAAGGCAACTCCTTACCAAGCTGAGGAGTGGATTCAAAGAATAAAAAAAGAGTTTAAATGTGCTAAAAGTTCTGAAGATCAAAAAGTACCCTTAGCTACCTATCTACTGACAGAAGCTACAGAAAAATGGTGGAAGACAGTCAAAACTACTACATTTCTGAACAGATCAGAAGAAGAGATTCATTGGGAAGAATTTGTAAAGGCATTCTTAGGCAAGTATGTACCTCAGTCCGCTAACTAGATAATAAGGAAGGAACTTTTGAAATTAAAATAAAGAAGTCATTCAGTTATATAATACGAAGAAGAATTCACTTGTCTAGCTAGTTTTGCTCCAGAAATGGTTACCACGGAAGAAGTTAGGTGTCACTTATTCCTTAATGGACTAAGGAATAATTTTCAGCATATTTTAACACCCCTTCAGATTTTAAATTTTGCTCAACTAGTAGAAAAGGCCAAGCTCATGGAAGCCCAAGAAGAACAGTATTCTTCAATAATAAAGAGGCCAGCTTTTCTCCTAATTTTTCATCCAAGAGACAACAATTTTCAAAACTACAAGAGAGAATTTATAATATTCAAAGCAACCCTAGTGGACCTGTTACAAGAACACCAAATACTTGTAGATTTTGTGGAAAAATACATAGCACAGATAAATGTTTTACCGGTATAGGTCAATGCCACCGATGTGGGAGAACCAATCATATAATAAAGTTTTGTCGTGCAACTTATGCAGTAAACGATCATCAACTCCCAAATTAAGGCAAAGCAGTTATTAGAAATCAAGGTAGGCCACCAGTAAATCAAGGAAACAATATAGCATCTTCAAGTAATACAAGGAATAATACAGCCCAGGCCAGAATATTCAATCTATCTCAAGAAGAGGCTAGAGATGACCCTGATGTAGTTACAGGTACTATTTTATTATTTTAGCACCCTTGTTCAGTTCTTTTTGATTCGGGAGCTACGCATTATTTTATTGCGTCAAAGTTGCTTCAAAAATATTCATTGCCAATAGAACAACTTTCATCAAAACTCAAGGTCAATCTACCATCATAAGAGTTCTTAAAAACAAGTGTCTTTTGTAAATATAAGATAGATATAAGTGGAATTTCTTGGGAAGATAAACTCACTGTCATCCATATAACCACTTTTGATATTATCCTTGGGATGGACTGGATGAGTCAGAATAAAGCATTAATTGACTGTGCAAAGAAGAGAGTATATGTTTATAGTGGAAGTAAGAAAGTGGCATTTGTTGGTCAAAGAAGTGCAGTTATCAGTCTTATTCCAGCAAACAAAATTGAAAAGTTTATTAGAAAGAAATACCCCATATTCTTAACCTTACTCTCAAATTCTGATGTTAAATCTACACCTCTCGAAGAAACTCATATAGCAAAAGAGTATGTAGATATTTTCCCAGAAGAACTTCCAGGGTTACCACCTCAAAGAGAAGTAGAATTCAATATTGATTTAATTCAATGAACGAATCCTTTACCAAAGATCCATACAGAATGCACCCAAAGAATTAGAAGAACTTAAGAATCAACTTCAGGAGTTAACTGAAAAAGGGTTTATTAGACCAAGTAGTTCCCCATGGGGAGTTCCAGTCCGATTTGTTAAGAAGAAAGATGGGAGTATGCGCCTATATATTGATTATCAAGAATTGAATAAGGTTACTATTAAAAATAAATACTCATTACCAAGAATTGATGATTTATTTGATCAATTAGTTGGTGCTTCAATATTTTCCAAAATTGATTTGAGATCTGGTTATCACCAACTTCGTATCAAAGATGAGGATATTCCTAAATCTGCCTTTAGAACACATTATGGGCATTATGAATTTTTGGTGATGCCTTTTGGGTTAACCAATGCCCCATCCTACTTTATAGATTTGATGCATCGAATAATGAAACCTTACTTAGATTCATTTATCAATGTATTCATTGATAATATATTGATTTATTCTAAGAATGCTAAGGAACATGAAGAGCATCTTAGGATTACCTTGAGCTTATTAAAGCAACATCAATTGTATGCCAAATTCTCAAAATGTAAATTTTGGCTTCAATTAGTAGCCTTCTTAGGGCATGTCATTAGCAAGGAAGGACTATCAGTTGATCCAAGCAAAGTTAGTGCAATTCAAGAATGGCCCCAACCTACTTCAGTAATAGAAATACGCAGTTTCTTGGGATTAGCTAGTTATTATCATAAATTTGTTAAGAACTTTTCCCATATTGCAGTCCCTCTTACTCGTCTTACTCAAAAAGATGTGCCTTATGTTTGGGATTCATCTTGCGAATCAGCGTTTCAGAAGCTAAAAGAATGTTTAACATCGGCTCTTATACTAGTTCTACCAAATGAAGGAAAAGAATATCAAATTTATTATGATGCTTCTAGAATTGGATTAGGTTGTGTTCTTATGGAAGAAGGAAAGGTTATAGCCTTCGCATCTAGATAGCTTAAAATTTATGAGAAAAATTATCCAGTTCATCATCTGGAATTGGCTACGATAGTATTTACACTTAATATCTGGAGACACTACTTATATGGAGTAAGATGTGAAGTATTCACTGATCACCAAAGTTTGAAATATATATTTACTCAGAAAGAAATAAATTTAAGACAGCAAAGATGGTTAGAGTTAATCAAGGATTATGATTTATCGATTCAATATCATCCTTGAAAGGCAAATGTAGTAGCAGATGTACTAAGTCGAAAGGCAATTTCACATTTGCATATTTTGACCTCTAACCCTATCTTACTCAAGGAAATAGAAGATCTCCAGTTAGAAGTTGTGTTACCATCAAAAGATAATCTATTTTAAGTAACTGTAGAATGTTCATTAATGGATAAAATTAAAGAAGCTCAACATCTTGATGAAGAATATAACTCATTGGTTGTATCTATTCAATCATGAAAGCACCTAAAACTAAATGTGGATTCAAATAAGAACATTTGGTATTGATCTAGAATTTGGATACCTAATAAAGTTGAGCTAAGATCAAAACTATTGAAAGAAGCTCACCATTCCAAATATTCTATTCATCCAGGAAATAATGAGATGTACCAAGATTTGAAATCACACTTTTGGTGGCCATGAATGAAGAAAAATATAGCTGAGTTTATATCAAAGTGTGAAGCTTGTAACCTGGTAAAAGTAGAACATCAGAAACTAGGAGGATTACTTCAACCTTTAGCTATTCCTCAATAGAAATAGGAAGATATTTCTATGGATTTCATAACTGGGTTTCCTCATTCAAAATCTAATAATTATTCTATTTGGGTAATTGTGGATAGACTTACAAAATCAGCACACTTTTTACCCATCAAGCAGACAAATACAGTAGACAAATTGGCAAAGATTTATCTAAAATAAATAGTAAGATTGCATGGTATTATAAAAACCATTGTTTCTGATAGAGACAATAGGTTCACATCAAAGTTCTGGAAAGTAGTTCATCAAGATCTTGGTTCCCAGCTCTATATGAGCACAGCTTTTCATCTACAAACGGATGGACAAACTGAAAGAGTGAATCAAACTATAGAAGATCTTCTTCATTTTTGTGTATTAGATTTTGGAGGAAGTTGGGATGATTGCCTTCCATTAATTGACTTTTCTTATAATAATAATTTTCAAGCAAGCATTGGAATGGCTCCTTATGAAGTCCTTTATGGAAGAAAATGTATCACTCCTTTATCTTGAAATAATATTGGAGAAAACAGTTTCTTAAAATTAGATTTGATTCTTCAGGCAATGGAAAAGATTAAGTTAATTCAGCATCGAATGAAAACAGCTCAAGATACGCAGAAGCAATATTTTGATGCTCATCATCGTCATGTGGAATTTTTTGTTGGAGACTTCGTATATCTAAAAGTTAATCCATTTAGAGGAGTTTCAAGATTTGGAGTTTTTGGGAAATTAAGTCCAAGATTTATTGGATCTTTTGAAGTCTTGAAGAGAGTGGGCCAAGTGGCATATCAAATCAAACTTCCACCACATTTGAGTCTGATGCACGACGTATTTCATATCTCCTCACTAAAAAAAATGCTTATCAGAACCTTTAATATGAATTGAAGTGAAAGATATTAATTTGCAACCAAACCTCAGCTATGTGATCGAACCAGAAAAATTTTGGATCAAGATGAAAGGAAATTAAGAAATAAATCTATTCCCATGATAAAAGTTCGATGGAGAACTGTTGCAAAGAAGAAGCTACATAGGAAGAAGAATCGAGTATGAAGAAATCATATCCTCACTTATTCCATTAGTAAGTGATTCCAAATCTAGTAAATTTCTTTAAATTTTAGATTGATGTCGAGATGACATCCTTTTAAGTTTGAGAGAATGTAAAATACCAGGAATTATTTTCAAATTTGTTTATTATTATAATAATTTTGACCTCAAATTAAAAATCTGACTCCACCATTACGTTCATCACCCCCAAATTAGCTAGTAGTGATATTTTGAATGCATTTGGAAGTCGTTAAATTTTCGTCAAATATTTTAATCTTATTTAAATAACCTAAAAATTTCAAGTAATTAAATACTCATCGTGTCAAAAATCTGATTACGTCGTTATACTCAGAAGCCCTCAATTAGCTAGGGGTGATTTATTGGAAAATTTTGAGATACATTTGAATATTTAAAATTACTTAATAAAATTGATGAAAATATATAAAATAATAATTTAATAATTAAATTTTTAACGGCCACCGTCAATTGACCATTGACGCCGTTTGCTCTCGCCACGCATACCGTCAGGTTTGATGGATCACCCAATCCGTCCGATCGGGCAATCGGACGGACGCAGCTCTTTGTTCCCAGAAGACTCTGCGTGTCGAAAAGGGGCGGCGAGCAGAGCTTTCGATCGACAAGTGTCGATCTCGCCGCTCTAAATAAGAAATAAGATGTTGATAGGATTCAAATAGAAGCTTCATTTCTCATTCTCACTTGGGAAGACTCTCGGCTAGAACCAAATCGCCAAAGGACCAAACCCTAATCCTTCCTTCTTGTTTCAATCATCAGGTACATCATTTTCTTTACCATTTTCTTTCTTGATTTGATAGTTCTTAGCATATATTACTCTATGCGATTATTAATTCACGATATTGCTTGCCAATGGAAACCATTCTCGCAAACCCTAGCCGAATCCAGAGCGTCGGGGATGAAGACGAAACGCCCATTCGATACGAACCCAGTTTGTCCGAACTAGACGCAGTGCCGGTTCGACCGGTCAACGCGTGGTTCGAACCACGTGGCCACGTGTCACGCGTTTATCCGTGGATTTGCGTTCACGTCAGCTGCTGACAAGGACGTGCGACCCACAGTGCAGCACCGGTCTCCTCATCGCACAGATGAGGGACACGTGTCGCATAAAAATGCGGGGTGGCACCGATCGTTGCCACGTGTCAATGCTAGCCGCTGCCGTCAGCTGGCGTCACCGCGGGTCCCACCCTATCTGCAGTTAAATAAAAATATTAAAATATATATAATTATTATATCAATAATAACTATATTTTAACATATAAGTTATAGATAAATATCTAACCTTGTATATATATATATATATATATATATATATATATATATATATATATATATATAAAGTCATTTTAAATCAATATAATTTAATTTAATTTAATCAAATTAATATCAAAACATTAAATATCCATATCTCTTAAAATATTTATTCAAATCATACAATTAAATATATCAAATTCATCAGAAAAATATGAGAAATTTATTGAAATTATTATATTTTTATTTAGAGTCATATTTAAGATAGTGACATTTAGGATTCATTTGATGTGACACAAATTATTCAAATATTCAATAGATCATAACTTTTAATTCACTAATCCAAACACACCCAATATGAGTCTCAAAATACTCAGAAAACCCTAAGAAATATTTTAGTAGTGATAATTTTGTTGTTTGAATTAAAATTAGACTAATCACAATTAAGACCTAACCATAATTAAGCTATTTAACCATAAAAACTTTGAATTGCCATAAGTTAGTCATTTTATCTTCAAATTAGGTGATCCAAATATTAATTTAGATTAAAAAAACTTAATTTACAGTAAACTGCAAAAATATTTAGGATCCAACGGTTAGATCTCGTAATTAATCCTAATTACTCTAAATCTTGATTAGTGAATATTAACAAAACTAATGATCCAAATTAAGTAATTTCAGTTTCAGAGGACTCATAAAATAACTTAAAACATAGCTGTATAATTAGCTTAGTAATTTTTTGACTAATTTCATTAATCACTCACTAATCACATTAAACCCTAATTATTAACCCTAAAAATTGTATTAGCTATAACTTAGCCAATACATATCAGAATTGGATAATTTCAAGTTCTATGAAAACCTTAGAACATAATCTACAATAAACTAATAGAAATTTTAGATTTTATTAAGTGTAAAAGTACTAATATGCCCTTATAAGGTCAAATTCCTAATTTGACCTTATAAGGCATAATAATAATTACTCAAAATTAAGTAACTTAATAAATTAATTCAAATATTCAATTTATTAATATATTACAAATTATATTAAAAATATAAATTATTAAATTAATGAATTAAATTATTTTTGGCAGATCAAAGGAATTGAATTGATTGAAATTATATTAAAACAGTCAAGTACGTAAATTTACTTATAAGTTTTATTTCAATATTCTTTTGAGTCATTTTCATTTGAGCATTATTTATTCCAAAACTGCTTACCACATATAAATCTGCAAAAGAATCTTATTAAATAAGCATGTAACAAAAAGATGAAATGTGGTATATATTATTGTGGTGTTTGTCTTTGGAGGATGGAAAGCAACACTGAGAATCTGTACAGATTGGGCGACCTGGCAGCCCCTAGGAGTCATATGGAGGGATTTATCCCTTATTAAGAAGTGGGCAAATCCAGAGGAAAGACACACCATCAGTTCCTATTTTGAGTAACCTACCAACGGGTAGTGAGAAAAGCTTCCTATAGGTTATGCCTATGGGTTTACCCATTTGGGCTCAGGAGTCTACGGACTCGACTTATTGTTACAAATACTTTTGATAAAATTATTTATTGCTTTTTATTTATATTGAAATTTTATAGCTAATTTGCAGGGCAATACTTAAAGTTGAAAAATTTGCTTTTATTTCTTACATGCTATGCAGATATCACATATATTTCCATATTTGATTCATGCTTATTAGAGGATGCTAGAATTACTATTATAAGAATGATTTGCATACTCCTACCTGATTGGTAACTAAATTTTTTAGGTTTTGAAAATTAAAGAATTGAAGATCTGCCTAAGTAATAAAAGAAGAGAAGAGATAGAGATGTAAGATATGAAAAGTGAATAAGTCTTTATTGTAAATATTAAAACTGTTGTAAATTCATATATGAATGGCTCTGAATGTAAATATGAACATTTATGTATTTTATTTTCTTTATTTTCATAATGTATATTTTCAGTGTATGAATCATTCTTTTGAGACTCTCGAACTTCGATCCCCGGTCGCCACATGTGGGCATGCCGTCAAATGATTAAGAAATTAGAAATTTAATAATGCAATTATTAAAATTGATTAAATTAAATTAAATCAATTAAATTTAAAACTTTAAATCCTCATAAATCAAGATCTATTAATTCAAATATATTAAATATATATCTCATTTTAATCAAAAAAATAAGATGAACATATTGGTAGTGTTAATTTTCCATTTAGATGAGTATTTAGTATAATGACATTTTAGGACCCCTTATTTAACCCTAAACCTTAGAATACTTCCATTTGCTCATAAATTTGCACCAACTGATCCAAATATAATCAATATAGGTCTCATTTTAATTAAAAGAATGCTAATAATGCTTCTATAGTATTAATTTTGCTGATTAGAGCATAGTTTTAATGACTTTTAGGTCCCTCTCCTAATTACTCCTTAAAGGCTAAAAACTTCAATTGATCATATAACTTGATCAATTGGACTCTAAATTTGGTCATCCAATATACCATTTTGATCAAGGTAACCTAATTAATAGTAAACTGTAAGAAAATTTTAGTTTTGATAATTAAATTTTTTAATTTTCTAATCACTCTAAATCTTGATTAGTTAATATTAACATATTAATTATCCAAATTGAATGATTCAAGTTGGTAATTGTTTCTTAAGTAGAATAGAACTCAATGGTGTGATTGGTTTTGTGAAATTGTGATTAATTTTACTAATCACTCACTAATCACGCTTAACCCTAAGTAGCACATAACTCAACCAAGGAAGTCCAAATTAAGTCTACTCATAGTCATAGTACCCAGTATATTATAGAGAAACTATAGATACTGAGTTTGCTGAATTTAGATATTATTTGAGAAAGTTAAGTTTTTGACCCATTTATAAATCTCCAAATTACACATTTGAACCTTAGAATTATTTTGGCTATAACTTGGTCATTTGATATCAGAATTCAGTGATTTTAAATTCTATAAAATCCTTAAATAATAAACAAAAATAGTAAACCAAAATAGCCTAGCTAAATTCTTAGAATTCACTAAGTAAAATTACTAAATTGCCCCTAATGAGCTAAATCTTTAATTAGAGTTCATTATACTTAATCCTTATTCAATTTGGGTGTACTTACTATCTATCTTCAATTTAGATAGTGAGTAACCATTTGCCATCAACAAATTTTAATTTAGAATCCTAAATATTAAAGTAAGTTTTTTGACCCTTAAGTAGAGGCAAAATGGTCATTTTGCTCAAAATTAGGTTTAAGTATTTTTAAGTCTTAAAAACATAATCTATTAATTAAAATCAATAATATAACTAATTTAGAATCAACTTAAAACCTTTTAAACTCATAAAGTTGATATTTTAAGAAAAACTCTAAAATCCTCTTAGAATTTCCTAAGTTATTTACATAGCTTCATAAGGTGAACTTAGCTCATCTTATGCCCTCCATAAGTTAACTAGATCAGAAAAAGAAGATAGTTAAGAGTAATTAACATCATTGCTTAAATTATTCATTATAATTTTAAGGCATTCCTTAGAAATTTTCTAGGATTTTTTTCCTTTAATTTTAGGCTTTTTCCTTAGGATTTAGTAATATAAATTAGGTTAGAGTTCATTCATTAAGTAAAAGTGTTACTCAATGGATGAAATCTTAATTTTTAAGAGTTTCTAAATTTCATATGGATGAAACCTTTGTTTTTGAGAGTTTTTAGATTTTATCCTTTTTATGATTATTTTATATTTAAACTTTAGTCTATGTTTGGAGATCCTTCATATTAAGCTTGACTTTGCTTAATATGATAGCCTAACCTATAGTATTGAAAGAATTTGGGATTTAATCTTAGCCTTTAAAATTACCTTTGGATTAGGAGATTAAACCCCAATATTGGACTTTAATTCTTAATCCCTCAATCTTGATTTTCTTAATCAAGATTGGTTTGGATAATTTAAATTCATTAATTAAAACATGTTGATTAATTATTTAACTCATAAGCATTATTGATTAAATTATATTAGGACCTAATCCATTTTAATTATTTTAAACTTATAAGGTCGTGGATCTGAGTTTATACTTGATAGTAGGGTGTTGGAGATCCTGAGCTGGTATAAACTTAGAATAACTAGAATGGATAAATTAGATAATAACAGATTTCACATGTGTTTAGTAGAGTCTCTTGCTTACTATTGAACTTTGTGCATTGAATTCCTTATATTTTGAGCCTTTTTACATTGAACGTGTCATATAAAATACTTTGATGCATAAAATAAAAACATATAAAAATTAGGATAACACTTGCATTGGGTTTATGTTTTGGACGGAAGATTGTATATACACATTACTGCCAATGGGAAGGCGGTAAGGAGAAATAAGGATACCTGACACGTACTCATTGGGGAGAGTTGTGTCTAGGTTTGGGAACCCACCTCAGTCTTGCAGACGCGTTTGACTCCTCAACTACTTTTGGACTGTCTACAGGAGTGAAGTAAAATAGTTATAAATCTATTGTATATGTATTTTATGCCTCTTCAGTACAGTACAATTCTTAGCCTTAGCTTTGAGAAGCTAAGTGATATGAAGTGATATATTTTTGTTCCGTTACAATTCAGTGGCTTAGTTAGCCAATTTTTCTGATATGATAACGTTTACGTAATTCGTTCTATTTTCTATTACTTTTACTGCAATTCAGCTTTAGTATAGTACTTACTTGCTTACATAAATGCTAGGATGCTAATTATTGATTCACTCTACTTATATATATCATAATTTTATTTACTTTCTATTAATCTGCATAATATTATATGATCATTAGCATGTTAGGATGAGTCTTTCTTTTTAATATTTATAGTTTATTATACATATAAATTGTCTAACTTTATTACAGCTTTGGGTTGAGGTATTATCCTTTTACCTCACTATTTATTTAAGTTATAAATGCATTATTTATAGCTTTTTCTATTCTTTCTTAGCTTGTTGCACCCATTTATTTGCTTTAGTTATTTTAAGTAAATGCTAATATCATTTAATATATAAAACTAATTAGTCTAAAATGTACTTAAATAATATGTCTAATCATTTTTTTTTCTTTTGGTTGGGCCTTGTCATTGTGAAACTAATAATGGCGGATTCTAAGCTGTTTGAGGTGATTGAGCCAAGAGTGGAGCTAAATCAAGAGGAGGATCATCATGTTGTAGAAGATCCTTAGTTTTTTTATTTATTTGCTCATGAGTCTGAGTATTCATTTTCTTTTCAGTTTAAACTTATTAAATGTTAAAATAATACAGGTACCCTGTGTATTTTCTTTTCACTGCATTATTATATTCTGAGCTATATATTTTTTATTTTCTGCATTGTGGTGTAATGGATGTAAATTTATTCTTTACTTGCTTCCGCACTCTGATTGATATGTATATATTTAGTGAATGATTCCATTGCTTTCTTAAGTGCACATCCCTCCCTTATTAGTGAATTGGGGAATATACCATAGTCTAATGATAAGTGAGGGGTTTGCCAAGTGACAACCATCTCTTAATCATACTTGGTTGAGGAGTGGGCTATCACAATAAATTTGGACAATAAATAATTATAATGACCCACTTAAGTAGTAATAGCCCAAATTCTTAAGCGCCAAGGTATTGTCTGCTTTGGCTTGAAAGACCTCATGGTTTTGCCCTCAGAAGATAGCTTCCTAGCATATCACTCATCCCACTCAAGCATGCTTAACTTTTGGGTTCTTATTATGAACTTTATTGTTATCTAAAATACATCTTGATGGTAAAGAGTTTTACTTATTATTACTTAAGTGGGCTTTTACAGCAAATCGTTATATTAAAATCACAGGCTTCATCCTAGAATTATGAAGCTCCATCTAAAGTTATAGTTAATTCACGTAATTTTGATAAATAAACAAGTATGAAATTCTTTTAAGCTATATCTTAATCAAAGCCTAAGAATTATGGGGTAAAATCACACAATTTATTGAGAATTGATCATTTGACAATCTAGTATATTTTATCGATTTAATAAGAATCAATTCATGCTGGTCTCTTTCTTTAAGAGAAAATCAAAGGAAGTTAAACTTAAAATTAAGATAAAAAAATTACATTATCATTTATGAAACTTAATAAATCTAGATCATATGATAAATTAGCAATGTTAATTAGAAAATAAATGCTAACCATAACTGATTAAGATCTAAAGCAATTAGTACTTAATTAATAATTTAACAAAATTTAGAATTTAAAATTGATTGAACAAATTAAATTTTAAGCATCATAATAATTAATCACAATAATTCAAACATAAAGTTCCACATTTCAAGCAGCAAAATGAATCTATTTAACATGGTTATCTTAGGTTCTATGAAACAATAATATGTCGATTCAATCAAAAGAGAATAGCTACAAGTACAGGTTTGCCATACAAGCATATGTTCAAAAAGTTTAAACATCCTAAACATGGATTTCATATTTAAAAATCACATATATATGCACATAATGCATGGTATTTATTTTTGCTTAATTAGGGTTCTACAATCATCAAAATACAAAAAATATGAAGTTTGAGCAAAATTGGGCAATTTTGCGCACTACAGTGCGCTGTAGCACTTGCTTGGATGAGTTCCAAGAGCTACAACACAGTGGCGTGTTACTGCATTGCGGCACGCTGCAGCACTTTCAGACGCTATGGTGCGCATGGGCGTGCATCAATGGGTTTCTGCACTGCGGCGGCCGAGTAATAAGCGCTCCGGTGTGCTGTAGCACCATATTTTATGAGGCGCAGGCACTACGGTGCGTGCAGCACCTTCAGGCGCTCCGACAATAAATTTCCTGAGACGTGGGCGCTGCAGCGCGCTGGAGTGCTTGCTTGGCCGAGAACTAGGTGCTACAGTGCACAGTAGCGCTCGACGATCATTTTGCGTAGATGAAAAATGGGACTTCTTCTCTATTGTACCCAAATACTCTCAATTCAAGGCACCTCAAGTGCGGGGCCATATACTGATATAAAGGTCTTTCTACTGGTACCAAAATTAACATGAAAAAACCATTCTAACAATGCAAACAATGACTTCCTAGCTACCCATGTAAGTTTCTCACTGTACGACATAATTCATCTTCTCTTTAAAATGGATTCTGATCGAGTTCTATTGAGCTCGATCACTCAAATGCAGTTCATAAGGACAAGTATTAAGCATACACACAAAATGAAGTAAACATTGGACCAAACCAATGGAGGAAAGGAAAGGTACAAGAAGAGGTACAAGGAGGGTACCTTAGCTTACAAATGTAGATTCCATCTAATTTTCTACAGGAGCTTAGGAGGAAAGAGCTTCTTCTTTAGCTTGGGAAGGAAGGAACTTCTTCTTTAGCTTGGAATGGAGCTTGGGAGGAGGGAGCTTCAGCTGACAACAAATGGAGAGGAGAGTTAAGGCCAAAGGAGTTAGATAAGAAAATGAGGAGGCATGGGCTGAGAGAGGGAGCAAGTCCTCTCCCATCAGCTGCATGGAGAAGGAGAGGGAACTCCTTACTTGAACAAGAAGGGGGGAGGGGGCGCCTAACAGGAAAAGGGGGGAGTGGGATCCAACACGGGAGGAAAAACTTAAATTGAATTAACTAATTATTTTCTAATTTTTTAATTAATGCATTAAACTAATAAAAAATTATCAAATTGATAGACGAGCTCAAAAAATCCTAAAAATTCACCTTTAGCTAATTTGGGGGAGAGGAACTCAATGACAAAGTCAAATTTCAATTTTGATAATTATTTAATTATTATATATTTTTAGGTATTTAAATATATTAAAATATTCAGAAAAATCTGATGACTTCCAAAAATTTCCAAAATATCACCATTAGCTAATTTGGGGGGTGATGGGCGCAATGACGAATTCAGATTTTGATTTTGAGGTCAAATTAAATATCTCAATTTCTAATTAGTTAAATATATTAAAATATTCATAATATTCGAATAAGCTTTGATCTCTCCAAAATTTATGGGTTTTGTTCAAATGACCAGATAAACTCAATAGAATGATAATTAGGATGTGATAAAGCTAAGATTATTCTAAGTAATAACTTAGGGTTGTTACATGTTGCACTTTCCTTCCTAGTCCTTTAGGCCATCTGTACGAGCTGAATAAAGTGGTTGAGCTCCTGTCTGTCTGGACAGCTAATTACCTGTGAGAGCAAAAAAACTCCACTAGAAATCGAGGCTCACATACAACCAATTCTGCTTCGTGATTGTATCCTTTGGTTAATCGAACTCAATGCGATCGCCTCTGAGGTTCGGGCTAACCCCGATCGATTGTATCGATCCATCGGGCTACTGTGCCTTAAAGTGCTGAGTTCGAGTAAGGACCCAACGATTGAGCGCTTTCCAAGCCACATGTCTATAGAGTTTTGATCCATCTCACCTTCCTGATGGTGTAGGGATTGAGCTCTAGTCAATAGGTGGATTCTATGTGGAGTATTTCATCCCCACAGTAAACCTTAGGTGGTGTGAGTAGGGCCAATAGGGTGAGTAGTTATTTGGCATTCCATCTCTCTCGCAAAGGGCTTCATAGTGCAATCAATGTGTCTGGTGCTAAGGAGTGTGTAACACTTATAATTGAGGCATGAGGTGGTATGGTGCTCGAGAATTTGCAACTAGAAGTTGAACTATAGCGTCTGTTTACGAAGGGTGTCAGGGATAAAGGCACACAGTATCGAGCTGGGTCATCCCGGATCTGCGCCTTTTGGAAGCGAGCTGGAACAATCAACCAAATTTTCTTATTTATTTTCCTTAAAGTAATTTTATGATATATTTAATAACCTATGATTTAATAATAAAAACATTCCAATTAAATTATTTAAATAATTTTTCCATTGCTAATCCAAATGGTATGGTCCTACTTGCCATTCTCATTAGCAAAACCTAAGGAATCTTAATCTGCAATAATATTTTGATTTCTATAATTAGGGTTTTTAGATTTGCCTAATTACTTTAAAATCTTAATATGTGAATATTAATTTCATTTGTTGGCCAAATTTCACAATTATGATTTGTAGCGCCCGTCCCATCACTGCGCGCAAAAGAGTTAACAATTGGTGGCGGAACGGTGTGCTACTTGAGAAGGACTGCTGAACCTCCCCAAATATTGACTGAATAAAGAGTTAAAGTCAACTCCAAAGAAAAGAGGGCTGAGTACTAATCTTTAAGATAAGCATAAGACTTTATCTTAAATATTAGACAATATAGTATATACATAAGATTATGAGTGGAATATGAGGAATCCAATATATATAAGTATAACAATATTCTCAGTATATTGATCACATTATAATACTAAGTATAAGAAGTAGTAAACACAGAGTGCAGAAGCTAAATCATGCATCTAAAAATACTCATCATAGAAGCTAAGTAAAGCATTTGTCTCAGAAAAAAAAATACATCTAGAGTTATTATAAATATTCTACTTACATAAAATAACAAAAAATAGTCTAATGACTAAATTGAAGGTAAATTAATGAAAAAAGTAAATGATGATGTAGAGTCCTCTAGTGTTCCATGAACTTCTCTTGTATCTCCTATAATGCTTCATGAACTAGCTCCACAGGCTACTCTAAATCAAAAAAATTATCAGATCCCAAAAATACCACATGTTAGACAATGAGTCTCACACATTGAAAGCTATTCTAAGCTATTACAATTTACTAAGGTTTATCATTTAAGTAATTGAAACAAAACAGCATAAAAGTATTAAAATAGCTGGAAAATATAAAATAATACAAAATTATAACTGAAATAACTGAAAATAAAACTGTGCAAAATTGAAAGTACGGTAAAACATGGCTGAAAATTAAGTACTAAAAATAGGGATAGTAGAAAGAAAACTGAAACTGAGTAAATAATGCATTTAAACTGTGTTGCATGCCACTAAATTTATATATATGCATCTGAATATGCCACAAAATTGTATGCCACTAATATGCTGACTTGGTGTCATATGACACCCCACAGATCCTATGTGAGCGAACGCTCCGCTAATAGAGTCCTTAGGAGAGACAAATCTCTCCGCTAATGCTAACATAACTTATACATTTATGATATGCCAATGCTTTAATGACAATATGCTTTAAATCATCGAAATCCAGAAATCAATTCAAAATCAAGTATATAAATATATAGATATACGTGTGTGTGTCTATATATTTATATACAGTTATGAGTTTGTATATCCAACACACACACACACACCCACACACATATACACACACCCACACACACACACATATATATAATAATCTCTATTTATGTGTTATATACATGTATATATATATATATATATATATATATATATACATACATACATACTCATAATCGTAATTGTATATGACACACACACATATGTGTTATCACACACGCACACACACACACACATTGTGTGTGTGTGTGTGTGTGTGTGTGCATGCGCGCGCGCATGTGTGTGTGTGTGCGTGTGTGTGATAACACATACGTGTGTGTCTATATATTTATATACAGTTATGAGTATGTGCGTGTGTGTGTCTATATATTTATATATAGTTATGAGTATGTGTGTGTATATATGTGTAATGGGTATATATATATATATATATATATATACATGTATATAACACATAAATAGAGATTATTATATGTGTGTGTGTATGTGTGTGTGTTGGATATACAAACTCATAACTGTATATAAATATATAGACACACACACGTATACACACAGACACAAATAATTAGCATACACACAAACTCATATACACACAGACACAAATACTTAGCACACACATACACACTCATATATACTAATCTCTATGTGCAAAATATATGGGTGTGTGTGTTATCTTATTTATTGTGTATATTAGATTGTGAGTATGTGTGTGTATATATATATACACACACACACACATAGATATTAGTATATATGAGTGTAACACATGTGTGTATGTCTATATATTTATATACGATTATGAGCATGTGTAACCAACACACACATACTCAAATATACTAATCTCTATGTGTGTGTGTGTATGCTATATATAAGCGTGTGTGTATGTATGTATATATATATATAATATTTTTTATTATTATTATTTTTATTATGTGTGCCCGGTGGGATTTGAACCCATGACCTGGGATAACAAATCCTAAACTTCAACCACTAAGCTACAACATTCACGTCTATATATTTATATATGGTTGTGAGTATGTATACTTAATGTGTGCAATTTGTCTAACCATTTTTTTCTTTTTTTGGCTAAGGCCTTGGCATTGTGAAACTGACAATATCTGTTTCAGAGCATTTTGAGGAGTTAGCACCCGTGGAGGAGTAGTTCAAGAGCACCTTGGAGCTGATGAGTCTTAGTTTAAGTTGGTTCATTTTATTTAAGTGAGGATGAGTGCCTTATAAGCTTATAACTTATTTAAAATATTATAAAAATATATATACTAATTGTATTTTTCTTTACTGTATACTTTATTATGAGCTGCATATTTGTTATTCTTGCATTATGGTTCCAATGAATGTAAAATTGTTATTTTCTTATTTTGTACTTTGATTATTATGTATTTAGTGAATGATTCCGCTGTTACATAGTGCACATCATTCTTTTATTAGCGGATTGGGGACTATAACCTAATCTAATGATAAATGAGGGATTTGCCAAGTGACGACCACCCAAACCTACCTTGTCGTTAGGGGCACGGGTCGTCACATCCAAGGCCTTCTTGTGCCCACTCCTAAATATTTGATGTTCCATCACATTATAATTATAATTTTAATAAAAATTTTATGATTAATTAATATAAACAAATTTTCTTAAGCATTATTTTTTCTCTTCTTCGATCGAAGCTTCTTCTTGTTCATTCGGTCGAAGTTCAAAGAGGTTTGTTTCATCAAATGAAGAGAGGATCTTGATTATTTCTGATGAACGCTCAATGTTCGAAGCTTCTTTTCGTTCATTCCAACAAAGCTCGTGATCTCGATTCGTTTGGATTTTGGCACAAGCTAATTTAGGTTTTGTTCATATTAGTAGGATATATCAATGACAAATGCTGTTATGTGCCTCACTCTCCCTCTTGTGCTGCTAATGTTTTGTTTAATATATGATAGCTTTGTTTAATATATGATAGCTTAGTGTTATTATTGAGATTTTTGCAAAAGCAAGATGACGAAGTAAATGGCAAATATTCGTTTAGGGTTCTCATCCGAATCTTTCAAATGTTTGTTCAGATACGATGCCGCTTGTTTGAATTGCACGAAAGATTCTCAATCGAAGGCTAAAAAATAAAATAATTTGTAGGAAAGGTAATCTTATATTTGAAATACCACAATCTACAAATTACCTTATATTATAATCACATTATTTTAAATATACTTTTCATCAAGCCAAAAATATTGTAAAATCATCCTAATATTTGGTAATTTTAGGGTTATATTCGTCGAACCAATAGAGCTTCCACGGCCATGCGCAGGCCGAGCAATGGCAGTTCATAGATAAACCCTTCGTAAACATTAAGGAGCCTGGCCATCGTCGTTTCTTGGAGCTTTCTTCTTCTCCCCTATCTCTAGTTCTCGACGATCGTACTTCTCTCTCTTTTAACTAAGATCAGGTGAAAGAATATCAACACTTTTGCACGTTGAAATACTATAGTCTCCTCCATATTCATCCATCTGTGATCGAAATCTACCTGTTATGTTTTTATTGTTTGGACTTGGCTTTGGGGCCTTTTTATATTTGAAGTTATGATCTTGGTTTCTCTTCAGCAGCGATTGTTGAAATAAGTTCCTTTTTGTTAGGTTCCTCTCTGCTGCAAATCTTTCGGTCCTTTTTTGTTTTTTTAATTCATTTTATTCATTGATAAGTATTAATGGGGAAGAAAATGAAGAAGAAGGCTCCAAACCCTCGTAAAATTCAGCATCGGGCAGCTTCCGCAGGATCTCAAAAATTGGTTCTTCAGGACTCTGGTGGTGATGGGGATAGTGATAGCAAGGCTTGCAAACATTACACTAAAGGCACTGTTGAGCTGAATCGGGTTTTAGTTAAAATCCGATCCTCTTCCAGGGATGTTGTTGCCTGTGAGAATTGCAGGGAAGAACGGGTTAACGGGGGAAAGGGGAAGGAAAGAGGTAAGCAGCCCAAAAGGAAAGGTTCTGGAACAAGAGCTTCTGAGTCAAAATCAAATGCAAATTTATTGTGGGTTTGCTTAGATTGTGGCCGATATTTTTGTGGTGGTGGAGTGAGTATGTTGGAGCCTTATGGTCATGCTAGGCGACATGCTAAGCAGGAGCATCACCATTGGGCAGTTCAAGCGGATGATCCACTTATCAGTTGGTGCTATTCTTGTTCGTCTTCTGTGCCTATAGAGATGCCAGAGGAGGTAATTGAAGTAGAAAATGAGGCAGCCATGAATGACAGGAGTTGGAGTTTGAGAGGTATTGCAAATGAGCCTTTGGATTCTGAGAAATTGAAAGGGCACAAAGTTAGGGGGCTCTTAAATTTGGGGAACACTTGTTTCTTTAATTCTGTAATGCAAAATTTTTTTTCTTTGGATCCTTTACGAAAATATTTAATATGTTTGGAGAGGCCTGCTGGCCCTCTTTTTACGGCACTTAGGACACTTGTTGTAGAAACAACTAGAGGAGCAGATTCTAAAGGTGTTATAAGCCCTAAAGCTCTATTTGGATGCATATGTGCTAAAGCACCTCAGTTCAGGGGTTACCAGCAGCAAGACAGCCATGAATTGCTTCGCTACCTGCTCGATGGATTACATGTGGAGGAAACAAATGCAAGAAAAGCATCCGGGCTTTCTGACAATGGTGAGAAAATCAACACAAAAACAAAAGCTACTATAGTTGATGCCATTTTTAGTGGCCAGCTATCAAGCACCGTGTCTTGCATGGAATGTCATAACACTTCTGTTGTGAATGAGCCATTTTTGGATCTCTCGCTGCCGGTTCCTTCAAAGAAGCATTCCTCTAAAAGGGTTCCACCATCTTCTCCAAAGAAGATTAATCAAAGGGATAAAAACAAATCACTACAATTTCGGTCAAAGGGGTTAACTCGAGTGTCTACTGAGAGTGTGAACCTGAGTGCAGAAAGCACTGAAAAACCTTCAGAATGCAGTGAATCTGGCACAGCTGTACCACTTCCAATTAATGATAATGCTATGGAAGCAGGGGATTTTACATGGATGGATTATATTGGAGCTGAGACAACAATTTGCAATGACTCTAGTGCTCTTGATTTGGAAACTAGCAAACAGGTAAAAGAAATTAATAGCATCGAACATTATGATCATGAAGTGCATGAAGATGCTGAGAGCACTGCGCAATGTGTTTCTGAATTTAATGCCAGTTGTTCTAACAATTTAACAGTGTCTTTGGATGCATTTGCTGAGTGTTCTTGTAAAGATGAAGTTCCTCAATCTTGTGCTTCTATTTCTAATGTCATATTACTTCCCTACAAAGAGCAGGAGCAGGAGAAGGAGCAAGAGCAATATCGGACTTCCTTGGATAGAAATTCTTTTTCTCAAGTTCCAGACAATACAAATATAATTGATATCTCCTTAAGCGTGTCTTGTACGGCAAAATTTAGTTGCAATCAAGCAGAGGAAGAGTTTGATGGCTTTGGTGACTTGTTTAATGAGCCTGAGGCTACTTCTTATTTAAACACCGAAACTAATGCAGAAGAAGATACAGACATAACTTTGTGGATTCAAAACATCCAAGAATCAAGTTTGGAAGAGCTTGATGATACAAATACGCTAGTATCAATTAATAGCTGTCTTGCCTTATTTACTAAGCCAGAGATTCTTTCTGATGAACAAGCATGGTATTGTGAGCACTGCTCTAAGATGTTGAAAAAGACTAGGGAACACGAAGTAAGCAAACTGCAAGCTACAAATCTGCATGTGACTGTTAGGCCAAAGATGGATGAAGATGAAATCCCAAGTAAAAAGGATGTAGCCAGCTTCCATGAGGATTCTGCCAGTACCAAAGTCTTGGATAACTGGAGAATCAATGCCTTCCAGAAATTAGCTAGTCAAGCTGAATATTCACTAAACAATGGAGATTCCAACAGAAATGAAACCTTAGAGACTGCTTTTTGCACCAATATGACTTCTTGTCCTGATGTTCTTGACAGAGACATGTCAGAGTCAGAGACATCTCAATATTTTTCAACTTCAACATGTGTTAATAGTAGAGCACAAGATTGTTCAACTAATGAAGAAAGCAATTTTCATGGCATCAATGATCATAGTATTGAAAATGATGGGAAAAAGACAGAATTTGATTCTCATTATTTGCGGTCTCATACAAATAAATGTGTGCACATGCCTTGTGAAGATAGATCCCAAGCAGTTAATCGAGTGAGGAAGAAAGGTATAAAACCAGACAATGCTTATCCAGATAGGGACAACAAGGGTGAGGGAATCAAGATGGTCAAGAGAGTTGCAACAAAAAGGATTCTAATTAACAGAGTCCCACCGATCTTAACGATTCATTTAAAGAGATTTAGCCAAGATACTCGTGGCCGCTTAACTAAATTGAGTGGTCATGTTAGCTTCCAGGAAACACTTGATTTGAAGTCGTACATGGATCCAAGGTATCTTTCTTGCGTGTGCCCATCTTCTTATTCAGGATAGCTTTTCTGGTGCTAATTAGTAGAAAAAATGAGTCAATGACACCCCACAAATCACATGCTTAGCACAATGAGCATGGATGTTGAAACTGATTTTAATTTATTTAATTTTGTAATTGTTAAAAACATTTAGAAAGATGTTTAGGGTCTAAATATTACTGTAACATACACTTTTAAAATTGATGGTAAAGGACACATATTTTATACCACATACTTTCATTAAGAAGTATAAATTTGTATTAGCTGTTTTTATATTAAATGCATATTAATAATACTAAGGTAAACAGGAATGAAAAATGGCAGGGCTTACCTAGAAACAGTGTCATGAAGGTATCAGAGAGAGTTGACATTTGTAATTATAATATCTTAATTTATAGAAGTAACTCTTACTCAAACTTATGATCTTGGTATCATAATGAAGGCAATCTTGTTTGCATCCTTAAACAAGAATAAAAATGATTAACTTTTATTTTTAAATTGTTAGTATCTAATTTAAAAATGTAAGATAATTAAAATTATTAAAGTATGGCTTGTAATGTTATTTCTTGATTCCTATATATGTATGTTGCTCTCTCTAGTCTCCAATGACTGCTTGACAAAGGTAGATAAGACTTTTCACAACTTCTTATTGGCTTAAAAGCATACATTATAATTTCTAGGATGTGGTAAGCAAATTGCAGCATTTTGGTGGTCGTTGAACCCATAGTTTGAAGCTTTGGTTGAACCCATTTGTAGCACACCACACTCAGTTTTCTTGATAAGGATGATTGCATACAGGTGGAGTGTATGATTCCTTGATAGGGTGGATAAATGCAGCCCTTTAAAAATATGTCAGTATGATTCAATCGTTTGGAAAATAATTTGCCTTGGTGGTACAATTGTAGAGAGATAAAATATATGGAAAATTGGTTGTGGAAACTTGGTTAGATCTATGGAAGACAATAAATCTCATTGGACTACATACTCATCTTTTAAATCATTGTAGAGATGAGTAGCTCACAAATGTAGGACTTGTTGGAGGATTTGGTTAGGCATGCCTTCTATTTCTTAACAACAACTACAACAAACTTAATCCCACTTGGTGGTTGGCTATATGAATCCTTTGTTTCTATTGTGCACGATCAAACTCCCTAAGTTCCAAATAGAGAAGATTTTTCGTAATAGTTTTTTTTGGTCTTATTCTTCCTCGTCTAATATGAACAAAATTTATTAACTCATTTTTTCATAGAGTGGCGATGCACGATCTACGCTCAATATTCTTGAACCATCTAAGGCAGCGTTTTCTAATCTTATCCACTATTGGAGTTACTTCATATTTGTTACAGATAAACCCACTCATTACCTAAGCATTCTCATCTTTGTAACACTTATTTTATTGGTAAGTCTTTTTTGTTGGCTAACATTCAACCTCATATAATGTAGTTAGTCATATAAGCATTCTCAGCGTTTTCTTTTCAATACTCTTCAAAGATCTTCCCTTGGTACTTTATCATAAACTTATTTTCAATTGATAAATTTTATATGAGGATTCTCTCTTCTTTCTCTAACTTTGTCCATTAAACCTCTATTAAATGTATAATATCCATAGTAGATCCGTTAGACAAGTTTTTGTTTTGGGTTTTCCATTGTCATCTATAATCAATCACTTTCTCCTGAGGTTTCCAAAGTATGGCTCATTAAATTTATCCTCGTATAATTTGGATACTTTTGTACATCGCCTTTATTTTTATAATTAGAAACAACAATATTTTATTCATGACATATTATACTAAATAATTTGACGAGCCAAGACATTCCTTTCTGACTTTAACACTATCTCATAATAATATGGATGCTGTTCAATCTTTCAAATTTCCACTTTTCATTTTCTTTAAAGTATTTTAAATTTTAATTTTTCCAATTTGTCAAATGAAAGTGCACTTGATATCTTTTTTCTTTACTACTAAATTCATTCATGTTAATAGTATTGGTATAAATTTCATTAAAAGTATTATTAAATATATAAATAATAAACCCATTTTTATTAATATTTTTCATTTTTGAAATATTTTTAATTGTCTTCAATATATTTTGTGTGAATTGAGTTTTTGGTTTCCTTTTTTTCTTAATATAGATAGTTTATGTATGCGTCTTTATCTCAACAATATTTAACTTCTCACATAAATTATCAAAAGCAAGTCTTTGCATTCAAACTATTTGAATGTACGGTAAGCTAAATTATATTACAATTCTCATCATTTTTATACTTAATTAATTTTATAACTAATTTTTTTTATTTTTTTAAAATTGTCTAGCCCCCACTATGTGAAAAGTTTCCAAAATATATGTTAAAATATTTTTACTTAAAAAAATATAATTATTTTTACTATTTTTTAATCAACTATTTATGGTTAAATTGATTAAAAATATTAATTTATTAATTACCAAAAAATTAAAAAAAAAGAACTTTTGATTAAATTTGCTATTTTGTAGTTTCAATTAAGCCAAAGGTACATTCGGTTAGAAGTCATTAAGGAAATTGAGAAAGTAGTGTGTGTGTGTATAATTATATATATATATATATATATATATATATATATATATATATATATAGATATATAGTTGTATAGTTTCTGTTTTCCAAATTGCAACGAATTTATGTTTTGATTAATATAACATTCTTTTGAAAATCTAACTGATGAATCTGCAAGAATTATTTCTAAGCTATTGTTTTTTGACCTAATCTTACATGTATCGAAAATCCTGCAACGATCCTACGTTAACCTTTCAATTTTCAAAAACGAATTTTCTAAGTTTGATTGTGATAACCTATAAAATAAATATAACTCTTAATTTTGGTGTTTATAAATTTTTTATTAAAAAATCTTAATTATTTAAAAATTTAATGGAGTATTTGAGAGATTTTAATGGTTGAGGTAATTTGACAAATTTTTTAGAATTTTGATATATCTATATATCTATATATATATAATGAATAACTCTTAGTATATCTATTTAATACATGTGGTTCAGTGTTCCCTTCTCACCAGGCCTATGATTATGACCGCTGGCTTTACCTCTAACCTTAGCTTGAATGAGACAGATAGTAGTTATGTTTTTTGTTCGAAGGAAGGCTATTTATAGACAGCCAGAGAAAGATAGTCTGAGGAAGAAAAGCTTCATTATTGTCATTCATTAAAATTTCATGCTATTTATTGCCAGTGCAAATTTAGATTTAACAAAAGAGAAAATAATTGGAGTTGCAAACAAATATCAAATTTTGTCAAATGGTAGTTATCATTCTTTGGTTGGTTGGCAGGTTGTACACGCATAGTTCTTTGATTTGTCCATGTGTCCTCTATTGGTTATCTGTAGTGTGATTCTCTCAAGCATTAGCTTAGGGTCGTTCAAAACACTGATGGCTTGACAGGGCTCCTTCCAAGGCTAGAGTTATATTTTTTGAGCTATAGTTATAAATTTTGAGCGATGTAGCACAACAAAAAATTAATGATAGATATAGCTTAAATTTATTTGGCGCCATTATAGTTGGTGTTTTCAACATAGTTATTTGGGTTTATGAACTTGCACGATTAGTTCGAGCTCCAATCTCAATTGCTCGATTTTACCCAAAGTTGCTAAGTATCTTGGCTATCTTCATAAATGATCTTGATCATATACCCCCCTTGTACGTGTGGCACTTTAATGAGTCAAATTTAGTTCATAAAAAATGTTTTGTAGCCCTTCCTTCAGTGCACCATTTAGCTTGGTGGATAGTTTTTTTCTTCTTGATTATGTATGCTACTTGAGTAACTCTTTAAATGAGTTGTTTCTTTATCTCTAGCAAAGTATCTTTAGTTAGCGGTGACTCAGCTTAACCCAGTTGTAGCTTTTATCCATAGATGGTTGAATCTCTTCTATCTATCTATCCAATATATATGGCTTGAATGATTTCATTGGTTGCAAAGTATATTTGCATGTATGTTGGCATGTCTAGTTGATGTGCAGTATCATTTGATGAATCTAATTTATCCATTTTAAGTAGCTGGAGTTTCTTTCTCGTTTTTGTCAATCATTGTCGACATATAGTTATACCAAATTGCTGATTATGAATATGTTCCTACACTATGTTTGTCATTATGAGCTATGTTTTATTGCTGGTAATCTTCGATTGCTCACCTTTTTTCAAATGTGTATTCTCTTTTAGGAATTTGTTGGCTTGATTGATATCATTAGTCAGTTGTTCAAGCACTCGATAGGAAATTGTATGTTTTTTGGGTTAGTTGATAAGTACCCCAAACAAGCCTCAACAGGCCTCATTGTTGTAGATCCATGGACAACTTTGTTGAATGAAATTGAATGTGCGGTAGAGTGTCGCTCAACGTCTTGTCTGTCCTACTGTTGAAATCTTTCAACAATCTTACCATTGTTCTATTTACCAACTTAATTTTATCATCCAATGATTGAAGGCTATACACTTCTTTTGAGGGTAGTATCTATTAAACTCTACATATGCTTCCCACATAAAAACAAATGTTTTGATTGGAAGAATATTGTATTTGAAAATCCAAAGTGCACAAATACTTAATTGGTAGAACAATTGAGCAATGCCTCCTGCTACTGTCATAAAAAACATCAAAATATTCATCCTGGAAAACATGCCTAGTTTCACATAAATATAATCATGATCTTTCTTTGCAATATGGATAATTCCCCAATGAAATTCATTGAAATGCTCTCTTAAGGTTGGGTCTGACACAGTTAGTGGAGTGTACAGGTTCTGCTCTGTTACGCAGCTTGATTTATTTTGACACAGTACACAACCTCTAATAAATTGAATCAGATCATCTTTCATCTTTGGTTGATTATGAAGCCGCTTTGACACAGTTCATTAGCCGTACTTTGAATTTCACTGAGCGTGATCAAGCAGATTAGGAGATAGCATCATAATTTTATTTAATAAAGTTGGTTTATGCCAAGTAGATTGATTATAGAAGCTATGCATTTATTCTTAGGTTTATCAAGGAAATTTAGAGAGAAAATATTTTCTTTTTTTGTTTATTAAATTAATAAAGGAATTTGATAAAATACTTGAGAATTCCATGGAAAGGTTTTGGAAATAGGAGCTGTGTTACTTTTATTGATATAATTAATGATGTGAATAATGAAGCGGTTTCATGTTTTTAAACACAGTGAGTTGACAAACAATTTTCTTCTCTTAATCAGACTACAAAAGATTTTTTTAAATTTGTATCTCTACACATTAATGTGTCTTCTTTTTGAACACTTTCAAAAGGTGTTTTGGGGCATGTTATTTGTTGATGATAGTCTTCTTATTGATAAGATTAAAGATGGGTTAAAATGAAAACTTAGTTATTGCGAGTTATTGTAGAATTTATAGGTCTTGGTTGATAAAAAATGGAAAATATGAAACACAAGTTTATTTACAAAGTTATGATCTTGTTAACATGAAATTAGAGATTGTATTATCTTTATTCAATAATACAATGATGGAAATTTATGAGCATTGTGATTAAACTGTTCAAGCAAATTGGATAAAATATAGTGCCTTGGGGTTGTTATGTGATAGAAAATGCTAAATTTGAAAAAATGTTCTATAGAACAGTATGCAATGATATACAAGTAATAATGCTAAAACATACTGATAAAATTAGTGTTGCAAAGATGATGTTATGGCGGATGAGTGGCTATGCTTGCAAGCTATGATGAGAAATTAACACATTCACAGGTAGGTTGGAGCAGCTCTAATTGAGATTAAGCTTAAAGAAAATTGTCTTAGATTGTTTTGGCATATTAGGCACGTGAGGAAAATAGTGTTAATGAAATTTTCTTGAATTAAAAAAGGTAACAAACTTGGCAATGAACTAGTAGGAATGATCTCATATTCTTGTAGCTAGGGGTTATTGCTGGATGGATGATAATAAAGCCAAAATTTATGTAGCTGATCCCCCCAACATAGTGGGATTATAGTTTAGTTTGTTATTGTTGTATATGTACAATACCTTCAAAATTATGTATGATGATTCAGATCCATGCCGTATCACTTACAAGGCGCGTATGCTAGACTGTTCCTTGTTCTTGCTTTGAATGGGTAGGTACAAGTTTCACCTACTTGGCCAAGTTAATTTAAACCTTTGAAGACTTACCTGGCTCAGGTATTTTGGCTTTTTTATCATCAAACTAGCTCATAATTCTATAAAACCTATGTATACAAAACCCCATATATCCCATGTAAATCCATAAGACGCTGAATATTTAGAACCCATAAAACTCGATTCTTCTAATGTTGGCACTCAGATGCCTAGGATAATCTTTCGATGTTAAAGCTCATAAACCTTGATGCTTATAATTTAGACCTTCAAAGATATACATGGCTATTGGGTTTTTTTATTTTGTTATTATTGTGCTAATTTTTAACCATCTAAGATGTATGTGTATGTCTTTGGGTTGAATCAAAACTCCACGCATCCCATGTACCTCCTTCAAGCCACTCTATTCATCGCATTCTTCCAATATTTTAGAACTTGTACGCTTATGTGAATCTTATCCTCATCACTCATCAGAGCAAATAACACTCTATTAGACCTGAGCACGGTTATGAGGCCCCGCCCAGCCTCATTGGTGAGAATATAGAGCCTGTTGCTAGTATCGGGCTGGGCCTGATACCGGCCCTGTGAAAATTTTTTCCAGGTATGGGTGCATTGGTTTAAAACTCAGCCTGGACCGGCCCGACCCTCTAGGATTTATTTCTCGAGATTTTGGCCCACGTGCATAGCTCGGTCTGGGTAGAAGTAGTCAATTCGGCTGATCTGCATAGGATTTATTTTGTGCTGGCTGGCCTGCACAAAATTTATTTAATGCTAGTAGCCATTCCACGTAGGTTTTATTTCATGCAACAACAAATTTACTGAGAGGATATCTATTAAAATACAGGCCGGCCCGGCCTGAGATCGATAGACCAAACTTGGGCATTGAAAAGAAGCAAGACCGTTATGCCGGACTCGGTTTGTGAAATTTATTTTGCTTTGCCCTGCAAGGTCCGGCCCTAGCCCAGCGAAACTTGACCTGTGCCCAGGTTTACATTGGATACTATGATTAAGGAACTGTTTAAAAGCTTATCATTTAGGGCTAGCTTAGGGCCACTTAATTGAGATTGTTCTCAGCATCAAGCTCAGGGAGTACTTAAGATTCTGGTTTGCACTCATAAAATTTTAATTTCTAAAAATTAAATAAAATTTGATTGATGGATTTTATTTGTTTGCAATGTAAGTTTGTTGGTCTCGAACCTGACTTCTGAATAAAACTCTCTATGCTATTTTTAAGTCACTCCCTATGCAGAATCAAAAAAGCCATGGATTGCTTCCTGGACTGATGGCGGTCATTTATTACAAACTTGTGAAGAGTGAATTGCATTTTCAAGAATGCTAGGGCTGCAGCAGCTGGATGATTTGCCGACCAACTTGTTTTGAGCGATGCTTGTGTGCTCCTGCGCTTAAAATTCTTACAAACAAGTTTTTTATCATTTTTGTCTTATTGTCTGATCAGTAGGGAGATTTTGCTATTTTGTAGTTTATAATGAAACATTTACACAAAATGATCCAGAGGCTGAAACAGAGATCTGAAGGGCTTGAGTTGATGGCTATGAGTGTTTCCTTTATAAATCAATAACTTCAATGCTACAAAATCAAATAAACCAGGCCCATAAGCATTTATACCTCTTTTGGCTATATAAATACCCATACATCACGAAATAAAATGAAAAATGGGAAATCAAATTCAAAAGTTTCTCAATCCTTTTGAACTTTATGCAATGCTTGTGATGGATGAACATGAATTCCTTGGCATTAAGGGGCTGTTCAGTTTAGGTTATGTTAGGCCAAGCCAGCTAGACTAAGTTAAGTTGTTTAGCCAGCTTATCTGTTATTATAAGTTTAATTAGGTTAATTATTTTCTTATTATTTAATTAATTGTTAAAAATTATTGCACAAGTTGAGGTTAATTAACTAATATGTAATTAAACAAACAAGTAATTAACACGGTTTACATTTGTATGTTAATAAATTAACTAGTAGTTTTGGATTCATTCTTAATTAATTATTTGTAATTGTAATGTTAGTTTGTAAAAAATATACTATGGTGTCTCGGAGATAAGCAAGGGAGGTCGACCATTTTAGTTATATGAGGGATCCGATGCAATGATGGCAAATAGGATAGGAAATTTAAAAAAAATCATGTTTGGCGCTTGTCGGGTTTAGTTGTCGGATAAGTCAGACACGTAAAACTGCCCTTAAATGTAAATGCAATATGATGATAATTGGTCTTTTGAGATGAATAATGTTGAGAGAATTATATAATATTAGCTCAACATAGGTTTGACTAGGGCTGCAGTTTAACTCACCAATGCGCTCATATAGAAAAAGTTATCTTTGTTCTGGATGCTAGAAATTCAAGTGAAAGGGAATGTAAAGGTTTTTGAAAACCATAAATCTATGGTTGTAGCATATTAAACCCACATTATAATTATTCAGATTCTATAATTTTCTTTTTTTCAAACATTATTTTCTATGACCTTTAAGCATCTTTGAAGAAGATTTTGATTTTCAGCTTTGACGGTTTACTGGATTGATTATTTAAAATTCACTAATGATGCTCTGCCAGTGTCTCAACCATAATCCCAAATTTTCTTGATGAGATGGATTTTCTATTTAGTAAGCTTGCATTAGCTGTGTAATGCACTTTTGCTTTGGTTTTTCAAAAATTCTCGGCTTGTTTTTCCTCTTCCATTTTTCTATATCTCAATCAATATCACATTTCATAAAGATTTTCCTTTTTATGAAAATCAGATCACAAAAAAAGGATCTTTGTATGTTCATGCATGGTGAACTAAGTTATGAATCAGAACTGTATGAACTATATCTTCATCCATGGTGACTAAATTTCCCATTTTTACCTTGTTCTTCTTTCTCAGGCAATAAGAAAAAAGACAGTATATGTTCATATGCACTTCAAGAAGGGGAGCAATATGGACATCTTGAACATCTTTCACCACTGTTCACCAATATTTCTTTTAGTAAATCACATTAAAAGCAACTGTAAGGCAAAACTGATGCAACCTTTTTAATGCATGGCATGAGATGCAGATATCCTTCTAAATGTATAGTAGTGCTCTCTGCATCAAAATTCATGGCTTGAAAGCATTGTTATTTCTATAAACGGGAATTTAGTAAACCTGCTTGCATTCAAACAAATCCTCTAGTTTTATCCATATCAACTCTGCCAATAATGCAGGTGCATTGAGGACCGAACCTTGTACCATCTCACTGGGGTGATTGAGCATATGGGGAGTATGGGAGGGGGCCACTATGTCTCCTACACACGGGGCGAGGGAAGAGGAGACAGTAGCAGCAGCAGCAGCTGTTGCACAGGGCAGTCCTGGTTTTATGCTAGTGATGCTTATGTGAAGGAGGTTTCTTTGGCCGAAGTGCTTCGGTCTGAGGCTTATATTCTATTTTATGAGAAAATGTGATGTGAATTCATTTTTATAGTTCATTTCATTTTTGGGGGGAGGTTGAATTTTCTGGCATGATGCTCAAATCTTCGGTATATGCATTCAAATGCCGGATCTTCGATATTTGCAAAATGTATCACCTAATTTCGCGCATGCATGGATTCGCATTAACTTAATGATGGCCGGTGGTTTTGGTGATGATTGAACTTGGGTGGTACCTTTGTAAATATTGAAATTTGGGTGTTAGAGATGTAAATAAGAAGGATTTGGGTTGCATGCATTGAAAACTAGTGGGATTAACACTGGATTGATTGTTCTATGTAGTTGTTCTCTTTAATTATTTTTTACAAAATATTGAGAGCAGTAGGCTTTAAGTTTTTTGGGGAGTTGGGTGAAGCCTTTAACACAGGGCCCGTTGTTAAGTTTATATTTTTTTGACTTGTATACTTGTAATGCTGCTTTGAGAAGTGGAGCTCATTTTGAAATGAATATAAGCATTTTATCTTACATTGAAGTTATCATAGAAAGGTGCTCTTTCTTTTACTATGAATATTGATGATGGTGATTTGAAGGAATTATTGGTTTTATATGATATTAGTTTGATATTTGAATTGATTTAATTAATTTTAATGATGTATTAAATATTGCATCAGTTATGAGTTTAGTATCTCTGCAAATTTGATTTCTATGGAATGGTTTAAAGGTAAATTAATGTTATATATATGATTGGTATTACATATTTATCAAATTATTGTTTATTTTTATTATTCGCATTAAACATATTCTGAGCTTTTTAATGAATTATGAAATGATATTAGAAGTTTTTTTTCCCTATTTTAAATGTGAAGATTTGTTTTTTGCTTTGTGCTTTGGGAATTGTTTATTTATTGGATTTAGGATGTAAAGTAATATTTCTTAAATTTTGTGTGCTATGCAATTTTGTTATGATAGTAAATATAAATAAGTAAACCTATGTTAAAATACACAAATATTAGTAAATTTAAACTATTTTTCTTAAGAATTTGAGGGCATTAGACCAAATTCATACCATGTGTCAAAAATAATATATTAAGGAGCTACTTAGCATGAGGTAAAATCAGTGTTAAATAAATTTTTTTTGGAGAAATTGAGATAGGAGGAGAGTAAATAATAGGTGAAGTAAAATTGGCATTTGGCATAAAATAAAATTGGTGAAAATTTTTTATACTATGTTTTGATTTTTGGTTATTATATATAGGAGGCGAGTAAATGATTTACGCTCAAATGGGACGATTTTTGAGAATACAGAGTAACAACTTGTAGCCAAGCAAACGAGAACAGAACAAAAGATTTTTGTTCAACCGTTCGAATGAACGGAATGAGCAATTCAAGTAGCTTGAACTAGTGATTATTGTTCGAACTTAGTTGCGATTTCGTTTGAACGAACAATTCGATGAACGAAAGTAAATTTGAACTAATGATTCGAAGGATTCGTATGAACGAATGATTCATTTGTTTGTTTCATTTGAACCCTAAAAAAATAAAAAATAAAAATAATTTCTTAAAGGGTAATCTTACCCCCTCAATTAACTTGAAATACAATACTCATAGACTACTTCATTTCAAATAGAAATATATTATATTTCTTGTGAAGTTATAAAATAATAGTAAAATATTTTGATTACACTGTAATCAAGTTTCATTATAATCAGATTATTTTATACTTAAATTTACCAAATTTTCTCATATCGAGCAGAGCAGTCCCTAAATGCGAACCAAAGAAATCAAAAGAGCAATCTAGTAAACCCACAATTGAGTCCAATTACATAGAAAAATAAAGAAAGCATAAGAGCACAAATATTCTGATCAGTTCTTCAAATAGTAAGAATAATCTCAAAGGTGGTGAGCAAAGAGAACACATGTTCCATCATTAACCACAGATATAGGGAAAGAGATTCTATATAAAGTAGCTCCTCAAATACAGCCCTGTAGCTCAACCATAGCAACTCGTCTAAACTTTGACCATAGTAGCATTTGATCTCTTTAAATTAATGAAAAACATGCAGCAATTTAGCAAGAAAAAAATTGCAAGCATTTCCATCAATTCGAAGAACATATTCTAGACAGCTTGAGAAGCGGAGACATAACAAATTTAGGGTTTAGGGTGTCATGACTTTCCTACCTCAATGTTGTGAAGATCTTGATGCCATTGACTTGCCCTCATCAATATTGTGGAGATAACAATGAATGCATTTCATTCAACTGGCATTTCTATTAATAAGCCTTTTTTCCTTAGTGTTTGACCACAATATTTTAACATTAATGTTTTAGCATTACCATAATAAGCTTGACTTTGTGTGATTAACATTAAAATAATCTAATTTGTTGTATATGTGTGTTAATGTTTTTATGGTATGTTCTTATTATTTAGTGCTTTTATGTGTGGATTACATTGAGATCAATATTTGTAAATCATAGATCTACAAACAAATTCATGTGCATGATGACTCTTTAGTTTAATAGTTTGCATGTGTATAGCTAAAAGACTTAATATCCATACATAAATTAATAATTTAGCCATCATAAAAAGATTGTTTCTATCATATTATTGTACCATTTTTCTAAAATAAAAAATGAAATAAATTTATAGCAACATAATTCCTCGCCTCTCAAGCGGGCATAAAAGCTAACTCCTCGACGATTCCAAATAATGCTTTAAGTATTGTGAATAGAACTTGATAGCATACTTCAACGAGTTCTCCCTTCTACACTTCAAGCTTCGGCTGCACAACAAGCAATGACAATGCATGAGCAACAATAACATGGACAAATTCAAATAATTCGCAAACACATCACTGAAAACTATGCATCCAAATGCGTAAGACTTTACATGAAAAATTCTAAGATGGAGAAAAACCACAGCCACCACCACGAGAAAAATGAAAGAGAATGTTACAAACTGAAAGCAATAAAAACAAAGCTCACCCAGCTCTCCAGTAGCCAAAATACCCCTTAGTTACATTAAATCATCAATGACAATTTTGTCATATATACCCTAAGCACCCCATCCCCAAAATGAATCAAACAATGCTTAAAATTTCAACCAAGATTTTGCTCCTGCAAAAGTTTGGGATTCGGTGCTCAAGCAGCAGGTTCTCAGGTGAAACCTGGACCTGTATAATAGTGGGCGCTTGGGCACACCCAAACACTTACCTCTCGGCTTATTAGTTCACTGTCTTCTGGCATAATGCTTAGGCCTACCCATGCGCCTAAGCTACGGATTTCAGAGGTTTGGTTAGAATGTATATTACACATGGGCATGCCCATGCCCATGTGCTCAAGCCTTTAGATCCATAAGTTTTGTTAAGTTTCTTACAACGCTTAGACGTGCCTAGGTGCCCATGCTTCTATTGGTTGCTTCCATTGCATGATGCTTCGACACTTTAGCACTGTAAAGCCCCGCTATTAGATTTGGTATATTAATCCAACAATGGGTTTACGGTAGTACTTAATACTGGATTAGGAATTTCTAACTCAATATTGAGTACAACCTTTATAATATGCGGATCTATGGGTAGAAAGAAACTAAAACATTCATCATTTATAATATGAAAACATGCAACAAGAAAGAATAGCTTAAAATATTATATAAATACTTAATTTACAAGTTTGAGAATGTAATCACTCATCCTCACATAAGCAAAAATGTAATTATGATTAAAAGAGAGTCTGTAGCACATAGCTGCACCTCAGGCTCTTCTTTAGGTACCAAGTATGATCCAATCTCATGATCTACCGTATTTGGTTTATAATACGGTAGGGTACAACTAAATAAAAAAAAAATAAGTAATTAAACTTTAAGAAGTCCAAGTACAATTTAAGGGTACATTATTTTTATGCGGATATCACATTAACCATTTATAATTTTAATATAAGCGAAGTATTTTGCATGGAATGAATAAAACGGTAACTAATAGCTAAAAGCTATAAAGTGAGAAAGACTCACATTACTCAATTTAATTATTTTTTTATGCATCAAATAGATTAACAAGATAGATATAAGGAATATATTTTAATAAGAGAAACATAAATATGTCCAAATAATTCATATGCTAAGTAAAGAGACACTGTAGTTAATTTTTCATGAGATATAAAAAAAAATTACACTGCAAAGGCTGTAAGTAAAATTAAAATAATAAACTGCTGTAATGAAGAAAGTAAAGAAATCTCAGTCTAAAAAGATTGAATAAACATACTCATAAGACTATAATAATCATTCACAATCAATAAAATTGTCAAATATGCAATCCAATGCCTGATGGTCATTCCACACGGATGAAAAGCTGGAGGTCTCTCCTAGGGTATCCAAATACTCTTGATTTATGGTATTGCAATGGTGATGCCATATACCGATGGAAAGGTCTTTCTGAGAATTTTTGATTGGTACCTAAATCAATCATTTGAACCACTATAACACCATTAAAATTGATGCCCTAGCTTCGGGTATCGAGAAGAAAGTTTGATTTTACTGGAAAATATTGTTCATCTTCCTCAAAACTGAACTTGGATTGAGCTTGTTTGACTCGATCAAGCACTATAAGACTTTATAGATGATGAATAGTAAGCAAGAAAGCTTGTAATGAAACATACACAAATGATAAATTCCAAGAAATGGAAGTACCTAGAATATGGTATGAATCTTTTTTAGCTTGGGATAGAGGTATTCTGTGGCACCCCACCCCCCTGATCAGCAGGATTAGACCCAAGGGGTGGTGTGCCACTTTGGTAAATCCCTCACTTATTATTGAATTAGGTAAGATCCACAATCTATTAATAAGGGAAGGACGTGCACTGAATAACTAAGAAGATCAGTCACTAAAATTGACATGCATACAGAGTGCGGAAGTAAAATAAAATAAACATTACATCCATTCACCATACATCAAATAAGAAATAGTACCACAGCTCAGTAAATAACAAAGTGTAGAAGAGTAATCGTAGTCACAGTACCTGTATTATTATAACATTTAAATGAATAGTTCAAAAGACTAAAATAAAATCTCTCATTCTCATAGAAGGCTAAAAAAGAACTAGACAACATTTGGCTCTCCTGGCAGGTGCTCCTCCTCTTTGAATGACTCCTCTTCCTCAGCACATAGTTCTTCAAATATATTTGAATCTGACATTATCAGTTTCATAATGCCAGGGCCCTAGCTAGGGGTGGCAATTTTACCCGAAACTCGAAACTCGTTCGAAAATCGCTCGAATTTTGAGTCAAATCGAACTCGACTCGAAATTTTTTAGTCGATTATTAAGTTAAATATTTAGACTCGAACCCAATTTGAGTTGAGTTTGAGTTAGGATTGACTCGACTTGAATTGAGTTCGAGTGCACTCGAAATATAATGTCGGTTAATGTATAGATATATAAAGTCGCATACTTTAGTTGAAATATACCGCAAAACAGTCGGGTGCAACACTCTCTTGACACCCGACTGGCTGCGATTCGAATCCCCAAAATGGTGAATTCTTTTTTAATCCGCTGTGATGCAGCAAATTTCAAAGCGGACTTAAAAACTGTGCGAAAATTTGCGGATATCCTTGTCTTCATAGAGGGTTATTCTTATCTGGCCATTCTCTTTGATCTCTTGACACTCGAGTCTCACCCTCTTCGTCTGGCTTCGCACCTTCTGCTTGTTTTTCACATTCTACTGGCTGTTGGATCCTTCTGTTTCGAGTTCTGAGTTTGATCTTGCTAGCTGTATGTTCTTTGCTTCTTCACGCTGTCTTTCGAAAATCAAAAATTTGTGGAGGTTTTGTAAGTCATTTAATTTTTTTTTAGGTTTTCGATCTTGCAGTAAATTGTTTGCAAGTTGTAGGGTTCAAGTTACAAGAGTAAGCTGATATTTTTAGATTTAGGATTTTTAATTTTTTTAGGTTTAGGCATTACGCCTTAGGGTTTAATATTTTGCCATTGTTTAATTTTTTGCATGTTTTATGGTTCAATCTGCAAGTGCAAGTTGATGTTGTCATTCTGTTATTTGCATATTTTATGGTTCAAGTTGTAAGTGCAAGCTGGTGCTGTGACTCTATTTATATTTATAATTTTATTTAATTTTAGGTTTTTAGATATGCAGTAAACCAAAGCAGCAACAGCCCAGGTAGCAGCATGTTTTAGGGTTCAACTTGCATGTGTAAGCTAATACTGTGGATGAGTGGATCTATTTGTATTATGTACTTCTATTTAATTTTAATGTTTTTAGACATGCTCACATAGTCACATGCAATATTTAATTTTAAGGTTTTTAGATATGTAGTAAACCAAAATAACAACAGCCCAGGTAGTAGCATATTTTAGGATTCAACCTGCATGTGTAAGCTGATACTGTGGATCTGTTTGTATTATATACTTTTATTTAATTTTAGAGTTTTTAGATATGCTCACATAGTCACATGCAATATTTTATGAGCCTATAATTCTATTTTTAATGGTTAAGCTGTAAGTTGGAATTGTGATTTTATAATTATAATTATAGATTTATAGTCTAGCAATTTTATGTTTTTTCAAGGTTTTTAATATTGCAGTAAGTTATTTGCATGTTTTATAGTTCTAGCTATAAGTGCAAGCTGGTGCTGTAACTCTATTTACATTCTATAATTTTATTTAATTTTAGGGTTTTTAGGTATGCAGTAAACCAAAGCAGTAACAGCTCAGGTAGCAGCATATTTTAAAGTTCAACCTGTATGTGTAAGCTAATACTGTAGATCTATTTGTATTCTGTAATTCTATTTAATTTTAGAGTTTTCAGACATGCTCACATAGTCATATGCAATATTTTATGAGCATATAATTCTATTTTTAAGGGTTAAGCTATGAGTTAGAATTTTAATTTTACAATTACAATTATATATTTACAGTTTAGCAATTTTATATTTTTTCAAGGTTTTCAATCTTGCAGTAAGTTATTTGTATATTTTAGATTCAAGCTGCAAGTGCAAGCTGGGGCTATGATTCTTTTTACATTCTGTACTTCTATTTAATTTTAGGTTTTTTACTTCTTAGACATGCAATATTTTATAATCATGTAATATTGTAAGTATAACTCTATTTTTTGGGTTAAGCTGTGAGATAGAATTGTGTTCTTATAGTTACAGTCTTACAGACTTATAGTCTAACAATTTGTTTAATATTTTGTCATACTATTTTTGTAGTATTTTAGAATTTTTAGTTGCACTCTCGTAGTAAGTTATTTGCATATTTTTGGGTTCAAGCTACAAGTGTTATGAGTTGGAATTGTGTTCTTATAGTTACAGTTTTATAAATTATAGTTTAATAATTTGTTTAATATTTAATCACATTTTATTAATGGTTTTTCAAAGATTTCAGTCCTGCAGTAAGTTGTTTGCATATTTTTGGGTTCAAACTACAAGTGTAAGCTGATGATGTGATTTTATTTATAATTCTGTAATCTGCATTTTTTGATATTTTAGCTAAATTGAAGATACAACTACAAGTAATTCTTTTGAGATAGAAACTGATAAACCAGGTGGAGAACAAAATGTTGCATTTGAATCAAAAAATGGGGAAGCAAGTACAGATCCTATTTTTATTATATCCCAAATAGGTGAAATATGCCAGACTGTTTCAAATGTTATGATATTAAAAAAAAGAAGTGTAATTTGGGATCATTTTGACTGATGATGATTAGGATAGATTTGATAGAATTAAATGCATTCTTAAAGTTTTTGAGAATGCTTTAAAGATATTTTTAGGTTCAACATATCCAACTGCTAATCTCTTCATTCATGAAATGATTCAGAATAAATGTATTATTGACAGTGGGGCCAGTGAGAATGATAATTTTCTTAGATTAATGTGCATTTCAATAAAAGAAAAATTTGACAAGTGCTGGGCTGATACTAACTTGCTAATGTGCATTGCTATTGTGCTTGATCCAAGGAGAAAAATGATATTTATTAAATTTGCATTTAAATCAATATATTCTGGCTTAGCCCTTGATGAGAAAATTGAGTGGGTTTTACAAAATTTGCATGAACTGTTTAGCTTTTATTATATAGACACATCTAGAATAGTTTTTGATTCTTCAAATAGTTTGCTAATGCTTCAAGGCAGCTCTAATTTAAGTTATTATGAACTAGGAAATTTAGTTTTAAGAGATTTTGATTTTTTTTGGAGTCTATTTGTGCTAGCCAGCCAATTAAATCAGAGATTGAGCTTTATTTGGATGAGGATTGCATTAAGTTGCCTCAAGAACAAAGATCTTCATTTGATATTCTAGAATGGTGGAAAATGATTTCTTTAAAATGGTCTACATTAGCAAAGATGGCTAAAGATATTCTTAATATTCCTGTTACAACTTTTGCTTTTGAATCTGCATTTAGCGCAGGTGGTCGTGTACTTAATGATTATATAAATTCATTATCACCAAGTATGGTTAATGCTCTTGTTTGTATGGCAAATTGGCTTACTAGGTATTAATCCAATCTTACACACTTGGATGAAGATGCAACGGCAACCTAGGTAGCAGCAGTAGAGGCAACACCAGCCCAAGCAACTAACAGCAACAGCCTAGGCAGCATCAGCCCAAGCAGCAGCAGCCAAAATAGCAGCAACCTAAGAAGTAGCAGCCAAAGCAACATCAGCCAAGCTACAATAACCATAGCAATATAGCAATAAAAGAAATGCACAATAGTAAAAAATAATATATGAATTTTAGAGTTTTTAGACAAACTGTAAATTAAAGCAGCAGCAACATAGGTTTTAAATTTATATTTTTTTTTACTAAACTTCTGCTTATTGGGCTGCTGTTGCCAGTTGCTTGGACTGGAGTTACCTTTGCTGCTGCTGCCTATGTTGCTGCTGCTTTAGTTTACAGTCTATCTAAAAACTCTAAAATTCATAAATTATTTTTTACTATTGTGCATTTCTTTTAGTGCTATATTGATATGGTTATTATAGCTTAGCTGTTGTTGCTTTGGCTGTTACTTCTTAGACTACTATTGCTTTGGCTGCTGCTGCTTGGGCTGATGCTGCCTAGGCTACTGCTACCAGTTGCTTGGGCTGGTGTTGCCTTTGCTGCTGTTGCCTGGGTTGCTGTTGCCAGCTGCCTCAGCTGTTGCTGCTTTGGTTTACTGCATGTCTAAAATCCCTAAAATTAAATACTAGTACAGAATGTAAATAGAATTACAATACCAGCTTGCACTTGTAGCTTGAACTATAAAATATGCAAATAACTTACTACAAGATTGAAAATCTTAAAAAAACATAAAACTGTTAGACTATAAATCTATAACTGTAATTGTAAAATCATAATTCCAACTCATAGCTTAACCCTTAAAAATAGAATTATAGACTCATAAAATATTGCATGTGACTATGTGAACATGTCTAAAAACTCTAAAATTAAATAGAATTATAGAATATAAATAGATTTACAGTATCAACTTACACATGCAGGTTGAATCCTAAAATATGCTGCTACCTAGGTTGTTGCTACTTTGGTTGCTACTTTGGTTGCTACTTCTTAGGCTACTACTGTTGCTTAGGCTGCTGGCTGTTAATGCTTGGGCTGCTACTGTTTCCAGTTGTCTGGGATGGTGTTGTCTTTGCTGCTGCTGCTGCTGCTTTTGGTTTAATGCATGTCTAAAAACTCTAAAATATATATATATTTTTTCCCTAGATTGTGTTTCTTTTACTACTATATTATTATGGTTATTGTAGCTTTGGCTGGTGTTGCTTTGGCTGTTACTGCTGTGGGCTGCTGCTGCCAGCTGCCTGGGCTGGAGTTGCCTTCGCTGCTACTACCTATGTTGATATTACTTTGGTTTATAGTTTGTCTAAGAACTCTAAAATTCATAGATTATTTTTTACTATTATGTATTTCTTTTACTACTGTATTGTTATAGTTATTGTAGCTTTGGTTGGTGTAGTGGTATTACTTTGGCTGCTACTTCTTGAGCTACTGCTACTTTGGCTACTGCTGCTTGGGTTGATGCTACCTAGGCTGCTATTGCTAGTTGCTTGGGCTAGTGTTGCCTCTGCTGCTGCTGCCTAGGTTTCTGCTGCCAGTTGCCTCTGCTATTGCTGCTTTGGTTTACTACATGTCTAAAGACCATAAAATTAAATAAAAGTACATAATATAAATAGAATCACAGCATCAGCTTGCACTTGCAGCTTGAACCATAACACATACAAACAACTTACTGCAAGATTGAAAACCTTGAAAAAATATAAAACTATTATACTCATTTTTGTTGCTGCTTAGGTTGCCTCTACTACATTCCTAAAAATCTTAGACAAAATAATATAATAGACATACTTTAAAAAGTCTCTTAAATCACAAGTTAAAACTTATTATATATCTAAGAATTCTAAAATGCATAAAGTATAATATATTATTCTGCTTTGCTGTTATAATTTCATTGACTAGTTCTGCAATGCTGCAACATATGGTAAGTTCTAAATTGTAATAGATTTGGTATTTTATAAAGTATTTGAACTTATTTTTTTAATTTGTTTGATTTGAGCAATCATTTGAGATAGCTAGATTGGGTCTATAATAAATAATTATTATTGAGTATTGACTGTTATGCTAAGCCTCTTAGGCTATAGCTTTAAGAAATAATGTTAATTTGAGTCTTTGAAAAAGAACAATATAATCATAATCAGAGTCAATCAATGACTCAATCAGATGATTCAGATCTTTTGGTGCTATTATAGATAAGTATCATTTGTAATTTTATTATATTATCTTTAAGAAATAATGTAACATTGTATTTTTCACTTGAGTTATTATATTATATTTTGTATAGATTTTATAGGTTGGTTGGCTATTTTGCTTGCAAGTTGACACTTTGGATTAGATGCAGTCATTACAGTTTTGGCAGGCTTGAGTTGCTGCTGCTTGGATCACTGTTGCTTCTTATTTATATTAAATTAATGCATAATTTTATTATATTTTGTTTGTGAATTGTGGCAAATGTTTGTGAATTATGGTAAATGTGTATGGAACTATGAATAAATATTTTAACAATTTTGCCATAATTTAATTTGCTGAATTTTGATAGTTTGTAGTGTTTACAATATTTTTTATTTCTAAAATTCATAAATTTCTTAAGAAATAATGTTTTAATTTTTTTGAGTTGACTCGAACTCAGTTCGAGTCAACTCAAACTCAAAATTTTTGAATCAAAATGGCATTTCGAGCTGACTCGAATTAAATTCCAAGTTAGCTCGAACTCGAATTTGAATGAGTCGACTCGAATCAAAGCCAGCCCTAGCCCCATCCAATAAAAGAAAATCTTAATAGATAATTATCTAAGTATATTTTAGGTTGAATATTTTTAATTGAATTATTAATGCTACCATTTAAACTTAAGCATAATAAAAAGGTAAATTAAAAGTAGTAGGAGCAGTAAGCGTATAAGGAATTTAATAAGTCATAAATATAACATTTGTAACTAAACAGAAAGTGAGGCAAAAGCACACCTCAAGCAAATTAAGTAAGGAATGAGCACACACACACACACACACATACATATATAGTGCAGTAAGTAAAAGTATTGAAAGTAAAGTCTAATCCTAAATATGCTTATGATTATATGACATATGCTAATTAAAAACAAAAATCTGAAAATGATATATATAGTAAGCAGTAAAGTCTAGCATCCTATAAATACATATAAGTGAGCAGGTAAGTAAGGAAATACAGTTGACTGAATACAGTAAAATAGTAGACTGAAACTGAACAGGTATGTAAAAACTATCATATCAAAAAATTGGCCAATCGGGCCCAGACAAAAATTCTCATAGCATTTATGAGCTAGGGCAGACATAACAAAACAATAGAACTAAGGAGGCAGTAAATACATATGCAAAATCTTTTAGTTATTTACTTTTATTTCTGTGGACACGTCCATAAAATAGTTGAGGAGTCCAGTATGTCTGCAGAACTATACAGGTTCCAAGCTTAACACACACTCCTCAATGAGTAATGTTAAGCATCCTTAATACTCCTTACACCAGTCCATTAGGGTAAATGTGCACCAGAACCTTCCAGAACATAATCGAACCCAAGGTAATTATTATCCTAATTTTTCTAAGTTTTTATTTCATGCACAAAATTTTCTTATATGACATATCCAAGAAATTAAGTATAAAATACAAAGAATGCGTAGCACAATAAATCAAATAGTACGCAAGGAGACTCTTCTAATTCCTACTATCGAGTGTAACATAGAAGCACAGTTAAAAGGATTAGAACTGATCAGGTTCTAATCTAATTCAATCAAGTACGACTATAGGTTTAATCAGTAAATCATAACATCCTAATTTGATGAATTTTAGATATTCTATCTAAGATATAATCAAAATTTACTAAACTATAGATTATGGATTAAACACCATGAGATTTGGGCTCAATCACATAATCCAAAAGGATAAGACATAAGATCTAGGTTTCTATCTAAAAGTGGTCTATTGATTAAGGTAAATCCTATTAAGCAAATTGAACTTAATAGGATGAATTTCCTATTCTTAATTTAGGGTTAAAAGACAAAATAATCAAAATAATTTATAAAATCTAGAAACTAATAAAACTAAGGATTTATTCATTGAATAACCCACTTATTCAATGAATAAAATCTAACATATGAGCTAGTCCTAATCTTAGGAATAGTCCCAATGTGAGGTGTAAGTCCTAAGAAAAGACTAAGAGAAATTTAACTATCTTGACCTAATATTTGATTTTAACACTTAGAGAATGATTCTATTATATTTCTAATATTAGTTTTAGTGACTTAAAAGATAATTTATGGTTTAAAGATGCTTAACTTAAATTTTAGGCAACATGACCATTTTCCCCCTACTTTAGGTCCAAAAATCTATTTTTTAAATTAGAGTTTCAAATTGAAATGTCTCACTTCCAAATGATTCCTTACTGTCTAATATGAGGATAGACAGTAAATACACTTAATTTGGATAAGAAACGGATCATATAGGTCCAAACTAAGGATTTTGACCTAAGGGGCATTTTTGTAATTTACACCTAATAGAATCTAAATTTTTATACAGTTTACTGTAGGTTACTGTTTAAGGATTTCATAGAGTCTAAGAACACTGCATTCTGAGGTCATATAGCTGAGTTATGACTATTTCAATTTCTAAGAGCATTTCGGTAATTTTGTCGGTCAACGAGAGATAAAAACCGAACTTTTTGTTTGAGGTCAAATTTTAGCAAACTCAGTTTCTATAGCTTTTCTAAAATATACTGAGTGTATTGACAGGGAGTAAACCTAATTTAGACTTCAAATAGTCAAGTTATGGCCTAACTAGGGTTATGGGTATTTTGGTCATTTCTAATTTTTCTAGGTTTTAAATCCTAAATATTATTTTATTTTATTGATGACACTAAAATTATAAGCTAGTTAGTACTTTATATTTCTAAATTTGGAGTTGAATTGACCAAGTTATGGTCAATTGAATACTAGAGGCATTTTGGTCATTTTTAGGGTAGGATTCTAGATGTTACTTTTCAAACCAAGCTCTAAATGGGGAAACTAATACTTCTATGGTGAAGGAGTCATTCTTCTGAGTATTTTAAGACCCATATTGCCTTTGTTTGGACAACTAGGTTAAAAGTTGTGAGAGTTTATTTAGGTCATAAAATATCACTACATTATACGTACCCTAAAATAAATTTTGAATTATGTCATTTGATTCCTTTAACTTTTTTGAGTAAAATAAGACCTCTATTTGATATGTTTGGATCATTATATAAAAATTTATTAAACCTTAAAGTTTTTAAATTAAATAATTCAAATTAAATAAATTGTTAGTATTCAATTATTCAATTTGAATATCTATAGTTAAATAATTTTATTATATTTATTAATTATTTAATTAATTATCATTAATTTATTTCTAATTATCATTAATTAATTAGTACTTAATCTATTGTATATCACTTTACTATTTTGTTAGGTTTAGTATTAATTAATCACACATAAACTTAATTATTAATTTTCTGTCTAAATTTAAAATGAGTTTATTGTTTGAATTGTCTAATGATATTAATTAGTTAACATTAGATTAATTAATTTATATTAGAATTAATTAATTTGATTTGACCTCTATTTTCAAAATATTAATTAAAGTAAATTAATTTAAGTAATCATTTGCTTAATATTTAACTAATCAACTAATTAATTACTAAGCCCTCTACTAACTCTAATCATCACAATTAGCTTATTGCTAATTAATATTTAATACTAAATAACTATTTAATTAATCTAATACATACAACCTTGTCCTAAAGTTTCTGTTATTTATAGTTATATGACTATATATATATTATTACTATTTTTAATCCTAACTTACAGTGAGGGATAATTAACTTAGCTCTTAATTATTAATTTGAGCAACTCAGATTAACCTAATAATGCATATATATATATATATTAGTATATTATTATTTTGCAAGTAATGATGGAGGCGGGACCCACGGGGACACGTGGCAGGCTCTAATTGGCCACGACAAAAAAGGTGGGGTCCACCCTGCTACGCGACAGGCATAGATAGGCCCGGTTAAAGCCACGGGCCCAATGGCTGCAGCTGAAGAGACCGCAGCCACATGTGTGGGGCCCACATGCGAATCGTGGCAAACCCACTCGTGCTAGCGGGAAAAGGCGAGGCCCACAGGAAATTGCCATCTGCTGACACAGACGGGCTCGCCTTAGCGGGCCAGGATCGGGTCAACCCAGCCCGCACGGACCCCTCGTCTCTCTCGATGGGTCCACGGTCTGTAATGGTGGAGTTCTTATTCCACCTATCCCGATCACAGACCACAAAATCCATAGGAACATTAAAGCTTCCTAATCCCACCATAACATCTTTGACTATGCCTAGAGTGTTAAAGAATCTAGATTTGCAAATTCTAAGATCATGGAGGTGTACTCCAATCCTATTACTTTTAATTGCTCATAAATATGGTAGGGCATGATATTGATTGTAGCACCAAGATCACACAATGGATCTACAAGTATTTTATTCATGATCACACACAGAATGCACATTCTTCCAGGATCTCCACATTTTGGTGCAGTGAGTTTCTCACATTTTACACCCCTCTCTCTGTTTCTAACTTCTAACTCCTTCTCTATAGTATTATAACTTTCGATCTCATCCTTATCCTCCATTCCATCAGAGTTGATTACACTTACCAGCTCCCTAGGAGTTATTTCAATTGAACTGGGAGAGTTCCCTACTGTCGAGTGATTAGCTGCTTGGAGATCTACCCTAGTTGGACTTCAATATTTCTTAGGGATGCCTCAATCCTATATTGAGGCATCATGGTGGGTTATAATTACTTCCGCTCTCCTCACAAATTAGATGGTTTCTGCCTTAAAGGAGTTGAAGGCTCCTTCCAAATTTGTTTGGTGGTGATTTATATTATTCCCATGATTATACCCTTGTTGGTTCGATAACCCTCCCCCAGTAGGATTTTCATTATTATTATTATTACTCCAGGAGAAATTTTGGTGATTCTTCCGACCAAGATTATAAGTATTGGAGTAGGGGTTATTCATGTTGTTGTTGTTGTTGTTTCTTAAGTAGTTAACTTGTTTGGTGTTCGATTGTACGAAATGGTTTATTAAGTTGCAGTTTTCACTAGCGTGCCTTCCCCCACACAACTCACATTGAATTTTTTGAACAACATTATTATTTATTTTCTCAATTTGTTTATTTAAGGCATGGGTTTTGTTTTGCAAGTGTAATAACCCAAGGTTATTACATAGCTTAATTTTAGTCTAATCATATCGTAATTATCATTCCATTAAGTTCGTCTAGTTATTAAAACTAAACTCTAAAGGTTTGGAGCAATTCGGAGCTCAATCGATTATTTTGGAATATTTTAATATTTAATTAATCAGAAAAATTGAGGTATTTATTTTGACCTCAAAATCAAAATCCAATTTCACCGTTGCGATCGTCACCCCCAAATTAGCTAGGGGTGATGTTTTAAACGCGTTTGGAAGTCGTCAATTTTTTGTGAATATTTTAATATAATTAAATACCCCAAAATTAGTATAATTAAATAATCTTTGGAATCAAATTTTGACATCGCCATTGAATTCATCACCCTCAAATTAGCTAGGGGTGAATTTTTGGGAATTTTCGGAGCGTGTTTATTTAACTTGAATTTTTAATAAATTAAAAAATTATGAATAAAAATTAATTATTCATTAATTTGCATTTATTTCCTCCTATGCAAGCCACTTGAGGCCATCCCTCCCCTCTCCGCTTAGCCATGCCCTCCTTAGGCAAGCATGATGGCCCCCTCACATCTTAGCTCCCTAGCTCATGATGGAGCCTCCCTCTCACTCTCCTCCTTTAAAGGGAGAGCACAAGCACTACTCTTCTTCTTGCTAAAGTTTTCTCATCTTTTCTTCCATTGATGCACTTGTGCTGAAGGAGAAGGCTCATTTGCAAGTCTTGAAGAAAATAGAGGTTCCTTCTTCTTCCTTTAAGACTAAGGTACCCTTTTGTTTACTCTCCTTATTTGCTCCTCTTTCTTGCCTTCTTCATGTTGCTATTATGCTTGAATATATCTTTAGAAATCTATAAGCATGTATGGAAGTCATTAAGGCTCTTTAAAGTATCACATTTCTTGAAAGAAAACTGTTATATTTTTCATCTATTCTGCACACCCCTGCATTTATTACCATCTTTTGTATAGTTAGAATATTCCATTTGTATCAATTTTGGTGTCAATAGAAAGGTATCAAAAATACCTTTCCATTGATATATGACACCGCACATGAAATGCTCTGAATTTGGAGTATTTGAGCTCGAAATGAGGCCATTACGGGTTTCACACTAGCGAAAATACCGTCTGGCGCTGCTGCAGCACCCAAGTTGCAGAAAATGGACCGCTGCAGTGTCACTTCGGGAAAACTCATATAAAATCAGTTATAAAACTAATTAAACAGTAAACCGCAAATGGACCATTGCAGCGCGCCATAGCGCGCTGTAGCGGGTTGTAGCGTCATTTTAGGAAAACTATATGAGATATAAAAAATAAATTAATTGTACTTTCGCGAGTTGGACTACTGCAGCACGCCATAGTGCACCACAGCGGGCCACAGTGTCAAAAGTGCGGCAGTGCACTATAGCGCCAAAAGCGCCACAGCGCGCTCCAGCGCCAAAAGCGCTGCAGCGCGTCACAGCACGCCACAGCGCGCTCTAGCGCCCGAAAACTATAAAACTGCCAAGAATTGGCTGAAATAGTCAAAACTTATCTGTTTTTGCATTTTAAGGTCCTTAGGACCCTAGTGGGGCTGAATTATATCAAATTTAAACATAGTTTAGTTAAAATTGAGCATTACATAAAATATTATGTGGAAATTAAGTTTGAAACCTTATCATTTTTAATAAAGGCTCAAAACCTATATGTATCTTAAATGTCTTGTGCCAAATGCTAAATAATAAAATCCTTGAATACTTGTGTCGAATAGGTATATCTTATTAACTAAATGGCATGAAACCTAAGTCTTTTTTATTTGTAATCAAGTGCTAATCCCTTTGCTTTAATTTTGAATTTAGTAGCCTTAATTACTTTCTATGTTATGTCATATTTATATTTATATGCTTTCATGATATTAGGATGTATGTTAGAGAACTCAAAATATTCATTTGGACACCTAAATTTGCTTAAATTAGTATTAAATTGTATTTGGACATAAGAACCTTGATAACTTGATGACACTTAATCTATGCCTGAAATTGCCATCAATAATATACTAATAATACATTAATTTGTCATTGACCTTTAAAATTAATCTTTGGTCTTAATAGTAGAAAGGTTAGGGGTTAAACCCTAAGTTGTCTTTGACAGACAATACATACACGTCTGCGCTTGCACGCAAGTGTAGGTGGTCTGAAGTAATAAGTGGAAAGTGTGACTTTTTGGGAATTTATCAAACCACAGAGAATTGGTTGATTTGGCACTAAAGTATATATATTCTCACTAATGTTTAAGCTATAGTTTATATTGGTTGGTTGGTCTAAAATTAGCACGAATATTCACTAAGTAAATAACAAGATTTAAAGAAAGAGGAGAGTTGGGCCCATCCCACATGCAATGATATAATACTTGTGTGAATTTGTTTCTCAAGCTTTATCATTTAGTTTAATTAAAATAAAGTGCACATTATTGTCCTTTAGTCTAGCTCAAAGGCTTACAAGTTCAAATCTCGTGCACAAAATGAACTCACATTCAGTTCTACTTTAGCACAAAGATTCTTATATGATTCTTGAGAATTAAAGTTAATTCATTTTCTCCTTAGGAGAGTTTAAATATTCTTAAATCTCAAGATCTTACAAGCATTGATTTTCCACTATGAGCATCACTTTGCATCTCGTATAGTTGAGATGAAAGAATCACATGTTGGGCTCAATGACTATGTCACTTAGTTCATGAGCACTCAACACTTCATTTCTCAATCTCAATTATGTGGAGCTAAGGAGCTCAATTAGTGGGTCTTAGCATCACTTGCATCAACTCTTTGGTTGAGCTTAGATTGAGGTGCATTGAGCTCAAGATCCTTCTCACATGGTTCTAAGCGTCCATGCACTCAAAATATAGCATCCAACTAAAGGTGAGCTAAGGAGCACAAGACTATTAAATCTTGGATTTTTTAGTTCTTCTCTTATAAACACATCAAGACTAATTTGATAGAAATTTCTTAGTAAGACATTTAAATCACAATTACATCATGCTTGAGGGAAAACATTCACACAATAATATTACATCATGCAAAATAGGACTTCATCCCAACCATCCCCAAGGAGAGTTTAGCTACTCATTACACAAGAAAATAAGGAAAATACATACATAGCAAAAGACCCTTTCATGATCACTAAAAAGAAAATACAAGATTGAGTTTAGAAGATACTAGGAATGCTCCGTAGAAGTTCTCCAGGATTCTTCTTCTCCTTCTAATTACCTTCTCCTTAGGATGCTAGTGCTGCCTTCTTCCTCTTCTCCCTTTGCAAAAGCTTGCTTTGTCACCCTTGGGGAGTTCTCTCTTCCTTTGGCTCTCCTCTTTACTTAGGCAATTCTTGCTAAAATTGTGAACCCTCCTCTAATCAAGAGGAGGGGTATTTATAGGAAGGGGGGGCTGCATGCTCCTCCTCATAAGCAACCAGATTTCTCCTTTAAAAATACTGAATTCATCATTGCATTAATTTTTAATTTAGGGTGAGGTGACAATAATCCCATTTTTTAAGCCACACATCACCTCAAAGAAAAATGACATCAGTAATAGCATTCGTGGGTTGTTACTGGAAAACTATGATATCAATAATAACATTTATGGTGGGTTACTGGAAAAATGATATCAGTAACCTGCATCTTTGTACTAATATCTCTTTTGCAGGAAATTAATTATTTTAATTGCGCTTTTACCTTATTATTTTTCCGGCATATCTTTCGCAAATCACATCTCAACTATTATAAAATGTAATACAGCATTGATTACTGTGGCACTTAGAGTACCCTCTAATTACTAGGAATTCCAATTCTGATATTATTTGTTGTATAATACAATGTCATGTACTTCTAGAAGAGCTTAAACTAGAACCATAATGCTTAAATTTTTCAATCTGCCAATGGATCTACGATGGTACTGTTTAACTTATCATTTATCTTTTTATTTTATTTTTGACTTTGTACGAGGAGTACGATGAAAAATCTTGTAATATAAACTTTGAAATAAATGAGAAATGTCCTTAATTTTTATATGTGTCCCTTTTCTTTCATTATTCAATATGATCATGCGGTAAGTGAACACCCGATATTGAAACAGTTTCCGCTGAACCGGCGTCGAGTCATCACAGTTATTGATTTTCTTAAAATTTTAAATTTTTGCTTAGTGTGTAATAGATTTTGTAATATAATTATAATCATTATAATAAATATTTTTTTTTTATTATTCTGGTATTTCTAAATGCTATAATAGATATGAAAGTGTGTAATTTATACGTCTCTAAATACACTATTATACTAAACCCCGATATGATTCTGGAGAGTGAGCACCTAACGCTGGATTATCTATGTTAACCTAGCGGTGGGTTACTACAAATTGGTCATAAATAAAGATCAAATATGTATAAGTTGAAGTGAAATGATGTTGCTACATTATTTATTATTTGAGGATCACTTAAATACTATAATCAACATAATTAATTAACCAATAAGATTAATCTTTATTAATTAGGGCTTTATACAATTTGCAATTAATTAACACAATTAATTATAGAGAATAATTCTAGTCAATGCATTTAGGTTCTACTTGACATAATGAATAGATAGGAATATTAAACAAATTGTTTGGATGCTTAATTATCTTAAAATGTACTAATTAAGCCTTTTTAATAATTAAGAAATATTAACAAAATTAATCCTAAAAAATAATTATAATCATTTAAATTAGATTTTATATGACATAAAGAAGGATCAAAGACTGTAATCATACAATATGGATAAGTGAACACTCTAATACTCACTAATTAAGCTCAATTGCAATTATGACATAATTAGTAAATTTGTCCATGTAACTAAAGTATTTTTGCAATTTATTAATCTATATATTTTTTTTGATTAAAATAATATATAATATCATAACATCTGGATTTAAAAAGACAGATATTCAAATAGACTAAATTGAATTATTTCACTTAAAATAAATTAGATTTTTAATTTTCCAATCTAGAAAATCGATTTATTTAAATCGAATAGGCCCAAAATCAGAAAGGCGGTCTGACTCGCCACTGTGCATCTTCCTCCCCATCTTCGTCCCGATCCACAATGATTAGGGCTCGCTCAATTGATGAGCTTCAACCAGCGCTGGTGCCTCCAAATGATTGCAGCACCTTCCTTAAGTCGAGGTACGCCGATTGCACACAGTAGCCTTATGCAGGGAAATTGGGGTCATCAGGATGACAATTTCCCCAATTCAATCCTTCAAAAACCTATAAGGTTTACTGTGGGAAAGAAATTCTCCCAAAAAAGAGCTATAAAGGTCAGGCCCAAACTCCCTACAGCATCACTTGAACCTGGCGGAGCTAAGCTCTAAAGAAGTTAGGTCCAGGAACGGTTCAGTCGGTGGGTCCTTGCTCGAGCTAGGAACTGTGCGGTACTGTGCCTACTCGAGTGGGGAATGACTGATTGGTCGAGCCTCAACTAGCCGGACAATATAGATCCTTTGAGGATCGATACATGATCGCTTCTCTGAGCAATTGGAGACCCAATCAGACACCCATTTCCTCTGAAATAGAAAGTGAGCCATCACCAAGTCACGACCTAGTTCAGACAGTGCTCCATTGTCAGAACCTTAGTTGGCTCATTGATGCTTCCATTATACTTCTAATCAAACTTAGATTGTAATCATCTACACACAGCATCGAATCAAAGCCAATATAATTGGCAGTGAGCTCACTTAGCTCACTGTAATGGGAGAGAAGTACATGGCTTGATAGAATACTAAGGTTTGAGCAATTGGGGAGTAATCGGGGGTTGGATGCACTTCAGGAGTTAGCTAGGGGTTTTGAACATTGAAACAAACCCTTGAATTCTATAGAGTGGAGCTGGGCATGACGGGGAGCTTCACAGTCAGCTAAGAATGGAGAATTGAGGGAAGTGAGAATTGAGTCTTCAGAGTGAGAAAAAGGCTCACTGTGAGATGCCTAAGGTTATTTATAGCCTTAAGGATCTATTGGGTGAAGTTGAGGACCTGGCCTGACCCGATGTGAAGACCCACTTAAGTAGTAATAATTGAAACTCTTAAATATTGAGACACCTTTCAGATAACGGTGAAGTTCCTAATAAGAACTCCAAAGTTAAGCATGTTCAAGTAGGAGCACTCCTAGTATGGGTGACTTGCTGGAAAGTTATCTTATGAGGGAAAAATCGTGAGGCCTTTCTGGCTAAAGCAGACAATACATTAGTGTTTAAGAGTTTGGGCTGTTATAAATAGTATCAGAGTAGGCCATAGGGTGTCAGATAGGAGCTAAGTGCCATACAGGGTAGGTACCACTTCATATGAGCAGCCTCTCGAACTATGATGGTTAAGGTGTTACATGGTTGTGGGTACCTTTTGAGCCTGTAGGAGTCGCCTCTAGTCCTTTCTACCCAATGGATGGTTCTTGGATCTGTGTGTGGATACTGATGAGGACGTCAGTTACTTAAGTTGGGGAGATTGTGAAGACCCACTTAAGTAGTAATAAGTGAAACTCTTAAATATTGAGGCGCCTTTTCAGATAACGGTGAAGTTCCTGATAAGAACTCCAAAGTTAAGCATGCTCAAGTATGAGCACTCCCAGGATGGGTGACCTGCTGGGAAGTTAGACCTATCTGGCCAAAGCAGACAATACCTTGATGCTTAAGAGTTTGAGTTGTTACACCCGAGGGCTTGGGTCGAGACTGAGCTCTCAAATTCCTTAATAGAGGGAGGTTGACTTCGGGGCCCGATCGATGGCACCTAACTACCTTAGTGAATATCATAACAGCTTGCTAACATGGGAGGAGGGAGTGGAGGATAAAGTATGGTGCCAGTGTACGTGGAAATTTGGCTGTCGGGGATGGGGCTCTCTAGGGATAAAGATTCATAGTTTAGAAGCTATGGAGACCGCCTGATCGATTGATCAGAATCGCAGAATGATCCATCGGATCCTAATGACATAATCTGGGATGATCCGGGCCATAGGATCCACAGGTGCGATCCAACGCGCGATCGCAACCTTGGCAAGATTAGATTAAGGTTGTCCAATCAGCGGGAGCGACGACCAGATACAGCTGGGCTATGTTATCACGGACCCGGGCTCCGCAACGAATTTCTCGCGGTCCACACAATAAATCCCAATGGCTGGCGACCATTGGGGGCTAAGACTCCAATTATGAAATTATTGGTCACCATAATTTGCAATTTTCCTTATTTTAAACAAATTCAAATATGGCTTAAATGATCTCTAAAAAAATTTCAAACTTACACCCTATAAAGACCCACTTAAGTAGTAATAAGTGAACTCTTAAACATCAAGGTGCCTTTTTAGAAATTGGCAGAGTTTCTGATAAGAACTCCAAAGTTAGGCATGCTCAGGTGGGAGAACTCCCATGATGGGTGACCTACTGGGAAGTTATCTTATGAGGACAAAACTGTGAGACATTTCTAGCCAAAGTGGACAATACCTTGGTACTTAAAAGTTTAGGCTATTACAAATAGTATAAGAGCAAGCCATATGGTGTCAGATATGAGCTATGTGTCATATAGGGCAACGTATCACTTCATGTGAGCAGTCTCTTGAACCTGTGATGGTTAAGGTGCTACATGGTTGCGGGTACCTCTTGAGCATGTAGGGATCATCTCTAGTCCTATTTACCCAATGGATGGTTCTTGGATCTGTGTGTAGATACTGCTGAGGACGTTAGTTACTTAAGTTGGAGAGATTGTAAAGACCCACTTAAGTAGTAATAAGTACAACTCTTAAATATCGAGGCGCCTTTTCAGATAACGGTGGAGTTTCTGATAAGAAATCCAAAGTTAAGCGTGCTCAAGTGGGAGAACTCTTAGGATGGGTGACCTACTGGGAAGTTATCTTATGAGGGCAAAACCGTGAGATCTTTCTGGCCAAAGTGGATAATATCTTGGTACTTAAGAGTTTGGGCTGTTACACACCCCTAGTTAATTTGGGGATGAAGAGTTCAAAAATGAAGACAGAAATTGAGTTGGAGATCAAATTATTTTAGCTAATATTTAGTGTTCTAAAATTGGCAAAATTGTCAATTAAAACTAATGAGATTTGATTGATCCCAAAATTTTAGAGTTAGAGCTTCTGATGAGGTTTAAAATTTAATGGCATTTGTCTTAGAACTTAATTAAGCACATATTTAGCTAGGTTACAAAAAGATTGGTTATTTATTGAAATATTTAATAAGCAAAATTTGCTAGCACTTTATTCAGCTCCAGATGGCATCTGAATGTGCAGTTTTGTTTAGCTTAAATTGATAAAGATTTAGACTTGCGTACATTTTTTTATACCAAGAAATAACTAGCACCTGTATCAAACAATGTATAACAATGTTGATAATTAATATAGAGTGTGCCTACGACTAGTGATTAAGCACTTAAACACTATTGCAAAAAAATAAAACATAATTTTGACAAAAAGAAATTATGTTGGAATTAAAGACATACTAGACATCACTTCGCTATTTTCGGAAGCGACGATCGGAGTCAAAGTAAAAACTCTCGGGCAAGGTAGCAGATTGATTTATCGCTTTTTCTTTTTAATTAGTCTTTGTAGTAGCTTGGGGAGTTTTAGGAGCACACATGGGAGCTCTTACTTGATTTAATTTAGTTTTACTTATTACACTTAATTTAACTTAATTTAACTTATTACACTTAATTTAACTTTGAATCAATATATCATTTGAATATCATATGCTCCTATAAATTCTCTTAACAAATTATTTTTTTTATATGAAAATAATATATCAAATTAGCATAGTATAATAGTATGCTAATTCAAAATTTAAATACTCTTAAAGTTGATATTTATTATATTAAAATTCATAAAAATTAGCTTAAATATTTTAATGCATATTTAAAATTAATTTTTCTTAAAACACTTTTTAAACGTGGGTTAAAGCTAATAAATTATAATAGTATCATTTTCTTAAGAATATAATATTTCTAAAAATGTATTTTTAATTGACTTTTAAACTTAATCTATCATTTCAATATATAATTTAATATATAAGCTTAATGATTAATATAAATATATGTATTTATTATGCTTTATGGAAAAAGAAAACCTCTTTCAAGAAAAGATTATTATTATACTTGTACATTAATATATATCAAAATATATATGATATGTCGATTAAATATGTAAATAGATTATTTATTAAATATATGAGATATATACATAAATTAAATAATTTTTTTTATTAGTGTTGGATACTTTTTAATATATATTTTTATCTAGAAAATATTATTTTAAATATTATCAAATATTTTTTATATGAATATTGCTAATCTCACATATATATACTTTTTGTATATTATTATGTAATGCACATTTAAAATAAAGTGACGAGAGAAATGCTATTTGAACTCGTTGATATGATACCTAAAAAAATTCATCCAATAAAAAAAAAAAAAAAAATAATGTGACTATATTTTACTTTCTTATATAATTATTTAAATTTACTACTAATAGTAACAAATAGAAAATGAGATTAAGATGATATACATTTAACGAGTAAATCTTCTCGTATACAAATAGAAAAAATAGAGAATAATTTCCAGCTCACCGATCCGATCCTTACAAATTGTCTAATATCAACCGTTAGATCTCATATTTTATTATAGGTAAATCTGACCGTAGAAACCGGAGTGTTTTACTTCCACATTGCCTTCTCTCTCTCTCTCTCTCTCTCTCTCCAGATCACGACTCTTCATCCATGGTTGCCGTTGCCGCATCTCCGACCCCAGGCGCTGCAGGAAGCACCTCTTTCCCCTCCAGATCTCACGAACACCCGCCTTACAAAGATGTAAGTTTTCGATTGCTTCCTCCTTCTTCCCGCTCTTCTTTTAACGCATCTTTTGCACCGCGCACAGATGATATTGAGCGCCATTGAAGCGCTCAAAGATAGCAAGGGATCGAGCCGGCATGCCATATCCAAGCACATTTCTGAAAACTACTCCCATCTTCCCCCATCCCACAGTACCTTACTTAATAACCACCTCCGCCGCCTCAGCTCCAATGGCGTCATCCAAATGTTGAAACATTCCTACAAGATCGCCTATGCATCTGCCGTCGGAAACAGTGGAACGAAGAAACGAGGCCGCCCTCGCAAGATTGCCCAGCCTCCTGATGATACAGCACCCAAAAAGCGCGGCCGTGGTCGTCCGCCGAAGCTGGGGGCCGATGCTTCCCAGATTAACGATAGGGCAGCAGACCAACTTCAAGAGATTCAAACTCCAGCCATTGTTGATCCTGCAGCTGTTTTTATTCTTCCTCAGGCCGAACAGTTGAAATCTGGATTTCTGCAGACCTTGCCGGGCGCGTTGGCCATTGTTCTTCCAGAGGGTCTTTTGAGCAAGAAGACTGCTAAAAGTCCTGTTTTGATTCTGCCGAACGGTGTCCAGTTTCTTGCTGATGTTTCTTCTGGAAAGAAGAAGAAGAAGCCTGGAAGGCCGAGAAAGGTTGAGCTGTACAAGAATCTTGATCAATCAACGGATGCTAGTGTTCAGAGGAGTAGCAATGGAGAATCAAGGGGAGACGCTGTAAATATTGTTGCAAGGAAACCTGGTCGACCAAGAAAGATCAGGACTTTAGAACTATCTGAGAATGGGCAGTCTGATTCATTCAATGCAGAAAAGTTGGCTGCAACTATACTTAACCCTGGGGCATTACCAGTGACTTCCGCGAGTTTTAGGCCAATGCAGAATGCTCCTTCTCCTGTGTTTAAAAGGCCAGTCGGGCGACCCAAAAAAAACGTTGTTATTGAAGGTCTGTCATCCCCTCTTGCTACCTCTTCCAATGCTAGTTAAGGCACTAACATCTGTGCTTTTATTTTTGTTTGTGTCTATTATTTGAATCCTTTATTTTAGCTTGTATGTTATGTATGCATAGTGGTTAACAGACTGGTTGTTTGATTGGCATTTGGCACTAAGTTATATCTGAGCGACTCCTATGTTTACTACATTTAGTATTCTGTTTACTGCCTAAAGGTTAGAGGTTTTTGTTAAATGTATGTTATTGAATTAGAATAATATTCAAATACCAATGTTATTTAGATTGCTTGCCTATTTGGTTAAGTGCCTGTTTTGCAAGCAACAAGATTTAACTCTTGCAAATCTCATAATGCCTGGAATCCATTTTAACTGGATTTAGATGTTGATGTCTGCTCAATGCCTGCTTAGATTTATAAATCCTGCCATCTTAGTTGTTAAATGTTATGCTATGAATTTATAGCAATATTATTGGAATTTTTTCTGTTTAATTCAATGTTATTTAGAAATCTATTAAACCTAAGGTGAGATTGTTATCAGAAGATGTTGCAAATAAAAATAAAGTACTCATTTGATGTCGTAAATTACAAATGATTGTAAAACTGCAAAAAATACTATGATAACTTGCAACTATGTCACAATAATGCACAATAAAATGATATTTAATAGAGCCCACAATAAAATAATAAAAAATTGTATTGCAACTTTGATGGATATTTATACAAATCTTTGTAGCTAATGTTTCTTTTTGCCTTTTTATGTCTGATCATGAATGATTATGTGATAATCGCTAAATCAGTTATCACTAGGGTTAACTTCGAATCGAGTTTGAGTCGAGTCAGCCCATACTCGAATTAGACTTGAACTTATTTGAGTTTGAGTTCTAGTCAAGTTCTGTTAAATTCGAGTTATTTCGACTCATTTTAAATAGGGTTTGAGTTAAGACGGATGACTCAAATTCTACTAAAAAATTTTCGAGTTGAGTCAAAATATCTCGAGTTAGAGTTGAATCAAGTTCGAATTTTGAGTTCCAGATTAAATTGACAGCCTTAGTTATCACCACATAATTGAAATATCACTCATTTTAATATTAAGGGTTATTTAGTATGCTGCAATTTGGTATAAAGTAACATTAATCTTTGTACTCCAATATTCTTTTTACCTCAATTTAATCACACTGTGCTTAGTAAATCAAGTTAAGCCTATTGTACATTCTAACATGATATCTTGTTGTACATGCACAATGACTCTTTACTTGAACAAAATGTTAAGACTGTGCACAACTTTATTATTAAATTATTAATGATTGATTTATTCACATTAATTTTTCAAAATTACACTCGGCAGACTCCTTTTTCTTCAACACTGGATAGTAGTATTTGTTAGCATTCAGAATTTTTAAAATAATATGAACAGTCTTAAATAAAGTATGATTGAATGATGCCTTTATTCATTGTTATTGTAGAATGTTCCTTTATTCAGAATTCATTTAAAAGATGGTTGGCTGTGTTGCTGCAAGTGAAGAAAAATCCTTTTTGTTTGTTTGTTTTTAATGACTTGATGTTTGAATTGCATTAACAAGTTAGAATTTGTTGGTCGATTCTTCTTCTTCTTTTTTTTTATTCATGGAAAAGCTGCAGTTCTCAACTCTCATCCTAAAATATGTGGGAGAATAGTGCTCAGATCCTTGAATTTCTCCGCCTGTCTAATTTTTTCTTCTCAGCCACTACTGTGCCTGCTAGGATTTGAATCTTATTTGAAATGACTTGAACTTGCCACGAACTCGACTTGAATCCGGCTCGAACTCAAACAAGTTCGAGTATGGGCTGACTCAACTGTAACTCGACTTGTAGTCAGCCTTAGTGCTCTCGGTTTGAGCACCTATACAGTGGAAAAGTTATAAAGAATAGATGGACATTAAGTTATTCATGGCCCAGGCCTGGCTCGGCCCGAGCAATGGGCCTCATCTTTGTGCCCAAGCTTGTTCAGCAATAGGGTCGGGCATATAAAAGTGACAATATTCTTAAGCCATGAAAACAATATACAAATTTAAAATTGGAAATGTCAAATATTAGCCTAAAAAACAATGTAATAAAATATAGACATCTTTTTTAATGCAACAAATTTTGCTGCACATTTGACTCATCAAATAACAAAGACAATTTTAATAATAACACTAGTTTCTTAAAATTTTACAATGCAATAAATATAAATTGAACAATCTTGAGCAAAGTATAAGGATTAAGGAGTATAAAAATATAGAATAATCATGAGTATTTCTTAATATTAATAATTCATTTCAATGATTTTAAAATAACATAAACAACCATAAATAAGTATTTTAATATGAGGAATCTAAATTTAATTTTAATTTTGGATTTTAATTTATTAATTTTAAAGTAATTTTCTCACTTAATTCATAATAATTATTTCACTCTTAGAAATTTTTTGAAATTTACCTCATTTTTTCTCATGTATGTACTTAACATTTGGGTTATTTCACTCAAATATTTTTTTTATGCTTTTAAGTTTAATTATACTTAATTAATATTTGATTGACCTAATAACAACTAAGGGTTGCACATGCCCAAGTGCCACCTCCTCAACCCGTTGTTCCAATGTCTCTGTGTTCAACACTTGGGTGCACCCAAGCTTTTAACTTCTAGTGTTTGATTGGGCTCGTCACGCCGCTTGGGCTCGCAGAGACATCCAAGCATGTACTTGTTCTTTTTACTGTTCATCATTAAGGCGCATGGGTGCACCCGAGCCATAATTTCCTATATATGTTGTAGAACACCCCGATGTATGGATGTGCCCAAGCGTTGGCCTCTCAGTTGCTTCATTTCTATTTGGCACTTGGGTGTGCCCAGGCCCCTATAAAATCTCCTTTAATTATTTTGAGTTCGATCTTTGTCCAAGTGACCTCCTATTCATTTATGTTCTATGTGCCCATTCTGACACACTCGAAACTTCATCGTACAGTAACCTCCCACTTGGAATTAAGTGAATTGAACTTTCTTCTCCTTTTTTAAGCAATGTATTTCTATAGTGGCATAAGGTGACTCAACCCTGGCATCATTGTCATGTTCCAAGGCCAACTGAATCCAAGCATAACCTCACTTTATATAGTGTCATCGGCTTTATGAACATGTCCACTAGGCTTTGAGAGGTATGTATCTTCTCTAGCCTGAGATGAATTTCTTCCAAAGAATTTTGATGAAATGATAATGAAGTTGGATATGCTTTGTCCTTGCATGGAAAGTAACATTCTTTAATAGTTGGTTGCACTTTGGCTATCACTGTGCAATGTGCTATTCTCTTGTTTCTTTCCCAAGTCCTCCATGAAATTTTACAACCAGATCATCTCTTTGCTTACCTCCATAAAGGTGACATATTTTGCTTCTATTGTTGACATGCTACTAGCTTATGTTGTCTTAATAACTAGCTCACTACAATGCCTCCAATGTTAAAAACATAACCCATCTTACTTCACCAATTGTCCACATCTCTTGTTTGAGTTTACATAGCATTGTAGCCCAAGCTCTTAATTCCTAAAGCATAAAGTTTTGTTTGTTGTCTCTCTCAAGTATTTGAAAACCTATTTCATACCATCTTAATGCACTATCCTTGAATTACACTTGAATCTACTCACTACTTCCCTTGGATGGGCCATGTCTGGACATGCACAAATCATTGTGTATATTAAGCTCCTATTGGCTGAGTCATTTAGAGTCTTTTCCATCCTTCTTCTCTCATTGTCCTTATGTGACTGTTCTTCGATAGGCTAAAGTAATTTCCCAATGGTATGTTAACTAGCTTATATCGCACCCATATTGATCATCTACATAATTTTAATAATATAGTCTTGCTGGCATAGTTTGAAAGTTTTTACCTTCCGATCACTATGGATCATCATTCCAAGAATATGTCCAGCGCCCAAGAACTTTCATCTCAAACTCCTTTGACAATTGCTCCTTTAGGTGTTGAATATTTCCCATATTAGCTCCTACAATCAATATGTCATTGATTTACAATAAAAGAAGTATGTATACACCATCGAGTTGCTTGTAGTAGCAGCAGTGATCCGCTGTAATTGTTCTGCTGCATGATCCCACCAAAATTCTTATACCACCTTCTCGGTGCCTGCTTCAATCATGGCATTGTGTGTAGTTGTTCTACTTTAATTTACTTTGCACACAAAATTATTCTTCATCTGAGCTTTAAAACCTTATGGAAACATAAAATATAACTCCTCCAGCTTGCCATAGATGAATGTTATTATGATGTTCATATTCTATGTGCAGACCTTCATCAGCTTACCATACTCGGCACTAACAAATTATTGTCATCTCGACTACCAAAGAGAATACCTCCATATAATCAACTATGTGATTTTATTAAAATCCCTTGACCACCGATCTAGCCTTGTCATGATTACTCCCATAATGTTCTTGCTTTACCTTGTGCACCCATTTTTTATGGAGCACTTTCTTTTATGTGGGTAGCTCTATTATATCTCATGTTTGATTAAATGCTAATGACTTCAACTATTGCTCCATTATAAGCTCCCTCTCTCTCGACTCTGTAACTTACATTATTTTCTCGAAGTTTTTTATTTCACCACCATCCATAATTAACACATAAAATAAGGAAGTGGTATACTGTAATGCCTCATCATTATATTAGATGTGTTAACCTAATAACGAGTGTTACGGTAATACTTAAACTAGATTAGGAATTTATAACTCATTATTGAGTATTATCTTTGTATTTTAGATATATGGGTAGAAAGAAACTCAAACAATCTAATCAAATATTCATCATTCATAATAGAAGTATACAACATGAAAGAATAGTTTAAACATCACAGAAATTATTTATACAAATTGAGGAAATAAACACTCGTTCTCACATTCAAAATATAAGACAAGTAATTAAAGTTTTTAGTACGCAGCTACTGATTAGATTCACCTTTGGGTACCAAATCTATTCCAAGCTCCTGATTTATCGTATTTAATTTATAATACGGTATGGCACATCCAATTAAAGAAAATATATTGTTAGGTTTTAAAAAGTCTTATTACAATTTAAGGGCAATTAATACATTATTATTATTAAGCGAATATCACGTTAAATATAAACAAAGCACTTGATATGGAATGAATAAATAAGTAAACTACTAAAAATTGTAAGGCAAGAAAGACTCACATGGCTCAAGTAACTTATTCATCTTACATCAAATAGGTTAGCATGACAGTTTGTATAATATGCATTTAATTAAATGGGAGAAATATGAATATATTCAATGGATCCATATACTAAGTAGAAAGATAATGTAGATAATTAAGTAGCTTACAATTAAGGAAAAATATACTACATAAAATTGTAAGTAAGCTAAAATGTTAAAATGCTAGAAGGCAATAAATAAGGTAATTCCAGTCTAAAAGATTGAATAAACATAATCATAAGAATATAATAATCATTCACAATCAATAAGATTGCGAGAAATGCAATTTATGGTTTATCTTATATTTGGTTATATGGGCGCAGAACACTTAAGGAGTTGAGTACGTCTACTTAATTATATGTAAGTGGGGTCAACTACAAATACACACATTCCCCCTTATAGGAATTATGTGGTATCATAATACTCCAATAGCCTGCCCAGGCTTAATGACAACTGTACTAATATCCACCAAATAAAAACTCATCTAAAGCATATTTTAAAAGTTTATTTATGCACAAAATCTTATTGTATGATTTCAAGGATTTGATCTCATGTGTGCAGCATTTCAAGGATTTAATAATTTTATTGTAAACTATGTGATATCAATTATTTTCTATTTATAATTATTTATCATAATGATTGGGACTAACAAAGCCCCTCAATTAACTTAAGTATCATAGATCTCTTAGTTAATTGACATGATAATAGTATAATAAAATCTATTTTGAAAATAGTAAGTTAATTAAGATCTTATATATTGATAAAATAATTTATAATTATGATTATTAAATGTTAGATAAAATTTATGCCTATTGAATGAAAATTTATGCCTTAATCATGCTCTAATTATAGTTTCAATGGATTCAATAGGTCATTATAAACTAATCCTGAAAATTTGGGGTCTTCGAACCTCTCTAGGTGAAATGAGTATTTTTGTCCAATTAGGTACCCTAATTAATAGCTAAAATATTTTGATCTCCGATTCAAAATTTAATAAGATTAGATATAATTAGCTCTCAATTTACAATAAGAGTGATGTTTGACTTATACTATTCTCTAAAGTAATTGATCTTATAGTTAACTTATATTCTCTTCAATGAAACTATCTCCATTAAGTATTCCAATAATGGAATGAATAATATTTTACCAAAGTATTAGATTTACAAAAAGAGTTAATATTCTAGACAGTTTTAGCTTAAGGTGAATACTTAATTTCTATTAGGTAGATTACTTAGTGATTTTAAATATTAATTAATGAGATATAAATAATGTATTTGACCTTATAGAATGATCACCTAATATTTTAAATACTGTATTACAGTTTAATGTGACTTGGGTAAATATTGTATACAACTCAAATCATATATAACAGATTAAGTTTAATCATAAGTTTTTAGTCCTAAGTCTCAATTTTTAATCTCCTAATCTCACTACTGAGGTTTAATATTTCCTCTAAACAATTCCATGAATCTATAACTATATAATTTCTTCAAATAATATGCTTCTATGCTTTAGCTAATCGTTAATTTAAATACAATCTTGTTGTCCTAGATTTTAAGAGATAAGTAAATCATCATTTCAAATATAGAATTTTTCTTTATAAAAGAGGTATCAAAATGTGATTTTAACAATTAATATCCAAATGGCATTCAATTCCATATTTAAGTGATCCTTATGTCATAAGGATAATAAGGACAGTAAGCATGCCCAATTTGGATGTCAATTGACATAATCAAGGTTTAATCACCCTTAATGATCATCAAAAAGATGATTAGTAAAAATAATTATCAATTTTTTTTATAATATCATATTAATGTTCTTTGAATAATTCTAATTATTGTGAGATATAACTTTAATATACTTGGAGTTATATTTAACAAGTTATGAAGCATTGAAGATTTAGGGTTTAATTAATTAAAAAATTCTTAATTCTAGGTTTACTGTTCTTAATACTAGCCGCACGCACACAAGCTATCCAAGCGGTCGTGTGTAGGGTTGTGCGCATGCAGGTTGTGCGCATGCGGGTTGTGTGCATGCGGGCTGCGCATTCGTGTGGGATCTGGCAGACCTACGCGGGGCGGGTCCGACCTGGCCCGGCATGAAATTTAAGTTCTTCCCCGTTGAAACTGCCTAACTCCATGTACAGAACTCTTTAAGATTCAAGCAGCATACTGAATGAAAGTTATCGATTATGCCTACATGTTGAACCCTAAATTTCAATCTAAATCTCCCTCTACCACCGGAAAATGAGATGCCCTAGAAATCTAGGGTTTCAGTACTATTACTTATAGTGAAAACAGACATAAATTAGGTTCCAATTGGGCTCAGTAGATCCCGATTGCACTCGAATTGCGATCACAACATCATGCAATAACATATCAAAATGCGAATGAGAAAAATTTGCATGTAAATACGGGAGATGGTGAGTACCTAGGGTTTCGATGGAAGAAACTTCAAAGAATACTCAGGTCGATTTTTTGGTTTTCAAATTTGCGCAGTAGTGAATTTGATTGCATCTAGATAAGGAGAGGGAAGCGTATGGGCCTGACTTTGGGGATAAGCGACAGGAGGGTGAGTTGGGCAGTTTGCGATTGGTGCAGATCGCGGCACGTGCCACATGTAGTGCGTACGCGGCTTCAGCGGGATGAAGAGTTCTCAGCCATCCGATCTCGATGGTTGAGCTGATCGGCATAGATCAACATGCCATTTGATCAAACAAAAATTCATCATTAGACGACAACGTTGTTTAATTAATAATAATTAATGAATTATATTTTATTTAAATTAAAATTGAGCTACTAAATGGTTTCTGAAAAATCTCAAAGCTTCACTACTAGTTAAATTTGGGGTGATGAACTAAAAAATGAAGTTGAATCTCAATCGAAGATCTAATTTTAATTTTCAAAGTAATTAAATATATTAAAATATTTGAGAAATTTCGATGACTTCCAAAAAGCTTCAAATTCTTACTCTTAGCTAATTTGGGGAAAGAAGTTCAATTGTGAACTCCAATTTTGATTTGGAGATTAAATTAATTTTCTAATTTTGATAAATATATAAAAATAATTAGAATTATCAATTTAACTCTGAATTGCTCTAAAATTTCAGGGTTTGCTCTAAACATTATTTGGAGACTAATGGAGATAAGTACAAACTGATTTGACTTCTAATTACTGATTAACAACATTAGGTTGTTACATGTACCTTTCTGAAGGGCGAGATACTTTGGAAGATCTTCTCAACAGTACACATTATAATAATTCTAGAGTTGTTACCCATCAATTAATGACCTAATTGACTTTAAACCTCTCTAATTACTCTTATAATAGTGTTAGGAGTCTCCACCTCAAATTTCATACGATTTGAAGGTCGTTTAACAATTTCCAACATTTCGTAGTTTTTAGATAATTCTGAAAATTCCTAATTTATTTAAACCTCAGAATTAAAAATGAAGTCCACCATTGGACTCAACACACCCAAATTAACCAGGGGTTGGTATTTTGGAAGTGTTTGGAAGTCGTCAAATTTATCGCGAATATTTTAATCATATTTTAAATACTCAAAAAATTAGGTAAATTAAATATACCTCTGATCGGAAATTCGATTGTATTTTTGAGTTCCCCATCCCTCAAATAGGTAAGAGTGAAAATTTGGGATTTTTTTGGAGTAAGTTTGGATACTTAATTTTGAGTAAATAATTATGTTTAATTTAATAAATAAAATAAAATAATGAATATACTAATTTTATTAATGCGAATGACTATATTATGAACAGCGATAATCTGCTGTTCCTTGCCATACACGGAACACTCGTTGCCACCTAATGGAATGCTTCTTGTCCTCTCTTCTTAAGATCGGACCGTTGGATATCCTGAGGAAGATCTAACGGTATGATCGAATCCCTTACTCTTGATCTCAGAGTGAGAGATCCACCTTCCAATATGCCTTCCTCATAATCGCAAGCATCTGACAGCTCTGAAAGGGTTCAGTATGTCCCTGCACTGAATGAGGTCGTGTGTAGGGACAGAGCATCTCCTGTACTCACGCCTTCACCAGTCCTATTCCTTTTTGATAGCACCTCTGAGATATGATTGATCTTCATTTTCTCTCCATTGAAGGCCATCTGCAAGAAGATTTGAGAGAGCTCAGCTTACGGTGGGTGGATTTGCTCTAAACATTCGAATCCTAAAACACATCACGCCGGAAGCAGGTACCTCTACACCTCTGTAGCGCCACGCCCCATCGCTCCATGCAAAAGAGATAACATAATCAATTTCAGTGACGGAGCAATGTGCCACTCGGGAAGGAATTTCCCATCTCCCTGAATAGCTGAAAAGAAACTCATTTGAAGGGCTGCTGACTCAACCCCAAAAGAGGGTCTAGAGCTAATACTTAAGATAAGAGTAGTATCCTTATCCTAAGTATTTGACAAATACATACATTGGATTCAAAATATAACCTAAAAATTCTAATATATGTATAAAATATCAACGTTTCCAGTATGCTGATCACATCACAATACTAAGTATAAGTAATATATAAACAGAGTGTGGAAGCTAAGCATACATCCAGAACATTCATTATAGAATTGAAAAGTAAATGCATCCAGAATTATTACAAACTATTTACTGAAATAGTACTGAAATAATGTCTAACTACTGAACTGAAATAAATATAAGAAAAAAATGACAAGGCTGAAGGAGAGTCTACTAAGGCTCCATGAACTCCTTCTGAATCTTCTGAGAGTCCTCCTGACATAGCTCAATATGCTACTTAAGATCTAGCAAATTGTCAGATCCCAAAAGTACCATATATTAGACAATAAGTCTAACATATCAAAACTAATTTTAACAGTTCTAATTATTTACAATTAATAGTAAAGTAAATAAAGCTACAGAAAGATTGTAAAAGTAACTGAATAATTAAAAATGTATAAAACTGAGTAAGGCAAAGCTGACTATATACTGCATACTAAAAATAAATAAAAATAGTATCTGATCTGAAACTAAGTAAATATCATGTAAAACTGTGCTATATGCCACTGAAATTATACATCTGAATATGCCACAATATTGTATGCCACTGATATGCAACTAAATTATCACTGAACTACTATGAGCTGTATGGTTCAATATCTACATACATCCTATTGGGAACTACAGTTTATTATAATATTTGAACATCCTGAGTTTCCACTGTTGATGCATGCAATATTCCGTAACTCATAAATTATCACTGATACTCTTACATCATGCTTATGCTCATACTTATACCTCTTGTGGGGCCCCCGTACTGACAATAAGGAAGTACGGTGCTCCAACTGTGGCAAATCCCCAACTTAAGTAAAGTTAGGCAAACTCAACTTGCCTTAAGGCAAGGACTTGTCACCAAGTGCTATAACGTTCATCAATATAAATATCAAAGTGGCGGAAGCAATATAAAAAAAATGGGATAACATCCACAAGCATACATAATAGGAAAAGAAAATGCAATATAGTAACTCATCACAATGCAGAAAGTAAAGTACATCCAGAAAGTTTAATTATTACAAACTGAAATGAATAACTGAAAATGAAAGACTCTCGTCCTCACTGAATAACAAGACAAAGCTAGCTAGACAGCAGCTGGAAGGTCCTCCTCCTGAGCTGGCTCCTCCTCAGCGACACTGCCCACGAACACGTCTAAATTTGACATTTGTCGGTATCACAAATGCCAGGGCCCCAGCCAACAAAATAAAAAGGTTACAGTTAGACAATTGTCTAAGTACATTTTAGGCTATTTAAAGTGAAATGAATATTAAAGGATATCACATTTAAATTTAACTATACATGCAGCAGTAAAGGGGTGCAACAAGCTATGAAAGAAATGGATTACTATAAACTATCTATTTATAGCATGCAACATGTATGTGAAGTAATATACAAAACTCAAAATAAGCAAGGTAAGGCTAAGAGCAAAAACAACTGCAACTACTGAATAAACATGATCCTAAGATGATTATGATCGAAGTAAAATATGCTGAGTATAAAAGAACACAAGTACTGAATACGATAAAATTCTAGCATCCTAAACATGCCATTCATACATATATCTAAACCATGAAAGTATACATACAACATGCAGATTAATTTGAAAAGAAAGGCCACTGAGACATGTGGCAAAAGCAAAGCAATATATAACATATAAAACCACTGAGACATGTGGCAAAGTGAGCAAATACTGAAAATAAGACCATTGAAGCATGTGGCAAAGCAAATCAGCAAAACAATACAATACAGCTAAAGTAGTAATAAGCTTAAGTTCTAGTACTGCCATACCAGCTAATAGGCCATATAGGGCCTCCAATATCAAACAATCAATCAATCCCCAGCCTAGCCATCCAAATATGCTAGGTCTGAGTCCAGTCTATACAATACTACTACTGAAGAGGCAGACTAAACTAGGTCATATTCTACCAATTGTGACAAAATAAAATTGAATGATATGAAAATTCAATACTAGCTTAGGATACATCATCCTAAGTTTTCCTACATGCTCAAGGGCTAAAGCTCAAAATCCAAAGTATGCGAAGCAATCTAGTCAAAGTGAGCAAGAGACTCAATCTAGACCAATGTGATATCTATTGTTGCCTAATTACCAAATCTAGCTATTCTGAGAAGGTACAAGCTTAGGATCTCCAATATCCAGCTATCGAGTAACATCTCAGATTTACGTCCTTAAAGTTATATATTAGAACTTAACAAGTTCTAATCCAAAATCATGTGACGACTATACCGTTTAAGTAAGCAAATCAACGGCCTAATTTTATGGATATTTTACTCTCTTACTCAAATCTTGATCAAATAAATCAAGATTTAAGAATTTATAACTTAAACCCAATGTTGAGTTCAAATTCCAAATCAAGGTGATACTCTAAAGAGAATCTAGGTTTCTCACTTATTACCCAATTTAAAGGTAAAGAATCCTATAAGTTGAAAGATTCAAGAACTAAGATCTTAGTGAAAGGCTATTCTACTAATTATAAGATAAAATAATCAATTAAAAACTTGAAAATCTAAGATTTATATTCAATCTTTAAGATAATTTCATTATCTTATTGATTGAATCACCCTACACCCACATGGAAGGTTTCAAAAGATTAAATAATCAATCATTAAAGAATTTCAATTGGAGGTGGTTTGATTCAAATTGAAAATCTAAGTCTAAGATCTTAAGATCTAAAGATCTGAGGTTTGATCACTTTAGACTTCTAATTAGAGTTTTGACTTAAGAGTTTCTATTCATGATTTTCTGTAGATTTGATTTCATAATTAACTATAAGGAGCTTATTAAGGTTAAGAATTGACAATTCCAAGTATTAGATTAACATTAAACCCATTTTGACCTTCTTAGGCTACTTAAGATTTAAGGGTCCGAGTTTTGATCATTTTAGATCTTAGGCTAAGATTATACTTAGACATTTCTAGTTCCTTTTTTTTTTCTTTTAACACTTAACTCTAATATTATCTTAACTGAACTTAAAAGTGAGATAACTGACCATTTCAATTATTAAACTTAATTAAGCTAAGGTCCAATGATCTTTATAAGGAATGCTTAGATTTAAGTATCTTAATTAAGGAATTAATGAGACCTTATGGATTGGTGATTATTATTGTTCTAGGATTTTAGAGAACATTTCCAATCTATGTTATAGTGGCTTACTGAAATTTTCAATCCTTAAAGAACATTAAATCACATTTTGGCCAAAATGACCAAAATGCCCCTCTTAAGGTTAAAATTGGAATTTTATGGTTTTATTGTCCAAATTTGTTCTAATCTATTTTAAAGTGTTTCATATGACTAACTGAAGTGGGAAACACCTTTACTTTAGGTTTTGATGACCTAAATGATCTTAATTAGCACTAATCACTTAATTAAACTATTTAGGGTGATTAGTGAGATTAAGGCACTTTAGGGCAATCCAACCTTATACTTAGGTTATACTAGGTCAAATATGATATTAGGAACCATCCCCATCCCAAATCAGAGGCTTAATTAGGGTTTAATTTACTAACCCTTGATTAGGGTGATTAAGGGGTGATTAAAAAAATTAATTGTCCAAAATTGATTTTAAGGGTCTGAAATTGTTCCTTAGGGTACAAGGAGCAATCAGAGCCCTTAATCTCATAAATTGAACAATTATATGATTTTATATGATTTATTTAAGAACAGATAATATTTGGCAAATATTTTTAAATTCAACTATTGGATCTAAAATTTTATTTTATATTCAGATTTTTTGAATTTTTCTGATTCAAATGGTATATTGGATCATACCATTTGAATCTGTATAGCTAAAGTTATTAATTAATTTATTCTGAATGTTTATTTAAATTAAAACTATAGGGTTTAATTAATTAAAATCGCAACCATTAAAAATACATTCCACTAATTTGATAAATATCCGCAGCCCAAAATCAGAACCGCGCGGGTCACGGGTCGGCCCGGCCCAGAACCCGTGACTTCGTCTTCAACCTCTCGACGGGTCCCGAGCCCGTCGAATTTCAAAGCTGAAATTCTCGGCGCTCCGGCGATGGCAGGGGCTCAAATCGATCCCTACATGTTCAATGAGGCAAGACGCATCGATTGGACCAAGAACCCTCATATGGATCCCTCTGGATCGATGGGGTCTTACTCACCCGAGACGTCCTTCTGCGGGATGTCTCAGGTCGCTTGTGAGGGGGAAATTCTCCACACAGGGACCTCGATTCGACTGGATTTTAGTCCCTACACGATCAGGGAGACTAGACGCACCGAAACCCCAACCTATCATAACCCGAGGCACAGCCAATCACTGGGTCCTTACTCAGACTCATCCATTGGCTCGCTGGCTAACTCAGTCGATCGATACAATCGACTCGAGCTAGCTCACCCTAGGCGACAATCCCATTGGCTTCCTAGGTGGCTAAGGTTGCTTAGGCGACAATCAAGGCTCATTCGATAGACAGGAATGGAAAGGAGCTTAAGGAAATATTAATGGCAGAAAGCTGTACCTGAGGTCGGGGACACAGGGCTTGCCGAGGGGAATTGACGGGCTCTGGAGCTTCCTGGAGGTTAAGTGAACGTGCACAGGGGGTCTGAACACCAGACGAACCCTCTATCAGCGATCCTAAGTCCTGCAATTGCCGGGAAAATCGCCGAGGGAAGGGGGAGCTCCAGCAGCCTTCAGCAAGGAAATTGGGGATTCACAATGAGCAAAAGGACTCACTGTGAAGTCCAGAGGTACTTATAGGCTCTAGGAGGGCTCAAGTATGGAGGCCAGGGCTCGGGTTTGGAGTTTGGCTCAGCCCGGGCACTTCCCTAATTTTCCAGATTTGGGGCGATCCAGGCCACCTGGCTCAACCGGCTAGGCTCGGCCACAAACGGGAAGGTACCAACGGTCGAGCTGACCTGGCGCGGGGAGTGGCAGACAGGAATTACGTGGCGAATTTCTGCGAATTCTTCCTGTCGGGACGAAGATGAACAGTAGTGGGGTCACCAGAGCCGTCTGATGGTTCGTTAGTTGGCGTGGGACGGTCCTGATCACCCGACATCTAACGGTCGCGCGTGGGATTGAATCGGCCGTTGGATCTGATTCGCGGATCGAACGGGCGAGCGGCTTACTTAAGGCGGGTGGATTAAGCGCCATTGGATCAGATCTCAGAACCGCGGAACGGTCTGGATCTACTGGATCCGATTGACGGCGCGAGGCATTGGATTGAAGCGCGCTGAGATGCGTGCTAACGATCCTACGGGCGCAAAGTCGTGCGCCGCTGTCGGGACCCTGCAGCGGATCTGCCGCGGTCCCGACAGCGAATCCTGGGATTTAATTATTTAATTTAAATTAATTTTAATTTAAATAAATCCCATTAAATAATAATTTAAATATCTTAAATTTCCCAAATCCAATTTAGGATCAAATGAGCTCTAAAAATTCCCAAAAATTCACCCTTAGTTAATTTGGGTATGAGGAATTCAAAAATGAAATCATATTTTAATTTGGAGATCAAAATAATTTAAGTATTTTTCAGGGCTTAAAAATAGCCAAAAATACCAAATTTTCCAATTTAGCTCCAATTGATTTCAAATTTCTAAGTTTAGGTTTAAATGACCCATTGAATCTAATAGAATCAAAATCAAATCTTGGTTTAGCCTAATTAATCTAGTTTTAGCCAGGATAACAACCTAGGGTTGTTACACCTCTACACTACATGACATAAAAATCTAGAAAATTCAAAAATACTTTAAAATTAGATTATGACTCAAATGTCTCAATGGTACAGAATCTTGTTAGAAGGACTCTGACTCCTATATTCTAATTTCAATAATTAGTTTCTCTTGTTTAGAGTTTTTGCTTAAAATAATCAATTAGAAAGGTTGTATACACATGGTTGTATGTTCCCAAAATGGTGAGTTTAGTACTTAGTTTACTTATAACTGTACTTATCGAGGCGCACACAAGATAAGAAGCAGAACCCTGTTGTAGTTATTTTTCTCCCAAACTAAGATTCTAGTTCACACTCTTAGGTTTGGAGGATTTACTCTAGCAGGAATGTATTCAGCGTATCCCTCGGGAAAGCACCTGGTCATAAGTTCACATTGGAGTGACTCATCCAAACCTGAATATTACTGAAGTGACTCAGCACCATAGGTATGCATGATCATAACCAACCAATAATCTGAGCTCAGTCAATTTTATTTAACAACTAAGGATTTATCAAAGCTATAAATCCTTACTCTAATTGGGTGAGACCTACTCAAGGTTCCAAGGATGTGACCAAAATGTCACCCAATATGAGTTACTATCACATAGAATAAATCTCATTCTAATTTCTTAGGTGAATTCTATCATAAGGTTTAAGATCAACTTCTAAGGTTAAGGGGGATCATCTAAGTTCATACCTCAATATGTCATAATAAGTATTTCCTACCTCAATGTATTAACATTAATTAGGCCTTTTAGACATTTCAAAACACTCCTATAGTAAGATCATCAAGATATTACACTTCTACCAATTAAATTAAATTCATGAGGTTCACTTATTGGGCTTGGATTAAATTGATCAGATCAGATAGTTAGACCCATCTGATTATATCCTATTCTACAATCATGGGATAAAATCAAGAAAATAATAAGATTAGATCATTCCATAAATCAATATGGTATTATTATTATTTTTACACTAAGAGTCTTATATAAGAGAAAATTAGGGATCTTAAGCTTAGATTCAGATGTTTCAACCATATAAGTTCATTATTAATCTTAGCACTTCTACTTTAATGATTTAAGGTCAATACTAAATCAGATGTATTATTGGACTAATGTCAATTGAATTATCTTTCAATCAAGTTAATTGATTAACTGATTAAGGGTTCAAGTCTTAATTAAATAGGTTAGGGTTTAATCCCTATCCTTACCCAATTAAGACTAATTTGTTAATTTATAGATCAATGACCAGTCAATGCATTATTGGTGTATTATTGATTGTAAATTTCAGATTTAGATTATGTATCATTTATTTAATCATGTTCTTAAGATTTTTATGTTCAAATATAGTTTAATATCAAATTAAGTAAATTAAGGTGTCAAAATCAATATTAAAGTTTTCTAACATCATATTGATTAAAATATCAAGTAATAAAGGCAATTACACTAATTACTATTTGGCATAAAATGTTCAAGCAAATATTTAGGAGATTTAAAACATGCTATTCATGGTAAAATGGTGAATTTCCCATTGAAATTCACCTACACATTCATACAATACTTAATTTTACTAAATATAGGTTTATATTTGACATATTTCGGCCCCATTAGGGTCCTAGAGTCATTAGGATACAAAAAATCAGAAATTCGAGCAATTCCGAACAGTTATGGGCATTTTAAAACATTTATGGATGCTACGGCGCACTGTGGCACATACTGGCGAAAGCCAGGCGCTACGGCGCGCGGTAGCGCTTTTAGGCGATGCGACGGATTTCAGCGCTGCGGCACGCAGCGGTAGATTTTATTTAATTTCATCAAATTTTTATGCATCATCAAATTATTATCCACTGTGACGCATGGTAGTGCAATACAATGCGCTACGACGGACCCAAATTTGAAACTTTGGGCGCTGTGGTGCGCTGCAGCGCCCGACGGTGATTTCGCTTGTGTGAAAACCATAATAGGTCTTCTTTCGCACTCAAATACTTTCAATTTTGAGCACCTCATATGTCATGTCATATACCGATGGAAAGGTCTTTCCGATACATTTCTATTGATACTAAAATTGGCATGAATGGATTATCCTAATGAATAGAAATTGATGCCCTAGCTACAGGTATACAAAAATTTCACAATTTTTAACAGCATTTTTCAATAGAGGAACAAGCTTCGATCGGACTCATTTGAGTTCGATTGAGGCTCGACAATCACGCATATAATGTATAGCTAATGAAAATATCATTCACAACACTTTGCTAAATCAAATGAAGAGAATGGCACAAGGAAGAGTATAAAAAATGAGTACCTTTGACCTTGCAAGAATGGAGGAAGAGAAGACTCGGATTCTGCAAAAGATTGAAGGAAGAAGCTCCTTCTTCTTCTTCAGCCACCAAAGGAGGAGGAAGGCTACGGATTCCAAGGAGAAGGGAGCTTAAACAAATGGAGAAGAAGGAAAGGGGGATGAGCTCCATTTAAAATAGGGATGAGGGGATGGCTCTCCCTTGAGCTCTCCCATCAAGCATGGAAGAGGAGATGGGAGAGGGGAGTTCTCTCATGCATGCGATTATGAGAAGCTAGGGGGCACCGAACTTACAGGGGGAGTGGGGCCAGCCAGGGAAAAGAAATGGAAGAATTTAATCAAAATAGAGACTTAATAAATTTCAATTCAATTTATTTAATTAATTATTGCTTTAAAAGTCAGATTTTATAATGTGCTCTGAAAAATTCAAAAAATTCACCCCTAGCTAATTTGAGGGTGAGGAATCAACGGCGAAGTTGGATTTCGATTACGACAATTATTTAATTATTTTATTTTTTCGGGGTATTTAATTACATTAAAATATTCGCAAAAATCCGACGACTTCCAAACGCGTTCAAAACATCACCCCTAGCTAATTTGGGGGTGACGATTACAATGGTGAAAATGAATTTTGATTTCGAGATCAATTTAAATATTTCAATTTTCTAATTAATTAAATATATTAAAATATTCCAATTATTTGATTGAGCTCTAAATCACTCCAAAATTTCAAGAATTGGTTCTAATGACTTGATGAATATAATAAAACAATAATTAGGCTGTAATTAAGCTAAGATTTGGATAAATAATAACCTAGGGTTGTTACAACCTCTCTCCATTTGGCTATATATTCGATGCGTTCATTTCCTTCAGTCATTGATTCCTTTATTAAGTGCATGTGCTACTAAGCTCACAAAAGTTAAGTGTGAGTTTTTAAAATCTTTGTGAATGTAAATTTTCCCTTACCTTCCAGTATATGGAATTTATTTTGTTTAGGAAACTAGAATGACAGTAATGGCTACACAAAATTAAGAAATTTCTCATTGAATCTCCCTTCTTCTAACGGACCTTAAGCAAGGGATTAATGAAGAATTTAATTAAGGTAGAGTTTGTCTTATTCGATTTAACAAATGATACTTTGATTTTAAATTCATATTCTATGTATTTTTCTTAAATTGTGAGATGTTTATCTGGAATCAATCATTTTAAATCTTACGTGCCTATTTCCATTTTGACTTCATTCGATTTGTTGAATCAAATTCTTAAATCTGTGAATATAAGTATGCTGCTGTTTTATTATTTTGTATTGATTCATATGCATTTAATCTTCAATGATAATATTTCAATTCGTACTATCTTCATTTTTATTTATCATTCTTCTTAATTTCTAATATGCAATCTATTCTTAATAATGTTTCGTATCGAAGTAAAAATCAAATCGAGCTAAGAGAAAGCTCAGATCTCATACCTTTAGTGTCTGGTTTTTTGAATAAATTGTAAATAAAGGTATAGATATAGCAGATTTTTGATTGATGGGTATGCTAACTCAATAATTAACAGATCATTGAGTTAATAGGACTCATAAGCACCCGAATGAACTCAAAGAGATTTCAATGATAAATTTTCAGCAAATATTGATTCAGTACACTACCTTTACCTTCACTTATATTTCTGCTATCTCACACATTCTTATTAACATTGGATAGGGAATTCAGAGTTAAATTATATCTATCATGATCCATTTCTTCAACCTCTACAATACCTTTCTCTTTACTTGTATAGAATCCATTTTCTTTTATCTATTCATGATGTCTAAGAACATATAATAAATTTTAATCTCATTATATTTTGATGGATGTTTGTGCTATTAAACTCGATCGAAATTGGATCAAGTTAGAATTAATCGCACAGTGCCTTCGTCAAGACTAATACCTTATGAAAATAGCTCTCTTTGCATAATATTTTCTGGATCAATCGATCCTAATGCTGAATATTTGACTTTTCTTCTTATTAATCGAATTTGGTTGATTCAATCTATATTAGGAAGAATATCTTATTTTATTTGATTGCCTTGCATATTTATTAATTTGTTCTATCTATAATTGCTTGCTATAGTGAAAAGTTTATAAGATTTATATTTTTTTTTATGTTTGATTAATTCATGCAAAACACTTTATAAACTAGCAAAAATAGGATGGCATTTTCCTCTAAATAATACACACTGATTTTATGTTATTCTTAGCCATGCCAATATGATATCACATTTTTGTTTAAATCAAGCGTTGAAATTTCATATCGTACTGATTTAATCAATAGTTAACTTCTCTTTTTAGTGGTGGTTCATTTAATTGTTAAAATCTACCATTCAAGTGTCATACACATAAATGTGAATTTGACTCAGTGAAAAGGAAAATAAATCTGAAGTTGGTATGTAGATGACATGTAACAAGTTCAATTTATCACTTTGGTTATCTTCAAGTTGATATATCTCAGGTTGTGCAATTTTGTTAATATTGGATAAGTTGTTTGCATTTCATTGTCACATATAAATTTGTCTATAACACACCGTCTTTAATTTATGGAATTCTTATGCATTTTGATAGTGATTACACTTAAATGGTTACCATACTTGGAAGTAATGAATACTCTTGTATTTTCATTAGCCTCATGTACCTATGTGCAGAATCATGTGTTTTTTGAATATTTGTGAACATTGACAGCTTTTATAATTGTTCTGTTAACAAATAATATAGCAACAAATTAAGTACTTGTTATTTGCAAGTTATTACATAATGTCATTATTTGATAGGTAAGGGAGAATATGGAACCAAACTGCATTACAATGCTATCAAAATTACTCCCATTCCTTTAAAATTGATGAATCTAGTACTTCTATTCCTTGCATGTTAAATAAAACATTGTTGTCCTTTATAACTCTGAATTAAATGCTGTCATCCCATAAAATATTGAATCAAATGCTGATTTTAGATGAAATATATTTTATGTTTGAGGTCTTTAAGAATAGATTAATTACAAGTAAATCTTAATAGAACTTGCAAGTATATTATATAATTGTTAGAAAATCTATTAATATTAATTTATAGTATCCTTCTTAATTTAATGTTCATGTATTGCTTTTATATCATGAAATTTAGATTCTTTATTTAATCAAATCTTTATTGGAATCTTAGTCAAGTTATCCCATGAACTCTATATTACAAATTCATGTATTCTTGTCATGTATTATTTCCAAATTGAATAATCATCATACGAATTGCTTAACCTTAGTATTAGTTCTTTAATACTAGTTCTCTCATTTTATCTTCTAGTAAGTTGAGAAGTATGTTAACTTTACATCTAATTTCATTTAGAGAGTTTAGTAGAACTAATGTCCAATTTTATTAGATTTAAATCTTTAGCTCTCTTTTTTCTCAACTTCTTAATATCTTTTTAGTTTTCCAATAATTGAATAAAGAATCTCTTTAGTTGGTTATCAAGATTTAAAACATCTTATAAGATTCTTTAATCTATAAACCATAGTAAACATAGAGTGATAGATTACAAATCTCACTTCCTTATTCCATTTAAACACTTCCTATCAATTGATCCTAATTAAATTTGTGATTAGTTTGATATGACACCTTTTAATTCATAAGTTATTATGATGAAGTTAGTAGGTGTAACAACCCAAGATTATTACCCAGCTTGAATTTAGTTTAATCGTATCATAATTATCATTCTATCAGGTTCATCTAGCCATTAGAACCAAACCCTGAAGGTTTGGAGCAATTCGGAGTTCAATCTAATATTTTGGATTATTTTAATATTTAAATTAATTAGAAAATTGAGGTATTTATTTTGACCTCGAAATCAAAATCCGACTTCGCCATTATGATCGTCACCCCCAAATTAGCTAGGGGTCATGTTTTGGATGCATTTGGAAGTCGTTGGATTTTCGCAAATATTTTAATGTAATTAAATGTGTCGAAAAATAGGAAAATTAAATAATCGTCGGAATCAAATTCCAACTTCGCCGTTGAATTCCTCACCCCCGAATTAGCTAGGGGTAAATTTTTGGGAATTTTCGGAGAACATTTCAAAAATCAGAATTTTTAAATAATTAGGGAAAATAAGTAAATAAGCAATTTTTGAGGCCCTAATTTGTAATTTTCCCTACCTCCTAATTTTCTATTGCTAACAGCCCCCAAGCAATTTTGGCTGGCCATCTTTTCCCTCACCCCTTGACCATGCCTCATTAAGGCTCCTTCATGATAGCTCTACTCACCTCTAGCTCCCCTAGACTCATGATGGCTCCCTACCTTTTCCTTCTTCTTTAAATGGAGAGCTCAGCCTCATCTATTCCTCTTGCTGAAAGTTTCTCACCTTTATTCTCCCTTGCTACCCCATTGTTGTACCTTGAAGAAGCTCCCTCCAAGTTCTTAAAGAAAGCAAAGAAGTCTTCATCCCCTTCTCTTTCCAAAGGTTAAAGGTACACTCTTGCTCATCTCCTTATCTTTCTTATGATGTTATGATGTTAGAATGCAGCCTTGGAAGTGTAACAACACTAGGTTGTTACCTTAGCTAAAACTAGATTAATTAAGCTAAACCAAAGTTTGATTTTGATTCCATTGGATTCAATGGGTCATTTAAACCTAAACCTAGAAGTTTGAAATCAATAAGAGCTAAATTGGAAAATTTGATATTTTTGGCTATTTTTAAGCCTCGAAAAATACCTAAATTATTTTGATCTCCAAATTGAAATTTGATTTCATTTTTGAATTCCTCATACCCTAATTAGCTAAGAGTGAATTTTTGGGAACTTTTGGAGCTCATTTGATCTTAAATTGGATTTGGAAAATTTAAGATAATTATATATTATTTAATTCAATTTATTTAAATTAAAAATAATTTTTATTAAATAAATAAAACCGAGATTTGCTGTCGGGACCACGGCAGATCTGCTGCGGGGTCCCAACAGCGGCGCACGCGTTTCGGCCACTCGATGGGTAAGCACGCATCTCAGCGCGCTAGATCCAACGACCCTCATACCGCGCGCTGTGATCTAATCCTACCCGCCCGATCGGCATCTCAGATCGGACGCGCAGGATTTAATCCGCGGTTCCATTACTTAGACTCAGATCAAGCTGTCGATCCGCAACGGCTTCGCCATCAGACGGTTGTGGTGAGCCCCACACTGTTCATCTTCGTTCTCGCGAGGATCCGGCCCGACAGAGAAAAAAATCCGCCGAATTAAGCCACGTGATCCGGTCTGCCACTCCTCGCGCCAGGTCAGCTAGGCCATTAGAACCTTTCTATAAATGGACGATCCTAGTAGAGCGACCCAGGAGGCTTAGACCCTCCTAATTTCTGGAAAATGGCAAGAACCCTCGGGCTGAGCCTAAGCCATGGCTCCAGACCTCGGCAGCCACCCTGGACCTCCCAGCAGCCTATAAATACCCTTGGGACTTCACAGTGAGTCCCTTTGCTCACAGTGAACCCCCAATTCCCCAGCTGAAGGCCTGCTGGAGCTCCGGTCCCCTCGGCGATTTCTCAGCATTCCAGAGCTTAGAACCGCTGATACAGGGCCCGTCTGGTGTTCAGACCCCCTGTGCACGATCGTCTAACCTGCAGGAAGCTTAGGAGCGTCTCAATTTCCCTCGGCTTAGCCTGTAACCCTGACTTCAGGTACGACTTCTCCCCATTAAAATTTCCTTAAGCTCATTTCCATTCTATCCTCTGGATTGAGCCCTGGATGCCGCCTAGTGAACCTTAGCCACCTAGAAACCCAATGTGATTATTGCCTGGGTCTAAGCTAGCTCAAGTCAATCGTATCGATCGACTGAGCTAGCCACTGAGCCAATGGCCGAGTCCGAATAAGGACCCAGCGATTGGCTGCGCCTCAGGTTAAGATAAGTTGGGGGTTGGATGCGTCTAGTCTCCCTGGACGTGTAGGGATCGAACCCCAGTAGAATTGAGGCCTCTGTGAGGAGAATTTTCACCTCACACTCGGCCTGAGACGCCCGTATCGAAGGCATCTCGGTCGAGTAGCACCCCGTCGATCTAGAGGGATCCAGATGGGGGTTCTTGGCCCAATCGACGCGTCTTGACTCAAGGAACGTGTAGGGATCGATTTGATCTCCTGCCGTCGCCGGAGCGCCGAGAATTTCAGCGTTGAAATTCATCAGGCTCAGGACCCATCGAGAGGAAGAAGACGAAGTCGTGGGTTCTGGGCCGGGCCGACCCGTGACCCGTGTGGTTCTGATTTTGGGTCGCGCCTAATTAATAATTATTGGATATCATTTTTAATGATTGCGAATTTAATTATTTAAACCCTATAATTTTAATTTAAATAAACATTCAGAATAAATTAATTAAATAACTTTAGTTATACAGATCCAAATGGTATGATCCAATATACCATTTGAATCAAAAAAATTCAAGGAACCTAAATATAAAATAGAATCTTAGATCCAATGGTTGGATTTAAAAATATTGGTCAAACCCTCTCTGTTCTTAAATAAATCATATAAAATCATATAAATATCTAATTTATGAGTTTAAGAGCTTTGATTGCTCCTTGTACCCTAAGGAACAATTCTAGACCCTTAACATTAATTTTGGATAATTAATTTTCTTAATCACTCCTTAATCACCCTAGTCAAGGATTAATGAATTTAAACCCTAACTAAGCCTTTGATTTGGGTGGGGATGGTTCCTAATATCATATTAGACCTAGTATAACCTAAGTGTAAAGTTGGATTGCCCTAAAGTGCCCTAATTTCACTAATTACCCTAAGTGGCTTAATTAAGTGATTAGTGCTAATTAAGACTAGTTAGGTCATCAAAACCTAAATTAAGGGTGTTTCCTAATTCATTAAGTAATATGAAACACATTAAAACATATTAGAACAAATTTGGATAGTTAAATCCTAAAATCCCAATTTTAGCCTTAAGAGGGGCATTTTGGTCATTTTGATCAAAATGTGATTTAGTGTTCTTCAAAGATTAAAAATTTCAGTAAACTACTATAAGGTAGATTGGAAATGTTCTCTGAAATCCTAGAACAATAATAGTGTTAATATAATCATTAATCCATAAGATCTCATTAAATCCTTAATTAAGATACTTAGATCTTAAGTTTACATATGAAGATCATATGGCATTAAACTCTAAATCTAATAATTGAAATGGTCAGTTATTTCATTAATAAGTTCAGTTAAGATAACTTAAGAATTAAGTGTTAAAAGAAAAGTAATTGGAAATGTCTAAGTAAAATCTTAGCTTAAGATCTAAAGTGATCAAAACTCAGACCCTTAGATCTTAAGTAACCTAAGAAGGTCAATATGGGTTTAGTGTTAATCTAATACTTGGAATTGTCAATTTTAACCTTAATAAGCTCCTTATAGTTAATTATGAACCTAGATTCTAAAGAGAATCACAAATGGAAACTCTTAGGTCAAAACTCTAATTAGAAGTCTAAAGTGATCAAACTTTAGATATTTAGATCTTTAGATCTTAGTCTTAGATCTTCGATTTGAATTAAACCACCTCCAATTGAAATTCCTTAATAATTGATTGTTTAATCCTTTGAAACCTTCCATGTGGGTATAGGATGATTCAATCATTAAGATAATGAAATTATCTTAAAGATTGAATATAGATATTAGATTCTCAAGTTCTTAATTGATTATTTTATCTTATAATCAGTGGAATAGCCTTTCACTAAGTTCTTAGTTCCTGAATCTTGCAGCTTATAGGACTGTTTACCTTTAATTTGGGGTAATAAGTGTGAACCCTAGATCTTTATTAAGATATTACCTAGGATTTGGGATTTGAACTCAACATAGGGTTTAAGTTCTAAATTCTTAAATCTTGATTTATTTAGTCAAGATTTGGGTAAGAGAGTAAAATATTAATAAATTAGGTCATTGATTTACTTACTTAAAACTATATAGTCATCTCATGATTTTGATTAGAACTTGTTAAATTCTAATATTAACTTTAAGGACGTAAATCTGAGATTCTACTCGATAGCTGGATATTGGAGATCCTAAACTTGTACCTTCTCAGAATAGTTAGATTTAGAAATTAGATAAAAATAGATATCACATAAGTCTAGATTGAGTATCTTGCTTACGTTGATTAGATTTGCTTAGCATACCTTGAATATTGAGCCTTATTCCTTGAGCATAATAGGAAAAACTTAGGATATGGATGATACATTCTAAGCTAGTATTGAAATTACATATCATTCAATTTTGTTTTGTTTGCAATTAGAAGAATATGTTCTAGCTTAGTCTGCCTCTTCAGTAGTAGTATTGTATAGACTGGACTCAGACCTAGCATATTTGGATGGCTAGGCTGGGGATTGATTGATGGATATTGGAGGCCCTGTATGGCCTATTAGCTGGTATGGCAATACTATGTCTTAGGCTTATTGCTACTTTAACTGAATTATATTACTTTTTTATTTGCTTTACCACATGCTTTAGTGGCTTTATTTTCCATTTTTACTCACTTTTCCACATGCCTCAGTGGCCTTACATTTCATATATTGCTTTGCTTTTGCCACATGTCTCAGTGGCCTTTCTTTTTCATATTAATCTGCATGTTGTATGTATACTTTTATGGCTTAGAGATACGTATAAAGGGCATGTTTAGGATGCTAGAATTTTATCGTGTTTAGTACTTATGTTCTCTTATACTCAGCATGTCTTATTGCGATCATAATCATGTTAGGATCATATTTATTTCAGTAGTTGCAGTTACTCTTGCTTTTAGCCTCACCTTATTTATTTAGTGTTTTGTATGGTATTTCGCATACATGTTGCTTGCTCTAAATGGATAGTTTATAGTATTCCACTTCTTGTATAGCTTGTTGCACCCCATAATTGCTGGCATGTTAAAAATAGTTTAATGTGATATCTTTCAATATTTAGTTCATTTAAATAGCCTAAAATGTACTTAGACAATTGTCTAACTGTAACCTTTTTATTTTGTTGGCTGGGGCCCTGGCATTTGTGATACCGACAAATGTCAGATTCAGACATGTTTGTGGGCAGTGTCGCAGAGGAGGAGCAGATTCAGGAGGAGGATCATGCTGCTGCTGTTTAGTTAGCTGTTGCCTTTTTATTTTAGTGAGATTGAGAGATATTTTTATTCCCTTTAAACTTCAGTTTGTAATAATTAATTCTGGATGTATTTTATTTCTGCATTGTGATGAGTTACTATATTGCATTCTCTTTTCCTACTATATATGCTTGTGGATGTTACTCTATTTTGTATTGCTTCCGCCACTTTGATATTTGTATTGATGAATGTTATAGCACTTGGTGACAAGTCTTTGGCCTAAGGCAGGTTGGGTTTACCTAACTTTACTTAAGTTGGGGATTTGCCATAGTTAGAGCACCGTACTTCCTTATTATCAGTACGGGGGCCCCATAGGAAGTCTATATGCATGTATGAAAGCCATTAAGGTTCCTAAGAACTCACAAAAATATGCTCTATTTTCGTCTATTCTGCATACCCTTGTATTCATCGTCATTTTTAGTATAGCTAGGATGCTCCGTTCGTACCGATTTTGGTGTCGATGGAAAAGTATCGGAAATACATTTCCATTGATATATGGCACCACTCATGGAACTCTCTGGATTGAGAGTAGTTAAGCTCGAAAAATGGCCCTCACGAGTTTTGCACCTGGCGAAATCACCGTCTGCCGCTACAATGCACGGTAGCGCGCTGCAATAGTCTGCAGCGGACAGAAAAACTTAAGGAGAATATTAATAAAATTAATTGAACAGTAAAATTGCAAAATGAACCGCTACAGCGCGCTGTAGCGCGCTGCAGCGATCTCAAGCGGCATTTCATGAAAACTTAGGGAAACGGCCAATAAAATTAATTAAACAGTGATTTGCAAAATGGGTCGCTACAGCGCGCGGTAGCGCACTGCAGAGGACTATAGCAAAAATATTTCAGAACTTAGGAAATGAAAAAATAAATTAATTGAACAGTGATTTTTGCAAATCGGACCGCTACAGCGTGCCATAGCGCGCTGCAGCGGGCCGTAGTGGACCACAGCGGGCTGCAGCGTACCTCAGCACGAAAGGCGCTACCGTGCGAAAGGCGCTACCGCACAAAAGGCGCTACCACGCGGAAAGTGTTACAGCGCGCTCCAGCGCCCAAATTTGCAAAATTCCCAGAATTCTTCAGAAAACTGCCTAGATTTTGTAATAAGTGCCCAGTCTTGGCTGGCATGGCCAAAGCTACTCTGTTTTTGTATTTTAAGACCCCTAGGACCCTAGTGGGGCTAAGTTATACTAAATTTGGTCGATTATAGCTAAAATTGAACATAGTATTAATTTCTATGTATAAATTAAGTTTGAACTTGTCATTTTCCATAGGTGCTCAAAATTTACTATATATCTTTAAATGCATGTCATGTCAAGTGCTAAGTAATAGAATCCATAATAGTATGTATCAAATAGGTAAACCTCAATAACCTAAATGGCATGAAACTTAGATCTTTTAGAATTGTGATTAAGTGATAATCCCTATATTTATTTTAGGATTTGATTATCATTAATCACCATTTTTATTTTATATTATCTTTCCATTTATATGCCTTTATAATTTTTAGAATGTATGTTAGAGAACCTTAACATTCAATTGGACATCTTGATATGTTTGAATTGACATTAAACTACAATTGAATAAAGAATTATGATAACTTGATTAAGTAGATAATACTTAATCCAAATCTAAAGTGTGACATCAATAATACACTAATAATATATTGATTTGTCATTGACCTTTAAAGTAACATTGATCTTAATGATAAAAGGGTCAGGGGTTAAACCCTAACTTATCTTGATTAAGATCTAAATCTTAATCACTTAATTAATTAACTTGATTATAAGATAATTCAATTGACATTATTCCAATAATGCATATGATTTAATATTGATCTTAAATCATCAAATTAGAAGTGCTAAGGATAATATTGAATATGTGTGATTGAACCATCTGAATCCTAACTTTAGATCTTTAATTTTCTCTTATATAAGACAATTAGCATAAGATAGAAATAAAAGTTATAATGATTTATGCAATGATTTAACTCTAATAAGATCTTTGATTTTATCCCATGATTGTAGAATAGGCAAGGATCAAATGAATTTTAATCATCTGATCTGATCACTTAACATAAGTATAACAAGTAAACCTTAAGAAGTAAAAAAGTGAGATCTTAAGGGTCTTGCTATAGGATTCGTCATTGAAATTATTAAAAACCTTAACTAATGAAATATTAAGATAGGAAGGATTTTTGTAACTTATTGAGGTAGAAACCTAGTTGATCCTTCAAAACTTTAGAAGTTGAACTTGATACCTTGTGGTAGGAATTACCTAAAGTACTTAGAATGTGACTCATTCCTTATGGTAGCAGCCTATGTTGAGTGATCCTTTGATCACATCCTTGGATCCTTGTGTAGGATACACCTACTTAGAGTAAAGATTAATAGATTTGATAAATCCTTATTGATTAAATAGAATCTTCTGAACTCAGATTATTGGTTGGGCATAGTAGGGTATACCCATATTACTGGATTAATTCAGTAATATTCAGGATTGGTTGATTCACTCCAATATGGACTTATGACTAGGTGCTATCCTGCGGGATTAGCCGAATACACTCCCATTAAAGTAAATCTTCCAAGACTAAGAATGTTACAATTAGTGAACAGGATCCTTAGTTTGAGATATAAACTGTGACCGGGTTCTGCCTCCTATCGTAGTGCGCTTCGATAAGCGTAGTTTAAGCAAACTAAGTATCTTAAGTTACTTTGTGTAGACCACTAAGTATGCTTGCAATTAGGGCATTTAACGGCTTAGCTTGAGATGTAAACTGTGATCGGGTTCTGCCTCCTATCGTAGTGTGCTTCGATAAGTGCAGTTTAAACAAACTAAGGGTTAAATTTACCCTTCTTGCAAATATGCTAAATATGTGTATACAATCATCCTAGCTAATGATTTTTAAGTAAACTCTCAACTTTAACCAATTATCGAGATTTGAATTTAGGAGTCAGAATCCTTTTAGCAGAATTTTGCACAATGGGGACTTTAGATTCATTATCAGATTTTAAAGCATTCTTTTGGACTTATCTCATGTAGTTTATAAGCATGAGCATGAGCATAAGTATGATGGGTGAATATCAGAATGATGTATGAGAATCAGAATGATGTATAAGTATCAGTGATGATCTATGAGTTACGGAATATTGCATACATTGATGGGGGAATTTATGGATGCATCAGTGTCATCAATAAACAGTATTCCCAATAGGATATATGTAGACATTGGACCGTACTGCTCATAACATTTCAGTGATATTTTGGTGGCATATCAGTAGCATACAGTATTATGGCATATTTAGATGCACAGTTTCAGTGACATACAACATAGTTGTACATATGATTACTCAATTTTAGATTTCAGTATTGTTTTGATTTATTTTCAGTATTCAATTACAGTTCAGTTTTACTTTACATTGCTTCAGTTTTGTACAGTTTTGGACAGTTTTGTACTTTCAGTTACCTTTACAGTTTTTCTACAGATTTAATTACATTATGTAAATGTTAAATGAATAATTAGAACTGTTAGATTAGTTTTGATGTGTTAGACTTATTGTCTAACACGAGGTACTTTTGGGATCTGGCAATTTGCTAGATCCCGAGTAGTATGTTGAGACAGATCAGGAGGACGCCCAGGATATTCAGGAGGAGCCCGTGGAGCACTAGTGGACTCTCCTCTAGTTGTATTTTCTGCTTAGTATTTTCAGTTCAGCTTTATGTCTATTTCAGTAAACAATTTGTAATAATTCTGGATATATTTTCTTTTCTTTTCTGAGACGCATGCTTTCATACAGCTTCTATGATGAATGTTTTCTGGATGTTTGCTTTAAGCTTCCGCACTCTGTTATATACTACTTATATTTAGTATTGTGATATGATTAGTATACTAGAAATGCTGATATATTATACATATATTGGATTCCTAGTGTAGTCTAAATCCAATGTATATATTTGCCTAATACTTAGGATAAGGACACTACTCTTATCTTAAGTATTAGCTCTCAACCCTACTTGAGGTTGAGTCAGTAGCCCTTCAGGTGGGCTTAGTTTTTAGCTATTCGGGGAGACGGGTTATTCCTCCCCGAGTGGCGCACCTCTCCGCCGCCGAATTTATGATTTAAACTCTTTTGCACGCGGCGACGGGACGGGGCGCTACAGCATGAGCCAGGATAGCTTAAGGCTTAGCTCCTCTGTGAGCTAGTGATGGTGTAAGGATCGAAAGTTAGTCCTCTAGTGGTCCCTATGGGGAAATTTTTTCCCCATAGTAAACACTAGAGGTCTTAACAAATGAATTTGGGAGAAATAGCTCCACGGCGATCCAGACCTCCCCGATTAGGGCTTTAATGTTCTCAACATGTCTTAATGCCTTGATGGTGTAACGATTAACTGGAGGCGGTGGCGAGGCCTGACGAGGGAGGATTTAACAAATTAGGGTAAACCTTAATTTGGGTGTTGAGGAAGGTAGAGGAGGAGAAGATGCACTGTTGCGGGTCTCATCGAACTCCAACATGCGCCTTTTGTTTTTGGGTCAAATAAATCAGTTGATTTATTTGAATTATATTCTTTAGTGAAACTAATTAAAGATTCATTTAATTATACCCAACCTATGATACAATTAATTAAAAATATTCCATTCAAATTAATTGAATAACTTACTCATTTTAAATCCAAATGGTATAATCTAATATACCATTTTGATCAAAAAATATAAGGGAGATGACTATGCAATAACATTCTATATCATATGGTTAAATTTTCCAAAATTGCTTAATTACTTTGGAACCCTAATTAATGATTTATAAATCCAATGGTTGGCCAAAAAGCATGATTTTAGTCTCTATGGAAATAATTAGAATTAATTTATGTGATTAATTTTGCTAATGATGTCTTAATTATCAAATAACATTATTAGCAAAGATTAGCAAATTTATTTATCCAAATGACATGTTTTTAGTTTATATTGCTTCATTTTAATGTTTTGAACTTAATTGCAATGCTTGATTTGAATCCCCAAGGTTAAATTTATTAAATTGATTGATAATTGTATAAAACCCTAATGGGCTTAGATTAGCAGTATAGCTTAGCTAAATTGGGAATTCCCATTAATTTTGCACTCATTAATTTGCATGGGCTAATTTAATACTTACTAATTTTATCCTTTGATCTTAGATTAGTATGTTAGAGGAATTGAGCCTCATGATTGATAATGTGATTTTCTTATCTCAATATTAGCTTAAGTTCCTTTGATTTTCTCTTAAGGGAAAAGAATAACATAAATTAACCTTTATTAACTCAATAAAATATGCTTGATTTTCAAACAGTCAAATCTTAAGAATTGTATGATTTCACCTTATGACTTGATTATTTAAGATAAGATTAGGAGATTAGTGGATTAGTATGATTAATTTCTTCTCAACCAAGTGATTGAGTTTATGAACCTACATATAATTACATCTCTATATAATTTCTAGAATCACTCATGTTAATTTTAGATATAGATATATTAATTAGAAGGCTTAGTTCTCATAAGTGTGAAGCTAGCCTTATGTTTAAGTGAATATTGCATCCTTAAATAAGCTAACCATGAGGTAAAAATACCTTAATTACTTTACATTGAGGTAGGACCTAAGATGAACATTATCAACCTTAGATGATTGATCCTATGCCTTATGGTAAGATAACCTAAGGATGCTTAGATTGATTTATCTTTTGTTGTAGTCAACCTAAATTGAATGACTTGTATATCACTTCTTCAGAGCCATTTGAATAGGGCCTATTACAATGGAGATGGGATTCTATAGTTTGATTATCCTTGATTTTAATTTAGTTTGTTTATAACTATAAGAGATGAAAATATTAGTATTATCATATGAAGATGGTAGTGCATATCCATAAAATTAACTTGATACAGTGTGATACAAAATTTGTTGATTTACTATGAATATAACTGTAGAGTTTCAATTTTATCTTAGGTAATTAGATAAGTACAGTTCAATTTAGGATAAATATTCCAAGCCCAAAGTATATTATAAATTGAGGATTGAACAACTTAGTTTGAGAGAATAAACTATAAAAGGATTGTCCCTTAACTTTGTGCATATTGATAAGTATAATTAAACAAACTAAATGCTTAAAATTATATTTCTTAGGACACACTAATCATGTATATGTACTTTTAAACATGTGATAAATTAGGATACTATGAAAGTATAGCTTTGAGTAAATATTGACTTTAGTAGAATTAAACTTGAATTATCTAGCTCATACTATTACACAATTTGATTTTTATAGCATGCAAAATGAATGTGCATATTAAAGGGGAATATGTTAAATAGTTAGAAAAAATAGGAGATATTTACTGTTGTTTATTTATTTTCTATTTTAATAATTTGAAAGCACATCGTGTATTAAACTCCTTGGTATATCATGAATCGCATAAGCATATCATATCATTAGTGGAGCGATTCTGCTTATCTAGGAAATGTGAGATGCAATGTGATATCAATGTTATGCATATTTGTGGCATAAATTTAGTGATATATTTCGATGCATATACAACGACATGTAGCATAATTCTATTTTTAGTTGATTTATTTTCAGTACATTTATTTAGTTATAATTTTTTTTTCTTACAGTTTTAATGTATAGATTTATAATTTCAAATTTTCTTAGCTTTTTACAGTTTGATTTCTATTTTATTGAATATTAAGTAAAATCCTTTAAAATATAAGAAAATTGCATCCTAAAATGGACTTAGACATATTATCAAATAAGATTTTTCTCTTTTTGGCTGGGCCCTAGCATTGTAAAACTGACAATATCATATCCTAAGCAGTTGGAGGAGCCAAATCTAGAGGCAACTTAAGATATCCAAGAGGAACAAGAGGAGCTGTAGCCGGCATAGCAGTTGGAGGAGCCAAATCTAGAGGCAACTTAAGATATTCAAGAGGAACAAGAGGAGCTATAGCCGGCATAGCTTTTTTGCTTACTTAGTTTACTTTTTGCTATGAGATGGGAGACTTTTTCCGCTCATTTTATTTTAAGCTATGATTTGCAATAATTAACTCTGGATGTATATTTCCTTTCTTTTCCGAGATAAATATTCTTACTTAGCTTATGTGATAAATGTTATGGATGAATGCTAGGGCTTCTGCACTTTATTATTATTACTACTTATACTTATGTAGCGCCCCGCCCCGTCGCCTTGCACAAAAGAAATAACATAATCAATTTCAGCGGCGGAGCGGTGCGCTACTCGGGAAGGAATTCCGCATATCCCCGAATAGCTCAAATTAATACTGCAGACTGCTGATTCAACCCCAAAGGAGGGTCGCGAGCTAATACTTAAGATAAGAATAGTATCCTTATCATAAGTATTAGATAAATACATATATTATATCTAAAATACAGCATGAAAAATCCAATATATGTATAAAATATCAGTATTTTCAGTATGCTAATCACATCACAATATTAAGTATAAGTAATATATAAATAGAGTATGGAAGTTAAGCATACATTCAGAAATATTTATCATAAAAACTGAAAAAAAACATTCATCTCAGAATAGAAAAGTAAATATGTCAAGAAATTATTACAAACGGCTTATTGAAATAATTTAAAATAAAGTCTAAGTACTAAACTGAAATAACTAATCAAAAATAGTAAAGCTGAAGGAGAAATCCACTAAGACTCCATGAACTCTTCTAGAACCTTCTGAACATCCTTCTGACTTGGCCCAATAAGCTGCTTAGGATCTAGCAAATTTCCAAATCCTAAAAGTACTACATGTCAGACAATAAGTCTAACACGTCGAAACTAATCTAAACAATTCTAATTATTTACTTAACATTTTAAAAATATAAAATAGAGCTGTAGAAAAATTATAAAAGTAACTGAATATTTGAAACTATATAAAACTGAAGTAAAGTAAAGCTGATGGTATACTGAATACTGAAAAAGATTAAAAATTGTATATAATATGAAACTGAATAAATAACATATAAAACTATGCTGTATGCTACTGAATTCATGCATCTATATATGCCACAATAATGTTTGCCACTGATATGTAACTAAAATATCACTAAACTGCTATGAGTCATATGGTCCAATATCTATATACATCTAATTAGGAAATACAGTTTAGTATAATGTCATTGCATTTTGAATTTCCTCTGTTAATGCATGCAATATTCTATAACCCATAAATTATTACTGATACTCATACATCATGCTTATGTTCATGCTCATATCTCTATACTACATGTCTTAAAATTGAGAAATCTAGAAAATACTATAAAATCAAATAATGAATTAAATGACTCTATTATGCAGAATCTATCTAAATATTTTATGACTCATAGTCCTAATTATAATAATAAGTTTTAATTAGAATTTTACTTAAAATCATCAGTTGGAAAGGTTATATACACATATTTAATATGTTTCTAACAAAGGTGAATTTAACACTTAGTTTGTTTAAGCTGCACCTATTGAAGCGATCTTTGATAGGAGGCATCACCCGATGGCATTAAGCCATTAAATACCCTAATTACAAGCATACTTAGTGTCCTAAAGTGGGTGACTTGAATTACTTAGTTTGTTTAAAGCCGCCGAATTGAAGCGATCTTCGTTAGGATGCATCACCCAATGACGATTTTTATCCTAATAAAACTATGGATTTAAGTCCTTAATTATAACACTCTTAGGATTGATTGATTTACTCTAAGCAGGACAGTATCTACCTAAAGTCGTAAGATAGCACACAGCTAAATCCTACTTATAGTAAGTCAACTAATCCTGAATATTGCTGAATTGATCCAGCACTATGGATATATACTATTACGTTCAACTAATAATCTAAGTTCAGTCAATTCTATTTAATCCACAAGGATCACCAAAGCTATGAATCCTGACTCTAATTGGGTGAATCCTATACAAGGACCCAAGGATGTGATTAAAAGGTCACTCAATATAGGTTACTACCATATAAAAGGAATCTCATTCTAAGTACTTTAGATGATTCTACCACAAAGGTCTATGATCAAATTTCTAGGGTTAAGGAGAATCATCTACATTCCTACCTCAATATATCATAACAAGTTCTTCCTACCTCAATATGTTAACATTTGTTAAGCCTAATATTATTACCATATAAAATCTAATGTAAGATCATCAAGATATTACATATCCAACACCTATGCTAAAATTCATAAGTTTTATTTATTAAGCTTATTTTGATCAGATCAGATGGGTAATCCATCTGATCAATACATATACTACAAATAAGGTATAATTAAGAGTATTATTAAGATTTGATTTTATAATAAATCAACATAATTTTATGATTATCTTCATGCTAATAGTCTTATATAAGAGAAAATCAAAGATCTTAAGCTTAAGTTCAGATGTTTAATCACACAAGTTATTTAATTACCTTGGTACTTCTAATTCAATGAGTTAAGATCAATGTCAATTAGAGGTATTATTGGAATCATGTCAGTTGAGTTATCTTATAATTAAGTTGATTGATTAAGTGATTAAAGTTTAGATCTTAATCAAATAGGTTAGGGTTTAAACCCTAGCTTTACCCGCTTAAGATCAATAGTTGATTTATAGATTAATGACAAATTAATATATTATTAGTGTATTATTGATGACAAATTTCAGATTTAGATTAAGTATCAATTACTTAGTCAAGTTCTTAAGATTCTTAGGTTCAAATATAGCTTAATATCAAATTAAATAAATCAAGTTGTCCAATTCAAAGTTAAAATTCTCTAATATACATAAACATCATATTGATTAAAACAATGAGTAATTAAGGCTAATCAAATATTTAAATCAAACACAAAAAGGGACTAGCACTCGATTATAAATGTAAGAAAATTAAATTCCATACAATTTGATTATTAAGCTCTACTTGGTCATACAAACAATCAAAGATTCAAGAATTTTTACTTGGCATAAGATATTCCAGTAATTCCTTAAGAGATTTAAAACATGCTATTCATGGTAAAATGGTGGAATTTCCATTGAAATTCACATACACATTCATACAATACTTAATTTTATTAAATTCAGGTTTGATTTTGATATATTTCAACCCCATTAGGGTCATAGGGTCATTAGAATGCGAAAATCATAAATCTGGGTAATTCCAAACAGTTCTGGGCACTTTTAAATATTTCTGGGTGCTACGGTGTGCCGTAGCACCTTCTCGACGAAAGTCAGGCGCTACGGCGTGCTGTGGTGAGCTACGGTGCGCGGCAGTGCTTTCAGGCGCTGCGATGGATTTCAGCATTGTGGTGTGCTACGATGCCATAATTTCCCAATATCTGGATGCTATGGCGCGCTACAGCGCTTTCAGGCGCTGCGGTGAAAATCAGTGTTGTGGTGCGCTGCAGCGGTGAACTTACGATTCGAATCCGCTGCGGTGTGCGCTGTAGAGATTTTAATTTAATTTCATCAAATTTTTATGCCGCTGCGGCACGCTGTAACATGCTACGGTAGATTTCAATCTGAGACTTGGGCTCTACGGCGCGCTGTAGCGCCTGACAGTGATTTCGCATGTGCGAAAACTGTAATGGGTCTCCTATCGCACTCAAATACTCTCAATTTTGGGTACCTCATGTATGGTTTCGTATACCATTGAAAAGGTATTTCTAAAACCTTTCAATTGATTCCAAAATCAGCACAAAGGAATCATTTCAATGAGCGCAAACTGATGCCCTAGCTACGGGTATACAAAAATTATATAATTTTTGATAGAAATTATAATGGAGGGATGATCTTCGATCCGACTCATTTGAGTCCGATTGAGGCTCCACGATTACACCTAGATGCTATGCAAGAGCTAATAAAAATATCATCCACAAGATTTTGATAAATCAGGGAGTGAGTAGCCAAGGAAGTAAAACAAATGAGTACCTTAGCCTTGGAAATGAAAGAAGAGAACTCGGATCTCTGTAAGAGCTTGGGAGGAGAAGCTGCTTGTTCTTCTTTTGCTACCAGCAAAATGAGGAAGAGGCTGAGGTTTTCTAAGGAGGAGGAAGCTTCAGCTTGATAACAAAGGATGGAGGGAGGGTTGAGAGCTGCCTTTAAACGAGAAGGAGAAGAGGAGGGAGCTCTTGAGCTCTCCCATCAGCATGGAGGAGAAGATGGGAGGAAGAGGGGGCTTCCTTGTGTGCGTCGAATCCAGGAGAGAAGAGCTAATCGCAGGTATGGGGCCAGTCAGAGGAGAGAGGGAAAATGGAAATAAAGAAATAAATAATTATTTTTTTATTTTAATTTATATAAATAAAATCAGATCAGATAAACGTACTGCAAAAAATTCTAAAAATTCACACATAATTAATTTGGGGGTGTGGAATTCAACGACGAAGTCAGATTTTGATTTTGATGATTATTTAATTATTCTATTTTTCAGTGTATTTAATTAAATTAATATATTCACGAAAATTCAACGATTTCTAAACACGTCCAAAATATTATCTTTAGCTAATTTGGGGGTGAATAGCGCAATGACGAAGTCGGATTAAATACCCCAATTTTTTAATTAATTAAATATATTAAAATATTCTAAATATTCAATTGAGCTCCGGATTGCTCCAAATCTTTGAGAATTGATTCTAATGACTAAATGAACTTAATAAAATAATAATTATGCTACAATTGAGCTAAGATTTGACTAAGTAACAACTTAGGATTGTTACAACTTAATATTATGATATGATCAATATGAAAATCATATAAAATACTCATATACTCATTATCCTTCCAAAAAATGAATGTGTATAAGTACTTCAACAAATACTTAGGATAATGATATTACACTTATCTTATGAATTAGTGCTCAACATAATTCGGATTAGGGGAAGTTCAGTCTTCCTGAGTAACACATCATTTTGCTATCATTTATGTTATCGTTAAATCTTTTTGTTGTGCGCAGCAATGGGATGGAGCGTTAAACTACTATCCAGTATAATATCAGAATCATGGTCCTATAAGCTTACACATTATAATTAATCAAGTTCTAATTCAAAATAAGATATTATCGCATACTGATGTCAAGTTGTTAAATCAATCATCCTAGTTTAATAAATTTCATTAATCCAAATCAATCTTGAATAATCTCATCAAGATTAGGAGTTAAGAGATTAAATTCCACACATGGGGTTTAAGGCACTTAACTTAAGTATTTGGCCATCTAGGATTTATGCTACTCAAAAACTCATTTAAAGTTTAAATGGAGGGAAGTCTTATTGAGCATAGTCAAACCCAAAGATAGAAACTATGAGCATAACTAATCTTTAGCATTAAGGAATAACCAATATTAATCAGATATTGTCTATATATTTGAGATTTAATCTAAACTTAATTATCCTAAATATTGATTAAGGCACCTTTTATTGAGTCAAGTCAATTCTCAATAGAAGCAAACTCTATCCTAATGCACTGAACTTAACTTAAGAGGAAGAATGTGAATTTTCAAGCCACATTCCAAGATACTTGGGAGCTAGGTTTTAGGCCAAAATTATGGTTTAGCCTTAGTGAAAGATTTATTAATCTTAATAGATCTAAACTGATTTTAATGCCTTAACAAATATGATATTGAATATATATGAAGGAAATGTGAATTATAGGTTTGTATTTTAATCACTTAAAGTATTTAAGATTAACTAATTATGACAACATTATGGATTAAGCTAATTGGGATATAAATGATTCAGTTTGAAACCAACAATGATCCTAAATATTTCACTTGCTAGTTTTTAAGAAAAAAAGTAAAGGAAGGAGTAGAGGTTTTGAATTTTCATTTATCACCTTTAACTTTTAGCTATTAAAATATTATTAATTAAGGGTTCAAAAGTTGACTCTAAGATTTAAAATTTCAAATTAAATTCTCTTAATTCCAATTGATTCCTTGCTATCTAAGAAGAGAATTAACACCTTAAATACTAATTTTGAATAAGAAATGAGCTTAATGTGTGCTAATTATAGTCTTAGCTTATTAGAGGGTGATTAGAAAATTAAATTTTAGAAAATAGAACTAAGTTAAAATTATGTTTCTTACTATCTAAGGAGTCATTAGACACATCAACACCAAAATCATATTACTAAAACTTCTAATTATCACTAATCAAGCTATGAAGTTATTAGTGAGTGATTAATATAATTAAGCATATAAAATATTTTTAATTATATAATAATATTCTCCTCTATCTAATGAGAAAATCAAGACTAAAATTATGGAATTTGGCTAAGCATTAAGATTAATATTCACTAATTAATTTCAAAAGTATTTAGGACATAATTTAAAAAATTAATCACATAAACCTAATCATTTTTACATATTAAGATTCTATGCATTTTTCTAAATAAAATGATATATTGGATCAGCATAATTGGATTTAAATTGACCACTCAATTGCATTGATTTAAATGAAATGATTTCCCTAATTAAATCATATGATTATCATTTATTCAGAAAATTACAGAAGGAATTTAATTCCAAAAAACAGAATAATTGAATAACCCAGGCAAAAATGCTTGGGTCGGGGTTTGGTCCAACTCGTTACTGTTTGCCTTCTTCCGTGAAATTCATGATATATAAAAATTAGGGTTAGGTTTAGCGTTGAAATCCTGATCCTATAGGCCATGCCACACCCTGAATTCAATCGCTTCCTATTTCTTGGACTGAGACATGTCGATTGCATGTCGAAGCCCTCTGGGGGATTTCCGAGATCGTCGGGACCTTATTTGCCCTAACTTTGCTTCTATGGCCCATAGAGACGATGTCGTTGCTCCGTCTCGATACCTGAACAATCAGGGACCCCAAGAGAAGCGATTGAGCACAAGAATTCACAGGGCGGCTGACTGGATTGTCAGAACCCTACTTTCAACATTGCACTGTAGTGCACTGTCGCAGGTTTGACAATCTTCGATCGATTAATTAACCTAATTTAAAATAAATCTAATTTAGGCTCAAATGATCTCCAAAAAATTCTCAAAAATTTTCAAAAATTCACACATAGTTAATTTGGGTGTGAAGAATTTAAAAATAAAATAAAATTTTTATTTGGAGGTCAATTTATTTTAGCTAATTTTTTTAGGTCAATAAATTGACTATACAGCCAATTGATCCAAATGAGATTTGATGGATCTCAAAATTTTAGGGTTAGGTCATAATAGTATTTATAACTTAATGGAACAAAAGATAAGACTTGGTTAAGTCTAGATTAAGCATGGTAACAACCTAAGGTTGCTACAATGACATTGTCCGCTTCTTAAATTATCTTTGGCAAAAAGAAAGAAAAGTCCACATCATATACCAGGAGAGTGAATTGAAATAAAGACGACATGATGAGACCGTTGAGTTAAAGGAGAATTTTGGCATTAAATGCATGACATTTTATATGATTTCCCAAATCCATGGCAAATTAAAACCTAAACTCGGTTCCAATAGATTCTTAAAGAGATTTTGCACAAATTCAATTATTAAATTGTCCAATTTGGTTGAGTCTTCGAAGAATCTAAATTTGAGAGGCTTAGGGCATCATATGACTTTGCAAACATGGAAGCTGAACTATTTCTTAGGGTTGTTCGAGTTGCTGGTTGGGTCGACCATTAACTGGGGCTTGAGTCGTTGGATCATATTTAGCTTAAATCCCCGGTCAGCGTCTGACCCACTGTTTAGAAATAAAATAAATATGGATTTAAATTAATTCAAACCTTAAGATTATTTAATTGAAATAATGTAGAATGTATTCTGTGTATTTTTATTTTAATTGGACTCAAATTATGATATTTGGAAATATGGCGTAATTTGATATGGAGAATTTAATGGTAAACATTTTATTTATATTGGACATGTAAAATTATTGTCATTTTCATTATTTTCAAAGTTCTAAACTTTAAAATTGGATATAGGTAATATATTACTCGATAAATCTTATATTTATATAGAGAAACTATTAAAATGTGCTTAATCAATTGGCAAGCTCAATTTGATTTGATTTCAAACCATTTGAGAAACAATTTATAATACATCTGATCTTAATTTAGGTTAATTAAGATCAATTTAGATAGTTTATTAACATTGAGCTATTACAACCTCTCAAATGAATGAATATTCCAGCAAGATATACATGCAATCGCAGCATTTTAGGCGAAGCTATTGGTTTTGAAATTGTGGAGTTAAGCATGCTACCGAGGTGACTGAGACTGCAGCTTCTTGGATGTTTGTAATAGAGAATTACAAAAGGCTTTTTTTGTATTGTTTATGGAATAGTGCCTCCTGATTCTCCACAGCATGACTCATCCCACCAGATCTATGACTCTGAAGTGTTTTTAGACTAAGATATGCTGATACAATTGTTTTAGTCATGTCATGAACATTTAGTAGCGAATGTCCTCCATGGACAATAGCTTTGGCATATATCTTACCAATTGAGTGAAATATTGCTCATATTCTATATATTCCTATCATTCTGCTTTAGCTTTATAAATTATTACTGTATAATCTGCTTGATAGATGACAGGACATACTTGTTAAGGAACACTTTAGACAAGGTTGTAGCAAGGAGTGACTTCTACCATTTCTCAATTCAAACTCTTCTCTATCCTTTCAACCTCTCTTTGGTGGTTGCAACTTTAGGAATGTCTTCGTACTCTCTGTAAAGCAAATTGAGTTGATGGTGTTTGGTTTGCCATTAATTAAACCATCATATTCATAAATTGGATAATTAATTTAACTCTATTGTATTGCACTAAAGCACTTGAAGCCAAATGAGGATGCATTCTTTAGAAATTGTCATAAGAGCAAATATTAGAATGTACAAAAATTCTTAAAACAATAATTTTTTTATGCTTTGCATTCAAATTTTATGGCATATATGTTTTGTCTAAAATTTGATTTTTGTAAATAAAATATCATTTTATTAAATTTAAAATTCTATTAATTGTAAATAAGCACGCGTTTAAAAAAATGAGAAAATGAATTAACGTTGATTTTTAGTGATAAGTTATTATTTTTTATTCAGTTTAATAATGCGTTCACTTTTTTTTTTTTTTTTATTAAATAGTCGCTATGCTACTCTCAATTTCAAATCTTGCACTCCACAAGCTTCAACGGCTCATTCTTCACTCTCCGATCCTCTTCGCCCTTTTCTGTCTTCTTCATCTGCAGTCATCTTCGATGAAATCCCTCCTCCATTCCAAAAGCGGCAGGGCTCCATCCTCGGAAACCCTAGCCCCTTCCTCCCACAAGCAGAGGCCGCCGAGGATTCTAAAAGAGAACGTCGAACCTAACGCCATGCCTCCGGAATCCTATCTTTTTCGCTCACCTCCAGTTTCCAGCAAATCACCCTCCATGCGGACTCGTAACCCCCTTCCTCCTCGTCCCCCGCCTTCCTCAGTAACTCTCAAGAGAAAGTTAAGCTTGGAAACCATTCCTGAAATTGGATCTCCAGCTCCGAGTCACAGCGATTCCGGTGTCCAGGTAGCCAATCCCATGCAATCTTTTTGTATTTTTCCTCTTTTTTACTCTGGATCTGTATTTTATTCGACCGGATTTGGGTCTTATTAGGTAATTTTGCGCTTGAGGCCTCTTATCAAAGAGGAAGAGGACGAGGGGATGCAGATCGCTCAGAAGATCTCCTCCAACTCTATTTCAATTCTTGATCATGCTTTCACCTTCGATTCAGTGGCCGATTCAGGCTCGACGCAGGTGGAAGCGCTGAAGCTTGTAATTCGATATAGTGTATTTTGACTTGAATCGTATATAATCCTCATATTTTTGATATTCTTGTTTTTAGCAAGATGTTTTCCAGCTAGTTGGGGTTCCATTGGTGGAAAATTGCTTGGCCGGATATAATAGCTCCATTTTTGCATATGGACAGGTGACTTATTTAATCTGGTTTTGTTCTCTGCAACTCTAATTTTATCAATCTGATTCTTGAGAAAGAAAATTTAGACCTCATTTTGATGTCATTTTCTCTCGACAAGACTGGAAGTGGGAAGACATATACCATGTGGGGGCCTCCAAGTGCACTGATTTCTGATGACTCGATGAGTCAAGAAAGGGGATTAACACCTCGGGTGTTTGAGTTTCTCTTTTCACGCATAAATGAGGTGATTTTTGCTTCTTGAATTTTTTTACTTACCCAGCATTCAAGCACTCATCTGGAATCTTATTCCCAATCAATGATTAAGAAGGCCCCACTGGGAGCTTGCTTTTGATTGGCACTGAAAGATGCAAGTGCTCTATTTATAAATGCTAAAATCTGGAGCTGAATATGAAATTATAAAGATTTTGTGCTATGCACTTGAATGTCTTTCCAGGTTACTGAATGACGCTTTTTTTTTGTTCATCCAGGAACAAAATAAGCATTCAGATAAGCAGCTATACTATCAATGCCATTGCTCTTTTTTAGAAGTGAGAAGGACAACCCTGCATTGAACCATGCTATGCAGCTTTTATTATGTAGATTTTATCTGTTAATTATTTACTGTTTATGTTTCCTAGATATACAATGAACAAATTACAGATTTGTTGGATCCAACACAAAAAAATCTTCAGGTTTAATCTAAATTTGGAAGAGTGATCTTTGCAAAGTAAAAAAGCTCGCTTTCCATTTTTTCTTATTATTTGGATTATTCTAATTTCAGATAAGGGAGGACGTTAAAACAGGAGTATACGTGGATTGTTTAACAGAAGAGTATGTTTACCAAGTGAAGGATGTAATTCAGTTGTTGATAAAGGTATTCTGCAATATTTGGTTAACATCATTTTCAATGTTTTCTATTGCAAACTTCATGATTATTTGTTAAAATTTTTGTCTCATTAAGTTTACTATAAATGCCCCTGTTATAAATTTATTTCTGGTTCTTCTAAAAGAATTCTTTTCATTTATTTGGATTAGTTTCTAAACTGGAAGCCAAAATATTTTGTTGAAATTTTTTTCTTTGACTGATTTAAAAGCTCACATACCTATTAGGTTGTATAATCTATGTAAAAAATGTTCTATTTTGTGAGTAATCTAGTTATCATTTCATACATTTGTTCCATATGCTGAGAATTTTACTGATTTATTTTAGTGTCTTTTATTTAAAGAACATATTAGAAGAAAGAGATCTTAAAGCACTTTTCTTTGTCCGAACACAAGCCAAACAAATTTTGCTTTGAATTGTTTTGTTACCTTTAAAGATTAAGTTGCACGATGGTTATTTCATGCTACTTTTTGAATTTATTTCTCTCTAACAGAACCAATTATTGCATAATTTTTCGATTTGCTTTTTTCTACAAATTGTCCTGTTTACTTTCACTTTTTCTTTCACTTTCAAACCTAATATAGATAAAAAATGCATCAAAGATATGATCTGCAACCATAAGTTTTGTCATTTCGATAGAGTGAATTTTCTATTGTTCTAAGTTTGATGATTGGCTTGTATATTCTTACATATTTTGATTCTCTATCAAAACATGAAAACACTCTAACTTCTTGTCAGAGATCCAAGTGAAAAAATCCTCGATACATTCACTAGTTTATTTAAAAAAATGATTTATGGAAATAAATATCACAGCCTATTTTATCTATTTACAATACTTGTCAAATAAATTTTAGATATGCACTTCATTTTAAATTAGATAGCTAATTCATTTTGTTTACTCTGCAGGGATTGTCAAACAGAAGAATTGGGGCAACAAGCATAAATGCTGAAAGCTCACGATCACATTGTGTTTTCACTTGCGTTGTTAAGTGCCGTTCAAAGGTGACCTACTATTATTTTGTTTCTATTTTTTGTTTTTCAAAGAAAGATTTGGCTTTTAAAATTCAATTTATTTATTTTTAGAGTGTTGCATTAACAGTTGATATGTGGCTGGCCAAAAGTCCTATTTTGCAAACAAGTTAGATATTATACGTATAACTGATTCTCAAGGCATAATTTCATTAAGATTCTTGGAATAGTGAAGATTTCAGTACTATCCATTTACATTATAGTGGTTCTGAGTTACACTTTTTATTTCATTATATATATCTAACACTGAAATGAGCTTGTGGAGTCAAAAACAAAAAAAATAATAATAGTTTAGTTGGAAGGGTGGAATGCATTATTTTCAGTTCAGCTTAAAATTAAGTTACATCATGCGATTCAATTTACTGAGTTGTGGTCATTGTTTTAGCACTATGCTGTTTTCGTAGGTATAAATTTATTTATTTATTTTGCTATTTAATTTTCATAATATAAAGCATGCCAATAATTGTACTTTTTCTTAATTAAATGAGAGCTGATTGCACTCTATCATATATTGGTCAGCACCCTTGAATCACCTTTTGCAACTCATGGATGACTCCGCAGGTTGTAAACCTGCTAGTTTGATTCACAATGCGTAGAATTGCACACAAAACCTAACAGTTGAATGCAGCTTGCCCAGGTCACGACCTTCCATACATAACATGAAGCCCTTGCATGTCACGGGACACACTCAAAGAGTGTCAACTTGCCATGTTGTGGATTGTTCGTGACTAACTTGGTCTTAATCAATTTATAAAAGAATAATGACAAATGTTAACACCAATTATGCCAGTGTGACCTTGAAGCAACTTATGATTACAAGAGATGTATGGTAGCCATAGGCAATACTATGTATGCAAACAATCCATGGTATCTGTCAGCTATGCAGCATCTCAACAATTGTTGCCACAATAGTTGACAATCTGTGGGATTAGGTTCAATGACTGTTTAATTAGAAGGGTCTAAGTTTCTTTTACTTTGTATTATTTTGCTCTGCAATAACCAATAACTATGTAAAAACTAAGGCTAAGGTAACCATAGGCAGCCTTGCTCTGCAATAACTATTCACGGTTTGTTTCTTCCACCCTTCAATTATGCAGCATATCAGCAATTATTGTTACAATAGTAGGGTATCCGGTGGGATTAGGTTTAATGGTTGGGTATCTAGCAAAAAACACTATCTTTTTTTAATTTGCGTTAGCTCTAATATTTAAGTATTATTTTGCTGTGTAAGAACTATTTAATGATAAATATTAATAAATAATTTTTTCCCAAACTTTTGTGTGCTTGTGTAAGTGGCCATGACTCCATCAGTGCTGATCAAAGGCGATGACTTTCTTAGATGATTCTCCTTTTTGCAATGCAAAGTCTTAAGTTTACTATTGCACTAGCATATTCTTAATATTTTTCTTTTATTTTCTTGAGATGCAAAGTCTTACTATAGCTCTGCTTGGGAATGGAATAATGCTAGAGAAAGTCACAACTTGTGAAATTTCTTGGGTGCTTTACTCTTACATTGGAGATCTCCAAGTTATCATAACTTTCATACAAACAAGTAGAGATTTCTAAAGTGTAAAAATTTTCTTGCAAACAATTTAATGGCTAATGTTGACAAAAAGTTAAACAAGTTTTTTGAATTGTTTCTTCTTTTAATTAATTTCAAACAGGATTTTGTATGGTTTATCTAAAAGTTAAGATGACTTTACGAAGCTCCTTTTAATCTTTATTCATACTTGTATATTTTCTACTGAGTTTTCTTACATTAGGCATTCAGTAATCTATCTAAAGCATTAGATAGAGATCATAACCATGATTTTTATCTTTTTATTGAGTTTTTTTCGCATTAAACATTTTTCACACATGTATCTTTTCTTGAAAACTTTTCACATTAGGCATTTAGATAATCTATCCAAAGCAAAAGATAGAGATCATAATCTTTATTTGTATTATTTTATTATCTCTTCTTTGAAGTTTTTTGCTAGTATTTTTGGATTATACTTATTCAATCATTATTTCTTAATGACCTCATTGGGCTCTAATAAATTCAATTTTACAAGATAGTTCTCTTTTGCTAATTAAATAAATTTAAACAGTTTAAATGATTTGATTCAAATCCTTTAGGATTTGCTTAAAAATCAAATCAGATTTGTGCAAACCTTAAACAACTAAAAATCCTAAAGAGAGGTTTGGGATCATTTGAACCCCTATTATAAGTTGGAGCCTAAATTGTGTATTTTGACAATATAGTTGCAAAGGGACCATCCATTTCCTTAAGAAAACCCAAAATGAACTACCTAAAGCCTTAAATAGACTCATAAATGAGAAATGGAGAATCAAACTCATTATAAATTATTTGATCTTATGCTTAAATGTGCACCTTAATTGGATGAATTTGATGAACTTAAGATTATTGATTTACAAGTTCATTTGATCACTTATGGTTATACTTAAATTGGTAGGAAGCATTATTGCCATTCAATGACGTGCTTCTGATTCTAGGCAATGACCCTCCAAAAAGTAGATAAATTTTAAATTCAGCCCTCATCATCATGATGAGGAATTAAATAAAGAAAGTCTAGAGAATATCAAATAGGTAAATAATTTGAACTCTCACATCACTACTAACTGCTAAAATTGGCTCTTTATTAGTTTAAAAAGGTGATAATTATATTTTGTATATAAGATATATTAGAATTTTTATTAAATCAATTTAGGTTGTATTTTAATTAAGCTATGATTCTTTTGCATGTACTTTTTAATAACTGCATTTTTGTTTCATTAATATAAATTAACTATAATTAAGATGATTTTGAATTAAGATAGTTATGATATGTATTCATTTTTAACCTTAACTTTTATATGCAATTTATATTAGATTCCTATTAAATTATAATTGTCGTGCACTCTGTATTTTAACAGTTTTCATTGAAAGTTGCTTGCAATTACTTAACAACGTCGTCTTTGATTTTGTATTCATAATTTGTGCATCAGACTCTAGATCTGCATAAGAAAAAAATTTAAGCCTTATGTTCATTGAGACATCCATATAATCCTTTTGAGATTTAATTTTTTTTCCAACTAAATTTTTGCCTAGAGTATTGATCGTTACTTGAATCTTTAAATTATTTCTGTTTCATTGTTGAGCTTACTCCTTCGGAAGAAAAATCATTTTCTTTTTGTTTTGAAGTTTACCATTTATTTGAAATCTCTTAGGGCATGTCCGATGGCCTTAGTAACCTAAGGACCAGCAGAATTAACCTCGTTGATCTAGCGGGATCAGAAAGACAAAAAGCCACACGTGCTGCTGGTGACCGTTTAAAGGAAGCTGGCAACATCAATCGTTCCCTTTCCCAACTCGGGTATTATTTTTGTCTCATTTGTCACAAGGCTTTGTTGAAATCTCATTTTTGTGGACATAAAAGGTAGAAGTAGTATGATTTGCTATTTTATTCGTTGACATCTCACTAGAAGCTTAATGTGTGCTGCTATAACATTACTTTTGCAGTCATTCTCCAGGCTTTTTCCATTCTAGGGCTAATTGATGTTTTATTCACTATAAACTCTAAACCACTACAAACTCACTCTCTTTTTCTTTCATCATTATGTTTAAGCATGTGAGAATTTACTTAAATATCAGTGTGTTTTCATAAATTCAGCATGAACTGGCTTTACAATCTGGTAAGGATTAATTTGATTTTATTCCCAAGGCAGGTCTACAATTTTTCTTTCTGTACATATCTATGCAATACATATTAAAATCTTTTTTTGGTATTTCATTCTTTAATTTTTTTTGTAATGTATTTTATTATGCAGGAATTTAATTAATATTCCCGTTTGTTAATGATAGTTCACTGATTATTATGCAGGAATTTAATTAATATTTTAGCAGAAGTTTCTCAGTCTGGGAAACATAGGCACATTCCTTATAGAGACTCCAGGTTGACATTTCTGTTGCAGGAATCTCTTGGTGGTAATGCAAAGTTGGCAATGATCTGCGCCATCTCACCATCACAAAGGTGTGCTCAAATTAAATAAATCTGGAATTAATTTCTATTATTTGTTTTCCTAGTATCCTCATATGTTGGAAATATTGATAACTTCAGTTGCAAGAGTGAAACTCTTAGCACTTTGAGGTTTGCACAGCGAGCAAAAGCAATTAAAAACCAGGCTGTTGTAAATGAGACAATGGAAGATGATGTTAATGTCCTCCGAGAACAGATACGCCAACTGAAAGTAGTTTCTTTTATATTTATATTTTATGCCTGATATGAGCACATTCTCAGTCATGTTATAAATCTGAGGTTGTATTCTCATCACCAGGATGAACTTTTTCGAATAAAGTCAAATGACAAGTCTGCAGAGAGTAGTAGCCGAAGTTCTACTGGATGGAATGTCCAAAGAAGTTTGAATCTCTTGAGATTCAGCCTTTGTCGTCCAAGAACATTACCGGTTGTGGATGATGACAGTGATGAAGAAATGGAAATTGTCAAAGAAGGTGATGAAAAAACCTGTGTTGAGGCACATCCATCCTCTGATTTAGACAAGACTTGCACTGCTGAAGAATCAAATAGATTGAATGACCCAAAGGTTCTTCAGTCTCTTAAACCTGACACAGTTCCTATTTTCAATGACATGTCTCCAATGCAAACGCATGGCTCTGATTGTAACAATGACCCAAACCTGTTGAAGCATAGCAGTGTGGAGGGTTATGAACCGAAGAAAGCAGCGGTAGAAGAATGCAGAACAGAAAACCGAGAAATAGCAGACACGATAGACGAAGAATTCTTCCTTATTCCTGACATGAAGGAAAAGATGTGCCAGGATGCATATGAACCGACAAGTCCTGAAATGAGAAACAGCAAGACATGCCAGAATTGTAGCAGCAGTTCTGAAATTACTGGAGAACATTCCACAATTGTCGGTGTTGATTCTGCTAGAGTCGATGCTCCAGACCATTCTCATAACATATCCACTTCTCGAGATCACTATTCACCTTGTAGCCTAAGCATTGTGCCATGTAAAACGTCCTTAATTCCAGTATCACCTATTTTGAACAGCTGCAAGAAAATCCAAACATCCTCATCAATCTTAGCTTCACCCAAGTCCAGCATTTCTGTTCAACTTGAGATTTGTAGCAGGAAAAGTCTGAGGTCATCATTAACTTCAACATCTCAGAAAAACATATTCTCACATTCTGAACATGATCCGGATGTTCTTAATGCTTCATTTGCTGATAGCTTAAAACATTCTAATAATTATGTTCATCCCACTCTATCCGGCAGGAATTCCTTTTCAACAGCGGAACACCTTGCAGCAAGTATACATCAAGGTCTTCAAATCATTGGTAGCCACCAGCAAAGTTCATTTGTAAGGAATTCATCATTTCGGTTCTCTTTGAAACCTGTGGATCTGAGGCTCCTCATCTCGTTGAACAAGGTTGATATCGGAATACAAACACTTCCTCAGGAATCCAATTTGACAGATGATGAATCTTCTTTTGTATGTAGTTACTGCAAGAACAAAACTCTCCTGGTTGAATGTGATAATTCTACAGAGTATGCAGGATTGCAATTAGTGCCTGTGGATGAAGGCCAATCCACCAGCAAATCACAGTCCGTTGACCGACACAAGAAAATTATTCCTAAAGTACGATTTTTCTTTGTTAAATCAATTCTATTTATAAAATATTTGGCCGGGAATTTTTTTTTTTAATCTCAGAGCATGTCTTGTGCATTAGGCGGTGAAGAAGGTCTTGGCCGGAGCTATTAGGAGGGAAATGGCTCTCGAAGATTACTGTGCTAAACAAACATCTGAAATTATGCATCTAAATCGTTTGGTGGGTATTTTTTGTTCTCGTAATTTAAAGCACATAATGCCGCCCTTATTAAGTTTTCATAATACATTATAATATATGCAGGTCCAACAGTACAAGCATGAGCGTGAATGCATGTCAATTATTGAACAAACCCGTGAGGACAAAATCCATCGTCTAGAGGGCCTTATGGATGGTGTTATACCAAAAGAAGAGTTCATGGCGGAGGAATTTATCTCTTTAAGAAATGAGCACATGGTGAGCAAGGTTCTTCAGGCATATGAACTTTGTTTAGAGTGTTATAGTTGAAAGAGTTGTCAATTATCGAATCTTTTTAAAGAGCATGTGATTTTTTTTTCTGCAGATGCTTAAAGAAAAATTTGAGAATCACCCTGAAGTTTTAAGACTAAAGGTTGAACTGAACAAGGTTCAGAACGAACTTGAAGGATACAAAAACTTCTTTGATCTGGGTGAGAGGGATGTGTTAATTGAGGAAATACAAGACCTAAGATGTCAGGTGCAGTATTTCGTAGATTATTCTACAGCATCAACATGCAACCAAAGTCCGTTGCTACAGTTAACTCATCCAAAAGAACCAATCTCATATCCTCTCACCACAACCTCAGAAACTAAGGAAGAAAGTGCTCTTGAAATTTTGGAACATGAGAGACGCTGCTGGACAGAAAAAGAAAGCAAATGGATTTCTCTCTCTGAAGAGCTTAAAACAGAACTCAAAGCCAGTCGAGCTCTCACTGAGAGATGTAAATTAGAACTTGAATCGGAGAAAAAATGCACAGAGGAGCTTAAGGACGCACTTCAGGCAGCTTTGGAAGTTCATACACGAACTTTGGAACAATACGCAGATCTGGAAGAGAAGCATATGGCTTTGCTTGGGAGACATCGTAAGATGAGGGAGGGTATAACTGAAACAAAGAATGCAGCAGCAAAAGCAGGTTTGAAGGGTGTTGGCTCTAAATTCATTGAATCTCTTGCTGCTCAAATTGAAGCTCTTAGGGCAGAGAGAGAGAAGGAGAGGCGGTACTGGCGAGATGAAAACAAGGGTCTACAAAGTCAGCTAAGGGATACTGCTGAGGCTGTAGAGGCTGCAGGAGAACTACTTGTTCGTTTGAAAGAAGCAGAAGACGTTGTCACTATAGCACAGGTTCATCTTTATATTTTTATTTGCTTTTTTATTAAATTATTCTTGATCAAGATACCAGTTTTCTTAAGAGCGCTTAAGCAGTAATCATATTCTTTGAAACATTTGCATATATCTATACTATATGCAATTTAATAAACTTTATTTGATACCTCAAATACATGATAATTGTTTCGTGCATGCCTCAAATATGATTTGGATCTAGCACAGGCGACACATTCAATGTCCCAGTGGGCTTTGCTCTATTATGTGTCTAGTTGTTTTGATGGTATGAAGGAATTAGGATGGAAAAACATTTTATTTTTCTCTTATTTCATAATCTCTATAGTGCAGCAACTTCCTACTCTCACTGGGTATTTTCTGTAAGGATTTTTTACATAAATCTGTGTGTTGTTTGCGGTGATTGTTTAATTATGCGTTGCTTTTCATGTTGATTGTTCACCATAGTAACAATAATCTTTCAAAAATGATTGAATGCATTGATCCTCTTAATGGAGGTCAACCTTTGTGAAAGTGGATTAAAAGTCTTTCAAGATATGAGAAGTCACCCTACTTACATTTCAGTAGAAAATGACCTATTGCCTACCACATAATGATAGAAAGGGGATAAAGATTTTCAATAAGCTTCACTTCTAAGTTGAAGAGGTTTGATCTTGGTAGTTAATGGAGTGTAACTAGGCAGGCTGGTATGAGCTTCAAACTAAAGACAAAACATGTTGCTGCGGCTATAATATTACACGAGCATGTGGTGGCTCAAGCTTATATTAAGTTCAAAAGGAGTCTATGAAGGAGTGATGAAACAATCGAGATTGTATAGCTCTATTTGACCCCAATTCAACAAGAGGAAAAACAAAATTCAATTATTTAGTGTTGAACTGACCTTGGTCTGACTTTAAATAACAAAGCTTATAGCCAGCCCAAGAAGGAAATTTAGTCAAGATTGAACAATATTTGATTTTGCAGCAGATTATTAGCTTGAACCCAAGCTATTTGCAGGCTAAGTTTAGTATACTCTTGAACTAATCCTAGTTCCTCTTTGCATTTGTAGTTTCATATTTTAGATAAGAATGCACTCCATATGATTTAGTGGCTATGCTCCAAGGTTTGATGACTTTCTGCCTCATGGTATGATGATCCAAGCACATGCAATACACATCATGCAATGCATGTTCATTGTGCTAATTTATGTGTGCATCATTTATATTCATTTATCAGTAGTGCCTTTTGAAATAAGTCGTTGGCGTTGGGGGATGAGCTTGGGGGGGTGGAGACACGTCAAGATGCCCTAGATAGCCATTGGCGTTGAATAGTTTATGGATCTGAGTTTTCCACAATGGATAGTTTTCGGCGGTGAGTTGATTGATGAGTATGCTTTTGATGTTGGACATCAAGAACTTCATATTAGAGGGCATGGTCCAGGCGGTTTTGGCTGGAGGTTGTTTGATGATGGCACCATTGGAGATGGAAATAGGGTTGGCCATCATTGGGGGATCGATGCGGATGAGTCTGCGAAGCTGCTATCTCGTGCATGTAGAAAAAGCTTAATGATGTAAATGGTGAGGTAAGAATAAAGAGAGAAACCACAACTTTTTCATTAATAATATTAGGATATATATACATGTGAATTAATTCCACATAAATAGATGTCATGAATGAATGTGGTCATTTATTCCACATGAATATGACCATTCGTTACACATTTATTCATGTGACCGTTCGTTACTCATGAATGAATGTGGGCATTTCTTACACATGAATAAATGTCATAAATGAATGTGGCTATTCATTCATTCCACATGAATGAATGTGACCATTCATTACGCATTCATTTATGTGACTACTTGTTACACATGAATGAATGTGACCGTTGCCACACATTCATTAATGTGGCTGGATTTAGGCTATTTAGGTTAATAGTAAAGGAAAAATGATTCAAAGTTTTTTGAAGAATGAAATTTGAATGCTGAATTTGAAATATACATTTTTTAGGTGATGTTGATCAGCGTTTTAAATATAAATACTTTAAATGTATGTATTTGTCTGATTGGGCTTGGACCAAAATACTTGACCTACTTTTCACATCGGTCAGGCTTGGGCTTTGCATAGTGTGAGACTATGGCAAAGTTGAAGTCAACAATGCTAAACAAGAGGCAACTTGGTTGACCTAAAGAATGAATCAGAGTGGCATGGATCTGTCCTCGGAGAAACTCTTAAACGTGCATCAAGTATACCATATGATTGTCCCACATGATTTAGATAATGGGGATTTCAATATGGAACGAATAAGGAAGCTCAACAGGAATAGGACCATGGGGCTTTAGAGAAAAAATGATGTATTTGGGTAGATCCAAATAAATATTCGAAGACAAACAAAAAGTTATAGAAAAAACTTAAGTGATAAGGTGCACTAGCATATATCTCTGTGGCAATAGCCCATTTTATAATGAATTGTTAAAAGTCTGATGTGCATATTGATCTGGTTTTTTGGAAGAATCAATAAAATAGCATTTGTTTTATGCACAACTTGTTACTGATTATTGTTGTAAATTGATTATTGTTTTAGACAGCCATTTGAAAGCCATTCAACTGACAAATTTTCTTCTTTTGTTTAAATCCTGTCTAGATATGATGCAAGCGCTTAAAGTTTCCTTGTTTGTTAGGTATTTGAATATTTAGTCTGATCCATTGCTTGAACGTTTTTATTCAACCCCAGAATAAAATTATAGCTGCTGAGAAGAGGACTGAAGAGGTGTATCAAGAGATTGCTGATCTAAAAAAAGCTCATGAAAGAGAAGTTACAGCGTTGAATCAGTTGCTACAAGAGGCACGCTCTTCGAAAGGGGCGCTGATTGACAAATCTTCTGCAGAAACTGGGCTTTATTCGTGGTTTTACAATTATGACCGCTGCAATATATAATAAGGCATCACAATTTCTTGGATTACTTTTCCACCAAAATTTTGAGGTTTGTTGTTCAATAAAATTACAGCAGCAATTATCTCTCTTCAGCAAGCTTCATTGGCTCGATTTTTAGGATATTAAATGTGTAACAAATTATGATGAAATTTGTTGATTAAAATGTGTTTATGTCAGCAGCCACTGTTGCACATATCAAAATTTATGTGAAAACATTAAAAGAGTAAGAGAGCTTGTCATAGTGTAAATTCATTGAAGTGCTTGCAGATTTATGGTGCCCTGAAATACTTATTGTTCTTTCTATTGGGGGCAGATGCGTTTATTGAAACAGTTGCCTTTAAATTTTCTAGATCTGCACCGATCAATTAATAAAAAATGCCATTAATATGTTTCCGTCTTTTTCTTTTTTTCATACCAAACCTATTAGATTTTACACAATTGGAGTTTGCCTCACTTTCCTCAAAAGCTACTGTTAGGAGTTATATTTTGAATTGATTTTCTACATAATCTGCTTCTTGTGCTTTGATTGTGATTGTGATTGTGCGATGATTTCATTTTGTTGTTTGGTCATCATTTACCAATACTTTGAATTATTTATTTTCATTTTGGGATATTTGAGGGCAGCGTAACAATAATATTCTTAATTTGTGGAGTTTAATTGGATAAGCTCAAGATATACTGTTGTCCTAATCCTTAATTTTTTTTTGGAGGGTATTTTTATCATTTTGTAAATTTTGTGGTAACTTGTCTATATATAGTTCTGTTAAAGTTATGGTTGGATTTGATTCTTGGTGACAATCTTCTTTCAAGAAGGGAGGAAGACAGATCTGTAATTCTTTACATATTTCTTCCTAGTGGAACTTATGTATTGCCCTCATTCCATCAAGATTTTGAGGATTGCTGTACAATGTAATCTCATCATCAATTATCTCTCAACATTAGGCATCGTTTGTAGTGACCTCATTCCATTGGTTTGATTTTTTTATAAACTGTGTAACGATGAAATTTTGATTAAACTATGCTTATGTTAGTCATAGTTTCACGTATAACACTTGCGGGAACTAACATTAAGAGTAAGAGAGTGTAGCATAATGTAAATTCATTAAGAATAAGAAAGTGTATCATAATGTAGATTCATTGTATTCTTGTAAATTTAAGATATAGTGCAATATTGCTTGTTCTTTTTTATGGAAACAAAAGCTTTTATTGAAACAATTGCCTTTTAATTTTCAAGATCTACACCAATTTACTTGGTCAATAGTATATGTATATTTATTATACTCATATTTTAAAAGGATGTTCCATGCTTTTAATGTGCCTCTAATCTTATATTTTGTTTTATTTGCATTCAAAATTTAATTGATTTTGAATAATTAGAGCTATGTCTAGCACTTGCCTCAAATGTAATTGTTTGGTGTCATGTCTCAAAATTGATTTGGACATAACACACATTATGCACGCATGTTTCGGGGCATAGTCCATTAATGGGAATTAAATCATTTGGAATGGGAATGTTTGAAATCCTTTTTATAAAGGAACTTTATTTCACGTTTATTTATATGATTGCTTGAGCTCTTGAGACATCCATTACTGTATTCCTGCGTTCACTTTTTTTGTAGTTCAATCATATTTCTTCTATCCCATGATTTTTCAATTATTCATTCAAATCATGTGTTCTTGTGATATGATTGTGTTGTGCTTTTATTTTAAATTATTTGCTCATCATTTTCTGACAATACTATTTTACAAAGTCAATATGGGCTCATGTAAATGTTCTCTCTGACTTAGTTACATATTTTGTGGTTTCTTTTAGGATAACCTAGGACAACGTAGTAGCAACATTATTTCTCTTAGGAAACATGTAAAAATCTAAGACATCTTGTGAAATTTGTGACCCGTGTGCCAAGGGAAAAATAACATATTACGATAAATGAGTCACAATTGAAGAAATTTGTGACCCAGTGTGCAAGAGCTACATATTTGAGGATTATATAGATAGTCAATTATATTGGAAAGCAAGTGGCACTTGCTGACTAATAAAGGCTCATGATGGTGACAACATGGACACATTTGTGTTTTTTTTTATCCTAATTAAGTTGCTGAGTAAGATTTAACTCTTGCTAAGTGGTGAGCTAGTAATTTGGGTGAAATTACTAAAATAGGAAAAAGATATTGGTGGAAATGTCTCAAGCGTGGATTGGCATACACTAATTCATTAACCTCAAAGTTTTAAATAAAAATAAAAGTTGATTATTTCATTTATTTACTAATATCATTAAGTTGACTTATCAATTAATATGCATAGTTATCATTTCATAACTTTGAGCATATTATTTTGTTTATAGTTGATTTCATTTCACCAACACATTATTGTTAAGTTTGATGATTTATCCATTTAGACATTTACTAGCTTTTATTCAATTTAATGGACCTTGTCTTATCTTATCTATTTTGGCCAATGACATATTTTATTGAAATAGAATTTGGTTGCTCACCAAATCTCATAATTTATGAATTTGGTAGGAAAAGTCAACTTATTTCAAAATCAAGGACAATTTAGATTCAAGAGAAAAGCGATTGAATTGCAACATCAGTTTCCCAAAAGGAACATACTAGCTCAGCAGTGTAACACCTTATTATTTAATATGCAAACAAGAATTACCCTAACTAAAATAATCTTCTATACATAATTTGATAAGAGCATATGAAGGAAAGTGTTTTGGGAATTGAGACAATATTTTAATTATGAAAACAACATGCATACAAACAACTGTTATGTTTAGAAAACCTAGTGGCTAGGCATCCTTAATCCAATGCATAGAAAGGAAATTTTAGAGATAGCAAGTCCCTTTGCATTAAAATCCTTTGATGAATTTAATTGTATCTCAACCAATAGTAAGGGTTCTAGCACAAGTTAGGATCTTTAATTTATCTCTATCAGAAGCAATGGGTTCATCTGATGTTATCAAAGGTAATATTCATATTTATTAACATTATTGTGTATTGTTATTTGATTTTGGAGCAAGTTATTCTTTCATATTAAATGCTTGTGCTTCTATGCTCAATTTAGTTACTAATAAACAATCTAGTTTTATATTTATGAGTCTACTCTTAGGTAGTAGGCTAGATACAAAAATTAATATAGTTGTAATGTAGAGATTAACATTAAAAATTTTAGAGAAGATATTTTGGTAATGCATGAATTTCCCAAATTTTTTTTTAAAATTTTTTCCTTAACATCCCTAGTTTGAGAGATTGAGATTACTATTGATTTAATATACATAACTTCTCTAATTTCTAAGGCACTCTATCGTATGGCCCAATGAGAGAAACAAGAACTAAAGGAGCAATAGCAAGAATTAACTGATTGCTGTTTTATTTGTTCTAGCCCATCACCATAAAGATCACAAGCACTTTTTGTGAAGAAGATGAATGATTCTATGAGGATATGCATTGATCATAGAAAGTTCGATAAAGTTTCAATTAAGAATAAGTGTCATTCCTTAAGATTAGATTATTTATTTAATTAATTAACAAGAATATTTGTAGTTTCAAAAGTTGATCTTTGATTAAGATACCATTAACTTACATTAAAAAAGAACATATCCCTATGTAGTGACCCGCATTTTCAGATAGGACATACAAGGTACTAACTGATGATGGGCGTTCCTTAATCGTCGCTAAATCATACTAACTCAGCTAAGCTTTGAAAATGATCATCACAGACTGGGTAAAGAATAGTGCCCATAATTATTATTTAAAATAATGATAGTAATCCGGAGTACTAATCAAAGTTAACCGAATAAATACTAAGTGTAACATTATAAAGTGCTGAAGCAAAAGAGACAATGTCCATATATATTACATCCAGACACTAATAAGAGAAAGAAAATGTATTCATCTTAGAATAAAAGTGCGATAAAGAAAGCACACACATTCTAAATTATTACAAACTAAAATTTAAAGAAAATAAAGAGAATGAAATGCTAATATTCACTCTCTTCCAAGCAAAGAGCCAACTAAAACTAAATAGCTGCAGCATGATCATCCTCACGCTCCTGCTCCTCACCTGAAGTAGGCTCCATTAACAACTCTAGATCTGACATGTTAATTTTACATGTCAAGGTCCCAGTCAAGAAAATAAAAGTCTTACGTTAAATAATTATCTAAGTATATTTTAACCTGAAAATTTAATTACATAATTTAAGGATATCACATGGATAATTATACTATTTACAGGGTGCAACAAGCGTCAAAAGAGCATGGAAGCTGTAAATAAAACATTTATAACTAAACAATCATGAGTTAAGTAAGGAAACATTCCTCAAATCCAATAGATGCAACATAAGAAAATTCCTAATAGAAACTAAAATGTGCTGATTAAATTGGAATATAAATAAATAGAGATGCAGAGACTGAATTTAAAAGTAGCATCATTACATGCTTATATATAAGCACTACAAAGAACTCATAGAAAATTGTAAGCAATTGCAAACTGAATATGACTGTAAAGGCATGTGTAAATGTGTTGAACATTATAATTGAAAACTGAATGCATATAAATCTGAAAATACTCTTAATTAAATTTGCCCTAACATTAACTAACTAAATAGAGCCACTAAAATGAAAGTCCCGCATGTATCATATAGCCAATCATAGTGTTAGATCCGAGCTGGACTATAGAATCATGCATATATCATCTAGATATCTAAGGTTAGATCCAAGCTGATCTGAACAACTATAACTGAGGAGGCAGAAATACAATGACATATTTCACTAAATATTTTACTCATTTGATTTTATTTATTTAACAATATATTATGACTTTATTAAATGCATAAAACATCATTATGTATTCATCAAATACTCCGTGATATACAAAGTATGACATGTTTAAGGTATACAAGCTCAAGTGCAAGGAAGCAAAGCAACAAATCAATCATATAAGCAGTAATTTCTATAGTAAGATATGTGATATATGTTATTATCTAATTTATCTGTTCTAACTATTATAAGAATAAACAAGTTCAGAATCTCCAATATCCTACTATCCAGTATATTCTCATATTCACAGTCCTATAAGATTAAACATTTGAACATAATAAGTTTTAATTTAAAATCAAATAATATCATCAACTAAAATTAAATAATTTAATGAACCATCCTATTTTGTATTTACATTACTAAAAACCATTCTTGATATATTCTATCAAGATTAGGAGTTAAGAGATTAAACTCCAAATATGAGGCTTAAGTCCTTTAACTTAAGATTCTAAGCATCCAAGGTCTAAGCTACTCAAAGATAGACTTAACTAAGGTTTAATCTATGGGAATCTCATTGAGTCTAACAAGTCTCAATAAGATTAAAGGGCAGTATTACTATTGATATCAAGGGATTGGCAATATAATATGGATCTTGCATCCGTATTATAAACTTTTAAGGTTTAATCTAAGCTAAAATTGGAATTGAACTAAGAGTTCATTTAAAGGAAAATATATAGAGTTGAATTAATCTTAATAGATTCAAACACTAATATAATATTATTTTAAAGCTTAAGGAAGGGAATGTGGGTCAGTAGACCACATTCCAAAGGTTACTCAAGGGTTAAGCTACCTTACTTATGTCAAAACTAAAGTTTAGATTGATAAGGCTATTCATACTTCAAATTGAACCAAACTAAGGTTCTAAACATTTTAATTGCTGATTTAAAGGAAAAATAAACAAATTAGAGATTCTAAACTTAAATTTTTAGGTGTTTAGACTTTCATCCATTAAATAATATTATATAAGGATCTAAATGGTGACTTCAAAAATTAGGAGTCTAAATTAAATTTTTTCTATTCTTAAAGGTTTCTTACTACCTAAGGAGAAGATTGACACCTTAAACTCTCAATTTGGTTAAGAAATGGCCCTACTAATTACTAATCATAATTTATCCTAATAAAAAGGTGATTAGTAATTCACATTACTGGAATTGGGATTTTAATTCATAATTAAGTTCCTTAATATCTAAGGAGTCATTTAACATCTTAAACACTTAATTTGGATCACTAATACTCTTAGTTTTCATTAATCAAAATTTAAGATTGTAATGATCCCAATATTGGATCAGGAACCCAATCCAACATTAGGTATTACTATAATACTTAATATTGGGTTAGTGAGTCTTAACCCACTATTAAGCACTACAGGGAGCCAAGGATCTCTAAAGAGGAAAACTAGATGCATAAACAATAAGTAAATATAAATCATTTCAGCCATCTATAAATGAAGTAGAAACACATCACAAAATAATAAAACAAAATATCCATAATTAATTAAAGTTTCACAACACTCATCCTCATGAAATGCATAAAGAGAAACAACAAAAAGTAAAAGTCTTCAAAAATGTAACTACTGATGCATAAAGTAAGTGAAATAACAGAAAGTAAAAGTTTTTAAAGATGTAATTACTAGATCTAATCTACCTTAAGTATATGATCCACTCTAAGCTCCTAGTCTACAGTATTTGGTATTTAATATGGTAGGACACAACAACAAAAAAGTGATTAGACAAAAAATCTACATACATTTTAGGGCAACTAGCCTATTAATAAGTTAAGCTGATATCACTTATAGACATTTACAATTATTATTTAAGCAAAACTCAATGCAGTAAAAAGGAAATAAATTGAGTAAAGTACAGTAAAGTAAATAACTATAAGAAATAATCAAAATGCTATAAAATAGTAAAAAAGAATGGTACAACCTGCATCATCTATGTAAGTAAGAAAAATAAGTACAATTATACTAACAAATGTGCAACAAAAATAGTAAGGAAATATGTACAAATAGATATAGGCTAAGTAACATAAGTGAAAGCAGTGTAAGTTTAAATGTAAGTGATAACAACATACACTACAAGTAAGTAAATAAAAAAGTAGTTGAAAATACATGTGAACTTGCAATATATGCAAGTAAAGAAAGTCTCAGTCTCAAAAATTGAATATAAAGTAAAAATAGTCATAAAGGACTGAGCCAATCACAGTACTTGATAAATCGATTAAAGAGAGCATAAGGAAGAGTAAGCAAAAGGGTACCTTGGCTTGGAGAATGGAAGAAGAACTTTGTTTTTCTTCAGGAACTTGGAGGAAGGGAGTGTCTTCTTCCTTGGCTTGGAATGGAACTTATGAAGAGGGAGGAGCTTTCAGCTTGAGCAAAATGGAGAGGAAGGAGACGGTTGAGCTCCATTTTAAAGGAGGAGAAGATGAGTGGTAGGGCATGGGCTAGGGGATAAAGGAAAGGGGGCTTTGCCCTGTTGTGTAATGGAGACTTTAAGTACAGCTGCAACTCGGGCACTGCAACGCGCCATGGCTCGCTGCAGTGCGCCCCTGGCTGTCCCAATCCAAAGTTGAGGCGCTGCAGCGCGCCTCAGCGATTATCAACCAAAATGCAGGCGCTGCAACGCGCCACTGCGTCATTTTAGGTAAAACATTTTTCGAATCATATTCAAACTTATAGGCCGCTGTTTCAAAGTTTGAGCATCGTAGCATTCTAGAAGGTCGGGCCACAACAGCCAACGGAGACTTGCTTTGTTCCAGGTCACAATCAGAAAAAATATGATGGCATTTTGGATATTTTGGAGTTCAGGAATGACCTAAGTACTTAAGGCTAAGTGCTGAGAAGATTTCTAAAGCTTTTTACAATCAGTTTGGAGGCTTTGGTGGCTGTGGAAAGGAGAGCCTTAGAAGAAATTCTAGGGAGCTGCTGAGCAAGAGAAGGCTTGCTGTTTGAAGAAGAAATTTTAAAAGGTAGCATCTTTTTCCTTTCTCCATTCTAAGAGTAGAGTTACAGCTATGTATGCTAAGGTGATATAGCTCTTGTAACTCTGTAAACCTTGAAGCTTTTTCATAGTAGATTTTTTCTCGTTGGTGTGGCTCCATAGTTTTTCCTAATCTTTTGGTTTTCCATGTATATGCTTGTGTTTGGATGATTTTTTATGCTGCGTTCTTCTTGTTATGATGTTATGGTTTTTAAGCTAGCTTGGTAACTATTAACGCACCCCGATCCTCAAAGGCTTTGGACTTTGGTTTGTTGTGTGCACTACAAGTGCCATTCCTCATTGGTATATTGTGTATCGCTGGTGTTCACAACAAGTGGTATCAGAGCGATAGGTTCTTTGCCTTATTATTAAGGAGGGTTTGCTTGTTTGAGTGGGAAAGAAATGAGACACAAGATTGAGAAGTTCAACGGGATGAACTTTTCATTCTGGAAAATGCAGATGGAGCATTTACTCTACCAAAAAAAGTTGTATCTTCCATTGAAAGAAGCCGATAAGAAACTCAGAACTATGACTGATAAAGAATTAGAGGTTCTTGATAGAACCGCATTATGTTTGATTGGCTTATCACTATCTTCTTCTATTGCTTTCAATATTGTTAATGAGAAAATTACTGTAGATCTCATGAATGCTCTGACGAGGATGTATGAGAAGCCTTCTGCTTCGAATAAGGTTTTCTTGATGAAAAGATTATTTAATATGAGGATGGTAGATGGCCATTTAGTGACTGAACACCTCAATGGGTTCAACACCGTGATGAGCCAGTTGAGTTCGGTGGGCATCAATTTTGATGATGAGGTCTGAGCTCTGTTGTTCCTATCTTCATTGCCAGACAGTTGGGATGGGCTGGTTACAGCCATAAGTAATTCATCAGGAAATGTGTCATTGAAGTTTGATGACATCGTTGGGCTTGTATTGATTGAAGAGGTGCAGAAGAAAACTCATGGAGAGGCATCTACCTCAGCATTGAATACTGAGAGCAGGGAAAACATGCTGAAAGAAGATATACCATGAATAAGTCTATGTCTCAGCGAGGTAAATCAAGACCCAGAAAAGTAAAGTTGGATTGCTGGAATTATGGGAAGGCAGGTCACTTCAAGAAGGATTGTCTTACTCTAAAGAAGCCAAGTGGTGGTGGTAAGATATTGAACCCCACTGTAAATGTTTCAGCAGAGGAGGATCATAATGCTTTGATCCTTTCTCTTGTCAACATGGAGTCCTGAGTTGTGGACTCGGGCACCTCTTTTCATGCAACTCCATCGAGGAGTGCCTTCAAGAACTACACTAAGGGTGACTTGGGGAAAGTATATCATGGAGATGATAAGACGTGTGATATCATCGGCAGAAGTGATGTGGATGTGAAGCTACCAAGCGACGCTGTTTGGAAGCTTAAGGATGTTAGACATGTACCATGTCTATGGAGAAACTTGATCTCAGTAAGCCAATTAGCAAGGGAAGGTTATATCACTTGTTTCACAAAAGACTCATGGAAGGTCACCAAGGGTGCACTCATTATTGCACGGGGCAGAATGGATGTACACTTTACTTGATCAATAAAGTGTTTGACACTATTGCAGCTGCAGAGGAGATAGATGCATCTCTATGACATCAGAGGCTTGGCCATATGATTGGGAGGGGGCTGAAATCTCTACAGTAAAAAGAGAAGCTCCAAGGGATGAAGTCAGTTGACTTGGATTTCTGTCAAGATTGCGTGCTAGGCAAATTGAAGAAAGTTTCTTTCTCTAAAGTTGGAAGGGAGCTCAAAAGCAGGAAATTGGAATTGATGTATGGGGGCCAGCTCCTACATCTTCCATAAGTGGTGCAATATACTTTGTCACCTTCATTGATGATCATACAAGAAAGGTATGGGTTTACTTTATAAAGGATAAATTTGATGTATTTGATGTGTTTGGAAAGTGATTAGCTTTGGTGAAGAATGAGACCAGATTGAAGCTAAAATGCTTAAGGTCTGACAATAGCGGAGAGTACTGTGATAAGAAGTTCAAGGAGTTCTGTGCCCTGAGAGGAATCTAGAGGGAGTTTACAGTTCCTAAAATACCGCAGCAAAATGGTGTTGCAAAATGGATGAACTATACATATACAGAGAGAGTCAGAAGCATGAGATTACATGCAGGTCTCCCAAGGCAATTCTGGGCTAAAGTCGTCAACATGGCTGTATACTTAATCAATAGGGGATCTTCCGTACCCTTAAATGAAGGGATCCCCGAAGAAGCTTGGAGCATAAAGGAGGTGAAGTTGAATCACCTCAAGGTATCTGGCTGCTCATCATATGTGCACATTGATGCAGGATCCAGGAGCAAACTTGATGCAAAGGTGATCAAGTGAACATATGTTGGATATGGCGTGGGTGAGTTTGGATATAGATTCTGGGATAATCAGAACTAGAAAGTCATCAAAAGTAGGGATGTCATTTTCAATGAAAGTGAGATGTACAAAGATTGTATAGGAGTCAAGACTAACTCCAAGGATACTTTAGATGGATAACCCCGACACATAGAGATCGATGACAGCACTGAGCCAGATGTTGAACCACAAACACCCATATTAAGAAGATCCACAAGAGTGTCTAGACCGCCGTAGAGGTACTATCCTTCTTTGTTCTATTTATTACTAAATGATAGTGGTGAACCAGAAAGTTTAGAAGAGGCACTTCAAGTTGAAGATTCAAGCAAGTGGGAGGCTGCCATGAATGATGAAATGGCATCACTCATGTCAAATGGGACATGGGAGTTGGCACCCTTACCAGCTGGGAAGAAAGCTTTTCAAAATAAGTGGGTTTACCGGATGAAGGAAGAGATGAATGGAAGCAAGCGCTATAAGGCGAGACTTGTATTAAAAGGTTTCCAGCAAAAGCATGGGGTTGACTACAGTGAAATCTTTTCCCTAGTTGTGAAGATGACAACCATCAGAGTTGTACCAAATTTAGTTGCAATTGAAGATTTGCATATGGAGGAAATGGATGTTAAAACTACATTCCTTCATGGAGAACTGGAAGAAGAGCTTTATATGCAATAGCTTGAGGGGTATAAGGCTCAAGAAAAAGGAAAGTTTGAGCTAGTGTGTAAGCTCAAAAAGAGCCTCTATGGCTTGAAGCAGGCGCCAAGGTAATGGTACAAAAGGTTTGATAGGTTCATGTCAAAATTAGGGTACAAAAGATGCTATGCAAATCATTGTTGTTACATAAAATAGTGTAAGTCCTCTTATATCATTCTATTGTTGTATGTAGATGATATGTTGATCGCAGGATTGGACATGGAGAAAATAAAGATGCTGAAAGAGCATATGTCAAGGGAGTTTGACATAAAGGACTTGGGGCCAGCCAATCAAATTATTGGAATGAGAATCCATAGGGAAAGAAGTGCATGAATTTTGAAGTTATCGCAAAAGGATTATGTTGAAAAGGTGTTGAAACGATTCAACAAGAATGAAGCAAAGCTAGTGGGCACTCCCCTAGCAAATCACTTCAGCTTATCGAAGGAACAGATGTGGAAATTTGAAGAGGAGAAATGATGAAGGTTCTTTATGCTTCAGCAGTTGGGAGCTTGATGTACCCAATGATCTACATGAGATCGAACATTTCCCATGCAATGGGAGTAGTCAGTAGATTCATGGGAAACTCAGAAAAGCACCATTGGGATGCAGTTAAGTGGATCCTAAGGTATCTGAAAGGTACAGTGGGCAAGGCATTATACTTTGGAAGATCTGAAATCATTTTATAGGGATATGTAGACTCAGATCTTGCAGGAGATGTTGATATCATGAGAAGTACTACAAGATATGTCTATACATTGGGTAATGCAGTGGTGAGCTGGATCTCCAAGCTATAGAACATTGTATCGCTATCTATAACGGAAGCAGAGTACGTTGCCATCACGGAGGCAAGCAAGGAGATTATTTGGTTAAAAGGATTCATGGCTGAATTAGGCAAGGAGCAAAGGGATGTGAAGCTCTACAATGATAGTATGAGCATCATTCATTTAGCCAAGAATGCTGCTTTTCATGCCATGACAAAGCACATTCAACTTTGTTACAATTTCATCCAAACACTGTTGGAAGAAGGGCAGCTTGGATTGGAGAAGATTCAAACTTCTAAGAATCCAGTCAACATGCTTACCAAAACATTAACAGTGGATAAACTAAAGCTGTGTGCACCTTCAGTTGGCCTCAGTACGTGAAGGGAGAGTGATGGTGAGCCACACCACAATCCTTGACAGAAGACGGTGAAGGTTAAATGGAGGAAGCTGGGGAAGGTTGCCTAGAAGTCTCTAAGTGGGAGATTGTTGTATAATGGAGAGTTTAGTGTTCAACTGTAGCTCAGGCGCTGCAGCGCGCCTCAGCAGTCAGCAACCAAAATGTAGGTGCTGCAGCGGAATTTGTCGCTACAGCGCGCCACAGCGGATTGCGACGGTAAAATATTTTTCCGATCATATTCAAACTAATAGGTCACTGTTTCAAAAGTTTGAGCGCCGCAGCGCACCACAGCGCTCTGCGTTTTGGAAGGTCGGGCGCCGCAGCGCCCGACGGAGACCTGCTTTGTTCTAGGTCACAATATGAAGAAATATGATGGCATTTTGGATATTTTGGTGTTCATGAATGACCTAAGTACTTAAGGCTAAGTGATGAGAAGATGTTTAAGGCTTTTTGTAATCAATTTGGAGGCTTTGGTGGCTGTGGAAAGGATAACCTTAGAAGAAACTCTAGAGAGCTGCTGAGCAAGAAAAGGCTTGTTGTTTGAAGAAGAAACTTCAGGAGATAGCAGCTTCTTCTTTTTTCCATTCTAAGAGTAGAGCTACAACTGTGTATGCTGATGTGATATAGCTCTTGAAACTCTGTAAACCTTGAAGCTTTTTCATAGTGGATTTTTTCTCGTTGGTGTGGCTCCGTGGTTTTTCCTAATCTTTGGGGTTTTCACATATATGCTTTTGTTTGGATGATTTTTCATGCTGTGTTCTTCTTGTTGTGATTTTGTGATTTTTAAGCTAGCTTGGCAACCGTCAACACACCCCGATCCTCAAAGGCTTTGGACTTTGGTTTGTTGCGTGCACTACAAGTGTCATTTCGCATTGGTATCTCATGTATCACTGGTGTTCACGACAAGCCCCTTGCGTACGAATGGGAAGAGGGATGGGGTGCTGAACTAGGGATAGAGGCGAGGTCCATACGCAGGAAAAGAAGGAGAGAAAAATGGAAATAAATATTTATTTCTTTCTAATTTTTAATTTATTAAAAATTCAAATTTAATAAACGGGCTCCGAAAAATCCCAAAAATTCACCTTTAGCTAATTTGGGGGTGAGGAATTCAACGACAAAGTCAAATTTTGATTTTGACGATTATTTAATTATCATATTTTTTGGGTATTTAAATATATTAAAATATTTGTAAAAATTCGACGACTTCTAAACAGGTCCAAAACATCACCCATAGCAAATTTGGGGGGTGACGATCGCAACGGCGAAGTCGAATTTTGATTTCAAGGTCAATTTAAATATCTCAATTTTCTAATTAATTAAATATATTAAAATATTTCAATTATTCGATTAAGCTCCGAATCACTCCAAAATTTCAAGAATTAGTTCTAATGACTAGATGAACTCAATAGAATGATAATTATATTATGATTAAACTAAGATTAGGCTAAGTAACAACCTCATGTTGTTACAAACTCCTCCACTTAAGGACGATATCGTCCTCGACATCATTACTAAGAAGGGAAAAGAAAGCAAAGAAAAAAATTAAGAACTAAAATTTAGAATTTTAATGGTACCTGGATTTTCAAAGAGACTTGGATATTTTTGCTACATATCTGCCTCTTTTTCCCAAGTGGATTCTTCAATAGAAAAATTTCTCCATTAAACATTCATCATGTAGATAGAATGATTTCTTAAGCTGCTTTTAATCATGAGCTAAGATTCTGATAGGCTCTTCCATATAAGAAAGGTCTGGCTGAAGAGATATACTGGAAGTTGAATCAAATGAGAAGGATTATGAAGACATCTATGCAGAGAGGAAATATGAAACACATTATGAACTGCAGAGAAATTTTCAGAGAGTTTTAATCTATATGTTGCAGAATTGATTTTCTCTATCACTTCAAATGGTCTAATGTAGCATGGGCTTAACTTCCCAGCTACACCAAAATGATATACACCTTTCATCGAACTGACCTTAAGGTACACAAAATCTCCAACATTGAATTCCTGAGTACGATGATGAGCATTATGATATTTACTCTAGTGATCCTGGGTTGTTTTAATTCACAGCTGAATTAATTGAATGTTTCTATTTTTTTCTTCCACTAATTCTAAGCCATATAACTGAACACTGCCAGTTTTAGACCATACTAAGGGAGTACTATAGTTTCTATCGTATAACGCTTCATACGGAGCCATGCCAATACTCTACTGGAAACTATTATTATACGCAAATTCTACCAACATGATATGATATTCCTAGGACCCTTCGAAATCCAGAATACAGAGGCGAAGAAGATCTTCAAGAACCTAATTAACTCATTCTGTTTAACTATCTGTTTGAGGGTGAAAAGTGGTGCTCATGGTTAGGGTAGTTCCCAAGTCTTGATGCACTGCTTGCCAAAATTTAGAAGTGAAATGGCTATCTTGATCAAATACAATAGACCTTGGTATCCCATGAAGCCTGATGATTTCCTTGATATACAGCTTTGCCAATTTCTCTACAGAATCGATATGACGTATGAAATAAAATGTGTCAATTTGGTCAATCAATTGACAATAACCCAAATTGAATCAACACCCGACCTTGATTTAGGCAATCCTATAATGAAGTTCATATAAATATCAAACCACTTCAATTCAGGAATTGCCAGAGAATGGAGAAGTCATCCAGGCTTCTGATGTTCAGCTTTGACCCGATTGCAGGCATGATACTTCACTACAAATTCAGCCACGCTTTCTTCATTCCAGGCCACCAAAATGATTTCTTCAAATCTTGATAGATCTTCGTACTACCTGGATGTACTTGGTAACTAGAATTATGGCATTCCACTAAAATCTCTTAATGTATGAATTTAGAAATCCATAAACGATCACCTTGATAGATTACATTTCCTCATTATTACAAATCAAAATGATGACCACTTTTTGATCTCCATTTTAAATTTCAGATAGTCTTCATCTTTTGTTTGGGAGATGGAGACATCGCGGTGAAAGGTTGGTTCTACGGTACTCGTAGATATCAGTTCGCTTAGCATAACACCAAGAACTAGCCTAATATCGAGCCATCTGGATTCTTCCTCTAAAGGACTTGATGCAATTAAGGAAGAAAGTGTAGCATGACAACTGAGCGCATTCGCTACAACATTCATTTTTTTTGGATGATGCTGGATACTCAAATCATAATTTCTTATTAATTCAAGTCATCTTTGCTGACAGCAGATGAGTTCATGCTAAGTGAAAATATACTTTAAACTCTGATGATCAGTAAATATAGAACATTGGGCACCATATAGATAATGACGCCAAATCTTTAAAGTGAAAACTACGACGGCTAATTCCAGGTCATGAATGAGATAATTCTTCTCATGTGGTTTTAATTGATGAGACGCATAGGCAATAACCTTTCTTTCCTACATCAGAACACACCCGGAACATATTCCTGAAGTATCGGTATATACTTGGTAGTTCAAACCTTCTTTAGGTAAGGCAAGAACTAGGGTAGAAGAAAGAACATCTTTTAATGAATGGAATGCATTCTCACACTTGGGACTCCAACCTAATGGCACTGCCTTCTGAGTCAACTTTGTGAGAGGAGACACTATTTGTGAAAAAGCCTTTGACAAATTTTCTATCTTACCCTGCCAGACCCAAAAAGCTTCTAATATCAGTCACAGACTTTGGATGTAATCAATCCTGAATGGCGCTAACTTTATTTTATTCAACTCTGATTTCTTGTGCATCTACGACGTGACCCAAAAAAGCAACTGAGTCAAGCCATAATTCACACTTGAAATACTTGGCATATAATTCGTGGCTTCTTAGTTCTTCTAACACTATCCTCAGGTGGTTCTCGTGTTTCGCTTCGCTCCTCGTATATATTAGAATATCGCCGATGAAGATGCTGATGAATTTATCTAAATACGCTTTTAATACGCCCTGCATTAAGTCCATGAAAATAGACGGCGCATTGGTTAAGCCGAAAGACATCACCAGAAATTCATAATGTCCATAGCAGGTTCTGAATGTGGTTTTCTCAACATCTGAATTCTTAACTCTCAACTGGTGATAACCTGATCGCAAGTTGATTTTAGAAAAAACTTTAGCTCCAGATAATTGATCAAATCGGTCATCGATACGCGGCAGAGGGTATTTATTCTTGATATCTACCTTATTCAATTCGCTATAATTGATGCACATTCTCATCGATCCATCTTTCTTTTTCACGAATAAAATTGGCGCTCCCCAAGGAGATGAACTCGGTCGAATAAGACCCTTCTATAGAAACTCTTGAAGTTGCTTGTTCAGCTCTTGCAGCTCCTTAGGCGCCATACGATACAGAACTTTTGATAATTTTTGGGTACCTGAAGTTAATTATATAGCAAATTCTACTTCTCTAACGGGAGGAATACCAAGTAAGTCTTCATGAAAGACAATGGAAAATTCACGAACTATTCAATTCTCGGAAATAGGAACGACATTTTGACTAAATTTTCTAGTTTTATTGCATTGATCAACGATGCTTGGGTACTAAATCTTCCAATAAAGGTTTTTGACTAACTTTTTAAGTAGCCACCGCTTCTTTTGGCAATTCATGAAAGTACCGTGTTTACATAGCCAATTCATGCCCATAATTATATCAATATTTGTGATTGATAACATAATTAATTTTGCTCCATATTTTTGTTTACTAATAGAAATATTTATGTTGCAGAATTTCTGGGATTGCATACGGGCTTTGGAAGGTAACCCGATGCTCAACGAGTTTGCTAATCGATTGGTTGGTAGCTTAAGAGTTTTCACCCAGCATTCTGATATGAAAGAATGACTCACTCTAGTATCAAAAAGAATATTACAAGATTTATCATTTATCATTAAGGTACCTAAGATTGCAATAATTTAATAAGAATTGCTATTCAAATATTTGAAAATACTAAAATAGTAAAGACTGGATAAAATTAATTTAAGACATACCTGAAACGACATCATTGTCTTCAGGTGCAGATGCGGGAGTTAGTATGTAAACTCTCGCAGGAGCTGATGGTTGCTTTCCCAGAGGCCGCTGGTCTTGGCAATTATAGGCCGGCTTTGGCACAGGAGCAGATGCATTCTTGTTGGCTACAGGCATTGAAGTTGGCATCACTGCTAAGGGTGGAGCTCGACTATTTAGAGGCTGCGGACAGAACACTTTATTGCGAAGAGAGTGGTTAATGAGATCTCCATCGATAGTGGTTTTAGAATCGCACTGATAGAAGCGGTGGCCATCTCAGCCGCAGGTGAAACATACACTGCCAAAATAATAGCACTAACCGTATGGGTGATAACGCTTGCATTCAGCAATTTTGAATTGGGGCTGTTCTGCTTCAAGATTGAAAACTTTAGCCACCCTGTGATGACCAAACTATTTTTTCCTTGGCTGCACAAACACAATCTTACACTTACGGTTCATTTGACCTTGAAACCCTTCTTGGAGGCGAACCACCTCGATCAACTCTGCAAAATTCTTGATTTGACGAGATACTAAATAAGCTTTTATAGAGTCCCTTAGCTGTTTCAAGAATCGGTGGCACTTAGCCCCCTCAGTCCTAACCAAGTCCAGAACAAAATGCGACAGTCTCCGAAACTCTTGTTCGTAATCGAACATGGACCTATTTCCTTGTGTAAGGTGGAGAAGTTCATCCTTTAAAATTGCTTGAGCTGATGCGGGGATGAATGCTTCGCGGAACATTTCTAGGAACATATCCCACGTTTTATTCTCCAATTTGAAATCAACAAACTTACTATTATTCTCAGTCGTTTTTAACCAAATGGCGATATCAATGGGGTTGAGAGCCCCGTTGAAGGTAGGTGTTCTTAAACGTAGAAAATTGTGAAGAAGACTATCTCCTGAGAAGTGAGGGAAAGATGGAGCTCCCATCTATGGGGTAGTTGTTAACGAACGCTTAAAATAAGGGCATGGGTTTCTTGTGCATGTTGCGCATTACTTTCAATCAGGGCTCTCATTAGACTAGACATTGAATTTGCCTCATCGGGTCCGCCCGAAGACAAGACTGTGTTCTTAATCGGTGTAGGAACAGAAGGAGATTTGGAATTCATTACTGAAATAAAAGTATGAATTCAACGAACAACACAAAGATCCACTATCTTTTAAAATCATCACTTTCTCAAAAGAGAAGTTACATAGATAGATGAAAGATAAACTAATATAAAAATAATGATATAAAATCTAAGGACATCAACTATAATACTCTGTCCTAAAGGCAACACAAAAATCATCAAATATTATTACTCGATGCTTCCTAGCTAATCTTCTATAAGTCCAATACCATCATCTATCAGCAGAACCTCCAAATATAATCTCTGGGATCTGGAGACGATAGCCATCGGTACATGCTGTCTCTCAAAAGGCAGTGGTCACATGGTCTGACCAGATTTTATCAAGGACAGAAAGGCTGGTTCCTCTGAAGGTCAGACAAACTAAGATCTTGTCCAGCACCTTTACACCACGAGATGACACTCCTTTGATGACTCAACTGTATATCTTGCCATCTTGAAGGTCATCTGCCCAATAATCTTCAAATCCTCTAAGATAGTACAAGAGTACTGACTGTGTATACTCCATACCTAAAATTTCATTTAAGAAATGGCTAAGTCTTATAAGTTCTTTACTTTTATCTATTATTTTCGTTAAAGTTCGTTCCAATCCTAGGATGTCCAGTTTATGTTTTATTGTCCACTGCTTTAATGGTGTTATTATGTTCATTCAACTCCTAGGATGTCCTCATTCTAAACATTTTCAGTTTTCATTTCTGAGATAAGTTTGATGAACTTTAGATGCTACTTTTCTTACACTTAGTGATTGTGATCATATTCGCTGCAGAGAACAGATCATAAAGTAGATAGGAACAAATCTCCTTATCCGACACTTTATGATACTTCTTTGAAACCAACTGTGGCGCCCTGCCTGTCGCCACACGCAAAAGAGATAACATAATCAATTTCGGCAGAAGAGCGGTGGTGTAGCGTCCCGCCCCATCGCCGCGCGCAACTGAAGTATATAATAACAAAATAGTCGGCAGCGGAGTGGTGCGCCACTTGAGAAGGCATTACACATCTCCCCGAATAGGCTAAAAACAAACCCATACAAAGGATTGCTGACTCATACCCAAAGAGAATGGTCGAGAGCTAATACTTAAGATAAGAGTAATATCCTTATCCCAAGTACTAGACAAATGTATACATTGGATTTACATACAAAATGAAGAGTCTAACATATATATAAGATATCAGTATTTCTAGTATGCTGATCACATCACAATATTAAGTATAAGTAATATATAAACATAGTGCAGAAGCTAAACATATATCCAGAAACATTAATCACAGAAACAAAATAAAAATATTTATCTTAGAATAAAAAAGTAAATATATCCAGAATTAATACAAATAATTTACTAAAATGATATTAAAATAAAGTCTAAGCACTGAACTGAAATAACTAATCAAAAGCAGTAAAGCTGGAAGAGAGTTCTGCTAAGGCACCACAAACTCCTACTAAACCTCTTGCATGTCCTCCTGATCTGGCTCAAGAAACTGCTCAGAATATAATAAATTGCTAGATCTCAAAAGTACCATGTGTTAGATAATAAGTGTAACACATCAAAATGAATCTAACAGTTCTAATTGTTTACTTAATATTTAAATAATGTAAGCCAAGCTACAGGAAAATTATAAAAATAATTAAAAAATTGAAACTGTATAAAACTAAAATAAAGTAAAGCCGACTGTATACTGAATATTGAAAATGAATAAAACTGAGTAAACAACATGTAAGACTATGCAGTATGTCACTGAAGTCATGCACCTGTATATGCCATGATACAAAATGCAACTGATATGCAACTGAAATATCACTGAACTGGTATGAATCGTATGGTCCAATGCCTATATATATCCAATTAGGAATCCAGTACTAGTCATCCTATAAATTCTCTGATTGATATATACAACATTATGTAATCCATAAATCATCAATGATACTCATACATTATTCTCATGTTCATGCTCATATCTCTGCACTATATGCTTAAAATCCAAAAATCCAAAAAATGATGTAAAATCTGATAATAAATCAAATGTCTCCATTATGAAAAATCCATTTTAATAGATTCTGACTCTTAGTTCTAATTCGGATAAATTTATTTTACTTGAGATTTTACTTAAAATTATCAGTTGTAAATGTTGTATACACATATTTAGTATGTTTCCAATAAAGGTGGATTTAACACTTAGTTTGTTTGAAGCCACACCTATAAAAGCATTCTTTGATATGAGGCATCACCCATTGGCAATTTTTGATTCACTCAAACTAAGCTATTAAATACCTTAACTATAAGAATACTTAGTGTCTTAAGGAGGGTAACTGGAAATACTTAGTTTGTTTGAGGCCACCACTATCAAAGTATTCTTCGATAGAAGGCATCACCTATTGGCAATTTTTATTTCACTCAAATTAAAGATTTAAGTCCCTAATTATAACACTATTAGGATTGGAGGATTTACTTTAAGTGAATTATATCCGCCTAAGCCCGCAGAATAGCACAAAGATAAGTTCTACTTAGAGTGACTCAACAAATCCTGAATACTGAAAGTTGATCCAGTACTATGGATATACATTACTATACTTAACCAATAATATGTGTTCAGTGAATGTTATTTAATCAACAAGGATCACCAAAGCTATGAATTTAAACTTCATTGGGATGAATCATATATAAGATTTCAAAGATGTGACCAAAGGTCACCCAATATAGGCTACTACCACATGGGAGGAATCTCATGCTAAATACTTTAGGTGATTCTACCATAAGGGTTGAAGATCAATTTCTAAGGTTAAGGGGAAAACATCTAAGTTCTTACCTGAAGGTTCAGCAAAAGATCTTCCTACCTCAATATGTTATCAATTAATAAGGTTTTTCAATTACATTATAAATCTTATTATAAAATCTTCAAGAACTTACACATTTAACATTTACCCTAAATTTATAAGTTTCATTTATTATACTTGAATTGATCGGATTAGATCAGATGATTAGACCCATATGATCACATCTTATACTACAATTATGGGATGAAATTAGGAATATTATTAGGATTTAATCTTGTAATAAATCAACAAATTTTTATAATTATCTTCATGCTAAGAGTCTTATATAAGAAAAAATTAAAGATCTTAAGCTCAAGTTCGGATATTTAATCACATAATTTCTTTTAATAGTCTTAGCACTTCTAATTCAATGAATTAAGATCAATGTCAAATCAAATGCATTATTAGAATCATGTTAGTTGAATTGTCTTTTAATCAAGTTGATTAATTTAATAATTAAGGTTTATATCTTAATTAGATATGATAGGGTTTAATTACTAATCTTTCCAATTTAAGATCAATAATTAATTTATAAATCAATGACAAATCAACGTATTATTAATAAATTATTTATGACAAATTTTAGATTTAAATTAAGTATCAATTATTTAATCAAATTCTTAATATTCTTATGTTCAAATATAGTTTAATGTCAAATTAAGTAAATCAAGGTGTTCAATTTAAAGTTAAAGTTCTCTAACATACATAAACATCACATTAATTAGAATAATGAGTAATTAAGGCTAATCAAATCTTAAATCAAATATAATGGGGATTAGCACTTCCTTATAAATATAAAATAATTAAGTTTCATATAATTTGATTATTAAGTTCTATATTGACCATACAAATAATTAAAGATCCTAATGTTTTTATTCGACAAAAGTATTCAAGCAATTTTTTTATGAGGTCTAGACCATACTATACGTGCTAAAATAGTGGATTTCACATTAAAATTCATACAATGCTCATTTTTACTAAATTTAGTTTTAGTTTTAGTATGATTTGACCCCATTATGGTTCTATGATCATTAAAATACAAAAATATGAGGTTTTGACCATTCCAGATGATTCTAAACTCTACGGCGCGCTGTAGCATTTTTTGGCCAAGAGCCAGGTGCTACGGTGGATATCAGTGTCGTGCGTACTGCAATTCTTTTTGTGCTACGGTGCGCTACGATGCCAGAACCTTCCGAGATCGGGATGCTGCAACGCGCTGCTGCATTTTCAGACACTGCAGCGCCCTACGGTGAGTTTCAATACTGCGTTGCATTTAATTTAAATTTATTAATATTTATATGCTGCTATGACACACGGTAGCATGCTACGGCGTGCTACAGTGGACGTAATTTTGAAACTTCGGGCACTACAGCGCGCAGTAGCGCCCGACGGTGATTTCGTCTGTGCAAAAATCGTAACGGGTCATCTTTCGCACTAAAATACTCTCAATCTAAAGTATTTCATGTGTGGTGCCATATATCGATGAAAAGTTATTTCTAAGATCTTTCCATTGATATCAAAATAGACACAAACAGATTATTCTAATAAATAAAACTTAAAGTTCTAGCTACGGGTATACACAAATCATGTAGTTTTTGGCTGAAATTTTAAATGAAAGAATGGGCTTCAATCGAACTCATTCGAGTCCAATTGAGGTGCTAAAATTATGCATAGAATCCATACAGTAACTTAATGGAATTATTATTCACAACACTTTGTTACATATAAAGAGAATAGTACAAAGAAGAGTTTAGCAAAATGGTACTTTGGCCTTATGAATGGAAGAAGAAGACTCGGCTAGTTTCTTGAGAGCTTAAGGGCTTGAAGGATCCTTCAACAGCAGCACATCAAGAGAAGGAGAGGAGCTCAGCTAATGGCCAAATGGAGAGGAAGAGAGGGCTGAGCCTCCATTTAAAGGAGAAGAAGAGCGTGGCTCTCCCTTGAATTCTCCCATCATTTATGGGAGAGAAGAGGGAAGGTTATGAGTCTTTTTTTTTTAATTATGTGCATTAGAGGAGAGGAAGAGGAAGAGAATTTTGGCTGAGAGGAAAATAAATAGTTATGTTTTGGCAGCTTATTAGGTTTAGAAACTATTTAACAATATATTTAAAGTCATAACCCAAATCAAGACAATCATTAGATTAAAATTGGATAGCTGAAATTTCTCGAGCCATGATCTATAGCCATACGAACTCCAAAAACTACAAATTTAGTATCAAAACGAGCGTCTCGATGAGACGAACGCACATTAAATTTGAACGAGTATTTTATTTTATATTAATTTTTAAGTGAAAAACTTCAAAAATTTGCTACGATTAATTCAGAGCTCAAAAATTTGTGAAACTTAAAACATAGTGTCCTCTTATGATGCTTAAATTAAATATATAAAATTTTCTAAAATTCAACTTATATTTTATCTATTATCAACTCCGGAACTTTAAACTTCACGCATTTATTTAGAACAATCCGGGATCCCAATTGCGCTCAAATTATCGCAGGAGGATCCCCTCAATACACTTTATTTGAGTATATTTTTATTTAATTTTTATTTGGCTTAAAATTAGGATATTGATTTTTTATTTAATTTGATCAATTTAGCTCAAATTGACTGAGTAACAACCTTGGGTTATTACAGGTGCGCCAATCAGGAAGGAATGTTCCATTTTCCTGAATAGCTCAAACTTGACTCATCTGAAGGCTGCTGACTCGATCCCAAAGGAGAGTCAAGAGCTAATTCTTAAGATAACAGTAGTATCATTATCATAAGTATTAGACAAATATATATTAGATTTAAAATACAATATGAAGAATTCAATATATGTATAAAATATTTAAAGGCTGGTCACATCACAATACTAAGTATAAGTAATATATAAATAAATTATGGAAGCTAATCATATATCCAGAACATTCATCACAGAACTGAATAGGAATATTCATCTCAGAACAGAAAAATAAATGCATCCAAAATTATTATAAACTATTTATTGAAATAGTACTGAAATAAAGTCTAACTACTGAATTAAAATAAACACAGAAAGAAAATGGCAAGGCTGAAGGAGGGTCCACTAAGGTTTCACAAACTCCTCCTAAAATTTCTGAGAGTCCTCATAACCTGGCTCAATGTGCTATTCAAGATCTAGCAAATTGTTGGATCCTAAAAGTACCATGTGTTAGACAATAAGTCTAATATATTGAAGCTAATCTAAATATTTCTAATTATTTACATTTAACAATAAAGTAAATAAACTGTAGAAAGACTGCAAAAGTAACTGAATAACTAAAACTGTATAAAACTGAGTAAAATAAAGCTGACTGTATATTGAATACTGAAAATACATAAAATAGTGTATGATCTAATATTGAGTAAATATCATGTAAAACTGTGATGTATGCCACTAAAATTATGTATCTGAATATGCCATAATACTGCATGCCACTAATATGTAATTGAACTATCACTGAACTGCTATGAGCCGTATGGTCCAATATATACATTTTGAAGAAAATAATGTTGTTAATTTTTATGATAATTTTATGTGCATATACTTATTTTGAGATATAATATTAGAATAATAATATGATAATAATATTTATTATTTTTATTATTATTATTATTTATGTGATAATAATAATAATAATAAATATAATAATATACTTATTATTATTATTATTATTAATAAAAAATAGAGAGAGAGATATTATAATATTATTATAATAATATTAATATCATTAATACTTATCATTATTATTATTAATATCAAATAGAACAATATAATATTAATAAGAGATAATATTTGATAATACTAATATTATTATTATTATTATTATTATCTAATAATAAGTATAACTATTTATATACTTATTAATATGATTTATCATTATAGTCAATGATAATAATAATACCATTTATGAATTATTATTATTATTATTATTATTTCTTTCGATAATAATAACAATAATTATGATAATAATAATAATAACAAATTAATGTTATTATTATTATTATAATACATAATATAGTAAAATATTATAATAATAATAATTATATTAGTATATATATATATATATATCATAATATTAAATTAATAAAAATGAAAAATAAAGAACATAAAATTTGCATAAAAAAATGTTAGGAGCAAAAATAAAATTTAGTAGCAAAAATATAAAAGATAGAAGCAGAAAATAAAAGTTCATAGCAATAATAAAAGTTATGAGCAAACTATAAATTAGTTTTTAATAGGTTAGTGATGTTAGGAGTTAAATTAATTTTTTTAATATTTTTATCTCTCATTTAAAATTTTAATATTTCAAATTTTCCATAAATTTTTCCTTACTCACATTTATTTTTTGTTCTTGGAGGTCCGTCTTAATGAGACAATTATCCTCGATCAAACTTTTTTTGATTTGTAGCTATATTTCATTTTCTATTAATTTTTGAAATTAAGAACTTCAAAAATTAATTATGAACCATCCAATGCTCCAAAATTTGATAAAAATTTTTATGTAGCATTCTTTTATTATTATGAATGCATCGGTACTTCAATTTTTGAATTTTAGGCATGTATATATATATATATATATATATATATATATATATATATATATATATATTCCAAATTTTTTATATTTAAAATATTCAAAATATTATAGCGGAGTATCTGTTGGTCACATTGCCTCCAAATCTGGGTATTATTCATAAAAATATACTCTTTCCAATGATATATTTGGTTCAGCTAAATTTTGAACTTGCCCAAGAGCCTGATTTTGTCTTAATTGAGATAGTTTTTTGCCTTAATTATCTTACTAAATATTTGGGATGTCACATTATCTCATAAGCATCTAAGAAGGTATGTAACTGCCTATCAATAGTTGCCAATATGTATTTATAATATCACATCTAGTGAGTCCTAAGCACAAAATAGGTCGTCGACCCTTTTTTAGTGGACACAACCCCTCTTCATTCTTTCTTTGGGTGAGCGCTAACTACATAGGTTCCAAAATATTCATCCCCCATAACCTCTACATATAATACTGATCACTAGTATTTTATACTAGTTTTCTCTTACAAAAGCACAGTTATAGAACTAAAATAAAAATAGCCAATATGAGTACAATATATATTAAGTAAAAATTGAAAAAATATGAATATAAAATGCTAATATACAATGAACTTGGCAACATTTCAAAAATGATCAAAGAGCTAGATTATCCTCTCAAACCTTTATTTGAAATTTAATACAATTTTGGGAACTTTTATTGATATTTAGCCTTACAAATTTATTAATTTAAGATTTCATCATTTATTATTTATTTATTTTATTTATATTTAAAATTTTCAAATTTTCAAAATTGTAATATACATGTATTTTGATAAAGTAACCATTTTACCATAAAAATGTTCATAAAATTTGATATTTTAATTATTTGACATATTTAAGTAATGTCTATATCTTTGACATTCCAAGTAATTCACCACGTTACAAAATTTGGTTTAAGATTTCTTAAGTATAAAATTGGTTTCTTTAGAGTTAATTAGGCCAAATTCTTAATTTAGCCTCTTAACATCTTAATCTCAGATCTTCTAATCAATTAGGTGTTATACTCTAATCCAATCCATTCTAAGTTATTTAAAAGTTATAGAATTATATTTTGAGATCAATAAGGACTCTTTCTTAGGGTTTTAAGTTAATTTTGGACCAACCTAAGGGATGGGCAACTTCATGATATTCATGTGTAGGCATGGCTATGATATGTCTCAAAGAATATCTTTATTGTCAAGACCTATACTCAGATCAATTTCTAAAACTCTTAGGGTTAGTTTCTTATATCAAGACCCACCCTATGGACTCCATTTTAATTATTAATTTAAACTTGTAGATTGAATAATGAGGACGAGTTTCATTTGTATGACCATTTGATGCCTATTATCTTTCTATATAAAAGGAACCACAAGCAATTTTCAAGCTCAAGAAAAATGCTTCATATCTATATTTAAAGATCTAAGAATGGTCGGAAAGGAAAAAGCAAGATGATAGGAAAAATAGAACGATAAGATCATGGTTTCAAGATTGAGATTCAATTCATCAAATAATAAGCCAAACCTTTACATCATTAATTTGAGAGTTATCTTAAGGCTAAATTCAAAAAGTAATCAATTACATTTTGAAAGATTTGGTTATGTAACATCCCTAAGATGTTAGAAATTCAATCAAGAAATTAGACAATTAGAAATTTATAATATTTGAAAAATAAATTTTATTTGAAAAATATTAAAATAAATAATTTATTAATTAAAGGGTAATGTGTTTTATTTTATTTAAAAATTTAAAATCTTTTTTATTAGTGGATTATTTTTAATGGATGTTTATAGTTTCTATTTTCAAAAAATAATATAAAATAAAATATTTTTCAAAATATACAAATTCTAATTTTTTGGATTCATATATTTTTCTTAATTTACTTTTAAAATTTCATACCTTTGGAATTCATTTGGTTAAAAATATGTATTAATTAAAACAAAACAATATATTTTTTATTTTATTTAAAATTCAAAATATCAAATTTTAAAATAATAGATCTGAATCGTTAGATCTGCTGCATAGCACATGGCACAGATCCAATGCCTCAATTATTATTGGTAATAATTTTAAATCATAGAGTTAATCTCGACCGTCGAATCCATCATAGAACATGTGTGCTGATCCAATGACCCAATAATGATTATAACAGTTTAGCGTGGTAATACAATCAAACCATCAAATTTAATCTAATTGTTCTCATGAAATCAGAATTGTGAAACTCTACAGTCATGGATTTAAATAGTCGAAGATCAAATGACTATGATTAAACCCATCATTTTGAAGACCTGTCCTTACTTGCCAGCCAATTACTACTCATCGTCAATCCAAGTATAGTAATCCTTGAACCCTAATTCAAGTGAAGTTCAAATCTCCATAAATACTGAACCAAATTATTTGAATTTGGTGCAAGAGAGCTGTTAGGACGATACCTTTCATTTGAAACCATAATTAGTCAATTATAACATCTAAATTTTCTAGTCTTGATATTTGTGAGGCCCCGTACCCTCTGCGGCCATGCTAATGCTGATATTAGCATAAACACAAGGAGTACAGTGCTCCAACTGTGACAAATTCCCAACTCAAGTAGAGTCAGGAAAGACCCAACCTGCCTTAAGCCAAGAACTTGTCACTTGGAACTATAAATATACATCAATATATCAAAGTAGCGGAAGCAAGAAATAGTAGAGTATAACATCCACATCACAGCATAATATAAAAGAGTAAAAGAAACAATAACTCAGCTTAAGTGCAGAAAGTAAATGCATCCAGAATTTACTTATTACAGACTGAATTAAAAGAAAGAAAAAATCTCTCAAACTCACTGTAGAAAAAGGAACAGAAAATCTAACTAAGCGGCAACAGGAAGATTCTCCTCCTGCACTAGCTCCTCTTCTGCAGAACCACCAATAAACAGCTCCAAATCTGATATTTATCGGTATCACAAATGCCAGGGCCCCAGCCAACAAAAGAAAAATGTTACAGTTAGACAAATTATCTTAAGTACATTTTAAGCTATTTAAGTAAACCAAATATTTAAAGATATCACATTTAATTGCTTTAAATATGCAGGCATTATAAGGTGCATTAAGCTGCAAGAGAAGGATAATTATAACTATTCATTTATAACTGAGCAACAAGTATGTATAAAAACATGAAATTAAGCAAGGTGATGCTAAAGAGCAAGAAAAAATAACTACAAGTACCAAAATAAACTGATCCTAATATGCTTATGATCTCATAAAGACATGCTAATTTTATAAAAGTAAACTATACTGAAAGGTACTGAAATAAACATACGAAATTAGCATCCTAAATATGCCAATATTTATTACTTACTCAATAAGAACATATATACAAGTATGCAGATTTAATATATAACAGGCCACTGAAGCATGTGGCAAAAATAAGCTAAGAGCATAAATGCTAAAAAAAGTAACGCCACTGAGACATGTGGCAAAGCCAGACAAAGCACTAAAGGTAAGACCACTGAAGCATGCGACAAAACAAAACAAAACACTGAAACTGAACTGAAGTAAAAGTAAGCCTAAAATTTAGTACTACCATATCAGAAACAGGCCTTATCAGACCTCTGAATAGAAAGTTCAGCATGTGTCCATCTTAGGCATCATCAAAGCTAGGTCCGAGTTTAACTCGTAGAATAAGACATGTATCCATCCTAGCCAAGCACTGGGCTAGGTCTGAGTCTATTTTATAACAAAAGTAGAATTGAGGAGGTAGACTAAGCTAGGACATGCCCTACTGGACTGAATGCACTAAAAGAACTGAGTGAATATTATGCTTTGCAATTACTAACTTATGATGTATCTTCCATATCCTAAGTTCTACTATTATGCTCAAGAAACAAGGCTCAATATTCAAAGTGTGTAGAGCAATCAAAATCAAAGTAACCAAGAGACTCAACTAGACTTATGTGATATCTATTGTTATCTAAATTATCCAAATCTAACTATTCTGAGAAGATACAAGTTTAGGATCTCCAATATCTAGCTATCGAGTATAATCTCAGATTCATGACCTTAAGGTCAACATTAGAACTTAACAAGTTATAATTAAAAATCAAGTGACGACTATAAAGGTTTAAAGTAAATAAATCAATGGCTAATTATTGTTATTATACTCACTTAACCCAAATCTTGATTAAGTAAATCAAGATTATTGATTTTGGATCCAAACTCCACATATGGGGTTTAAATCCTAAATCTAAGGTAGTAACCTAATAAAGATCCAGGGTCCACACTCAAGCATAAATTAAAGGTGAGGAATCCTGTAAGTTAAAGGATTCTAGAAGCTATGACCTTAATGAAAGGTTATTCTAATATTATAAAGTAAAATAATCAATCAAGAAGTAAGAATCTAATATCCACGCTCAGACCATGCAAGCCTGGATCTCGACGGCTACTCCTCAGTGGCGTGAGGCACACTGATTGAGATAAGAAGCCCCATCTGGGAGGCGCCAGATTGTTGGAGTGCTACTCGACCAAGGCGTCTCTTGAGGTGCATTTGTGAGGAGCTAATTCTCCCCACAGCATCCAATCCACGAGCTAAGGTCTAACCCTACACATCCAGGGACCGAAGGAGAAGCGATTGGGGGAGTCAAGAGGTTCCGAGGGAGGCTGGATCACTAGAGTGCTACTCGCGAGATTCCACAGACTCGGGCTACAACTGAGTTGATCGATTTCAATCGTATCGATCAACTTGACCGAACCTAAGGCATGCTACGGTTCAACAATTTTTGGTCAAGAGGTTCGGGTATCAATTTGGGACTCGCAAGCATGATGAATTGCTGTGATTCACTGGCCTAATGACCGGCTGCCAGTGCACTCTCAGACAAAAATCGCACTGTCTAGTCCACTGTCAGTCTCTACCAAGGCAATGGCTGCCTACTGGAACACTAAGGATGATCCTAGCACTGCATCTAGGATAGGGAAAATGCTAGTCGAGCTAAACCCAGCTCGACAAAGAAGAGGTCAGAGGGTTGTACCTGAGAACTAAAGATGGCAGAGGCGACAAAGGCAAGATGAGTAGCTCAGAGTACTCCAGATGATCGCAGGAGCTCAACAAGGAGGTCTGAACTCCATACCTCACCCTCTATCAGTGGTACTCTCAGCCAAGACCACTCGCTAGTGAGCTCCTCCAATGGCGACTGATGGGAAAAGAGAAGGAACCTCACAGTTGATCAAGAGAGTAAAGGTGCTCACCGAGCTGAGGGACGGCTATTTATAGGCCAAGGGAGGCTTAAGGGTGGAAGCCATGGCTGAGGTTTAAGGTTCGACTCAGACCGAGAGGCTCAATTGCTATTCCCCATTTGGATTGGCTCGGCCATCCCGACCAGCCCCTAGGGTTCTGTAGCACCCCGCCCCGTTGCTGTGCGCAAATGAAATAGTCATAATTAAGTTCGGTGACGGAACGGTATGCCACTCGGGGAGGAATAACCCGTCTCCCCGAATAGCTGAAAACTAATCCTATTTGGAGGGCTGCTGACTCAACCTCAAGGAGGGTTGAGAGCTAATACTTAAGATAAGAGTAGTATCCTTATCCCAAGTATTAGACAGATACATACATTAGATTTATAATATAATAGGAATCCAATATATGTATAAGATATCAGCATTTCCAGTATACTGATCACATCATAATACTAAGTATAAGTAGTATATAATAGAGTGCGGAAGCTTAAAGCAAACATCCAGAAACATTCATCACAGAAGCTGTACAAAAGCATTCATTTATGAAAAGAAAAGAGAATACATCCAGAATTATTACAAATATTTATTGAATAACAGACATAGAGCTAAGTACTGAACTGAAATAAACTAAGCAGAAAGGTAGTAAAACTGGAGGAGAGTTCACTAGTGCTCCACGGGCTCCTCTTGAATCTCCTGGATGTCCTCCTGAACTGGCTCAATATATTGCTCGAGATCTAGCAAATTGCCAGATCCCAAAAGTACCTCATGTTAGACAATAAGTCTAACACATCAAAACTGATCTAAACAATTCTAGTTATTCATTTAATATTTAGATAATATAATTAAATCTACAGAAATACTGTAAAGAAAACTAAAAGCATAAAACTATATAAAATTATACAAAATTAAAGTAAGGTAAAGTAAAACTGAACTATAAACTAAATACTGAAAATAAATTAAACAATAGTGAATCTGAAACTGAATAATCATATGTAAAACTATGCTGCATATCACTGAAACTGTGCATCTGAATACGCTTCAACACTGTATACTATTAATATGTAACCAAAATATCACTAAACTGTTATGAGTAATACAGTCCAATGTATACATACATCTAGTTGGGAATACTGCTTGTTGATAATACCGATACATCCTGAAATTCCCCAGTCAATATATGTAATATTCCGTAACCCATAAATTATCACTGATACTCATACATTATTCTGATACTTACACATCATGCTTATGCTCATGCTCATGCTCATGCTTATGAGATAAATCCAAAAAAATAATTTGAAATCTAATAATGAATTCAATATCTCCATTGTGCAGAATCCTACTAAAAGGATTCTGACTCGTAAAATTCTAACTTCGATAATTGGTTAAAGTTGAGAGTTTACTTGAAAATCATTAGCAGGGATAATTGTATACACATATTTAGCATGTTTGCAAGAAAGATGGATTTAACCCTTAACTTGTTTAAACTGTACTTATCGAAGCGCACTATGATAGGAGGCAGAACCCAATCACTATTTATATATCAAGCTAAGCTATTAAATATCTTAATTACAAGCATACTTAGTGTTCTACGCAAAGTGAGTTAAAATACTTAGTTTTCTTAAACTGCACTTATCGAAGTGCACTACAATAAGAGGCAGAACCCGATCGTAGTTTATATTTCAAACTATGGATCTTATTCACTAATTGTAGCACTTTTAGTCTTAGAAGATTTACTCTATCGGAACTGTATTTGTCTAATCCCTCGGGATAGCACCTGGTCATAAGTCCACATTAGAGTGAATCAATCAATCCTAAATACTACTGAAGTAATCCAGTAATATGGGTATACCCTACTATACCCAACCAATAATTTGAGTTCAGAAGATTCTATTTAATCAATAAAGATTTATCAAATCATTAATCCTTATTCTAAGTAGGTGTATCCTACACAAGGCTCCAAGGATGTGATCAAAGGATCACTCAACATAGGTTATTATCACAAGGAATAAGTCACATTCTAAGTACTTTAGGTGATTCCTACCACAATATATTAAGTTGATCTTCTAAGGTTATGAAGGATCATCTAATTTTCTACCTCAAAGAGTTATAAAAGTTTTTCCTACCTCAAGGTATCAATAATGAAGGTCCTTAAATATTTCAAGAATGATCCTAATGCAAGACTCTTAAGATCTCACTTTTCTACTTCTTAAGGTTTACTTGTTAGACTTAAGTTAAAGTGATCAGATCAGATGATTAAAATTTATTTGATCCTTTTCTATTCTACAATCATGGGATGAAATCAAAGAACTTATTAGAGTTAGATTATTTCATAAATCATTATAATTTTATTATCTATTTTATGCTAATGGTCTTATATAAGCGAAAATCAAAGATCTAAAGTTTAGATTCAAATGATTCAATAACACATATTCAATATTAACCTTAGTACTTCTAATTCAGTGATTTAAGATTAATATCAAATCAAATGCATTATTGGAACAATATCAATTAAATTATCTTTCAATCAAATTAATTGATTAAGTGATTAAGGTTTAGATCTTAATCAAGATAAGTTAGGGTTTAACCCCTAACCTTTCTACCATTAAGACTAAGGTTAATTTATAGGTCAATGATAAATCAATGTGTTATTAGTGTATTATTGATGTCAAACTTTGGTTTTAGATTAAGTATCATCTACTTAATTAAGTTAGTAAGATTCTTATATTTAATTATAGTTTAATGTCATTTACGCATGATTAGGTGTCCAAATAGATATTTAGAGTTTTCTAATATACATCCTAATATCATGAAAGCATCTAAATATAAAGATGGCATAGAATAAAAAGGTAATTAAGGCTAATCAAATTCTAAATCAAAGCAAAGGGGTTAGCACTTGATTATAATTCTAAAAGACTTAGGTTTTATGCCATTAAGTTGTTAAGATATACCTATTCGATACAAGCACTTAAAATTCTATCACTTATCATTTGGCATAACATACATTTCAAGTACATAATAGGTTTTGAGCACTTGATAAAAATAACAAAGTTTCAAACTTAATTTCCATAAAGAATTTTATGCAATGTTCCAGTTTAGCCCCACTAGGGTCTTAGGGACCTTAAAATACAAAAAGTGAGGTTTTGGCCATTTCAGCCAAAACTGGGCATTTTTTAGGAAATTCTGGGCATTTTACAAATTCAGGCGCTACAGCGCGCTATGGCGGTTTTAGCGCTGCAGCGCGCTGTGGCACTGTCAGCGTTGCGGCGCGCGATAGCGCTCTCAGCGCTGTGGCCCGCTGTGGCATGCTATGGTGCACTGCAGCGGACCAACTTGCAAAATAACTGTTTAATTAATTTATTTTTGACATTTCCTAAAGTTTTCCCCAAATTCTCAACAGCACGCTATGGCGTGCTGCAGCGGTCCAACTTGCGATTTACTATTTAATAATTAATTTTATATGGTTTTTGTTGAAATACCGCTGCAGCGGTCCATTTTGCAATCTTGGGCGCTGCAGCGCCAGACGGTATTTTTTGCCTGGACGAAACCTATAGGGCCTACTTTCAAGCTCAAATACTCCCAACCCAGAGAATTCCATGAGCGGTGACATATATCAATGGAAAAGTCTTTTCGATACCTTTCCATCGACACCAAAATCGGCACAAACGGAGTATCTTAGCTATACAAAAAATATGGATAAAAAATAGGGTATACAAAAAGGATGAAAATAGAGCATGCATATTTCACAGAAATGAGAAGCTTCAATGAGCCTTAATGGCTTCCTTACTCTATCATAAGTTTCTAGAGCTACAAACAAGTATAGTAGTAATATGAAGAAGACAAAGGAGAGGAGCAAATGGGTACCTTTAGCCTGCGAGAGAAGGAGGAAGGAGACTTCGAAGGCTTGGAGGAGGAGCTTCTCCTTCTTCTTCTTCAGCTAAAGACCTAGCAATGGAGGGGAAGGGAGAGCTGCAGCTTTGCCAAATGGACATGAAGAAGGAGCTTGAGCTCCTTCTTAAAGGAGGAGAAGTAATGAAGAGCTTAGGGAGAGGGAGGAGTGAGGAGCCATCATGAGCCTAGGGAGAGCATAGCTAAGGGGAGAGGGGGAGGGATGGCCAGCTGAATTTGCATGGGGGCTGTCAGCAATAGAAAATTAGAAGGATAAGGGAAATTACAAATTAGGGCCTCAATGATTACTTATTTATTTTCTTGAATTTTTCAACAATTCAGATTTTTGAAACGCACTCGAAAAATTCCCAAAAATTCACCACTAGCTAATTTGAGGGTGAGGAATTCAACGACAAAATCAGAATTCGATTCCGATGATTATTTAATTATTCCATTTTTCGATGCATTTAATTATATTAAAAATATTCGCAAAAATCCGACGACTTCCAAATGCTTCCAAAACATCATCCCTAGCTAATTTGAGGGTGACGATCACAACGGCGAAGTCAGATTTCGATTTTAAGGTCAAAATAAATACCTCAATTTTCTGATTAATTAAATATTAAAATATTCAAAAATAATCGATTGAGCTCTGAATTGCTCCAAACCTTCAGGGTTTGGTTCTAATGACTAGATGAACTTAATGGAATGATAATTATGATACGATTATATTAAAATTAAGCTGGGTAATAACCTTGGGTTATTACAGGTTCGCAACTAATGGAGAAGATGCTAATGGCCTGCATAATCGGGTAAAGGAGTGGCAGACAACACTGACGTTGCTGGTACGGGCAAAATCTCTGTTGTCGGGCCGAGGATTGCACGAAGACGATGATGAACAGGGCTGGATCCTCAATGACCGTCTGATTGTGAAGCCGTTGGAGATGGACGGCCTGATGGCGATCTAGGATAACAGGCCGCAGGCGCATTACTGATCATTGGATTGGCTATTTGATCCGACGAGTGACATAACTCCCCAGCACTAAGATCCTGCATCGTTTGATTTTGTGCCATGATCCGTGCAAACTCATCCATTGGCTAGCATAGCTGAGCCGCTGTCGGGACCCTACAGTGGATCTGCCGCGGTCCTGATAGCAAATCCTGGCTTTAATAATTTAATTAAATTTTAATTTAATTACTTTATTTTCTTATAAATTAATTAATTAAAATCTCTCAAAATTATTAAGTCCAATTTAGGACTAAATGAGCTCTAAAAATTCCCAAAAATTTACGCTTAGCTAATTGAAGTGTGAGGAATTCAAAAATAAAATCGGATTTTAATTTAGAGATCAAATTAATTTAGGTATTTTTCAGGATCCAAAAATAGCCAATTTTATCAAAATTCTTAATTAAGCTCTAATTGATCCCAAACTTCTATGGTTAGATTTAAATGACCCATTGAGTCTAATGGAATCAAAGTTAGAACTTAGTTTCTTAATTAGTCTATATTTAACTAGGGTAACAACTAGGGTTGTTACAATATTAAGCAAATTTTAATTGTAAAGGAGCATTTAATTAAGAGCTCAATAAATTTACTTTTTTATATTTCACATATTGGTATGCCTCGATTTTTGAGCCAAAACACTTCAATAATATTCCTCTTTACTTCAAGACCTTAAATGCTGATAAGGAGAAGTTCTATATAAGGATGATAAAAATCCATTTATTTTCATTTTAGACTCAATCTTAATTATTTTTATCTAATCTTAGAGCCTCTTAATCGACCTTAGGATTCACTTAATCTATTGAAGCCATTTAGACCCATAGTGTTAAACTTGAAAGCCTTTATTGAGAATTCACATTTTCTCACTCCTCCCTTAAAGCAATTGACTACCATTGTTTCTAAGCTTTATGTTAAGCTAAGAAAGATCTGATAGGGCTAAGGAATATTTTTTAAGGCCGGAAAGATCATTTGAAAGCTTGAGTAACAAGAGATCTTTCTTCTTCAAGTTTCAAGTTGAACACACACTCTCATCTCCTTAAACTCCTAATTGTTATTAAATGCTATGAAACACTTCCTCATAGTAATAGATCAATCTTCATTGACTTGAGAATATTATAATTCATACTGAGAAACCTTTTCTCTCTCTTAATTTTTCTCTACTACCTTTTTTCTCCTACATTTTCTATCTCCTAAATATTTTCATTTTCATTAATGGATTTATATTGCTAAAAAATATTATATTATGGTTAACCTATAGATATATTTAATGATTATTAGTGCATATATATATATATATATATATATATTTGTGTGTGTATGTGTGTGTGTGGGTGGGTGTGGGTGTGTGGTGTGTGTGTGTGTGTATGCATGTAAGTATACACAATCGAATTGAATAATTTGACAATAATTGATAAACCTTTGAGGTGAACATTTTTTCATGATATAATACAGTCATCTTAGGATTTTTATGAAGTCTCGCATTCCCTTTAATATGGAATTTGATTAGTTTCCTAACTAAGTCTAAGTGCTTGATGGTGTTGGTTTTGCAAACCGATTAGTCGCATGAATTTGAGTTATAACTAGATCCTGTGCAAGGAGTATCAACTTATGAAGTTTTTCAAAATTTCTCTTTATTCTATTATAGGATTTATAATGATTTTAAGAAGTGTTTTGGCAATATATGTCTTACTTCATCTATTTATAATTATCACATTGTGTTGCATGCCATATTCTGACCAAGTCTTACTTCCTCTATTTAGTAAACCCTATGTTCAAGAAATTTGTCAATTTCACAATGACTAAAAATTCTAGAACTTCCCAACTTAAAGATAAGATATTTACTCTCAAAATTACACTTATTGGCTACTTACAATAAGAGTCACCTCTTTGGACTCCATTATAATCATTTAGTTTAACTTATAGATTCAATAATGTGTAAGGATTTCATAAATATAATTATTTGATTCCTAATTTGTTTTACTGTAAATGAGGTCATAAGGATTATTTTCAAGCTCAAAATAAATATTGCATTTACTATTTTAGAGTCTTAAGGAAAACCTTTTCTACATAATTATCTTAATCTAGGTTTGCTTAAAGGACCAAGCAAGAAAAAAAGGTATATCTTAGATCCTAGTTCCAGATTTAGATTCCATTATAAAATCATAAGCTGAGCTGTAATAACACACTCTAGCATTGTTACCAATCAATTAGTGACCTAATTGACTCTAATATTCTTTCATTACTCTTATAGTAGTATTAAAATCCTCTATTTATATTTTTGTGCGATTTGGAGATCGTTTGACAATTTCCAGTATTTCCTTATTTTTTGATAATTCTGAGAATACCTAATTTCCTTATACCTTAGAATAAAAACTGGAGTCCGCCATTAGACTCACCACACCCAAATTAGCTATGAGTGGTATTTTGGAAGTGTTTGGAAGTCGACAAATTTTTCCCGAATATTTCAATAATATTTAAATACTCAAAAAATTAAGATAATTAAATTGACCTTCGATCAAAAATCTATTTATATTTTTGAGTTCCTCACTCTTCAATTAAGTAAGGGTGAATTTTTGGGATTTTTTATAGTCCGTTTGATTATTTTATTTTGAGTAATAAGTTGAGTATAACTAATTATTTAATTAAAGTATTTAAATTAATATATATTATATATTATAATTATTTTCCAACGGCTAAAATTCCAAACAGCGGAGATCCGATGTGCAGGCCTGAACAGCGCGCAGCAGATCAGCGCAATCCGTGTCGTTGCCTATTTTTAGATCTGATCTAACGGCGTTGTACCGTTCGAGCAAATCTTGCCATCGAATCATCGCCCCGATCCAACGGTCCAGATGAATTCCTGTACGTCTCTCTACTCTACGCCATGATCGAGCATAGGTGAGTGTACGTCTAGCTCTACCAAGCTCTCTCTTATCCTCCTTTAGCTCTAGGAATTCCATTTTTTCTTCCTCCCATTTCTATTTTCCTCTTTAAGCCTGCTGGGAGCTCGTGGATAGGCTGATCTTTCCTCAGTAGTTGTCTAAAGCTCATTTATCTAACCCTAAACTTCTTTTCGGCGCATTCCATCCAGGTACCGATCCTTATCCTCCTATTTCTGATTTATGCATTAAATTATGCATCTCTATGAAACCTTTAGATCCAAAAAATCTTATTGAATGTAGTTTGAGTTCAATTTGAGCTTGGACTCAGCTTGATCTCCCCTAAAGTTGATGGCTGAACCATACCTAACCCTAGCCGATCTATCGTACCTAGGGCATCGTCCTGTTTCTCCAAACATAGCAATCAAACTCAAATCTTAGCTAGTTACGCCAGACATGAAATTGACTCCACGCTGACATGCGGGCTAGCCTGAAAGGAGGCTAGAGTCGAACTAAGGACTAAACCCTAATTTTCGCCCTTCCGGTTTTGACAAGGATAATGGCCCAACCGTGAGCCAATTTTCCTTGAGTCTGCTGCACTTCCTTGGACCGGCCTGGCTTAGCTCCTTTAAGCCGCGTCATTTCTCATGTTATGAGAAGGACGCGTGTCAACTCTTGAAGACGTCGCATTAGTCCAAGGGTTTTTGTGCAGCACTAATTTCAGTGCTGCTCCATCTTATGTGCCATCGCCGTCAGTCATCTTATCCCAAATTCTCACGCCATTCTAAAAGTTCATGTTGTGATTAAATTCTGTGCAGTCCCAGTTAACGATTAATAGAGTTGTTTAATAATTAATCTGTATTTAATTAATGTATAATTATTACAAATTTTATTTCAACTATAACTTTAATAATACTCATCCAAAATATATGATATTATATATCATTTCGATTAGAAAAACGAGTTGAATATATTGGCATAATTAAATTTAGGATTTGAACACTAAATTTTATAATCATTTTTTAACCCTAATTAGGTATCCCGAAAACCCTAAAATTTCAACATTATCCGATTTCGACCTAGTCAATGTCGTTTTACTCCTTATTCTATAAGGATCTCATATTAATATATATTACTTCAATTGGACAATGTTTAGGTTTTGGCTCCTAATTTAGAGTAATTTTGATAATTTTCTAATTTCATAACTTCATGTTTTAGGGCAGCAAACATATCACATTTATTATCTCCCATGTCAATTTTAATTATTTGAATTGAGCATAGTTCTCTTAATTTAGATGCTTATATATTTAGTAAATTGATTGATTCACCCTTCAATCTTAGCGTAAATGCTTTAGGTTTATTTTTATAAGTGATTTGCATATGATCTTAGAAGTTGTCAATGTACCAAATTAGTGTAGTTAACTTTAATACCTATGTGATCCAAGAAAGTAAATCAATTAAGCCTAGCCCTAAGTAATTAGATTAAATCTTAGCTCACTTTACTCTTAGTTTTTAAACCCTTAATTAAGTCCTTTAAGGAGTTGAATTAGTATCCCTTAATATATTAGTATAGTTTAGTAATCTTATTGATTTTATTAACTTTTAATTTATAGTAATTATAGAACTTGTATGCTCCTAGTTCATTTCTCTCCTATACATTTAGATCCTTCTATCACTTAAACTTTACTAGATTAGTAATTAATTTGAATTGATCTTTCCTATATAACCTAGTTAGATGAGTTAAGCTTGTAGAACCTTAACTTTCATCTTCTTCAATTATGGTAATCCCATAACCATACCCTTTCCTAACTAATTTCCTAAGCCTTGATTTTGTTAATCTATTTCAATCTTATAATTTAGAATAAGGATATAACTAGTTTCATTTAGTATTGTTATACCTATAAATTATTTTGTCATCTATAGATTGAAATAAAACTATTATTTTCTAAAACCCTAATTATTTATATTACTTATAATTAACTTGAGATCAATACCTCTAGTCAAATGGAGAGTTCAATTAACTCCAATCATTAAGTAGATCATTAAAATTAGATAACCCTGAATATCACATAATTTGAAATTATTGAATTTTCATTGAATACTTGCTTAGCTTTGAATCTTTTTCATTTGACACATTCATAAAAGATATTGTGCATAAACAAAACTTTCACATCTAAAACTATAAGGGGTTACAATGTTGGTTAAGCCAAGGGCTGCTAATTAGAAGTAATAAGAAGACCTCATATTCTCAGAGGGTGAATGTGAGTGTTATTTGTTTAGAACCTAGCTTTCCTTTACCTGTTAGGTAGACATGCTTAACTCCTCGCTTTATTCTGTATTTTTTCACATAATGAATACTTTCATAAAATAACTTTAATTTAATAAAATATGAGTTCTTCACAATCTTATTGATTGTGAGATCTCATTATAATTTTTAAGCTATATTTACTTTTCATAATTCTAGACTATGTAAATCTTAGATTAATAGTCTAAGATCTTCCTTCAATTACTATGCTTTACACTTTCTATGATTTACTTGTTTACAGTTCATTTAGATTGCAGTGAATGTTTCTATAATTTCATTTAAATGCTTTACTTTTTTTTTTCTTTATTTAGCATAAGTTCATTGAACATATACATATTTTATTTTATTTACTTTCATATGCATTTTAATTCTCTTCTAGCCTATTTAGGATGCTTTTATCCTTACTTTATTTGCAGGCTAAAATGTCTAAACTTGTGAGTTTTCTTACTCACTTTACTTTTCATTTGTCTTTATTACTTATTTTTTTATTTTCCTTTCCCTATTTAAGTGACTTCATTTGCTCCACTACTTATTTTCATATTGTAAGCTAGCTAATGATATCCATATTACACTTATAAAATTTCTAACTAATCCTAAATTGTACTTAGACTGTTTAGTCTAGCCACCTTTTCTTTTTATTGGCTTTGCCCTATCATATTTAAATACCAAAATATAATAGATCAGGTGCATTGCAAGTAGAGTTGGACCAAGTGCTTAAACTTATATTAATTGCTTCCGCATTAAAAAATGTTATTTGCTCATCTTTATTTACTTATGAGAGAGAGAGAGACTTTACTTTCTTGTTCTCTTCTTAATTAGCATGTAATAACTTAATTTATTTGTTTGCCTTTAATTATTTTGTGTTGGAATTAGAACTCTTGTACTTAAATGCTTGGATTGGATAAATAGATGGATGAATTGCATAATTACCTCATGCTCATAAGTCAAATTGTCATATGTGATTAATTGCATTTATTCCTACTTGCAGCATAATTATATATGCATCTCATTGCTACACGTGAAGATTCACCTTTACTACTACTTTTACTTGTACTTGCATAGGTATAATTTTAATCAATTTAAACTCTTATTGATGCTTATGATTGAACTATCATTTGATTTATGTATCTTACAAGTACTTCTATTCACATGTTTCATTTCTTTTACTCATAATTGTAATAATTTCTATTCACGCATCCTTTTTACTTGCAATCTATTATTGACTCATGTTACTCTTTCCCTTCCTATTATTTGATTGGAATTACTATTTACTTTCATGTAATTGCAATTACTTCTTTTTATATATAACTACTTCCCTTTGCACATACTTACAACTATAATTTTTATACATGCAATTGTAAACATATTTATCATTTGTGTTCCTCTTCTTTTATTTTCTCATCTTAACTTAAGACCCTCTTCATGATCCTTGGCCAAATTTAGCATCTAGCATTTGGTTAGTTTCCTTCTAATTAGATATTAGATGCTAAGGTGACGCTCCAATGTGGGATTAATCTCTTATCCTATATTGGGGTCATCTCACAAGCAAAGCCAAACATTTGAATGACTGATTTGAGGATTTTTTTAAGGATCAAATTAGCAAGTGAAGAAAATATGTACTCTTGGTTTAGAGTTAGAAATTTTGACTAAGTTTTGAAACAAGGTTCAATGTAAGGATTCTTATTATCATTGTATGATTAACCTTGATCTAAACTTGCATCTTACTAATTAAGGAGTTAACTATGTGACTAAATAGTAAGTCCCAACACATATTAAAGTTGTTTTAGGGTTTGAAGGCTAACCAAAATAAGTAGGGAGGAATTGGGTGAGTTAAGCAAGCTTCCAGTGGATTGTGGTAAGTAAGACTTTAATCATCCAAGATTTGATCCAACTTAAAATTACTATTGTTAATGGCTTAAATGAAACTTAATTAAGGTTTTAATTCAAGATTTAGAATTACTAGAGAGTTAAGGAGATGATGGTTTTGAGATTTTTGATCAAGAAGTAAGAATATCCAAAAACCTCACGAATTCTTCCCTTTGATCATCTAAGGTTACCATTAAATCATTTTTATCATGATTAGCCAAAATATCATATGATGGCATGACATTTAAGCTAAAATAAATAAAGGCAAGAGGTTCTTGCATAGCTCTCGATCAACCACTCTATAGCAAAATTCAAGGGTTTATGTGTATCAAGATCCCTTTAGGAGCTTCAATGGCGTTGTTGAGATCCATTGAAGTGATTTGGGCCCATCTTGAGGCTCCAGACGATGATGGAATTTCACTGAAGTGGGCTATTGGCTTCCCTATAACTGAAAGCTTTTCTTGGGCTTCCAAATGACGATAAGATTTCTTCTGTATGAGGAAGGTTTCAAGATTGAAAGGAGGCAGCTATAAATCAAAGAATTTGGGTTCTAAAATGGAGAAAAGTTGGGTCTGAGGACTTGCTATGCAAAACTCTTAGAGAGAACAAGAACATAAGGGGAAAATGTTTGTTTGGACTTGGGGAATGTATTGGCTAATATAGAGAGGGATTCTCTATGTCTAAATCATGAAATTTGCATTTTAAACCAAAGTTTAAATTGCAAACCTTTGGTTAAATTTGCTGCGATTGATGCATCACAGATGCTGAGTCTTTTAAGGCATGAAAAGGTCCTATTTCATGCCTTAAAAGACTCAGCATCTGTGATGCATCAATCGCACCTAAGCAGGCTCAAAATGGTTTGGTGCATGTTTTGGATTTCAACGAGGCAAGGGGTCCATCATTCAATGGAGTTCAATGTCCTAGCATTGGGTTCTCTAGTTGGGTCCAATGTCGCCTGATCCATCGTGACAAAGATCATCCACCATTAAATCTAAATAAAATTGCAAAATTTAATTTCCATCGTCCGATTTGCTCATTAACAATTGTAGCCCACTTCAGTGTTCGTATGGACATTAATATGGTTTAAATCTCATCCGTCAACTCGGACGAAAAAACTACAACCGTCCGATTGATCTACATTTTATTAATTTTAAATATCTAATGTTAAAAATTTAAATATAAATTATTTTTAATTTTATTGAATATATTTCTTATCTAAACTCAAAATTTAATAAAAAAATTCAACTAGAGCTTAAGAAAATTATGAAAAAACCATTGATTAATTTTTTTTTTTTTTAAATCACTGTTTAATTTAAACTTGGTTTTTAAGCCTTTTGACTTATTTATTTAATTACAAAAAATATGATGTCCAAGAAATTTCCAAAATTTCAAGAAAAAAAAACTCTCTAATTTCGTATTCTTAAATTATATCTTTAATTTAAGAAGTTTCTCAATATCTTTCAAAATTTTATTTTATTTAAATTTTTTCAAAAATTTTAATTTATTTAAATTTTATCAAAAAAATTCTTCATTAAAAAATGGATTTTTATATTTGTAAATTGGATGATATTACATCACTCCTTGCACATTTAGACAATTGAGAATTTTGGGTGTTAAGACAGACTGGGCTTTGAATCATCTTTTCATAATTTTTTTTCTGATAGCATAAGATGCTAATATTTAGCATCTAATGCTCTATTAAGATGCAAATGTTTGCAGTTAGCTGCTAATCCCGAACAATGATCTGCTAATCTGAGATACTCCCAGCTCATCTGACTCGGCACACAGAATAATCCTATATATATCTCACTAACTACCTTGACTCCCATTATAAATTTTCTTAAGCAACTCTTAAATTAACAACAATTCACATATTCATTCTATCAGGGAAAAAATATATAAATATTTTCTGGTTGCTTAGCAATAGCTGAATATCTTTATAATTTATTAATCATCAGAAAGAAAGAAAAGCATGATATCCTTCATATTTTCGGCATTAGCTCTATAAATAATCTATCAACAGTGTAGCTTTCAGCTGACTTCATCTGTCACTATGTCACAGCTGGAATAGATCTGTAATATGATTATATTTTCAGTGTAGGTTGGATGGGGAAGAAAATGATGTCCTAACAGAGAAGAAGATGCAAAATCCATTCAATAAGGTCCTTTTCAAGATTTGACAGATTAGAACCACATGGTCCCACACCACCTAAGCTTATTAACAAATCACTCCACTAATTATGGCTGTTCCCACCAATTCACTAAAGTCCTGCATCAAATTGATAAATAATTTGGTTGTTCTATGTTTGAAAGATTCTCCCACCTAATAAACAAGTGCCTTTATGTTGGACTTTCCTTTGAGGCTTAAATCGGCAAAGCAGAGAGGCAACCTGGAAAATGGGCGATAGTAGGAGTGACTCATAAGTGAGGTTCTCCAATCAAATATACTGGCCTCTTCTTATGTCAGTTTTGCTATTAGAGTCAAGCCTAAGAAGTGTAGCCTCTACTTAAGATCACAATGGAAGAAGAAGAACAAGAAGAAAACTCTCAATGATCACTACTTTGCTCAATTTAGCCTGAACAACTCGAATTCAAGAGTTTTGATCTGAGATTCTACCAGCTCGCTCGAATTCGGCTCAATATTCAGTCATAGTCATATTACAACTAAAAAGATTGATACCAGAATATTGAAAAGAAATGATAATGTGATGCATGGATTCCTTATAGTACAACAACTATGCACAAATACACTTATTGTTTAAATAATGCTAACAATAAAAGAGGCCGCTTAAGATAAAGAGCTCGTGAATGTCATTATTCTAACACTTATCCATAATAATACTAATTATCAGTATTAAGATGAGTAATTTTAGTTAACAAGATATGAATCCGGTATTAAATAGACATTGATACATGCATGAATTATGCGTCTTTTATTTTAAATTCAAAGCGAACATATAATAATATACTTTAAAATATAATATAAATTTTATTATGAAAAGTTTCATGTTATTACATCAAAATTGTTATATTAATAGCAGTTTTCAATGATAAAGAAATTTAAAACATAAATATGTATATTATATTTTTTTATGATTAAAATTCATGAATTTTATTATTTACTGGTAAAGGTGTGAAAAACGAGAGTACATTGAATAATTCTTATACACTACTACTACAAAATTTAAATAAGGTTCTAAGGTTTGCAAGTGTTTTAGTAATTAATCCTCTGTCACTATAGAAAGAAACACACTCATATAGTACAAGAGTGATGAGAAGTGATAATTGATCTATTAAGAAAATTCTCAATATTTGTGATAAATGATGTTTTTGCACTAAGAACATAAAAAATGTCCAAGATTTTAGAGCCAACTTAGCTTGCTCATCATATGGAAACTTTTTAGTAGATAATTATATGCAAACAATGAAATTTTCAACAACAAAATGAAGCCAATCCCATGTATAACTCAGCGGTCTTCATGTACGTAGTCGCTAATTGCCCTGCAGCAGATCATGTACATCATCAGAACTTTCAATTCTACCTCCATTAAACTCATGAAGAATAAAGCTATACACAAAAAATAAGTTACCATAAAGGTTTGATAGTTGAATCCAATCTCTTGGTTCGACATAAGGTTCATTTGAGCAATGCCATGAAGATCATAATCACAGAAATTTCCAACCTGAAACAGGATCAAAATCTATCAAATCTTCTGAGAAACAAACATTGCTTGTAGTAGATCTTATTGTAAATTAATTACCTGAGAACCAGCAGCTCCAAAAACATCAAGAGAAGTTGGCTGCATACATGATGAAGTTTGATAAAGAGTGTCAACAGCCAGGCTCAAAAAGCTGCGTGTTTCCATGCCTTTGGGAAAAGCTTTTCCCTCTTTCGACTGGTTACATGGAGAATTAACAGCCGAATTGTCCAAGGGGTAAACTGAACGTAGTAGAGATGCTTTTGTTTGGCTCATAAGAGGCTGAAACTTTAGAAGAAAGAAGAAAAATTCAGAAAAATTGATATCTAAATCAATTTAATGTTCTTTCTGATTGCAGTATCTACCTCCATTGACATAAAATTGGCCAAACTGCCATCAAACTGAGTTTTGAATGTAGCCAGTTTCATTGAGAGAAGCTGCAGCCAAAATAAATGAAAGAGTAGAAGTTATCAACAAGGAAGAATTTACAGTCAAGTATGATCTTCTTGACAAAAAGCTCATTTGAATATCTACCTCGACTTGCCGCTGTAATGACTGCACATAGTTTATTATCTCATCAAGCATGAGTGCTTTACCAGTTATCTGTTCATCTAACGTATCAGCCAAACAAAATTTGAGACACATAACTAGTTCTTGTTCAAATATCCATTTGGTAATATACCTTGTTGCAACCTGGCACAAGATCTTGAAGCAATTTCATTCTCTGGCTTATCCTCTCTCTTCGAACCTGTTGATAGTGACGAATTCTTAAGACAATGTTCACTAGCAGAGACTAAGCAAGAAATATCATGGCAGCATTTCTTTACTCTTTCAGCAAGGCTATGGCTATCAGTGGCCTGACCACTTCTTGCCCTGATATGGATGTAGTCCTTTGGAGGCTCAGCGAGTTCTGATCCCTTATTAACCCCCTCCTTAAGCTCAAAACAAACCGTTTTATCACTACTCTCTGTCGGCCTGCATTTCTTCGCACTCAAACTACTTTCCTCAGCCAGCTAAAGCAAGCAATTTGTTAATCTTTCTATATCATAGAACATTGATCAAACTGAAGTACCTTTGCTCTGTTCTTTGGCTGCGCCTTCCTTTTCTGCACATTGTGCTTCTTTCTGGAGCTCAAACCAAGATCAGTCAACGACGAGTTTTCCTTTGACTTGAGAGACTGGCTGCTTGGGACCCTCGAGAGCTTATCAGAATCTAAAATGTCAGCTTGAGCTTCTCTACAGCTGCCAAAACTGAAAGAAGAGTGTCTCGCGGCTCTCTCTATAAAGCCAGCATCATTGGGAAATTTCGTCGAACAGTTTGCAGGCATGAAAGTTGGACAATTGTTCATGAAGTCTGAACTCTCGCTGGCAATGGAAGTGATGGACATGAGTCGCTCCATTGAATGTTTTGGAGATCCAAGGAAAAATCTTCACCTTGCAGATTTGGAGCAGACACTGAGAAAAAAAGAGTGCCAGGAATTGTGTAAATTTGGAAAGAAGATAGCAGGCAGTTTTGAAGAAGAACTGGGAAGAAAAGAGAAAATAAAAGTTAACAGCTTGAAGAAAGGGAAGAGTGGGAAGACAGGTGCAGTTGACTAACCTGGCATATGTAAAGGTAGTTTGAAGCTACAATCTTACAAAAATTCAAAAAATTGTTAAGAAATCAAAATTTATGATTATAATTCATAAATAAATATATATATATATATATATATATCATTTTATTCATTTTTATGATCATATAGGAAACTATTCTCTTAACAGAATTGCATTTTTTTACATTGAGAGAACAAATGGAAAAGCAAAGGGACTATTAAGGGGGGACACGCAAGTCATATAGGAAACTATTTTCTTAAGAAAATCCAGAAATCCTTCAATCCTTATAAAATTAAGAAAATCCTTTTCTTTCACATTTCTTAAAATAATTGTAAGAATTTTTTGAAAGCTTTCAAACTACATATTTGATTCTTATTTATTTGCAGTTTACTTTTTTTCAAGAAAAAAAAAGTTGTAGAATTTTATATAAAAAATATACAAATAATTTTAGGTATTAAGGCTTAGTAATATTAAAAAATAATTATTTTTGTATTATATTTTATTATAATAGTAGTATATTTTAATTGAGTATTAGTGCACTTACACATTAGTATATATCAAAATATATAGATGATGTGTCAATCTAATGTACAAATAAATTATTGATTAAATACATTTTTTTTGTGAAATATATATATAAAATTTTTTTAAAATTTTTTTGATGTATGTTATTATGTAAACATACATTTTTCCTTAACATTAATTAATTGTATTTTTAGTGTTATCCATTTCCCTCAATTCAATCCAGAAAGCAGAACTGTTGCTTCCTCTGCTCCTCTTTGCCCAAATCTCCGCCTCCTCTTCCTCTACCGCTCAATCCGATCTCCTCAAAAACTCGGTCCCATCCTTCGGCGACAGCTCAAAAAGATTTCTCATCTCCGAAGACGAATCCTTCACTGCGGGATCCTACATTGTGGGCACGAACGCAAACACCTTCTCCAAACGGTGGTCTAGGCGGTGAACTGTGACCAGCCGGTAAATGGCCAAGGCTCTCGCCAAACGCTCAACAATGACGGATCCATGGTGCTTTACAGTGTAAGCGGCAACGTCGCCTGGACAACCTCCGACACAGGCTCCTCTGCGGCCCCGCCCAAACCAAGCTGCTTAACACCGGTAACCTTGTTGTCATGGACTTGAGCGGTTAGGATCTATGGCAGAGCTTCGATTGGCCCACAGACAAGCTTCTTCCGTCCTAGCCAATCACCAAGAGCACCAAGCTCGTTTCGTCGATCTGAAGAGGCTCCCTCTCTTCAGCCTACTTCGAATTCTATTTCGATGACATCTCCGCCCTCCACCCTCCGCCTGACGTGCAATGATCCGGAGATTTCCAGCCTCCTAACACAAGAACATCTGGCAGAACGGAAAGCTCAAAGGGGCTCTGATTTAAAAAAGATTTTTTGTTTTATATTTAAGAAATTAGTTATTTTCTTAATATATTTTAAAAAATTATGTTAAATATATAAATAAAAAAAATGTAGTAAATATATATATATATATATATAACCCCTATTCTTTATTATGTACAAAAATAAATATATATTTAATAAATGCATTATATTTTATTAGATATGATTATATATAATTGAGTTCAAGCGAGTGTGGCTTAAACTTCCCAAGCTTAGTAACAATTTTTTATCATTACTAAGTGTATAATATTATCAAGAGGTTCTAATTATTACTAGAATTCATTTTTGAGGATTTAGAAGAAAAATATTCAAAATAGAATATTTTAAATATTTTAATATTATTTAAATAATTTTAAAAATTAAAAGAATTATTTTAACTTCAAACTTTAAAATAAATTGCATATTATGATTCTTAAATCAAAATATGCTATATGCAAATTTTATAATTTTTCAAGTTAAAATGATCAAAATATTTTGATTTCAAGTCTCAAAATAAATTGTACATTTGAATTTCTCATATCAAAATATGTTATATATAAAAGTTTTATAATTTTTAAACTTGAAATAGTCAAAATATTCATAAAATACATTTATAATTTTTATTTAATAATAGAAATTTTAATCAAATAAATTAACCGATAAAATGGTTAACATTTATATTTTTAAAATCGTATGAATCACGTGTGTGGGATTCAACACCGAACATCGAACCATAGAGAATCGTTATCGTTCCACCTTTATAAATGGGATCGAACGGTGTCGATCTTATTGTGTCTTAGTGAAGTTTATCACAGTTGCAGATCTAATCTCACGTGATCTGATAGCAGGAAAATGCTATTAGAATTATTATGCGATGATAAAGGGAGAAGCGCCTCCTCAATTCTCGTAGATGGTTTAGCGCAAAACGACAGTAACCCGAACTTATATTGGAGGTCTCGTTTGGTTAGTCGCCAATAGCCGGGGAATCAAGTTCGAGAATTTTCAATGAATAATTCATAATCAAAATATTATTAATGAAAATAAAATGATACTAAGTTCATAATTATTTATATAAAATTATTTACATAAATATTACATAAATTATTTAATATTACAACAAAAATTAAAAGTAAGTTCTCCTCTCCAACTCACTTCTTAATCTTAAGCATATTTTTATTTTCTCAAGTTATTTCTCTTATGCTCAATTATCAAAATTTAAAAATTTAATGACAATTATCAGTCAGACAAGAGTACGTAGACTATTCTTATAAGATTACTTTTTATCATTCTATAATCGGTATAAATCAATGTAAGAGTTGCATGAATATTTTTGTATTACAAGTAAGAAAAACATAAATATTTGCCAATTGAAACTACTGTTGCCTTGCATGTTAGGCATGAATTTAGTATGAAATAAATCTCATTAAAAGTATTATGTGATATAAAGTCAAGTCCGAAGACTCCTGAGCCTGAATGGATAAACTCATTATAACAATCCAAGTTGTTACCCAAGTCAATTAGGATTAATCTAAGTCATAATTTTAATTTTAGTGCACTAATTAAATCATTAAGAGTTCATTACCAAGATCTAGTCTAAATCAGAGGTTAATTGGATCAAACCTTGATTTTGAGAAATCTAGGAATCCTGAAAATTGACCTAATTATTTTTACCTCAGATCAAAAATCTGACTTCGTCATTGCGCTCATTGCCCTCAAATTAATTATGGGTGATATTTTGGTGGCAATCAGAGGTCGTCAAAAATCCGTCGAATATTTTAATAATATATAAATATCCTAAAAAAATAGGAAAATTAAATACTTATCAAAATCGAAATCCAACTTTGTCGTTGCATTCCTCACCCATCAATTAGCTAGGGGTGAGCTATTGAAAATGTTTTGAAGTCAATTAATTATTCAATTTTTAATTATGAAATTTATGCATTAATTAATTAAATAACTAATATTAATATCTCCATTAACGACATCGTCCGTCAAGTTTCTCGTCTGACCAGACAGAAAGCGCCAGCCGTTCCGTCGATTGATCGAACGACACCAAAGCGTCGTCCTCATCCCCAACTGCGCGTCTTCAACGTGGCTCATAGCGAGCGGCTGCTAGCCAACCAATTTCTTAGGGATCCTTCAGTGAATCCGTCGGGATACCCATTAATCGTTCAACATCATTCCCTTAGCCAAGTTGGAACCCTAGAAGACGCAGAGGAAGCCCGAACCCCAGAACTCGCATGACACAGTCGATCAGGTACCTCTTCGATTTTTGAATTTGATTATGCAGCTACCTTGTTTGTAAGTCGTATACATATTCCGTAGACTAGATGGAGGATCGATCATCTCCAATCAATTGATAATGGACTCAACCGTTCGAATTTCACAGATCCTAAATAGTGTTCTACAGTTTTGTTCGGTAGGTTAGACCCGAGCCCGAACCCTAATGGCAAGAGTTTGCTTCCACAAACGGCTCAAGCCGTCCTATGACTCCCTCCCTCCGGTAGAAGCTAGGCCTTGACCTGTCCTTCTGTAACAATTCTAGTTGTTACCCTAGCCAAATTGGATTAATTAGGCAAATCTAAGCTTTGATTTTGATCCCATTAAACTCAATTGGTCATTTAAACATAACCCTAGATTTTTGTGATCAATCGAAGCTAAAATGAAAAATTTGATATTTTTGGCTATTTTTAAATCCTAAAAAATACTTAAATTAAATTGATCTCTAAATCAAAATCTGATTTCATTTTTGAATTCTCCACTCCAAAATTAGCTAAGGGTGAAATTTTGGGAATTTTTGGAGGTCATTTAGGCACATTTTGGATTTAATTTAAATTAGTTTAATTGCAATTTAGGGCTTTTAACAATTCCTAATTGCAAATCTACCCACTTCCAACGGTCGGCTGAATTCAACCGCGGGCGCCATCCAAGCTGTCCATTCCGCGGATATGATCCAACGGCCACGTTCTCAGATCAGGATGCGTCTCATCTCGACCGTTCCGCGGTTTGAGATGAGATCAGACGGCGTCTGGCTTCCCATCTTAAATAACGCGCTCACCCGTTAGATCTATCAGACCTAATCCGATGGTCGATTTGATCTCCGCGCTCAGCCATTATTGGTTGGACAATTAGGACCATTCCATTGCAACTGATGATCCATCAGACGGTCGCGCCCCTATTAGCCGTTGTAGACCTTCGTCCCTGAGAGATCCCGGCCCGATAGAGAGGATTTCGCCCACATACGCCACGTAACCTTGTCTGCCACTTTCCTTCACCAGGTCACCTAAGCCGTTAGCACCTTCCCATTCGTGGTCGAGCCTACTATAGCAATCCAGAGGGTGGGATTACCCCATTTTAGGCTGGCTGAAGGCACCTCTGGTCTGAGCTCAAGGCCTTAGCTCAGCTTCGGCTTCCATCTCTAGGGTCTCCCTCAGTTTATATGTACCTCCCAAGAATCACAGTGAGCTCATTTGCTCACTGTGATTCCCTCATCACCCGGCTGAAGTAATTGGAGCTCTCGGCAAACCAGATGACTGGACCTGCTGCGTCTGCTGATTGAGGGCGAGGTCTGGCATTCAAACCCCCTTACCGAGCTACTACAACCCTCTAGTGTGATCTAGGCTATCTGCATTGTCTCAGTTGCTGCAACCCTTCAAACTAAGGCACAACCTCTTCCCTATCTCCTCTGTCGAGCTAATTTCAGCTCAGCTTGCTTCCAATTCTGCTCTAGATGATGCGTTAAGTCCATATCCTAGTTCCTTAGTAGGCGTTTAAGCTCTCGAGTGAGGCCTAGCAGTGGACCAGACAACGTATTCACTGTCTGAGTGTGCACTGTCAGTCGTCCTCTGGCTCGCCAAGTGCTACGATCCTTCGACGCAATTAGTCGTCTAATATGTATTAGAAGTTCTCGATGGTGATTTTCGAATCGTATCGAGGGTTGAGTGCGATCAGATCGATCGATTGGGCTGAGAATAGATCGACCCAATTTTGACTCTCGTCCGTGCTCCACCCCGAGTAGCACTTTAGTGATCCACCCATCCCCAAGGCTTGCTGAGTGGACCAATTGAATCCCCTTTGGCCTTTGAACGTGTAGGCACTGAGCTCGGCTCGTGGGGTCGACTATGTGAGGAGAATTCGATCTTCACAGATGTGCCATGAGTGACACCTCGGTCGAGTAGCACCTTGGTTATCGGGAGCATTCCAGACAGGGGCTTCTTGGTCCAATTGACGTGCCCTGACTCCAAGAATGTGCAGGGAACGATTTGAGCCGCCGCCGTCATTCGAGTGTTGAGAATTTCAGCATTGAAGATCCTCGGGCTCAGACCCGGCGAGAGGAGGAAGACGAAGTCGTAGATCTTGGGCCGGGCCGACCCCGACCCGCGCCTTTTAATTTGGGCCACGGATAATAAAAGAATTATGAGATTAAATTTTCTATGATTATTATTTAATAAGTCGAATTCCTATAAAATAAAAATACAGATTAAATTAATTGAATAACTTTAGCTATACTGAGCCAAATGGTATAATTCAATATACCATTTGAATCAGAAAAATGCAAGGAATATAAATATAAAATAAAATCACAGATCCAAAGTTGGATTTAAAATAATTGCCCAATCCTTTTTTGTTTGTAATTAAATCATAATAAATTTAATAAATATTCAAATTAGTTGATTAAGGGCTCTGATTACTCATGTGATCCTAGAGAACAATTGTAGACCCTTAAAATCAATTTTGGACATTTAATTTCTTTAATTACTCCTTAATCACCCTAATTAAGGATTAGTGAATTAAACCCTAAATTAGTCTCTAATCTTGGGTAAGTTAATTCCTAGTGTCATCTTAAGTCTATTAGAACCTAAGTGTAAGGTTGGATTACCTTAGAATGCCCTAAATTCTCTAATCACTCTAATTGGCCTAAAAATGTGATTAGTGTTAATTAGCTTAATTAAGTTGTCGAAACCTAAGATAAGGGTATTTCCCACTTTATTAATTAATATAGAACACCTTAGAATAGATTAAAATTGAATTGGATAACTAAACCCTAAAATCCCAATTTTAGCCTTAAGAGCGGCATTTTGGTCATTTTGGCCAAAATGTGTTTAAGAAGCCCTTAAACCTTGGGAAATTTAGTAAGTTATCACTAGTTAGATTATTAATGTTCTCTGAACCCTTAAGCTAATAATGTTAATAATATGAATATTAATTTAAGAAATCTTCAATTTTTCCCTAATTAAGACACTTAGATCATAAGTGATCCTAAGGAAGTCACTTGACATTAATAATTAAATCCAATATCTTCAATGGTAAAATCTCACATTAATAAGTTCAATTTAAGTTAACTATGAGTTAAATTCAAAGGAAATGTAATTGGTAAAGTTTAAGTTAAAAACCCAGCCTAAGTCTAAAGTGATCAAATAAGCAGATCTTAGATCTTAAATCTTAGACTTTAGATTTTCTACTTGAATCAAACTACCTCCAATTGAAATTCTTTAAATAATTCATTGTTTAATTCTTTGAAATCTTCCATGTGGGTATAGGATGATTCAATCTATAAGATAATGAAATTATCTTAAAGATTGAATATAGGTCTTAGATTTTCAAGTTCTTAATTGATTATTTTATCTTATAATCAGTAGAATAACTTTTCACTAAGTTCATAGTTCTTGGATCTTTCAGCTTATAGGATTCGTTATTCTTAACTTAGGGATAGAATGTGAACCCTAGATCCTAGTCAGGACACCACCCTGGATTTAGGAATTGAACACCAAAGTGGAGTTTAAGTCATAAATCCTTAAATCTTAATTTACCTAATCAAGATTTGGGAAAGAGAGTAAAAAATAATAAATTAGGTCATTGATTTATTTACTTAAACCATATAGTCGTCATATAATTTTGGATTAGAACTTGTTAAGTTCTAATATTAACTTTAAGGACGCAAATTTGAGATTATACTCGATAGCTGAATATTGGAGATCCTAAACTTGTACCTTCTCAAAGTAGCTAGATTTGGTAATTAGATAACCATGGATATCACATAAGTCTAGATTGAGTCTCTTGTTTACTTTGACTAGATTGCCTGGCATACCTTGGATATTGAGCCATATTCTTTGAGCATAATAGGAGAACTTAGGATATAGATGATACATCTTAAGTTAGTATTTGAATTGCATATCATTCAGGTATTTTAGTGTTTGCAATTAGTAGAATATGTCCTAGCTTAATCTGCCTCTTCAGTAGTAGTATTGTATAGAATGGACTCAGACCTAGCAGATTTGGATGGCTAAGCTAGGGATTGATTGATTGATCTCTTATTATGGAGGCCCTCTATGGCCTATTGGTTGGTATGGCAGTACTATATCTTAGGCTTATTGCTATTCTAGCTGGATTGTTCAGTATTGTTTTCTTTTTGCTTTGCCAAATGCTTCAGTGGTCTTATTTTCAGTATTTGCTCGCTTTTACCACATGTCTCAGTAGTTTACATGCATTGCTTTGCTTTTGCCACATGTCTCAGTGGCTTTCTTTATTTTTTCATTCTTAAATCAGCATATTGTATGTATACTCTTATGGCTTACTTACGTATATTGGCATATTTAGGATGCTAGAATTGTATGTTTGTATTTCAACATTTGTGTTCTTATTATACTCAGCATGTGTTAATATGATCATAAGCATGTTAGGTTCAGAATTGTATTTGTTGTTTCTTTTAGCTTTTAGCCTCACCTTATCTATTTCATATTGTATGTGACTTTTCATATTAGTTGTTAGTTATAAATGGATAATTTATAGTTACCCATCTCTTCATAGCTTGTTGCACCCATTACTGCTTGCATGTTTAGTTAAATTGAAATGTGATATCTTAAAATATTCAGTTCATTAAAATAGCCTAAAATATACTTAGACAATTGTCTAACTATAATCTTTTTGTTTTGTTGGCTGGGGCCTTAGCATTTGTGATACCAACACATATCATATTCAGACTTGTTCGTGGGTAGTGCTGCAGGAGGGGAGCCCGTTCAGGAGGAGGACCTTGCTGTTGCAGTTTAGATAGATTTTGTATTTCTTTTTAGTGAGATTGAGAGATATTTGTTTTTTCTATTAAATTTCAGTCTGTAATAATTAATTCTGGATATATTTTATTTCTGTATTATGATGAGTTACTATATTGTCTTCTTTTCTTTTCTACTATATTGTGCTTGTGGATGTTACTAATCGCCTATCGCTTCTGCCACTTTGATATATGTATGTATATTGATGAATGTTATAGTGCTTGGTGACAAGTCCTTGGCTTAAGGCAGGTTGGGTTTACCTAACTTAACTTAAGTTGGGGATTTGCCACAGTTGGAGCACCGTACTTCTTTGTTGTCAGTACGGGGGCCCCACACCTTCCGATCTTCGTGCGGGATGACTTATGCCGAGGAAATTTCGGCCAGGATTCTTGATGCCCTAGTCATTACTGTCGCTGCTCCGAGTCGGGAGATGGAGGTGTCTCAGGTCGGGTCAATCCTCGACCCGCGAGGTTGACTTGGTCTGCGTATAGCTGACGCTGGCGTGGCAGGTGGGCCTGCTCCTGCGTGTGCCATCGTCAGTTATGTGACCCACCGTCTGACCGAGACAGTGGCTATGGGTCCCGCTCCCGCCCCGCATCCAATGGATGTGCGCCACATGTCGCCCAAGGGGCCCGCTATCTGTCGTTATGACATGTGGAGTCCGCTGCCTATAGAAAATTGTTAATTTAATTAAACAATTTTATTTATATAATAATAGTACTTTAGGTTAATTTAAATCGCACAAATAAAATACAAAAAAGTTTGAACCTTCATAAATTTCAATCCAATAATCCAAATATATTAAATATATATCTTATTTTGCTTAGAAAAATGAGAGAAATGTTATAGTGGTATCAAATTTTCTGTATGACACCTATTTAACACAATGACATTTTAGAAACTCCTTCACATGTACCAAAACTTTCCTTAGCCATAACTTTGTACCTAATGATCTAAACTTAGCTAATATGGATCTCAAAGTAATTAGGAAAATCTCAAGAATGCTCTGGTAGTATTAATTTATTTGCTATGGTTATATTTTGCCTAATCACTTTTGAGTACCCTCATTAATTATCCTAATTAGCTTAGAAATTCAATTGATCATAACTTGGTCAATTGGACTCCAAATTAGGTCATTCAAAGTGTTATCTAGATTAAAAAAATACCACCAATAGTAAACTGCACAAATTTTTAGACTTCACTAGGTGAAATTACTAAAATGCCCCATTAGGTCAAAAACCTTAGTTTAGACATATATGACTCAATTCTTATTCAAATTGAGTGTACTTGCTTTCTATCTTCATGTTAGATAGTAATGAATTTTTTGGTATCAAGAAAATCTAATTTGGAGCTCTAAATCAAAAAATAATTTTTTGGACCATTGATGAATATTTTTCTCTTTACATATTATTGTTATATATTATTGTGCTAAACCTCAATAGAATCCTTGACTTAGTTAACAAATAATATTGGATTAGTCATACTAACACATCGACAGCTAATCATAATCAAAGGCAGAATCAGCAAGGAAGACCGGGTGCAAGATGTAATAGACCCCATCCTTATAGGAAGTGCTACCACACTGGTGGTAGGTGTTACATTTGCAGCAGAACGAATCATCGCCATTGGAATTGTCGTGCCAACTGAACCGTGGACAAAATGAAAATCAATCGCCAGTCTTCTGTGCAGAACCCAGTTCCTATCAATTCTCAAGCCCCAGCACTTGCCTTAATGCCTCCTCCTGTTAATGGAAGTGCTCAGCATCAAAAGAGTGTACCTCCATCTTCTTCCAAGTAAGACCACTTCAATAGAAAGGATAAAAGCAAGTCAGTTGCACAATCTCCTGCGGTACCAAGAGTCTACACTTTGTCTTCTTTAGCTATCCCAAATGACAACATCATTGTTACCGGTACATTCTATATTTAAATTTCTATTTTCTGTCTTTCATTTTTCTTCTGCATTTATTTTCAGCATTTTTTGCTTCAATTTTCATTAATTATAATTATAGATTATTTTCTCTATTATAGGAACGCTAGTTATTAAGAATAAGTTCTGTGATAATCTCTTTGACACTGGTGCTAGCCACTTTTTTATGTCTGTGAGTTGTGCCTCTTCCCTAAACTTTCATCATTTTAGCCTAGGTAATCCCTTGGTAATTCAAATACCATCTGGTGCTAAAATGTGTGTTAGTGAGTTCTGTTTGGTAGACATCCCAATTAGTAACCAATTCTTTCAATCCAAACTTATTGTTATGTCCATTACAAACTTTAATATAATCTTAGGAATGGATTAGCTAAGTAAGTTTAATACCGTAATAGATTGTTTTTGTAAGTGAGTTTCACTTAAGGTTGGAAAGAAACCTGAACTTTTTGTAGGAAAACTTGGCTTGACTGCATCCTTAATCAATACAATTGAAGCCAAGTGCTTCATTAGCAAAGGTTGCTATGCAATCTTAGTAACCTTAATTGACGAAGAGAAGCATATTAGTAGTTCAAAAGAGATTATCATCGTTAGAGAGTTCCTGAATGTGTTCCCTAAAGACTTGCCTGAACTACCTCCTTTACATGAGGTGGGGTTTTCTATTGAACTTATTCCTAAGACTCAACCTAAATATAAGGCTCCATATAGAATGGCACCGAAAGAACTGCAATAGCTTAAAGAGCAGTTACAAGAGTTGTTAGAGAAAGGATTCGTTCGCTTGGAGTTGCAAGAGTTGTTAGAGAAAGTATTCATTCGCCTGGAGTTGCAAGAGCAGTTGCAAGAGTTGTTAGAGAAAGTATATCATATTGAGGAGCTCATGTCCTATTCATCAAGAAGAATGATGGTTCATTGCAAATGTGTATAGACTACCGTGAGCTTAACAAAGTGACTGTGAAGAATAAGTATCCTCTCCTTATGATCGATTATTTGCTTGATCAGTTCTTAAGAGTAAAGATCTTCTCCAAGATTGACTTAAGATCGGGTTACTACTAGATTCGAGTCAATGATGAAGATGTTTCCAAAACTGCATTCAGGACACGCTATGGGCATTTTGAGTTTCTAGTCACATTTTTTTGGACTAACAAATGCTCCTTCCATCTTCATGAACCTGATGCAACGTATCCTTAAGCCGTATCTCGATGAGTTAGTCATCGTTTTCATCGATGACATCATAATCTATTCGAAGTCAGCTGCTTAGCTTGAAGAGCATCTGCGTGTCATTATAGACTTATTAAGAGAGAATAAGCTTTTCACTAAGATTTCTAAGTGCGAGTTTTGGCTCAAGTCCGTGGCATTTCTGGGTCACGTGATTGATGCTAAAGGAATTAATGTAGATCAAAAAAAAATCCAAGCTATTCAATAGTGGGTCCAACCTAAATTTATAATAGAGATTCACAATTTCTTAGGACTCATTGACTATTACATAATATTTGTTTCTGGATTTTCTCTTATTGTTTTGTCATTAACTCAGCTAACTATAAAAGAGGTTCTATTTATCTGGAGCACAGCCTGTGAAGAATTTTTTCAAAAGTTAAAACAGTTATTGACTTCTGCTCCTGTTCTAGTACTACCTCGTGAGGGTAAGGATTTTCAAATTTATACTGATGCCTCTAAGGTAGGTCTTGGTTGTGTTTTGATGCAAGATTACCGCATTATAGCCTATGCCTCTAAACAGCTTAAGCCTAATGAGAAGAATTATCACATGCATGATCTTGAACTTGTAGGGATAGTTTTTGCTCTTCAGATCTGGAGACACTACTTGTATGGAGTTAAGTGTGAGATGTTTACTGATCATCAAAGTTTAAGGTACATCTTCACTCAGAAGGAACTTAACTGCCATCAGCGTAGGTGGCTAGAGTTACTTTGCGAATATTATTTGGAAATTCAATACCATCCGGGTAAAACTAATATTGTAGCTGATGTCCTGAGTCATAAAGCAACTTTATCTTCCCTTTGTTGCAATGAATCTTTAATTAATGATTTTATTAGATTGAATCTTGAGCCAACCAGTTTAGTTGATTTGGGCACTCTACTATTTTCTATTCAATCAGATGATTCTCTAAGGTCCAAGAGTATCAAATCTCAAAAAGAAGATTCAAATTATCATGTGTTAGTTTCTGAAATTGTTAGTGGTAAGAGATCAGAATTACATCTTGATGATGAAGGTGTGCTATTTCAGAAGTCCAGGTTATGGATTCTAAAAAGCTTGCAGTTACGAGTATTGTCTGAAGCTCATAACTCTAGCTATGCATTGCACCCTGATAGTTGTAAGATGTATCAAGATCTCAAGTAATCATTTTGGTGGTCCGCCATAAAACGGGATATAACCATTTTCATTTCCAAGTGCCATCCATATTCCTTAGTCAAGGCTGAACACCAAAAGCCTGGTGGACTTTTTAAGCCCTTAGACATTCTTAAATGGAAGTGGTTCGACATTTCCATGAACTTCATTGTAGATTTTCCTAAGAGTAGATCCAATTTTGACTCTATTTGGGTAATAGTTGATAGACTTACTAAGTCAGCTCATTTCCTAGCTATTCGTCAAACTGATCCTGTTGAGAAGCTAGCCAAGCTTTATCTTAAGGAGATCATTCGTTTGCATGGTACGTCGAACTGTATAGTTTCTAACAGAGACATTAGATTCACTTCTAGATTTTGGACAGCTATTCAACAATACTTGGGGACGAGTTTAGCTTTGAGTACTACTTTTCATCCCCAGACGGATGGTCAGATTGAGCATGTTAATTAGATTTTGGAAGATATCTTGCGTTTTTGTGTTCTAGACTTCGGTGGATCATGGAAAGATCATTTAGCGTTAGTTGAGTTCACCTACAATAACAGTTATCAGTCTAGTATTGGTATGGCTCCTTATAAAGCTCTTTATGGAAGGAGATGTACAACTCCAGTTTCTTGGACTGAAGTAAGAGACTCTCAATTTTATGGTTCCGAATTATTAGAAGAGACAACTAAGAAAGTTTAACTGATCAAGTGCAATATGATTACAGCTCAGGATAGACAGAAGAAATATCATGATGCTCGTTATCGTCAGTTAGAGTTCCAAGTGGCGATAGGGCTTATCTTAAAGTTTGTCAGATGCGTGGCGTGCAGAGATTCGGTATTTTTGGAAAGCTGAGTCCAAGGTATTTAGAACCCTTTGAAATGATTGAGAGGATTGGAACATCTGCTTACAGATTAGAGTTACCAGAAGACTTCTCGATTGTACATAATGTGTTTCTTGTATCATCACTAAGAAGGTGTTTGCTAGATCCTAGTCAGCAAGTTCAGATACATGTAATGGAACTGCAACCAAATCTGACTTTCGTAGTTTAACCTGTTGCAATTCTGGGGCGGGATCTTAAGCAATTAAGAAATCGAATCATTTCAATGATCAAGGTCCACTGGCAAAATCATCCAGCTGATGAAGCCACATGAGAGAAAGAAGAGGATATACGAAAGAAGTTCCCACAATTCTTTTCATAATCAGGTAGTTTTATTTCTTTCATTTTTGTTGTTGTTTCGTTAGTCTTTCTTTGTAAATTTTCAATTTCTTTGTTTTTATTTGTTGTGTGTCGTGGGCGACACTCTTTTTAAGGAGAGGAGTCTGTAACAACCCTAGTATTGTTACTCATCAATTAGTAACCTAGTTGACTCTAATCTTTTTTCAATTAGTCTTATAATAGTATTAGGAGCCTCTATTTCAATTTTCGTGTGATTTGGAGATCATTTGGCAATTTCCAATATTTCCTGGTTTTCTGATAATTCTGAGAATATCTAATTTATTTAGGCCTTGGAATCAAAAATGGAGTCCACCATTGGACTCACCACACCCAATTTAGCTATGGGTGGTATTTTGTAAGTGTTTGGAAGTCGTCGAATTTTTCTCGATTATTTTAATAATATTTAAATATCCAAAAAAATTAAGATAATTAATTTGACCTCCGATCAAAAATCTGATTGCATTTTTGAGTTCTCCACATCTCAATTAAGTAATAGTGAATTTTTGGAATTTTTCGGAGTCCGTTTGGTCATTTAAATTGAAGTATTAAATTAAGAATATTTTATTAATTAAATATCATGTTTAAGATAAATCAATATATAATAATTTTTATATTTTAAATCTAACAACATTTTATTTAAGAAAGCGGAGATCCGCTGTTTTCGGCAGAATATAGAGCAACAAAACCAGCTCAATCTCAGCCATTCTTTTATATCTAAGCTTAATCCAATGAACGTGGCTTATCTAAGGCGTCTCCTTCGTTAATCGTTCAATCAAAAGAAGTATCGAATAGTCGTCAATGGATCACTGTACGCCTCCTAGCTTTTCGCACGATGCCCAGTGGTGGAGTAGAGGTGTGGGTACAATGCTTAGCTGGCCCTTCTACGACCCTTACCCATTACCCAACTCCTTAATCCTAAAGTCATTGGCTTTATTCCAGTTTACCTTTGTTGTTGAACTGCTAGAGGCATGCGAAATTTAATTCAGGAGAAGTCTGTATAGGTATCCATTGAAGGATCGCTGAACCTTGTAACTGCATGTATGCCAATCTTCCCTACTTACTTTATTTCCAATTAATATGTGATGGTAGGAAAAAAAATAGTTTTATTTCCTAAGTCTAACTAAATTCGAAGTGAACAACTGCAGAATGTGTTTAATTGATTTTTGATTATAATGAATCTTGCTTCCAATTCTATTCTTTAGCTTAACTTTATGATTACTCATCTTATTAGTTTCAATTAATTCTTATTAATGCTAATAACCTAAGTGGAGTATCTGTGAAGTTTAGGCTTAATATAACAATCCAGGTTATTACTTAAGTCAATTATGACTAATCTAAATTCTAATTATGATTTTAGTACCTTTATTAAGTCATTAAAAGCTCACCTCTAAGATCCAGTCCAAATCAGGAATCAAATGGATCAAATCTTGATTTTGGAAATTTTCAGAAACCCTAGAAATTGACCTATTTAATTTGACCTCAAATCAAAAATCTAACTTCGTCATTACACCCATCACCCCCAAATTAGCTATGGGTGATGTTTTGGATGCGTTTGGAAGTCATTGGATTTTTGGAGAATATTTTAATATATTTTAAATACCCCAAAATTCGAATATTAATAATCTGACTTCGCCGTTGCGTTCCTCATCCTTCGATTAGCTAGGGGTGATTTATTGGGATTTTTCTAGAGTCATTTAGTAGACCAATTTTAATGAGAAAATTATGTGATAATTAATAATATTCCCAAACGGACTCGTCAAAGGAATTAGCCATGCCGTCTGCAAAACTAGCGGTGCAATCAAACATGATGACACTTCGATCCAGCTGTCGTATCATTTGATCGAACGGCTGATCCATCTCCTTCCCCGTTCTTGCCCGCGTGTCGCACGATGCAGGTCGCGACGGCTCAAGCTGCGCGCGTGGCACCTTTTGTAGCTCCCATCGCTTTGGGTCATCATCATAGAAATCTAAATTAAAGCTTTGCCTTGATCTTGAGACTGATTTTTGCAAAAATTGGAGAACCCTAGTCGCGGAAGAAGCCGTTCGATCAACTCAAGCTCGCCGACCATTCATTTCCAAGTACCTCTATACTCATATCCAATTATGCGATGGTTATATTTTCAAATCGAAAAGCTACTTCACTCAATGGACTAATCTTTGTTTGGGTTCCATCGTGTTCGATCGAACCCAATCATATCAATTTGACTACGACGCTATAGAGATGAATAGTAGATAGAGTTTTCGACAAAACTTATAGTCTAGGGTTACCATATGTCGGAGCCTCAGCCCTCTGCAGCCTTCGAACAGCATGCCATTAACTAGTCCTTCTTGTGTACTTCACATAGTCATGTGGGTTTGACCCTATCGTCACCGAAAAACCCCTCCGATTAAGCTAACCCTAGCCTCGGTCCGTAGAGGAGTGATGGAGGTTTTGGGGTGTTCGGGCCGGGTCGGGCCAGCCTGACCCGAATGGAGTGTTTGCGGATCGCCATGTGTCAAAGCTCTGTTCATCTGGTGGACCCCATCTCCTGTGTGTACTGAAGGGTTGCAGGTCCTGATGTCATTTGAGTTGACATTTGCGGGACCCACCAATTGCGTCAGCAACCGTCTCCTCACCCGTTGCTGTGCTGACGCATGTCTTTAGTAGGGCCCACCTTAGTTGTCGATGCAATCCTGTGGGCCCGCTGTCTGTTAAATTGAAAAGTTAAATATAATTTAAATATCCAATTATTTTAATTCAATTAAATTAACATATTAAATATATATAAACTTTAAACCTTATTATCTTGAAATTTATAAGTCCAAATATTACAAATAAATATACCATTGTGATCAACAAAAATAGATGATCACTTTGGTATTGTCCAACTTCCCTTAGGAACTATATTTCTTCTAGTGACATTTAGGACCCCCATATTTGCCCTAAGTGTCTCAAAATTTCATTTAACCATAACTTTAAAACCACTTACCCAAATATACCCAATATGGGTCTTAAAATAATTAGCAAACTCCTAGGAATGTTCTAGTAGTATCAATTTTATTGTTTGAATGATAATTTAACTAATTACTTTTAAGACCCAATTCTAATCTTCCAATGTTCATAAATTTTCACTCACTAATCTAAATATAGTTAATATGGGTCTTAAAGTAATCAGAAAATCTTTAGAATAATCTAGTAATGTTCATAATTAATCACTAATCACCATAAATCCTAATTAAGCCATAACTTAATCAAATGAGGTCCAAATTGGGTCTACTCCCAATTAAAGTAATCAGTGGACTATATGAAAGCTATAGTCACTGAGTTTACTGAATTTGGACTTAATTTGGAAAAGTTAGGTTTGACCCATTTTAGAAAATCCAAATTTCCTTAATTAGCCTTAATTCTTATATTGGCTATAACTAAGCCAATACTTATCAGAATTTAGTGATTTTAAATTCTATGGAAACCTTAGATATCACGCTATAATAAACTAACATAAAGTTTAAAATTCATTAACTAAATTTACCAAATTGCCCCTATGAGTCAAATTCTTTAATTTTATCTCATAATGCTTAATAATCATCCAAAATTGATGTACTTACTGTCTAACTTCACATTATACAGTAATTAATCATTAGCCACTGAAAATTTCTATTTTAGAGCTTTAATTTAAAAAGTAGATTTTTAGACCCTTAAAAAGGGGCAAAATGGTCAATTTGCCCAATTTTAGGGTTTAGTTCCTTTTAAGTCTTAAATTAATGTTTTAATCCCTAAAATTAGTAAGTTTAGTGAATTAGAATGAAATCTCATTTAATTGAGCTATTAATTAAGTTTTAATCAAAATCCTTAGTTTTATTCCTTAAGAAAATTTATAGTAAATTATTAGTTGTATGATGTGAGATTCATCTCACATCATACCTCTTCTTTAAACTTCTTATTCATTTCCTAATCTTTCTTATAACATTAGTTAGGTTTAGAGTTTAAGTCTTCATTTTAGTGCTTAAGAGCTCATTCCTTATGAATTAGGATTAGCTCTTAGGTTAGAATTCATCTTTTGAGTAAAATGGGTTACTCAATAGGTGAATTCTTGATTTTGATAGTTTATAAATTTTTATAGTTTATTAATGATTATTTGATCTTTTAACTTTAGATTTAAAAATAGAGATCCACCCTATTAAGTATGAATTCACTTAATAGGATTTGTCTTAAATATGAATTTGTGAGATTAGGTGGTAAAACCTTAGTCCTGTAGGTTCACCTTTGGATTAAGCAATTGAACCCTAATATTTGGAGTTTAATTCTTAATCCTTCCATCCTAATTTATCTTAATTAGGATGGGCTTGGGAATCTTAAAATTATCAAATAGGTCGATTGGATTTATTTATTTAACTTATAATCGACAATGATTAATCAAATTAGAACTTGGCCAGTCCTAATTATTTATAATTTATAAGGTTGTGAATCTGAGTTACACTCGATAGTAGGAAATAGAGATATTGAACTTGTGTAATTCAGAGTAAATAGAATGAATAAATTAGACAACAATTGATATCACCTGTGTCCTAGTAGAGTCACTTGCTCACTTTAATATTTGATGCTTTGCTTACCTTGTTTATGAGCCTTATACCTTGTACACATATATTAGACATATGCTATTTGATAAGTATCTCGTGTCAATTTTTGAATTTGCATACATATCATATATGTTTTATCGATGTTTTTAGTTTTATGATTTTCAGTATGTTATGACCTAACTAGTATGCCTCTTCAATCTGTGGGTTCGGCATAGCATGCTGGATTGTTACTGTCAATAAGTCTATCCATGCCTGCTTGAGTGTGGTCCCAGGGTGGCAAGAAATAGATTTTGCACTCATATGACTTTATTAGTCAGGATTTGATATGGTAAGTACTAGTTGTGGTGAATTTCTATTCAGTGATATTCAGTTCAATACTTTCTGCCTTAGCTCATCAGGCTAAGTGAATTCAGTGATATTTAGTTCAGTATTTGTGCCTTAGCTCATTAGGCTAAGTAATTTCATGCATATACAGTTCAGAGCTTCTGCCTTAGCCCATCATGCTAAGTGATATTTGTTGTTTTCTTTCACTTTTGAATGGCTTATGTAGCCATGACAGCTTTCAATTTTTGATTTACTGCTTTTAGTTTAATTTTCTGCATTTTTACAATTATTTACTTAATGTCTTCTACATTTACTAGCTTTATTTATTTATAGGATGCTAGTCTTGCTCGCTGCTTATATTTTATAGGATGTTAGTCCTACTTTCAGTTATTTAAAGGTTTCACACATTCATTTACTTTATGCTGATTAGCATAAATATATATTGATCATAAGCATATTTAGGTTGAGCTTTCTTTTCAGTTATATTAGTATTTACTTTTTATTTTATGCCTAACCTTGTTGCAGCTATTCTTGTAGGTATGCGCTTACTTTCTATTTTGTTAAGTTATGAACTTATTGTTTATAATTGCATTTCCCTTTCATATGTGTTCTGCTCCTTTACTGCTTGTTTTTAAATTTAAAGTGTATGGTGATATCTAAATAATATAATAAATTGTAGCCTAAAATGTACTTAGACATTTTGTCTAACTATATTTTTTTTTGTTGGCTGGGGCCCTATCATTATAAAATTGATAATGATAGATTCTGAGCTTTTTGAGGTTGTTGAGCATTTTGAAGACCTAGTTCAGAAGGAGAATCATGTTGTATAAGACCTTTAGTTCCTTTCTTTTATTGCTTGTGAGATTGAGTGTTGTTCTTTTCATTTCAGCTTTTATCCTTAAAATATTGTAATAATACAGGTTCATTTGTATTTTCTTTTACTACTTTTATTCTTGGATGTATGCTCTTACTTTTGCATTGTAATGGAATGAATGTTATGTTTTTATTTCCGCACTCTGATTTCTTATATATATCATTAGTGAATATCTCTTGGAGATGGTAATTCCCTTAATTATAATGGGTTAGGATGTGTACCTAATCTATTCATAAGTGAGGGACTTGTCATTTGGTGACCACTTCACCATAATCATGTTAACTTAAGAGTTAACTGGACCACGGCGAGGCTGGGCAGCCACACTTAATGAATCCAGTTCAATTTCTGCAAATTTCTAAATACTATGCATTTCGAATTTATAAAAAGGGAAAATTTATTTATGAATCTTTACATTTGCTTTTAGTATTAATTGTCTTAGATAAGGAATCATTGTTCTGTGTATTTTAAAAAGTACCGATATTAGGGCATATCCTCTATAAACCTTAAAAATTGAATTGATCATGGAGAATAGATTTACAATGGAGAGTATGAAATGAACTTTTGTTTGCGGTAAATATCGAACTTTAAGACTTAGTATATCACTGATTTCTTGGATGCCCTAAAATCCCTAATTGCACATCTATCAAAGAAGACGACGGTCTACTCCCAGGTTTGCCGGACCGGTCAGTCCAGCGCCTTCGAACCGCGCCTTTACTTCTGGACACGCGACATGCTTTTATTCGTCCCACTGTTAGTTTTAATTAATAACGGCGGTTAAGGTTTAATATTAAGTAAAGTTAAATGATTAATTTTCTGAATTTAACAATTATTAATGAAATATTTAATTTATCTATACCTTGCAAAATATGCCTCCAAATTATGCGATCTTATATACCATTTTGATCGTATGAACACATAGATTGATAATATGCAATTAAATTTTTGTTTTGATAAATATTTTAATTAGTCAATATTTAAGATTAATTAATTAATTATAATATAATTTCATCATTTCATGTGACCTAATTTGACCATTTAATGTCCAAATTAAATGATCAAATAGTCCATTTTACTCTTAAAAATATGAGGAATATTAATATGAAATCAAATTCAACATTTGAACTCTAGTTTTCTTAATCACTTTTTAACCCTAATTAGGAGTCCCGAAAACTCTAAATATTAAATGTTATCCAAATTTGACCTACTTAGTGTCATTTTTCTCCTTATGCTATAAGAATTTCAAATATATGTATAGTATTCTCATTGGACAGCAATTAGTGATTTTAAGTTTTTGGCTTTTAATTAGTATTATTGTGATAATATTTATCTTCTTTAATTGCATGTTTTAATATTTTAAAACCTTATGACAGCTAACATGTCACATTATTTTACTTCCCATATCAATTTATATTGCATGTGATTGAGCTTAGTTCTCATTATTCTATATACTTGAATCAATTATAAAATGCTTGATTCACCTTTCAACCCTTAAGCAAAAAACCCTAGTATTGATTTACAACATGAATTATAAGTGATCTCTAGATCTATTAGTTACATCCATTAAGAGTAGTTAGCATTAATACTTTAGTAGTTGTAGATTATTGAATCAATTAGTACTAACCTTTAGTGACTAAACTAAGGCCTAATTTATTCATCATAGTCCTTAATATCATCATTTAAATTCTTTAAGAGCTAGTAGTAAGAGTTCTAAATTCATTTAGGGTAGTTTAAGAATCCTATTGATTTCCTTAACCTTTAACTATTAGAAAACATAGAACTTATAGTTCTTAATCCCTTTATTTGTTTACTTTAAACCTTTCAATTTATTATAATTTGCTAGATTAATATTTAATTTGGGTAGATCTTTCAACTACAACCTAGCTAGAGAACTTTAGTGAATTGAACCTTAACTTTCATTTACTTTAGATATGATAATTTCATAACCTCAATCCTTCCCTACTAGTCACCTAAGCCTTGATTTAGCTATCTTATTTGAATCTTATGGTTTAGGACTATAATAGAACAACTTTCTAGTTGTATTGTTATACTTATAAACTAAATTGTCATCTCATAAGAATGAATGAAACTATTATTTTTAAAACCCTAACTATTATTATTATTTACAATCAATTTGAGATCAATATCTCAAAGTTAATTAGGAGCTCAATTAGCTCTAATCATTAAGTAGATCATTAAAAATTAAATAATTTTGGATATCACTTAGTTGAAATTATTAAATTTTCCTTGAATGCTTGCTTAGCTTTGAGCCTTATTCATTTGAATCATTTATATAAAATATTATGCATGAATAAAACTTTCACATTAATAATTATAGGGGTTTATATTGATAGTTAAGCCAAGGGCAAGCTAATAAGGAATAATAAGGAGACCTCACATTCTTAGAGGGTGAATGTGAGTGTTATTTTATTTGACCCCGCTTTCCTTTACTTATTAAACAGACGTGTTTAACTCCTCGCTTCATTCTGTATTTGCCCACAGAATGAATACTTTTATAAAATAACTTTAATTAATTAAAATGTGAGATCTCCTACAATCTTATTAATTGTGAAGACTCATCGTAGCTTTTGGCTGTGTTGCTTTCCATAGTTCTAGACTATGTGATTCTTAGACTAATAGTCTAAGATCTTCCTTCAATTTATATACTATATATTTTTTATATTTTAGTACTATATTTTACTTATTTATAGTTTACTTAGATTACAGTGAATATTATTATAACTATATTTAAATGCTTCACTGTCTCTTTTCTTTACTTAGCATAAATTCATTTGAACATATACATGCTTTACTTCATTTATTTTCATATGCACTTTAGTCATCTTCTAGCTTATTTAGGATACTTTTACCCTTGTTTTACTTGGAGGCTAGGTTGTATATTTATGTGAGTATTCTTACTCACTTTACTTTTTACTTACTTCTTTTATTTTCTCCATACTTTTATGCTTACATTTTGCACCCTTGCTTATGCTTAGGTTGTAACTAGTAGTGATATCTAATTAAATAATAAAATACTTAGCCTAATCTTAAATTGTACTTAGACTATTTAGTCTAACCATATTTTCTCTTTCTTGACTTTACCCTATCACATTTAAATACCAAAATATGATATATCAAGTACATTTGGAGGTTAGTAGAGCTAGACCAAGTGCATAAGTTAGCTGCTTCCGCTTATAAAATAATAAAATTTAGCTTAATATTTCTTCATGTATGAGCTTTACGTTCCTTACTTTTTTTTAATTAATATTGACTTGAAATAATTAAGTCATTTACTTTGCATTACTATGCTTATGTTGGAGTTTAATTCTCTTACTTAAATGCTTGGTTTGGGATGAATGGATGTATGTGAATGAATGTTAAATAAATCTTAGCTACATAATTACCTTGCATATTAAACTAGAATTTAGTTGTATATTTACTTTGTATATTAATCTGGAGATTAGTTGTATACTTATTAGTATATTAAATTGGGAAGTAGTTGCATATTAAATTTGAGAATTTTTGTTAATTCTTTATCCTCTTTTATATAGTAAATAATGTGGAATGTGCACACCAAAGGATAGATAATTGCTATATATGTATTTTCTCACATCAAATTATTAAAATTATAAATAAGCAATCCCATGTAATAGATTAACTTTATATTAGAATTATAAATAAGCAATTCTATGTAACAGATTGACTTTATACTAGAATTGGAAATATGCAATCCCATGTAACAGATTGACTTTATATTAGTTTTAGGTTACTATCTTCTTAATTAATCTTCCATTGGAATGGAAAACTTATATGTTGATAATGTAGGTATATTTTTGACCAAATATAGTAGAAGTCATGCCGAAATTCTTAAGATTGATTAGGAGAGAATCATAAGATTAAATTGATTTATACATACATTGCATAATGTACATTCATACCTCATATATTTAATCATGTGTATTCTCATATCTAAATTGGCAAGTGCTCATATTATATGTTCTTAAATTTATATTTTTACATGTTTTTCATGTAATTTTTCATAAAACTTTCTTCAATCTTAACTTAAGACCATCTTCTGAATCCTTGGCCAAACACAGTATCTAATAATTTGGATTTGCTTCCTTCTAATATAGTATTAGATATTGTGGTGACGTATCAATGTTCAGTTTAGTGATTTCTCAATATTGGGGTCGTCACATTGGGAGTTTTCAAAAATTTCGTGAATATTTTAATACCCAAAAAAATTATGAAAATTATATATACTTCCGATCAAAAATTTGATTGCATTTTTGAGTTTCTCACCCCTCGAATAGATAAGGGTGAAATTTTGTGATTTTTTGGAGAGCGTTTAAGTATTTAAATTTAAGAAATAAATTTAGGGAAATATATTAATTAAATATTGCATATTAATTTAATTAATATATGTTCTAATAAATATTAAATGACAGAATTATAATTACTCCAACACTATTTAATTAAAAGCATGGAGATCCCCTATTTGATGCAGAACAACGAGTGGCGTTCCGCGCCATTGAAGACCGCCGGATCCCGATCTAACGGATCGATCCTGAAATGGAGATCTGGCCATCAAAAATTAGAGTTGATCTAATGGCCCTTACTCAGCTACTGTACGCCTTCTTTGTTTTATCCTCATGATTTCATGACGAGCAAAGCAGAGGTGTCCTCACCTTCCAACTGGCTTGCCAGAGTCCTAAAGGGACAACCGAGCTTCTCATTCCTTGGTTTGTTCTCACTCCTTACTTTCCTAATTTTGGTGAGCTGCTGGAGTCATGTAGAAGAATCTTTGTCAAGCCCTAAGGTCGAGCTTCATCCGACAAAGAAATTCTTAAGGCACCACTTTCATTTACCTCCCAAATGTTTTCATTCATTTAATATATTAGTGTTATATGACTCATTAATCAATAGAGTTCGAACAAATTCATTCCAGTTACCTATGATTTTTTTTCTTATAAGGTTTGAAATATTAGAAATTTCTGAATGTAGCATCCTTTAGAACCAGATTAAATTTTCCTTGTGTAATAACTCCCTGGAATCTGATATTTTGAAAATTGTATTAATTGGATGTAATCATTTTTCTTTTTTTTTTCTTAAAATCCATAATCTATATTTTTGCTATAAATCAATACAGCTCATGAAATTTTGAAGAAAAGCTTTATTCCTATTTTCTTCACTACTTAGAGTTCTAAAATTCACAAAGTATCGTGATAATGATTATTTGTATCTTTCTAGAGTTGATTAAACTAAAGTGTGTGACTTCTGATTTCTACATTAACTACTTTCTCCATTAAGCACAGACGATCTTGGAGATAATAAGATTGAAATTTGTTTGTGCTGTTGAATAGATTTGATTTTGAACTTCATTTAAATCTTAATTTAGTACTTTGTAATTCCCTTCCTACGCTTCTCTATAAGGTTCAAAAAAACCTAAGGTTCGCCCCAAGTTTCCCTTTCCTCCTTACGCCCTATCTTCTGTATGATGAGGAAGACTTGATCCTGGGCCCTGACCAAAATTTATGAGTAGCCCAGAATCATTAGAATTCACTTTGGGTTGGCACTCTTAATAAAGGCCCAATATCAAATAGAGGCTTGGATCCATTCTTTAAACTTGGGCTGCATATTTAAGAGAGCTGATTTTTTATCTTTGGATAAAATTTAATAATAATGGAAATAAAACTTATTATCAAAGTAACAATTTCAAATGTCAAATTTAAATCCTGCTAATATTGTAGATTAATAGCATTGATAGATTAGGTAGACTAATAAAATGTTATTAATAATGTATTTTAATGATTAAATTTATTAATCATTATTATGCATAGGATTGATGTTTTAATTAAATTAAGTGAATTTCATTAATTCATAAATTATTTAATATATATCTAAAATGCAAGTTGATATATATTGTTCCGATCACAAAAATGTGTAGAAGGATATTATACCCTTTAATTTCTGTATTGACAAACATTTTAAATGATTAAGTTATGTCCTTTACTAGTTTGGACACTAAATGATTAAGTGTATATAAAAGTAATGAAATAAAGCATGTATATGTTCAATGAACTTATGCCAAGTAAAGAAAAGAAGATAATAAAGCATTTAAATATAATTATAATAACATTCACTGCAATCTAAGTGAACTGTAAATAAGTAAAGTACAGTACTAAAAATATGAAAAGTGTAAAGTATGATAATTGAAGGAAGGTCTTAGACTATTAGTCTAAGATTCACATAGTCTAGAACTATGGAAAGTAACATAGCTAAAAGCTATGATGAGCTTTAACAATCAATAATATTGTAGATGATCTCATATTTTAAATGATTAAAGTTGTTTTATGAAATTATTCATTTGGCGGGCAAATACAGAATGAAGCGAGGATTTAAACATGTCTGTTTAACAAGTAAAGGAAGGCGGGGTCAAAATAAATAACACTCACATTCACTCTCTGAGAATGTGAGGTCTCCTTATTACTCCTAATTAACCGGCCCTTCGCTTAACCAATAATGTAAACCCCTAAAGTTTTTAATATAAAAGTTTTATTCATGCACAATATTTTTTATGAATGATTTAAATGAATACGGCTCAAAGCTAAAGCAAGTATTCAAGGAAGAATTTAATAATTATAAACTATGTAATATCCAAAGTTATCTAATTTTAATGATCTCCTTAATGATTGGAGTTAATTGAGCTCCCAATTAATTTTGAGATATTGATCTCAAGTTAATTGTAACTAATAGTAATAATTCGGGTTTTATAAAATAATAATTTCAATTCATTCTATGAGATGACAAAATAATTTATAAGTATAATAATATAAGTAGAAATTAGCTCTATTCTTGTCGTAAACCATAAGATTTAAATAAAAATAACTAAATTAAGGCTTAGGAAATAATTGGGAAAAATAAAGTTAAGTACACTAAAATTTAGGATATTAAGAGTTAAGGTTATATTTACTAAACTCATCTAACTAGGTTAACTCAAAAGGAAAGGTTTAAAGAATTAGAAAAAAAAAAGAGGATTTGTAAACTATAGATTATATGCTTTCTATAAGTTGCAGGTTAAGAAAATTAATAGGATTCCTAAATTATCCTAAAAGAATTTATGACTCCTATTACTAGTTCTTAAAGAACTTAAGTGAGGACCTAAGGAGTAAGATGAAGTGAACTAAGCTCTAGTCTAGTCACTTAAAGCTAATCCTAGTTGATTTATAATCTACAACTACAAAATATTAATGTTAACTGCACTTAATGGATGTAATAAGTAGCTCTAAGGATCATCTACAATCAAGTTATAAATCAATCATATAAATTCTATCTTAAGGCTGAAAGATGAATCAAAAAATTTGCAATTGATTCAAGTAAGTAATTTAAGAGAACTAAGCTCAAAAGATGCAATTGAAATTGACATGAGAAGTAATAAATGGGACATATTTGCTATAATAAGGTTTTTAAATACCTAAAACATGCAATTTGTGGAAATTAAAAATTATGAAAAATTACTCTAAGTTATGAGCTAAAAACCTAAAATCACTAAATATTAACCAAATGAAATAATATACATAAAAATAGAATCCTTATAGCATAAGGAAAAAAATGATACTAAGTAGGTCAAAATTGGATAACCTTGGATTTTTAGGGTTTTTTGGGAGTCCTAATTAGAGTTAAATAGTCATTAAGAAAATTAGATTTTAAATCCTAAATTTGATTTTATATTATTATTCATCATATTTTTGTAAGTGAAATGGACTATTTAAATATTAAATTTAGACTCCTAATGTCCAAGTTATGATACAATTAAGATTTGAAATTAATTTGTAATTAATTAATTAATCTAAACTAATGACTAAATTAAAATATTTATCTAAACAGAAATTAAATTGCATATTATTAATTTACGCATTTTACGATCAAAATGGTATATAATTTTGTATTATTTGGATTATTATAATCAAAGTTATTAATGAAATAAGAATTTGATTAAAGTTAATTTATTTAAATTAATATATTTCCATTATTAGAGTCAAATGTCAGTGCCGAAATCCTGATGGCACAAAATTTTACAACACGGAAAATGGCGCTGACTGACAAGACCTACGGCGCAGAAATCGCGAGGTGACAGCGGCGCGAAGAATTACACGCGCTGTCATGACACGCATCGACCCGAGAGGGCGACGCGTGCCAGCACTGGAGTAAATGGGAACCTGTGCTGAAATGTTGTTTGGATAAACCAGAACCAGTTCAATGAGGGATACAAAAGCAAACCCGATTCAGGTTCCCTTTCTACTTCCCCGACGGATCTCACGAAAGAGAAGATTAGGGCATGCTCGAGAAGGCAATTTTTGACCACTAAAAGCATCCATCCATATACCGTTCGACAGACCTTCACTGCACCGTTCATACGATGATAGAATCGGTGTCTAAGGTTGCTTCAGAGGCCCGTAAACCCGAACCCTAATTTCAGGTTTACGGTTGAGGCAAAACGGAATAAGAAATGGATTACAGAGGAAGGTTGATTCAATCACTCGATTGAGTTAAAACAAGGTGAATCGAACCTCAGTGAAATGATTAAACATTATATAAAAGAGCATTAAGCTCGTAAAGGCATAGATAAGGTGTACATGGCTTCCTTTGCTCGCCAGATAGGGTTCAAAGCTCCTCAGCAAAAATTTGCTCTCTCCCGCAGCACTCTAAGGTTTCTCAGCAGCTAGATGATGTAAAATGATTCCTAAAACTAGGGCTAGAGAATGAAAAGGAAGCTTAACCTGTGCGGGAGTCCAGCTGGAGCGGCCGAATGTCCTTCGTCTACAGCGCAGAGGTCGTGTAAAAGAGGCGAACAGGAAAGAGATCCTGACTGTTCATTCGACCAGTCAATCCAACGATCCAATATGGATCAGCGGACCGGGTTAATGGAGACCGTTAGATCTCTAATAGAAATGTGCAAAGGCCAGGATGAAGCCGTGCGACTGTCCCATGCGTTAGACTTGTGCACGGAATTCACGCGGTCCCAATTTATAGCCGTTAAAATTAATTAAATTATATAATTATATTAATATAATTACTTTAATTAAATAATTAATTAAACTCAATTTATTAATCAAAATTAAATAACCAAATACACTCTAAAAAATCCTAAAAATTCACCCTTATCTAATTGAGGGGCGAGGAACTCAAAAATAGAATTGGATTTTTGATCGGAGGTCAATTTAATTATCTTAATTTTATGAGTATTTAAATATCATTAAAATATTCAGGGAAAATTTGACAACTTTCAAACACTTCCAAGATATTACCACTAACTAATTTGGGTGTGGTGAGTCCAATGGCAGACTCCGTTTTCGATGTATTATCAGAAAATCAGAAAATATTAGAAATTGCCAAACAATCTCCAAATCGCACAAATTTGAAATGGAGGCTCATAATACTATTATAATACTAATGGAAAAAAATTAGAGTCAATTAGGTTACTAATTAATGGGAACAACACTAGAGTTGTTACACCTCCAAATCCTAGAAAATTAATGTTGTCCAAATTCAATTTAGTTAGTGTCATTTTACTCTTTAGGATATAAGGAACACATGTATAACATATCATTTGGACAATATTTGAATATTTTAGGTAATTAGCTCCTTAATTTAGGTTAAATATTAATTTTTACTTTTCATAAATGCTTATTTTAGGATATGTGAACCCTAGGACAGCAAATTTATTTCATTTTATTATCTCACATATAGTTTTAAATTGTATGTTTAAATCTTGCATTTATATGGATGTGATGATTAGATATAATTAATGCTCATTTATGCTAAATTTCTTTCATTGTAAAATTACTTAGGAATGATTTGAATTGAATGAAATACATGTGTCTTTTCAAATTAGATTATTCAAATCTTTGTTGATAGTTCTTATATCAATGCAAATTATGAATTGGAATTGTTTAAAAATTTCTATAAATGGTCATCTTCATATGTAGAATAATTGTATGGACGATTTGGTTTGAATAAATGTTAATAGATTATTTAAATTAGAATTATATCAACTATTGTAGTTAGTTCTTATAATTTATGTAATATGAAAGTTGTGATTCTAACATGAATAATTTCATAACATATACTGAGTTTAATTCTTCTATTTCATGTATGCTTCATATGGAATTTAGATTACTTGACTTGAATGTATTATCATATTTCATGTAACTAGAAAGTAAAATTACATGTAATTTGTTTATGTTGGAACTTAATTAGAACTGATATCTTATGCTTTAAATTATGTTAATGCTAGTTTTTTAATGGAATGTTCTTTCATTTTACCTTTCAGTAAATTGAGAAAATATCTAATCATCATGTCTAATTTCATTTGGAGAATGTTATATTAATGATCGTGGAATATAATTTCAAGCACTCTTGTCATGTTAAATTTTAAATAGAATAAATGTTTTATACATTGAATTAATTTAATATTCTAATTATTGCATTGGCTTAATGTTAGTTCCTTAATATTCCTATCTTCAATTAATCTTCTAAATAGTAGAAAATTTGTATGTTAACTTGCTATTTATAAATACAATAAAGTTTATGTCAAAGTTATTAGAATTGGAATTAGATTCTTATGTTTCTACATATCCTTACTTCTTTAGTTGCATGTTAGATTAACTTAAGAATCTTTCAACTTATTTTGTGGTATATTTAGCTTAACACTTTCAATTGCTAAGTTAAAGTTCTTTAAAAAAACTCATGATACGACTAGTGCCCAAACAATCACGTAAATTATTAGCATACATCTCCATAGTTCTTAACCTTTCAAATTAGTTCTCAATTGATTAAACTAGAGAATAATAGCTTCCTTTCATACTTTAAATAAGCTATTAGATTTCCATTTCCCTATAACTATAAGTGGATTAGTACTTGTAAGATGTAATATATTTCTTTCCTTACATTCAATTACTCAACATTAATTAATCTTAGATATTATTATGATTAAATTTATTTGATACTTTCTAGTTTGTAAGCTAGCTAGATGAAGCTAATAATATTTCCTTTAGTTTATACTTCCTTTAGCTTAGTAAACTATAAATCTTATTCTCTTTTACTAGTTTCTAAAACTTGAATTATTAATCTAATTGATTTGATTAGCTTAGGACTAGTATAGGATGAATTATAATTACTTGAAAATAATATTTTCCAAACCTCTCTTTCCTCTACTATTAATTGTAATTGACTTAAAGATTAATATCTATAAGTCAATTGGGAGCTCAATTAGCTCCAATTATTAAGTAGAATATTAAAATTTAGATAACAAAGGAATATCACATAGTTTACAATTATTGACATTTCTTGAATGCTTGTTTAGCTTTGAGCATTTTTCTTGTACATTCATGCAAAATTAAGTGTATAAATAAAAGTTTTATAAGACTTTAAGGGAAATTCCTTATGGCAAATAGAACAAGAATGATAGCACTTATTATAGAACTTCACATTTTAGAGAGGGTAAATATGAATATTTGACCCCCCCACTATATTTAGTTAGGCATATATTCTTAAATCCTCATCCCATTCTGTTAATTACTCCCACAGAATGAGACATTTTCTAAACATAACTTCAACTAATGATATAAGAATTCTTTTACAATCTTATTAATTGTAAGATCTCTTTATAACTATTTGATTATGATTATTTTCATAGTCCTAAGTTATGTTTGTCTTAGACCAAGAGTCTAAGATACTTTCTTTACTTTCTATGCTTTACACTCTCCATTTTCAGTATTATGTTTTGCTTACTTACAAGTTATTTAGAATATAGCATATGTCGCTTAATTTCAATTAAATGCTTCATTGTATTTTCATTTGCTTACTTAACATAAATTTCATTGAACATGTATTACTTTCATTTCATTTATTTAAATGCACATAGTAGTTTCTAGCCTTTTAGGATATTTTTCCCTTACTATTTTTAAATGCAGGCTATGACTTATATACAAGTGAGTATTCTTACTTAACTTTTTTAATATTGTCTTCTTTATAGTTATGTCTACTTTCTTTCCCTTACTTGAATGCTTTATAGCTCTACTACTTAAATAAAATTATAAATTATGCTTATGATATCTAATTAACATAAATGGTAGCTAATCTTAAATTATTCTTAGACTATTTAGTCTAACTACACTTTTTCCTTTATTGGCTTTGCCCAATTATATTTAAATACCAAAATATGATAGATCAAGAGCTCTTTAATTCAGGTAATGTAGGTCAAAATGCTTGATGAGCTTAATTGAACAGCTTCTGCTTATTATTAAAGTTTACTTGCACTTTTAGTTTAAGGGAGATAATGATTATATTTTCTCTTACTCTTTCATTTAAATGGATTTATAATAATTAAACTAAACTATTTACTTGAGTTATTTTTGCATATTCATCTTCACATTTGTGTTGTGGTTACTTATTTTGTAATTGATTGGGTTGAATGAGTAGATGCTATTAATTATTTGTATTGTTTATACTTGCAATATTGTGTTACATATCTCCTTAATTATTTTTTATTATTTATCATTTTAATTTGATAATTACTCATAAAGAGACTTGACCACTTAGTATCTATTATTTGACTAGTTTTCTTCTAATTGTATATTAGATGCTAAGATAACATCCTAATGTTGAATAAATTTTCTATCTAATTAGTGGGGTTGTTACAACATGTCCCCATTGAGGCTGACATTTTTAATTAATTACATCTTTACTAACTTGAGGCATTTTGTGTAGCTTTCATAACTTGCTCATTTGTAATTCATGTACCACAATTTTTACTCTATTATTTGAAAGTTAATCTTTATACTCAATTTTGGCTACCATTGAAAGTCTTGGCCAATTATTATTCCAACTAAGTGTGTCCATAATCATCCACAGTTGGTAGCATGAGAAATGAAATTATTTTAGTTATAGATGATTTCTTTTTAAATCTTAACTCGAGAAGGCTTGAAAAAATATCTCTCATTTGACTCATGGGATTGACAGAGATCAATTAAGCTAAGGTTATAACCTAACATGGGAGAACAATTCTAATTTTTTACTCTCAATGGCAATACTTCAATATCATTTGACAATAGAATATGAATGTAGAATCATATTCCTTTACTAGACTCTTAATTAAGACAGTTCTTTCTTTTAAGTTAACATTAAAGGCCATTCAAGAGATTATTCTATCATGATTATGGCTACATTGTTTTTCCAACTTTTCTATCAAGTAATGAGGGTGATAATTATGCAAGTTCTCTATTTGCATGCTCTCCAACTCGAGTTCTTCATTTTCATAGCCCTCTTTCTTATTCTCCTCCTTTTAGAACTTAAAATCTTCATATTTTATTTCCTTACATTTACTATAACAAAATACTTTATAATAATTCTTGCAACAAAGCAAATATTCACATTTTTTCTTATCTTTTGCTTCCCTTTGTAGGGCATTCTCAATAATTTGAGGAAGGGCTGTTGCATGTCTCCTTACTTAAATAATATTCCATTCTAGATCATTGTGTGCCAACAATTATCTTAAAGATTTGAGTGCCATTTATTGGGGATAACATGAAGGCAACATCATTTTCATTTTTAAAGTTTTTTTGAGTTATATTGAAGAATTAAGCAAAAAAAAACTCTTGCTTTAATTATTCAAAATTTGCGAACTTAAGTTTTGAGAGGAAAGATGCTATATATATATATATATATATATATATATATATATATATATATATATATATACTTTTCTAATTCAATTTCCACCATATATATATATATATATAGTTTTTTATAATAAACATTTATAATGTTGACTCTTATAATCAAGTTTAAATTGGGAAATTTACACCATGACTTAATAATAGTCATTTGATGAACTTTCTGATTTGATAGAGACCCAAGAAAAGTGCAGTAATTAGAGAACTTATTAGTGCGATGGGAACCGATTTGAGCAGTCAAAATGATTAATATGTACTGACAATCAAACATCAAGTGACATAATGCCTTATTAACAGTTATCATAATTGAAAATTCATTCTCGTACATAAAAGATATGCCAATTCATAATCATTAAACTGTTATTTTGTGGTCTTTAAATACATTTTCTTTGATACAAAGGATCTTTCCTTGAACCCTTTTGCTCTACAAATTTATTTGAACAAAAGTAAAAAAACCTTTATACAAGCTTTTTTTTCTTCACATTGTAAATACAATATGAAATAACTATTCTACACACTTTGTGCTCTACTTTTCTATTCATATAGCAAAAATCAAATAAGCTAATTGAATCACTACCAATACTCATCTATTTCTCTTAACTTGCTTTCTTTTGGGTAATATATATACATAGAAAAATTGATTTATTTGATACTATTGATGAATTAAATATTTATTTGATTATTTATTATATTTCCAACAATATAAATTTAATAAGCATTTAAGGCTGGCTTCGAGTCGAATCAGCTCTTACTCAAACTCGACTCAAACTTATTCGAATTCAAGTTCAAGTCGAGTTCTAGTCGATTTTGTGTCAAGTTCAAGTCATTTCAACTTATTTTAAATAGGGTTCGAGTCACGATGTATGATTCAAACTCGACTCAAAAATTTTTAAGTTATTTAAAATATCTTGAGTTCAAGCCGAATCGAATTAGAATTTTAAGGTTTGGATCATATTGCACGTTATAAGCATGACAATGGAATGTGATTTGATTATGCGATTTTTTACAGTTTAATTAATCCAGGGGAAAATCGTATGAAGTGAACGAGCAGAATAGAAGAAAGAGAGAGCGATGGTGGCACTCTCCCTGGCTCTGACAGCGATGGCTTCCTCCTCGCCGGCGGCTTCTCCGCTTCGCACATTCTGCATCACTGCAAACTGTCACAAAACTCTCGTCCTCTCCCCCTTTCCTTCTTTCTCCCTCAAGTACACGCTCTCACCCTTCCTCCTCTTTTCCATGTCTGTTTGTTTGGTGAAACGAGAACTCTCTTTTACTTCTGTGCAGGAATCGCCGGAAGCTATCAGGAAGTTGGAGCTTACCTACCGCCGTTTACTCAAATGGCGGCGGCTGTGTTACGGACCGCGCTAGCAGACGAGGTTTTTGGTCAATCAGGTGGCTTTCGATTTGCTTTTCCTTTCCTTCTTTTGTGTTATGAACTTCATCATTATTGTGTGCTATAGGGATGATTTGATAGCACCATCGTCTCCTTACATACCGGTGGAGGCGCAGGGTGGTCAAGGTCCACCGCCGATGGTGCAGGAAAGGTTCCAGAGTGTGATTAGCCAGCTGTTCCAGCATGTAAGAATTTTGTTTTCTAGGGTTTTGGTGTTTTGTACATTTTAGGATAGAAAAGCACTCTTTCTGATTTCTTTATGTTGGCTAGAGAATAATAAGATGTGGTGGAGCAGTTGATGATGATATGGCAAACGTTATCGTTGCGCAACTTCTATATCTTGATGCTATCGATCCTAACAAGGTATTTTTACTTGCATTCTCTCTTTTTTTAAATTAATATATTTTGCAGGCTCATTAAGATAGGAATGTATTTAGACGATCAGATTTGTATATTTGGTGGTTTTTGAACGTGGGAAATAATTTTGCTTGTGCTTGCTTTAGGAAGTTTTGGTTAGTACAAAGTGCTGTATTGACCTCCATTTGCTTCACTGTATTGTGAAGGATAGTGATTTGTAAGTTGGGTATTCATGTACGTGTTGCTACCAATTCGTCATAAACTAAGGAAAATCTAAGCTCCATGTATATGTTATTATATCTTTTTCCAACAATAGCCTTTTTCTTGCCATCACTCCATTATAAGTAAAAGCCACTCACTCTTTGATCCCTTCTGTGAAGCTCTACTTACACTCTTGACTAAGGATTCCATAACTACTAAACATTGCGTGCTTGTGGAATCCTACCACTATTCTTACAAACAATCACAGCTTGATCACTTGGATTCCAAAGTGATTTTTGGGATCCCTATCGTGAGATCCTACTAGAATTTCTTGGAACAGTTTCATAATTTTCCTTTCTAGAATCTCATTGGCAAAGGTTCTCTTATATGAATCTATCATTTAGTAGACCATTTTTTGACTGTGAGGCAACATTTGTTGGACCAGACTAATTTTTGACTGTGAGGCAACATTTTTTGACTGTGAGGCAACTATTGTCAGGGATTTTGATACCCTTTTGAGATCTCATCAAATCTCAAATGAGGATGTTGCAGCAGAAACACTAAGCGATTACTAGATTTATCACTTATGTAAGTACAAGAATAAACAGATAGCAAACCGGAGAAAAACAGGGCAAGAACAAGCAAATCACAAACACAGAATTTACGTTGAAAACTTCATGACCAGAGAAAAACTACAGGGCCACATTATGAAGAATTAACTATGAAAATTAAGAAGAAGATGCAGAGTATGTCACTCTTTAAGAGCTCTCAAAGCCTTTCCCAGCTTATATTACTACTTCTACCTCACAGCTCACACCTCATAGCCTCTAGCGATCACGGCCACTTCAACCCATAAAGCATCATGTGAACCCTAAGCATCTTTTAGGTATTTATAGCCTACCAAGCAGCTCCCATAAACCTCCAGCTATCCCTAAAAACATTGGATGTTTGCTACGTTTCACACACGCTTCTTCTGGGCATATCACATGTCTAATTTGCTATTCATGTGCGCCAACATGTTTATAGGCTTTTACATTCACCACTTGGCGCTTGGGTGTGCCCAAGTGCCGGAGCCTTGGGCTGTTGATTATTCGTTGAAATATATATAGCGCTTGGATGCCCAAGCCACTGTCTTGGATTTTGTTGCTGGAGCGTGGGCGTGCTCATGCGTCCAGGTCTCCAACTTGGCTTCGTTGTCTGAAGAAGTGCCGGTGCTTGGGCGCTCCCAAGCTTCGGCCTACCACAATTTGATTAATGCCTCAAGCGCTTGGGCACGCCCAAGAGCACAAGCCTCAGTTTTCTAGGATCTGGAATAACAACTCCTTCAACGATTGAATGCGTTTAAGTGCCTAAGCCTCAGTTGTTGAATATTGTGTCAGCACTTGGGAGCGCTTAAGCACCTGCTTCTTGGCTCAGTCTAGGTCCTTAAGCATTATCAGGCTCAATTTGTTCAGATTCGTTTCCAGTTCGCATCCAATTTATCTGTGGCTAACCCGAAGATACTCCAAGCTTCACAATCGTTCGTAATCCCAAACTAGTCGTGCCATCTTGGGCTGCACCTGAGGTTCCACAAAACATGATAACTATGGTTCCATTCGGGGGGCTATTGGTTTTTATTAAGCAGCCATCCAAAAACTCTTTTTTAAAGAAGTGACAGTGTAACTCTATTTCTATGGTCTCTTTGTTTCATGCATAAAATAATTATGTAAATTACCAATGATTTACAAAAACAATTGGGCACACTTCGGGTTGCATTGGTCCAAACCCAAGGTTGCTATTTCTCTGCTAGGCTTGCTCATGAGGATCATGTGCTTGTCTCTTATTTATATGTTGGGCTTGCACATGGGCCAATCCATTAAAGGCTCCATCAAACCTCCCTGTTGATCCTTCTGTGCCATCAAAGAAGCTTTGCAACTGAACAGAGGAACACTGTGGTTTTTTTTTTCTGCTCGATATATTCTCAGTTAAAAGAATAGATATCTTAGGTTGAATTTTTTTCTATAAAACCAGATAGTTTCATGCAATATAATAAAAGTTCATTATAGATACTCTCATTTGTTTGCTTGTAAATTTTTAAAAAAAGAGGATCAGTGATTTAATGTTCAATCAGTTTTGAGAGTTTTATAAAGTAGATTTGCTTTGTGTTGGAACCAATGCTAAGCTGAACACTTAAGTTTGCATTTTTCATTTTTGATATTTGGTAGTGTGTTTTTGATTAATTTTCCAAAGGTGTACCCAGAAAGTGATTTTATTCAGGGATAGCTGCTTGCATAACGCTTTGAGTATTTATGTATCTAACATCCAACGTTTGGGTAAACTCTTCAATTTTTGTAGTATAACACTGTACTTTAAAATGTGATTTTTTTTATGCTTTGCTTCAAAATTTTGTTGGGTCTATATAATTGAAATAACCCAAAGAATCTGATGTTAAAATTGTTATAAATAACTATTTTAAGCAAAGTGAATGCATTGTAGTTTGGATTGAAGATGTTTATGAATAATCACGTATTCAATGCATTTTTCTTTAGACCATTATTATGAATAATCAGATATTTGATGCAGTTTCAAATCATTTCATATTTGCTATCAAATGGTGAAAACAAAGGAGTACGTCTCTTTTGCAACATGGGAGCACAAAGTGAAAATATTTTTCTGTGAACTATGCATGCCTAAGATTGAGTTAGTAAATTGATCCGCCATGCATTCTAATAACAAGGTTGGAGCAATTTGGCAAATAATTTTATGCAAAAGATTGAACGGGCTTCTGATAGGGTTCAATTAAGGAACAACTGAAATTAGCTAAAAAATAGATTGGAAATTGTCAAAAGATTTTAAAAAATGATGCACAAGTTTACACTGAAATCTAAGGAAAAGGATAGAAGATACCTTTGAAGAATGACAGAACAAGAGGTTACATGTAATTTTGTTTTGTGGGAGTTGTTTTGAATATTCTCAAGCACTGTACTTATAAATTGAAATTGTTAGCAGGTTCTCTTTGCTCCACAAAAATTTGAATACTCATGAATTGATCCAGTGCTAGAGAAGTCTAATCAAATGTTCTTTAGATGTTGTGACTATTAGAAAATTACGTGGATTCCAAGCTTAAACAAATAAGTGGTAGATAATGTTGGTGGTATATAGAATGTCATTGTTGATGTTTGTGATCAATCCACATGAAATGATTGAGCAAGCTAGAAGACCAACAAATGGAAGAAAAATGAAGAGATCATCCACGCTAGCCCACCTAGCAACATGAAGAAGAAAACGGTTGATGGTGCAAATATTATGATGACACAAATATCTAATTTAGTTGTCACATTGAATTTGAAAGAAACTCATAATATATCACATGCCCCCGAAGCAATAATAGTTGTATTTGCGCAATCTCTATTATTAATATCTAATACATTCAAGGACATGACTTTTATTTATTGATGTAGAATCGTCGTCATTCGTTCGATCCAAGATCGTGATATGAGCATATGAGGAAGAAGCTATAGCCTTGTAAATGATGTTGATTCTGATTTTAGTTTTTTTATATATTATTATAATTTTGCTATAATAATTGTACTTATTATATTTGAAGTTGTGGTCAATATTTGAGTTATATTTTGGGGCTTCCAGATCAATCAAGTGAACTTGTTGCTTTATTTTTAATTTGCCTTTAATTTTTCTTTTTGATAGAGCCCGACCATTATTGATGGCATAATATTTTGGACGACCATATTCATGCTTGAAGAGTGTAAGAGTCACCTGGGACTCTAAAGTTGTCTAAAGGGGAATAATTGGGGATATTTTAGACTTTGAAGCATGGAGAGACTTTAGGGTTTAGAGAATGCTATTTAAACTATATAATTTTTGAATTGAGGAGGTCAATGAAGAATCTTTATTCCAATAAACTTGTGTGTGTTTTGATCTTGGTGTTGACAATGGAGGACTTGAGATGTGCATAGCCTCAAGAATCAAAGGAGTGTATCAACCCCAGAACCAACTGCGCATCTATTATCCCTATTTTGATCTTACGTTTTTCACTATCAAATTTAATTTAAAACACCAAAAATAAGTCCTATATTAATCTTCCAACATCCTAAATTACATTCCTTTAAAATTTGAAGTCCATTCGACATCATTTCATCCATCAATTTAAGCACCCAAAGTTGTTACAATGGTTTCCTCTTGTTTACTTGAGTACCCCATCACAAGTTTTGGAAGATTCAACAAAACTTGATATTATATGTCAATGACAGAGAAATGAAAGGCTGAATACATTGAACAATTACTCAAATTCTAAAAATGACTATTTTATTTTTTATTTGAGATCATATTTTGATAATTACCTGACATAATTTGAGACGTCATATTTTGATTAGTTACTTGACACTGATTTATGAGTTTAAGGAACACATTTAGATAAGTTTTTAATGCCAATGTTCTATTCTATTAAATGCTTAATATTCTATGAGAACTAATTCGGAGAAGCAATTGCATATTTTCTTATATTTCATAGTTCTGATATGAAATTATACTCTTTATATGCTTACGTTTCATAGGTTGTATCTTTGTCGACAGTATGAATTTTACCTTTCAGCGACACTTTCTGTATACTCTAATGTTAGAGTATTTTACATTGTGCGTGTGCAAAATAGCATGCATGACATCTTTTGCAATTGGAAGCAAGTAGATGTCTGAATTATTGTCTAATTATCCTTCAATTTGACAATATATTTAGGATGGAACAAGGAACATTTGTACATTTATCGAGTGATCTTGAAATTAAACGTGGTCTTCTAGGTTTGATCAGGACAGCTACATTAGAAATACCTAGTTTAACTCTATACATACTCTCACACACTGAATTTGTAAGAGCTATAATGGAAAGATTTAACATTAATTGAGATAGTAAGCCATTATTTCTCAATGAATTAAGTAGTTTGGTGAATCTATCAACTTATACTATCAAGCTGTTAGATCCGACCTTATCCAGAGATGTGGTATCACATTCTCAATTTTAATAGAGATAGCCAACTAACACGAGGTCATGATGGGATATTCAATAAACAACACTTATCCCTTCATAGTGTTATCGAGCAAAATTTTGGAGTTTGGTAATAAAATATGTTATACTTTGGATATGCTTATATGTTTTGTGAGAAATAAGTCTAAAATGTTGCTCCGACTATGATATTCCCTAATTTTGAGATGTATGATACTAATAGATCACACATGCCATTCAAGGCTTGGAGTACTGGCTTGGGTAGATAATGTATTCAATTGTTAATTTTTATAAAGCGAGAAGCAAAGGAAGGGGTTGAAGAAAATGAAAGGTTTGCTGGATATATTTGCTAATGCTTTAGTTGGTATACATTTTTTTATGAAAAATACATTTACAAATTGGACATTTTATTTAAATAAGCAATATTAATTATTTTAATGTTGCTTTAAATATTTAACTCTGCAACAGATAAGAAATTTAGTTATTTAAGCATAAGAATTCGCAACACAAATATTATCCAAATAAAAAAAAACAATATTTAACTATTTAGTTGTTTAAGCAAGAGAAGTCGCAACAATAAATACTATTTAAAAAAATAGAAATAATTAACGCATAATTACATCTCAACAGACTTGCTAAACAATAATACATGTTTCCTGCATTGCAATTTAAAACAATAGCCTCCTCTGTGGAAGCTTTTTTAGGCAGTTGCGGGTGTCTCTAACAAAGATTATTTTATTATGAAGAGCAAGGCTCATATAATCCAATTTGAAGTTGTAAGTGGCAATTTGCCACCAAAAGTCATCGTACCCCTTACAGAACATAATTAGCCTAAACCCCTTACAGGACATAATTAGCCTAAACCCCTTACAGGACATAATTAGCCTAAACCTAAATTGGGGGCTAATGCTAAAGTTAACTGTGTGCGGCTTAGTGACAACTTGCTATTTTTGCTACAGTTCCTCTATTTTTTTTGCATCCATATAATTGTTTATCCTGATTTAGTTGTTGATTGTTACCATGTGCCTACTCCATTAGCCAACTAATTTGTTCACAATGCCTCATTTTGAATGATGTTCCTTAGTTTTGAACATAATCTTATATAGAACTTATATGTATAAAGTTTAATGGTATTAGGATGATGCCACTAAAAAGTTTTGGGTCTTATATAATTCTGTTTGTACAATTATGTGTACTATTTGTGCATATTCGAAATATACCCCAATATATAGGATGTCACTAAAAGCAAATCACAAGATTTCAAGTAAATTTGCAGGACTCCAATATAAATGTGTTCACTTTCTCATATTTTTTCAATATAGTAAAAAAGGTATAATTACAGTTTTATAAGAAAGGAAATACGATCAAAGCTGTACAAACAACAATAAATAGTAAATGTAGTAAATAATAAAACTTTTAAATTTTACGTATATAATGTCCAACAACAATAAATAAAAGAGGGAATACCCACAACTACAAGTCACATTAAATCTAGAATTTAATAATTTGAGAGAATAATTATTATATAAGTATTAATGTATGTTTACATATTTAATGAAAATACTAGCTTTTTATAATAATACTGTAGGTTGATAAAGTAATCATTTTAATTTACTATATATATATATATTCAAATAGTTTAAGCAAGATTTAGTAAATAAATTCATGTCTTATAATTAGTGAAGATTAAATAGAAGATTTAGTACAATTAAGTAGGGCTTAAAGTCTTGATCTTAGCATCACTAAGGTTGTGACTAGTGAATCAAGGGGTACACTAACTTCCGAGTTTAAGATCAATTTCTAAAAATTAATTTAGTGGCTTTTAAGCTCACCAAGGTTGATTTTAACTAGGTATCAAATTTGGCTTTCAATTTCTAACCTATAAATCTTTTGTTCACTTGTCTAGATGAGTCCATACATTCAACTCCTAATCCATCCAAAGGCTATAATATCAATATGTAAATGCCATTAAAGCATTATTCTAGGCTTTTATATAGGTAATGATTATCTTAATAACTAAACAAGGTGTGATCTTGTGGAACAGTTAGGATTTTTGATGTCATAAGAGGTAGTTTCCTCATTTTAGATCATACTTAAGCCAAGGCTAGCACCTAAGCTTGTCAAGAGTATATTCAACATCCATAAACTATTCAATGTATGTCATTGAGGAACTATTAATCTTAATGAAAAGTAGGATGAGGGTTTAGGTAAGGTAAGTTTGATTTTCTTTAAGTGAAAGGGTTACAAGGTGTGGCTAAGCTCTTAGGCTAGATCATCTCTTGACTACTTTGGGATACTAATATTAGGTCATAACTATGACTAACTCACTAAATTCATAATTAGATAACTATCCATTGGGAAGGAGGGAGACAAAAGGTTTCCAAGGTTTTAGGATTGATGAGATCCTAAACATTTAGATGAGAGGCACCAATCTAACCTTCCAATATCTATTATAAAAGTTTAATTATGAAAGCAACTATGATTACACTAACTAATTATTTTATTTGGGGTTTTAGGGGTTTCAAAATGGTTTAAGTAGGATGCAACTTTAGGGAGTATTAAGACCTATGAACTCTTTTTGACCACGATTAAAGTCTCTAGCCTTTGATCCCATTATAATTAGCTTAATTACATAATTTAATCAATGATTAATCAAATGTCAATCTAATTGTTATGAAAAAGAAAGAGGAAAAATGATTAATAGGCCTCTAGACTTACACAATTGAGAACTTCTAAATTACACTAAATATGGGCTCATATTCTTTGGATATCTTAATCACAATAATTAATGAAGAATTACAAAACCATAATTATAGATTAAGCAAAATAGTTTTACTTGAATGTTCTTAGGCAGGGTCAACTAAAGAAATTAGATTAGTTGTAGGGGGTGTTCAATTGTTTCCAAAGGTTCAATAGGTTCCTTTGATTGGATCTAACTCAATCCAATGAATCCAAGCAGCTTGGCATAGCCGTCATTGCCACGATCTCAAGCTCTTAGGATGCCAACAATTGGGCTTGATCCAATTGCGCTTCAACCTGCTTTTCCTTACGAATATGATTGCTAGAGAGTGGCGAGTCTCCCAGCAGAAACCTTGAAAAGTAAGATGACTTAGGAGACAAGTCTGACAAAGGGGAAAAACTAGTAATATTCAATTTCATCTCAAAGATGCCAAGGAAAATTTTTTAGCTTTGGATGGCTTTTAACAGCTCATGTGATTGAAGGAAGATCATAAGTTGCTAGAAGCATTAGACATGCGCGAGATGCAAAATTGAAAATGGGGCTAATCAGTTTGTGGGACTTGTTGAAGTGAACCCTAATGAAACTACAAACTTAAAATTGGGATTAACTCTAATGCTCATGGGGAATGTTTGGGATTTATTTGGTGGTGTTTCATCAAGTAGGTTAAGCAAAATTTGCAGAAATAACTGTGAAATGTGTAATTCCACCACCGCTATATTCTAGATAAGGTAACGAGCAAATTGAGTTTGATTTGGATGCATTTTAACCACATTTGAAATTAGGGTTTTTGCATTCCATCGCGAGGCTAGGTCAGGGGATGACATTGTTGTTTCGTTGTTCTGGGTCAAGTAAAATGTGGATTTCAGGAGACCAATGGGTTCAGCCGTTTTTAAATCGTTAAATGCTGTTAAAACTATTACTCAGTTAATATATATATATATATATATATATATATATATATATATATATATATATATATATGCCAAACTGACACTGAGGCTACGAAGCAGAAGCAAAAGAGCATGATATATATATATATATATATACAGTAAAACTTGTTTAAAGTGATATTGTTAGGACCAGAGGTAGGATATCACTTTATACAGGTTATCACTTTAGGCAGGTACAGTACATACAGTATCATACACACACGTTTTCCTTTTTTTTACCGTTGTCGTTTGTACCAATAGGGCGTTAGTTCGTGGTTGCTCGTACCCGCGTGCCGGGGGAAGTTCCACAGAAAAAACCCCTGTTTGCGTGTGGGTGTATCGGAGTGGTGCGAAGGAGCACGTCGTCGTTTGCCCTCAGCAAACGGAACCCGCTGTCCACCTCAGGAACATCGTTGCAAGTACCACCCCGTCACCTCTTCATGCGCAAAGTCTTCTCCATGCCGAAGAAAGGTCAGCAATACACCACGATGACGGACGAGGTCCGCCTCGCCCTCGTACGGTACAAGAAAGATCATCCTGGTGCCACACAGAAAGAGCTGATCAAGTGGCTGGAGGACACTCATCAGCTCAAGGTCAGCCAAGCAACGGTGTCGGGCACACTCAAATGGTCGGCGGAACTGCTCGCCAAGGCCACCACCTCCAACCTCAGCTCCAAGCGTCAGAAGACGGTGAAATTCCCTGTCATGGAGGCTGCCTTAGCCGAATGGTTCCTTGCCAACCAGGAACACGTCAACCTGAGCGGGGACTTCATACATGAGAGCGCAATGAAGATCATTGACTGCCTGTACCCGGATCACCCGCCGTTTGAGTTTTCAAATGGTTGGCTTGAAGCTTTCAAGGTCCGTCACGGGATCAAGAAGCATCGCAGGTTCGGGGAAAGCGGTTCAGTCGACATGACTACTGTTGCAGCTGCCATTCCGGGAATTCGTCAAGTTCTTGACGCATACGAATGACGTGACATCTACAACATGGATGAGAGTGGGCTGTTCTACTGCATGCAGGTACTGTAAGTTCAGAAAGATATCAAATGAGTTTGCCCCTGGCTAACTAAGCATCTTCGCCTGCATTGCAGGCGGACAACTCCCTTGCGACAAAGCAGCTCGAAGGCAGGAAACAGAGCAAGGAGCGCTTGACCCTGGCGCTGTGTTGCAATGGCGACGGCTCTGACAAGCTCCCACTGTGGGTGATTGGCAAGTTTAAGAACCCCAGGTGTTTCAAGAACATCAACGTCACATCACTTGGGTGCGTATACAGGAACAATGCGTCCGCGTGGATGACATAGATCATCTTCCTGGAGTGGCTCCAGACATTTGATCTCCATGTTTCCGGCCGGAAGGTCCTCCTGATCTTGGATAACTTCAGCGGGCACACTCCGGTGGAGAAGATTCCGGATCACATCCGCCTCCGGAACACGACCATTCTCTACCTGCCTCCGAACATGACCTCGAAGATTCAACCGTGCAATGCCGGCATCATCCGCAACTTCAAGGCCTACTACCGTCGCCGCTTCAACCGTGCTCTTCTCCAGCGCATTGAGGACAAGGTGCCGGAGCCGGAGAAGGTCGACATTTTGGGGGCCATCCAGTTTGCCGTCCCCGCGTGGAATTATGAAGTCAATCCAACGACGATTACCAACTGCTTCCTACACTGCAAGATCCGGTCGACAGAAGAGGCTGAGGCAGTTGAAAATGTCACGGAGGACGACCTGGTGGACCACGAGGTCATCGCGGATCTACAGTCACAAATCCAGCGCTTTCGCTACAGGAACCTAATGGACATCAGGAACCTGCTCAACTACCCGGAGAAGCAGATCACGTCATACACGCCGGATCTTGATAGCATCATTGAGGACCACCTTGAAGAAGCCGGACTTGCTCCAGTGCTGTATGAGGAAGAGGACGACAGCAAAGAAGTGCCTGCCATGAGTGCCGCTGACGCTTCCGAGATGCTGGATAAGCTTGTGATCTTTTTCATGCAGCAACAGGATGCGGACGAATCTTGTGTGAGTTCCATCCAGAAATTGAAGGATAAGGTGAGTATGATCCGTACCAATCGAATGGTTCAGAAGAACATTGACAGGTTCTTCAAGCGTATCTAGCTTGTTTTGTAGTTTTTTTTGTCTTTTATTTTTTGAAATGTACTGAATATCACTTTAGATAAGAAGTGGGACCAATAAAAATTATCGAGTATCACTTTACAGAGGTTTATCACATTTTGTATGGGCCCGAGTTGGGACTGAGTCGTGTTTATCACTTTAGACAGGATATCACTTTAGACAGTATCACTTTAGACAGGTTTTACTGTATATATATATATATATATATATATAATTTATTTAATTTAGACAAAAGAAGTAAAATACAATTTTTATTTTTTAGCCAAATTAATTTCAAATTTGTTGTGATTTTATTGCAGGTAAAAATATGTAAAATCCAGAAATATAAATTTTCTTAAGTTTTGATAAATACTTTTTTTATTGTTTTATAAAAGTCAAGACTTTAGGGATTTATTAAAATAAAACCATTATTCAAAAAATACTAAATTTTAATGAAAATCAGTAAAAATATCTTTTAAATTTTGATCTTTTAAATTTTGGTTTATTTTTTATAAAAATAATGACCATTTTTTAAATATTTCAAAATTTATTTTCTAAAAAATTATAAAATTCAAATTAATAAATTCTTCTTTAAATTATAAATTGAGGTATTATTATAAGATGTTGACAAAATCACCGACTTTATATTGTTTGCTACCTTTATTCTGATTCATTCTCAAATTACTAGGTTGCTACATCTGAATAAAAATGAAAAGTGCCATGTATCAAAATTTAAATACGGCTATGGAAACTCAGTTCCAAGCAAAAACATCTAAGGATTTAGAATGGATTACAAGGATAATTTTCATCACTTTATTCTTGGATCTTACTTTTTGTACCAAGAAATTGTTTAATAGAAAATTTTGTTGAAGTGTAGTTGTTGTATGTAAAATATCATTTAGTGAAAGTGTCTTGTTCAAACATGCTTGTCTTCAAGATTTTAAGTGTTTTGTTAAGAGAAATAGTATAGTCATAGCTATTCTCATCTATAAAATGCCTTCTCATATATAAAATTGCTTGTGCTGTCTCGAGTATGGAAAATTTGGTATAGAATATTTAATTGCATTACATTATAATCATTAATGTTTGGTTTTCAAACTATATTTTCTCACTTTTATTTTTGTCTTAGATTCATTTGAGTGTAGAGAAAGTGTGTCCTATTATTGGGAAAGTGTTCCTATTATTATAACGTGAGTCATGGATTTGTATTACTATAGTAAATTTTCATTTGATTTTATTTCATACCATTTATTTTCATTTTTGTTTTGGTTTGCTTGTGCTCTCAACTTATTTGGATTTGCTTTAATACCTGAACATCTTGTTGGGAACGAGATATTCGATAAAATCCCTAGGACTAGGGTTTGATTGCTGAGAGTTATCGAAGTAAATTTGAAGAATATAAACCAACACAAACAATCTCAAAATACAACACAAGCATTCAATCACAGAAACATACGAACACAAAAGATTTTGCATGGAAAACATAAGAATGTAAAAAATTACGAAGCCACACCACCACAAACGATTTCACTATGTAAGAAAGAAAATACAGAGTTATAAAGAACTATCAACCTTAAGAGCAAGAAGAAATCATCGCCTTTTGGTTATTCGATCTCCTTTACTGAAATTTCTCTCCAAACTCTCATTCTAGAGTTTCACATTGCTTAGACTCCAAAAGTTCTCACACATATTTTGGCTGATACATAAACCCAAAACAATATTTAGGTATTTATATGAGGACCAAAGATAGTCCTTAGGTGTCCTAAAGTAGGCATGCCACAACTCCTAGCTCTCGACCAGTTTGGCGCCTGAGCACGCTTCAGTGCCAGATGCTTGATCTGTCTGGCGCCTAAGCGCATGGTGCTCGATTTGTCTGGCGCCTCAACACCTGACGCTCGATCTGTTTGGTGCCTAAGTGTCTAACGATCTATCTGGCACCTGTGCGCCTAGCGCTCGATCTGTCTGGTGCCCGAGCGTCTGACGCTCGATTTGTCCGTTGTCGGAGCGTGACTGGGTGCCTGAACAATGTAATTTGGATTCTTCTTCCCAAAATCCTAGGAGACTTTGTTGGCGCCATCATGGATCCTCCAATTAGCCTCCATAACTTAACAATCTCCTACTTGGATGTTAATTAGAATATGCTCGTTGTCAAACCCCAATTTTTTTTTTACCTTGATTTTATCTTTGCAAAAAATGTGGTGCGGCTCATTCCACCCTTTCTTTATCATTTGAGATCACCTGAAGCTATGCATAGCTTTAGTTTTTCTGTTGTTACCGTTTTTGTGAGCATGTCGGCAGGATTCTTCGAAGTAGGAATCTTTTTCAACGCCAGTTGCCATCTTCTAGTAGTGATCTAATGAAGTGATGTCTAAATTAAATGTGGTTCATCGTGGCATTAAATGCTGCATTATTAGCTAGGTGGATAGCACTCATACTATCATCATGTAGTCTTCTATCCTTTGCTCCTTGCCCAACTCAGCCATGAAACTCTTCAACCAGATCATTTCCTTACTTACCTCAGTGATGGCGACATACTCTGCCTCAGTTGTAGATTGGGCGACTATCTTTTATAGCTTGGAGATTCAGCTTACTGTTGCACTGTTCAATGTGAATATGTAACCAATAGTGCTCTTCCTACTGTCGACATCTCCTGCTAAGCCCGAGTCTACATATCTTTGTAGCTCAATCTTTGACTTTTCAAAGCAAAGTGTACATCAAACTCTTGACTGCTGAAGCATAAGGAACTTTTTCCATGCGTTCTTTTTTGGCCCATCTAATCCTTTGTCAAGTTGAAGTGACTTGCTAGGGGAGTGCAAATTAGATTTGCCTCTTCCATGTTGAATTTCTTGAGTACTCTTTCAACATAATCAACTAGAGACAATTTCAGTATTCCTGCACTTCTTTCCCTACTGATCTTCATCTCTAGTATTTGTTTTGCCGGCCCCAACCTTCATATCAAACTCCTTTGACAATTGCTTTTTAAGTCTTCTTAACTCCTCCATATTGGATTCTTTTATCAACATATCATCTACATACAAAAGTAGAATGATATAGAGGATGTAAAACTGCTTTACATAACAGCAGTGATCTGCCTGGTATCTTTTGTATCCTGTGTTTGGCATGAATTTGTCAAATATTTTATACCATTACCTTGACACCTATTCAAGCCACATAGGCTTTTTTGAGCTTGCAGACTAGCTCATCTTTACCTTCAATTTCAAAATCTGATGACTGCTTCATGCACATCTCTTTCTCTAGTTCATCGTGCAGGAACACAATCTTCACATCCATCTATTCCAAATATAGATTTGACTGTCACGATGTTCAACGCTACTTTGACAGTAGTCATCTTCACTATTGGAGCGAAGATCTCACTATAGTCCACATCGTGCTTCTGCTTGAAACCTTACATCGCAAGCCTTGCTTTGTAGCGTTTGCGACCATCTGGTTCTTTCTTTAACTTGTAAATCCATTTGTTTTGAAGAGCTTTCTTTTCTGGTAGTTTAGCCAATTTCCATATCTCATTTGAAATGAGTGACTTCAATGAAGAAGAGTACTTATGTGTAATAAAATTATAGAGTCACACCACCACAAACGATTTCACTATGTAAAGAAGAAAATACAGAGTTACAAAGAACTTATCAATCTCAAGAGCAAGAAGAAATCATCTTTTAATTTCTCGATCTCCTTCTTTAAAATTTCTCTCCAAGCTCTCACTTTAGGTTTCACCTTGCTTAACCTCCAAAAGCTATCACATAGATTTTGACTGTACATAAACCCTAAACAATGTTTAGGTATTTATATGAGGACCCAAAATAGTCTTTAGGTGCCCTAAAATAGGCTCAAGCTACATCATAAGTAGGCTGAATTTCTACCTTGCTCCTAGGCGAGCCTCAGGTGCCTGGCTCTTGACCAGTCTGATGCTTGAGCGCGCTTTATTTGCCTGGCGCTTAATCTGTCTGGTGCCTGAGTGCGGCTCAGCGTCTAGCGCTTAATCTGTCTGACGCCCAAGTGCGCCTCAGCGTCTAACGCTTGATCTGTCTGACGCCCGAGTGCGCCTCAGCGTCTAACGTCTGATCTGTCTGACACCTGAGTGCGCCTGAGCGTCTGAACCACTGTAATTTGAATTCTCTTCATTCCCGGAAGCCTTTGAGACTCTGTTGGCTCTATCATGGATACTTCAACTAGCCTCCTCAACTTAACACATCTTTCCTTCGATTTTTCTTTGTCCGTATCAGTTATTGGTTATCCGGTGCTGTTGAATTTTTTGTTAATCAAAGCTATAACTGAGAAATTGTTTGGCTGCTATAACTTTGTGTTATAAAATTCAACCTGTTCCAATTTTCTTATAATTAATTATTGAAGTTTCAGAACAAAACATATGTTTCCATAACTTGATTTTCGCTACTTTATTTAATTTTATAATGTTATATTTGTCAGTTGACTGAGAAATCCTCTCCATCTTTTTCATTCACATATTTCCACATCATTTGCTATGGTTTAGCTAAAGCTTTAATTACTAGCAGTCCAACTTTACTACTACATTTTGCACCACCTTTATTCACATATATCAACATCACAACACGTTTTGATCCAAAATTACTTAAATGCATTTATCTTAGATACCACTTTTGCAGCAACCCTTTTTGGTCCAAAGTTAACATCGAACAAATAGAGGTATAAAAGCTATTCTTCAACTACAATATATATGGATACCACTTTTTACAGCAACCCTTTTTTGTCTTAAGTTAACATTTTGTGGGAGAATTCTATGGATTATCACCTTTGGGAAATTGAGTTTTTGCTACAGATCCTTTCTTGGTTTTTTATCTAATAGCTGGGTTCAAACAATATGCTAAAAAAATCATTTTGCTTTAAGAAACATGCAACTGAGAAATGAAAGTTTTATGATGTAAATTAGGTGGGCTTTATTATTGGCATGATCAACCACTCAATATAGATAATTTTAGTTTATCGTATCATACATGGATAGTTCTAATCTGGTAAACTCCGTCGTGGCATCAACCCATTCTTTGATATTAATCCAATTAAATTTCTTTTTATATAGTGCAGTTGTACTGATATTTTCTTTTTCCCATATTTTCATTATGAGAATTATTTTGTAGAATACTACAAAACAACCTTAACTTAAATGTCTTGCATGTTTGTTTGGCAGGATATTATCATGTATGTGAACTCGCCAGGAGGATCTGTAACTGCTGGTAACATTTCCCTTCTATTTTCATTTCAATTAACTTGATAATTATGGCTGCTTCAGAATATTTATGTTAATTATTTATTTAGGTATGGCCATCTTTGATACGATGAGGCATATCCGTCCTGATGTTTCTACTGTTTGTGTTGGATTAGCAGCAAGGTCATTAAATTTTTTCGTCATTTCAGTTCACATGTTTAAAACGTTTGTCCCTGTTGTTTATATTTATATTTTGATCAGAAGTGTAGAAAACTGATATAAATGCATAAAATATCTTGACGAGTGAATGTAGATTCATATATCTGGCCTTAAAGGCCACCTTTATTTGATTATAAATAGGTATATCGAGGTTTGAAATTAGGCTTTGTTTGGGAAGCTTTTTGGGTGCTGGGCTTTATATAAAGCTATTCTCTTCTGCTGCTTGGGGCGATGCTTTCAGTCTGCTTTTTCTAAAGCAGCCCCTCAGAAAGCGGCTTTTAGGACACTGTTTCCAAAGTACGGCTTGGCTGTTTTCTGCTATTTAACATGTACATTACCTCCTGCTTTCCCACTTTTTGTGCGCCGCTGGCCTCTGTTGATGCCGGGCACAGCAGTACAATAGCATGGCATCCAAGAAGCAACAACAGTGGCTTCCTCTGTAGCTCTTAACAGTCACCTTTTGCAACAATTTCAAACATCTGTGGCTATCCTAAACGAAGCTTAAATCAGCCATCTGTGTAGGTATTAGACAACAGGAGAAAATTAATATCCATATGAGTTACCCCACTGAAGAATTCTAATCTTTTTTGCTTTGTTATCTTGAAATATACAGTATGGGTGCTTTCATTCTAAGTTCAGGCACCAAAGGTACTTCTTTTTTTCTTTTTCAGTGCATTCGTTCTTTAACTTGTGGTTTTTTGTGATGTATTACTTTTTTTTTTTCTCTAGGAAAACGCTATAGTTTACCAAATTCAAGGATAATGATTCATCAGCCTCTTGGTGGTGCGCAGGGAGGGCAGACAGATATTGAAATACAGGTAAGTGGCTTAACTAATGTGGTATACTATAAGCCTAGTATATTTTGAGTTAGGAATGCAATTGAGTCAAACTGACTGATGAGCTCTCACTCATCGCCCGAGCTCTATGATTTAATTAGCCAAGCCCTACTTGACTCATCAAGTTTGTGGAAATGCAAAAGCAGTAGAATTCAAAGGCTACAGTACAATGTTTATAAAATATATAAAGAATTTTTTCTTATATATAGAATTTAAATGCTTATAATTTATATATCAAGCTCCCAATCTTCAACATTTACATATAAAACACTCATATTATACACTTCATGTGTTTTCTTAAGATCAACAATAGAGATAAAATTCATAAAAAATAAATTTGATGAGAGTAATTTATTTATGTTGCAAAGTTGAAGCTTGAATGCTTGATATGTAAATTACAATGATAAGTGTTGTTTAATGTATGCCTCAATTTTGTACTAACAGGTCGACATCCACCTCTATATATGTGGGCATATTCTTAATTGTATTTTTATGGCAATGCTATAGTTCATCTATTATATGTATGTGTTTGCTACGAGGGATTATGGCATTTGGTTCTTGAAATTTTTCTTTTTGTTTATTCAGTGCAACTGTTTTTCCTCTTCCCGTATGATTATTTAGTCACGGTTTTTCATGTAACATTGTGTCTTTGTGCTGTGATCCTGTTGTTGTATTTGGTTAATCTTTATTGTTTACTCATCGATTTTTCTAGTCGGTGCTTTGCAGCCAATTATCTCAAGATAAGACTGTTCATTCTCATCTCAATTTCATTTTATTGCTTCGTCCTTAAATTACTTCTTACTCTAAGTTAGCAGGCTCAACTAGTAGGCTCTCGTTCATACCCTGATTTTGAGCTGTCATATGAATTTTTTGATAAAATGATGATGTGCTGATCCAATTTCTGTTACTCAGGCAAATGAGATGTTGCATCATAAGGCTACGCTGAACGGGTATCTATCATATCATACAGGTCAGAGCCTTGAGCAGATCAACCGAGACACTGATCGGGACTTCTTCATGAGCGCGAAAGAGGCCAAAGATTATGGTCTGATTGATGGAGTTATTATGAATCCATTGAAAGCTCTCAAGCCACTGCCAGTTTTATTAGATCAAGAAGGAAAACTTCCATCAGTCAGCTAGCTGTATCTTCCAATCAGATATGTTTTACCATGTCGATGTTCTCAATGCTTCTTTTGAGTATCGGTAAAATCTCTGTTTTTCAGGTACGAGAGTTGTATCAATCTTTCTATGTTTCACTAGTTAAAGAGTTGTCTGCTAGCTAAATGAATAGGGAAAAGTTCATACTTACCACTCAAATCTTCATTCATTATTGGTTAACGAAATTTTTATGATTATGTGATAATTATGTAAAAATTCAATTTTAAATGTTAAATATGCAACAATTAGATTACGGCACATTGTGTGCTGATTCTGCTTTTATAGGGTGCAGTAAATGAATTAATTATGTTGTGGTAGCCTTTGGTTTTATTTACTTTATCCAAGTTGCTGAAGGAAAAATAAATTCTATGCTTATTATATAAAATATTGGGGGTCTAGATATATGCCATGTGTCTCAAAAAATTAGTATTACAATATATAATATGCATATTGTGTATTACAGCATAAATCCCAGTCCCTTATGTATAGTATGGATATAAATTTTTTTCTCTTGATCTTAGCATAATATGAGACTTTTATTTGGGTAGGTGGATGGATGGGCTTGGCAGGCATAGTGCTCATAAAAGGGTATGAACAAGTTAATTTTCCATTTTCACAGTGGGCTTTTGGTCTGAGCTCGACTAAAAATGTCCGGGGATGGGCATTTTTTAGTCAAGCAGACCTTGCTCGACCCGTTACATTTAGGGTTCAGGTTTTCTAAAATACATAACAAGAAAATGTCTGTTTAAAATAGTGCTTGTGCAAATAAATCAATTAAAGCAACACTCGATTTCACTAGGGTTTTCACTTTTTCTTAGTGTGAGATGATGGCGTTCCCATTTCTGAAGGAAAGAAACCCTAAAGCTAGAGAAGGATCACATTGATTTTTTTATATTTTGAAAGAAATGAATTTCAAATAAAAAGTAAATATGTGATTAGTAGGGCTCGAACTCATAATATGAGATAATAAATCCAGAGCTTTAACCCCTAGACTATATTACTATTCACACACTATGGTCTTTATAAAAACAGTGAGCATCTAGTCTCTGTTGGTGACTTGACATTCTCAAATTGAATCTTGCCTTCAAATCCTACTGCATAGAATGCTGCAACTCGGTTCAACTTCACTGCAACATGAAGAGTATTGTTAAATTATGAAACCCTATTCGAGTTCAGTGCTGAATAGAATGTTTCTTAGAAAGAAGTGTTAAATCTTGTAGACCCTAAATTCCCTGACCATGGAGGATTTAGCGACTTCATTATATAAAGAAAGGTAGATGATCAAAATATAAAGATTTGATTGAGCTGTTTCAGTAGGAAGTATTAATAAAAAAAGAAACTGATCCATCAATAGTGGGATGAAGAGGAAAAAAAATATGTTTGTCATTTAGAATTATCTGAAATAAATTTATAGCATATATGTGATTTATTGTTTATTTATTGCTTTACTAATTGATGTTCTTACTGTGCACATTCAAGAGGAGATTTTTTAGTGCATATTATTTGCAAATCATATTTCTTAAATTAATAAGACTAGGGATAGAATTAAAGCTAACTAGAGTTATGGATGACTATTTTATAATTTAAATTTTTTCATCTTAGTAGGTCTAAAATATAATATATGGAGTGTAAGTTCAATTGTATTCAGAGTTTTAATCTTGAGAACATAACTATTGAGGACCATGTGATCAAAAAGAGTGAGAGGTTCAAGTACTTTTGTTCAACTATTCAAAATAATGGCAAAATAGAGTGTTGTGATTAATAGGATTCAAGTTAGTTGGATGAAATGGAGGAGCATTTATAGAGTTGTGGAATTTAAAATTCACTCAAAATCAAAGGAAAATTTTATAGAGCAGTTATATGATTCATTGTGTTATATGGGATTGAATGTTGGCCAACAAAGAAGAGCCTTATTGATAAAGTAAGTGTTACAGAGATGAGGACGCTTAAGTGGATGAGTCGGCAAACTCATAAGGATAGAATGAGAAATGAATTCATTTGTAATAAAGTTGGAGTGGCTCCAACAATGGATAAGATTAGACAGATGAAATTGACATGTAAATGGAAAAAACATTTCTTCAAAGAATATGTTCTTCCAAAATTTCACATAATGGAAAAATTGAATTAACATTGGCAAAGGCACTAAGAATAAAATTTTGTAGAAAATTATGATGAAAATTGATAATTAATTTTGTATAAACATTGAACAACTTTTCTTCCATTATTTATTGGTGCTTTTTATGTCTTAAAAATGATCATTTCTTACAATCATTTCTTCAATAGATTTTACTAGCACAAATATTTCTTATATTCTTACAAAGATTAATTCAACTAAAAGAGGTTAATTAGACTTGTACATGCCAATGGATTACACATCAAGAGCTTACATGTTATCAAGCAATAAGAACAACATGCACACTTGATCCTATAGTTTTTGTTTTACATTTTAATCATCCCTTTGTTCAACTATACCTTCATCTTAAACTTCTATATTTCTTATTAATTAGACTTGGTTTTGTTTTGTGAATGCATCTTTAAAATGTAGTTTAAGTTTATGAATATGGAATTACAAGCACACAAAGGCAAGAGGAAGGACAATTTGAATATGTTGAAGAATTAAATTCCAAAAAGCAAGAATGCACTCCAAAATTTGGGATGATATAAAAAATATTTAATTTGATGCAAAGGACTTGACAAAAAGCTCAATGTAAGCACTATCAGAAAACTTTACTATAGCTTAAAGGGTTGTATTATTGTTTGCTTAAAAAAAGATATGCAATATACATTAGGATCTCATTATTATGTTAATGACACTTCACTAAGAATATACAAGTTGGCTTATTTTAATTGAGAAAAGTTATTTCAATGCTAGTTATTATTAGAAAGCTCCCATTCTTCTTTGTTGGATTACTTATCTTTATGTATGTATGATGAGTCATTAGTAGATATACATTAAAGTGAAATTAATTGCATTATTATCTTGAAATGCATAAATTTGTGATGAATGAAATTAATAGAACTTGTGGTAGAGTCTTAATGACATTAGGTAATTGACAATGAATAAAAAAGTGAATTTATTTGCATAAGTACTCATTAGGTTAATGTTAGAAATAGTAAAAAGAATCATTACTTTTCACCATAATCTCCACATTCAAACATGAAAATAAGATATAGCCTTGTTCTCTACCTCTCAATATCCATCAAACTCTACTAAAGTTATCATCTACTTTAGTTAAAATCTACATATCCTAAGCTAGTTACACTAATTTATTTTTGGTAACCTACCCAAACTTTATTCATTAGAGATATATTTTAAATCAAGCAAAACCAAACTTGCTCTATATTAATCTTGGCATACATATCACTAGCCCTCACAAAACTCGTAATTAACCCGTTGAATACTTCTAAATTTTTCTTTAACTATTATGTTATTTGTGCATACTATTTTATAATTATTTAGCTCATCAAAAGACTACCTAGCACCGCCATATTTTAGTATCATAGTGAAGTTGAAAACAAAAAAAAAAATTAAATTTGAGCATTTAGATGCCAAGAAGATTTTTTTTGGTGGGCTTCTCCAAAAGCCCATAATGAGTGCTTGAAATCTAATTGGTGAATAGCACTCAATAGCTTAGCCAAAATTCATGTGTGAACAAATCTTAAAACTTTAACTTGAGTGATAAAGTTAGTGAGGGGATGTTCCACTTAAAAGAGGTATTTACCTTGATATGTTAATAAGTTATATGAACTTTTTATTATCATTTATTATTTATTGTAAAATTAGTTGCATGATTTCATCTTTTAGTTTAACTTACAAATCAACAAGAATTAAGTCTTTAATATCTAAGCAAAATTTCTTTCTTTTTATTATTATTGATATTGTATGTATAAGAATATACTTATTTAAAACTTAATGTATTTGGAAGTTGAAAATTTTTTTTGTCAAAAAAGATTAATCAACCTAAGGAGAGCTTGAGATGTAAGTTCATAATGAAACTTCTTTAAGTAAGAAATCATTTTTTTGAGTTTTTATTTTTTTTCATTCTCTCATGTATACCCCTTTCCCTATCATCTTTTTTCAATTTATATAAAACAAATCACAACATTGAAATCTATTTTTCAAGACTAAATTGAAAATTAAATCATAGGATTTGTAAACATGAAAATAAGACAAGTTATTTGAGGATAATACAAGAACTTGAAGATCATATAAAAATAAACCATTTTAAACTTTTTGCAAAGTAATAAAAATTATATTCAACCTCTTGCCAAAAGCACAACACACACTTAGATGATGTCTCATAGATAGATTTGAATGATTACGAATCACAAGCTCCACCACTCTCCAATGTCAACAAAGACAACTAAATCCTAGAGATGGAGAAATGAAATATCAACTTCAAAGAGTTGCCAATAGATTTATCCTTTAATGAGAGTAAAGATTGAATTTCCATTTATGATGGTACACATGATCCCAATAGATTTGTTAATTAGTTATCCAGATGGATGATTTTTTTGATTGGTATAAGATGGATAATTACCAACAAGTTCCATTTGCTAAAATAAAATTGACCAGTTATGCCAAAATTTATTGGACAAACACTTTATAACAAATGTTAAGAAGGAAAAATCTTAATTTGAGATTGAAAAAAATATTTTGATTATTATATTGTTCTCGATATCATGACAAGAAGTTACATGGGCAGTTGTTGAATCTAAGGCAATGTTATCTTCATGTAACACAACTTAGATAATTTTAAAATCTAAGTGTGAGGACCAATTATGTAAACAATGATTGGAAAATTCTTAATAAATTTTTTATTTTGGTTGGATATTAGAAATGTAGTTGTACTATTTGATCTTCAAACCCTAGAAGAAGCCTTTTTTATGCCTTACATATTGAACAATAAAATAAGTACAATTTCACAATAAAAACTAAAACTCGAGCACTTCCATCTCATGTCATAAATATATTAAAAGGCACATTCCACCCTCTAGATCAAACAATTCTCAAACCTTCTGATGATGGGATCTCTAAGCACTAGAAGCATCATATATTTCAAGTTTCCTAAGAAAGGTCACTTGCAAAATTGATGTAAGATACAAACGAGGCTCATGACTCAATGGATGAAATCTTAATATAAGTATATGATTATACCTTGTTATCGAATGGAATATTTTTAGATGACTTTCAAATTAATGTGATGATAAGCCTTAAAATAGAAAATAAAGAAGGAGAAAATAAGGAGAAAAAAGAATATTTTGAGCATGTATATTGTGAGCAATGATAATGTAGGTTAGTTGGGAAGGGCAGTGAATGTTATCTCCATTCAAGATATTATTAGAGCCAACCTAAAAATTGAACCTCATACAGAACCTTTCATATTAGTTAGATCAACCATATCTCGCTTCCCATCATTGGTTGATGTTTGTTCATATTAAGATAGTTATAAAAAAAATAAAATTTGGTATAATGTACTCTCTAAAGATATTGTTCATATCCTACTCGGATAATCATAGCTATATGACGAGTGCAATTTGTTATGGTTGGGAGACTACATATGTTTTCAAATATAATTATAAAATTATCAAACCCTTGATAGTTAAATATTTAGTAAAGATTCCATCAATATCACCGGATAGGTCAATTTAATATCTTCAACCAAAACCTATGATATCAACAAAGATGATGTTCTAGCATCAGATTCTTGGGTTGGATTTATTCAATCCGATCCATCGCGACAGATCTTCCGCTGTTGAATTTAATTACATTTTGTAGAATTAATTTTCAGCCATTCGATCAGATCACAAACATGTTAATTTGTCTCAATCATTTGAGTTAGAAAATAATACATTATGCCATTTTACAAAAAAGATAGCATTTTATTCATTCAAATTATGCATTTTACTTAAAATACAAGATCTATGTATAGGCTATGATCTCAATCATTTGAGTTAGAAAAAATCCATTAATTGTAGCTTATTTAAGCAATGGCATCATTATAAAAAGAAATAGACTATTTCTTCATAATGGAAACTTAATGATAATGTGACCATGAAATAAAATTTAATTCTTATGTATAAAATTAAACTTATTTTAGACAATTAGTAAATAGTTAAAATGTTAAATATGCATTATTGATTATGAGACGAGCTTTTGCATCTCAATATGTGGGCTTTGTTCTGCATCACCAACATATTTTTATGTGGATTTTGTTCTGCATCACCGATAAATAATATGTAGACATGATAATCCCATGTGTAAGCAATAATTGATGCAGCACTAATTATAGCATTTTGTTGGAAATGAAGACAATCAAAGTATATGTTGAATAATTCAAAATAAAAGAGCAAGAAATCAGTAAGGATGTATGCTATTCTAAATACAAATAGAAAAATATTATTGGTCCCCAATAGTTCTCCAAAATATTAGATGATTATTATTTTCATTTAAAATATGTAATTTTTAGTGGGTTTTATATAGAAAAGTGAATTTAATGCTGATTTTTTGTGAGATGAAAAAATATTTATATTTTAAGAATTTATAATTTTGGAATTATTTAGGACTTCTTATCAAAACCCATAAAAATATGAGAATAAGAATATGTTGTTCTACGACGCCAATTGGCCAAGGCCTGGTGCTTAGGCGTACCCAGGCGCCTCACAAATCTTGTTACACAGAGTGCAGGCAGTAGGCATGTCTTGTGCACTTGGAATTTTCCAAGCACCAATCACACTTATATAAGCGTGCAAATTTAGGGCTCAATTTCTATAGGCAATTTTACTTTGGAGGGTGTTAAAGGTGTAGAAGATGCCCTAGAGGAAAAAAAATGAGTTAGGTCGTTATTTGGAGATTTTTTTTGGCAAGATGAGATCTAGATCCAAGGTTAATGGAGAGTATTCTTTGATATATTGTGCAAGCTTTCTCATCCTCTTCAAGTTAGGATTTTCCTTGGGAGTTAAAAATTGTGAGTTTTGCCCTCAAAGGGGATTTTCTCTTATTTTTTATGTGCTTGATTCAAGTGTATCAAAGTTCGACTATCTTTGGCGGAAAAATATTTGCAAGGTTCATGAAAATGATTCATGTGTATCAAAGTTTTGTTGAATAATTGTGAAAATATACTTCATTGTGGATATGTATGTAAAAGATTGTACATATATTCTTGATGTGCTTGAGTTTGATTTTGGTGGATCGATAGAATGTGATAGTTAGATCCATTGAGAGTTGCCATCCGACTTTAAAATAAGAGAAAATTTTCAAATATTATCGATCCTCCATCTTCCTCTTACATACATGATAGTTAAATCCAATGAGAGTTGCCATCCGACTATAATAACTCTCCACGATTTCGATCTTAGTAAGAGATATTGTGAATTTGATACCACTTTAATAGGAAATAAGGAAAGGCTAAAGCTCACACAGGTTGCAGAGATCACAATCCCAAAGTTCAATGAGGGATTGAACAATCACATCATAAATGTGTGTACATATATTCAAATTTTACAAAATGTTATTTAAATTAATTGAATATTTTCTCTTATTTTAAAGTTAAAATTTTATTAAATTTGGCTTTACAATAAGAGAAATATTCAATTAATTTAAGTAACATTTTATCTTAATTTTATTTAATTTAACAATGGATATTTATATAATTATTGTAGCATGTATGGTTGGGCAACTGTAGTTTTATCATTCTATTTGATGGCCATAATTTAAATTGTGGATTAATAGTTTGATGTGACACCATGATTAAAATCATTATTTATGTCCAATAATTAGCTATCATATCTGACAACAAGGATTAGTTTCTATAGATTCTATTTAAATCCAATGATGGAGAATTTTTCCCAGAGTAGGCCAAGTTACATCAAACCCACCATAAAACTGAACACAACGGTCATCTTCACCCTTGTGATGGAACCTTGATGTAGTGAGAATCTTAAAGTGCAATCTAGCTCAAATCTGAGCTAAATCAAGCACATTTAGGATTGATCAACGCATCTTGGTGCAAAGAACCAATATACTCCCAAATCAGGGCTTAATTTTGATTGATTAAGAAAAATTTCACAATCTAACCAATGAATTAAAAAGTGTAATGCTCAAAATTTACATGGTGAATCTCCTATGTCTAATTAATGCTCACTCATTTCTTACCATTATAGCTTCTATTTGCATCTAATTTTCATCTATCTATAGAAACTTTAAAAAACTAGGTTAAGGTTTGATTAATACCTTAGGTTATGGGTGATTCAAACCTAGCCCCAAGGGTAAGTGAGCCTAGCCGCATAGAAACCATGACTAACCTAGGTTCTAGCATAAGTAAGTCTATTAATAGCCAAGTATAAAATACAATTTTATGATAATACTTGCAAGATCTCGTGCAATCATTAGAGCATGAAGAACTCATTTAGACTAAACAAATGAGCATTTAAATATTTCTTAAGAAACCACTACTTATGGACTCTCATGGATTAGATCAACTTAAGTTTAACCAAGTTGACCCAATCCCCTGCAAAACCTCACCAAGGTTGGGTGGTATCCAATGAAATATCGGTGGCTCACTCTCAACTTGAGAAAGAACTTGGAACTATCATATTCTTAAGGAAACCCTTGAGCAGTCCTTTGATGGTATAAAGGTAAAGCTTGATGTAAGACCATAGACCACTAAACTTTCTTAAGCCCAACAAATATAATGTTACTTATAAGATCTCACTAAATAATAAATTGATCATCCTTAACTTAAACAAACAAGAACTCGAGGATCCCTTATAAAGTGATCTATGAGTACCTCCATGAGGTTGAGTCAACTAAAGCTTGACCAATGTTGACCCAAACCCCCATCCAAGCCTCAACCAAGACTTGGATTGTGGCCAATGGAACTCCATTAACTCATGATAGAAAGGGACCCATGATGTGCCAACCTTGGCTAGCTAATATGCTATGTGAAGAAAAGCCTCAAAGATAGTCAATAAAAAGAATGAGAATTATGCATGAGTACTAAAGCCAAGAAAACCTACATGATTCAACCTAGTAATCTTAAATAAACATCCTCTCACTTGCCTAAATGGAAGTTTTATCCCTCGTATACCCTAACTGATCAAATCACTTTTGACCTAGAGCCACTTGAGGCTAATGGATTGAGTTACGATGATATAGCAACTATGTTGAAATATATGTATCATCTTAAGTTAGAGGCTAACTTTTTATATGTAGTAGTGGTATTCATGGCAAGGCATCGTCTTTTTGTACCTGCATAACTTCATAATCTTGGGTTTTTTAAAATAGATTTTTCTAAGGCTCATCCATATAACTTCATAATTAAATAAGAAAATGAAGTTTAAGAGAATAAAATAAAAAATGTTTAATGGCATGTAAATATTAATACTCCAAAATTATGATTAATTTATAAACTCATGAGATATTTAAAGGTTTTGTGCTATTATACTTTGCAAACAAAATATGTTTACAAATATTCTACATTTGTAATTAATCACAATTCTTCTCTAAGATTTGCATGAACTCCTCTTATTGACCCATGAGTTGAAAATACTTGAGTTATATAACTAGTACATTCTTATTTGTATTAAATTATATAAACATAATAAGATATGATGGTTGAACAAGCATGAAATAAAATGGTTCCACTTGTGTGTTATTCTGGAATTTATATAAAATTTGGGATGAATATCATCCACTGAGGTGATAAGAAAGACTTGCATGACCTGTGAGGAGGAACTTAGGAAGTAGAAAACAATATAAGCAGGAATCGACTAGCCCAACATACATACCAAGGCACTAAATTCTCCATATTAGTATTTATTTTATACAACCAATATAGTTTAATTATGATATTACTCATAGCTTACAATTTGATGCATGATTTTTAATAGTTCCTATGAACCAATTCTATACACTATGATATGCTTAGTTTTCATAACATCCTTATTTAACTTTGCTTAGAAAATTACATGTCTACTAAGGCATGATTTTGATATATAGTTGATTAAGACCTTTGATGTATGTCAATCATTTGTAACATGCTACTTGTCCAGACTCTCCTACAAGAAAGATGATTTATTGAATCACTTTCATATTGTATTCATACTTTCCCTTATTTTTTAATTTAATTTCTTATTACATTAATATCAAAGTACTTAAATCATTCTAACCAAATTCAATTTTATAATACCTTTCATGTGTTGAGCCAAGAAGCGTAGGATGATTGATACATGAAAGGAAGCCCAAGATGGTTAAACTAAGGCTTGCTCGAGACTACTATTTCTTCTAAAAAGTATTATTATATATATATATATATATATATATATATATATATATATATATATATATATAGACACACACACACACACACAAACACTAAAGTTATATAATCATTCTGTGTGTTATGTTAAACTTGTGGCTGTGATGTAGTTTGGACACTCATAGTTTGATTATTTGAATGTGAACTTGCTTCATTTTATTTTACTTTGCTTACATAATTTAATAGGGTCTTGCAGATGCTAACAATTAGTATTATGATTGAAAATGTTGACATATACCATTTCACCTTGTAAATTTACTATGCTAAATTTAGTGGTGCGGGAAACCACATGTGAATCCTACATTAATATGTTGAAATTACTTTCAATAAGAATGTGGAAAGTCACCTTCTATTTGGTCCTTTTTAGTTGGCTCAGATGTACATTAAAAGACCTTTGATGTTTGATTGAGTCAATGCTTCTTGAATTGTCCCTTATGCGAATCAACCAAACTATACTTCATCTTAAAATCACTTTGAAGTACTCACACTTACATTTTCCAATATCTTGACACTTTTGAGTAAATCAATGAAGTCCATGATATGTAGAAAAATCAATACAATCCTTTATTCCAATCTGGAATCTATTATACTTAGCCACATATGCATCTAATAACTTTGGGTGTAACTGGCTATCATACTAAATTTAGCCTAATACTATGCTATAGGTCTATCCCTTGGAATAGCTTCATAAAATAATTTTCTGTTATGGTTTGAGCAAAGGGTAGAATGTGCTTGGCATGCATATTTCTATAAATTCCACACAAGCAATAATCTCAATTTCTTTCCCCATGAATTTGGCTTCCATGGTAAGTTCTCACCAATTTTTTGCTTCTCATTGGTTGTTAGCTAATAGAAGAACCTTCTATGTTGGGCATTTAATGCAGGAAAATTCTTTTTCACTATCTTCATCTAGTCTTGAGCATCAGTAGGATATCAAATCCATCAAAAATTTGAGTCCTAAATCTCAAGTAGGCTTGAAGAGTAGATTTCACAATAGGTGTTTTCATTATTTGTGGGGGTGCAGAAGAGGAAGCTTTGATTTCAACTAGTTTTATAGAAGGAAAGTCAGTAACCCAAGTACTTTATTCATCGATAATTTTTCTGAGTGTTGGTGTGGTTTGAGATTAATAAGTGTCATTGAAGTCATTTGAGGAGAGTCAGAACCTTTGGGTTTTATTTTAAAATATTTGTATAATGGTTTCAATAAATATCATACTTAAAGTTTTACTTCAATTATAAGTTATAATGGATAATCCTGTATTGATACCAACTATCATATTCTGATATCAGATTAATATTAAATTTAATAATAGGCATTATAGTAAGAATCCTATTGATGTATTTATGCAAGGTAGAGAAAAATATGAAAATAATCATTTCTCATTTATATTAATTATTGAATACATCATGACATAAATCATTTCAAACACAAAGCCACATAATTTATCAGTACAAACTTAATTTTGAAATAAAATAAAATAAAATATAACAAAGAGAACATAAAATTTCAACACAATATAGTAGGCAATTTAATATAAATTTGGTAGCAATAGCATTATCCTTGCCTCTTCAAGTGATCTCCAAGTTTATGTTGATTCTGCTTATCTGAAGTCTCCTGATCTAACACATAAAATGTACAAGGAGATTTGAAACCAATTAAATTTCTTTAAGTACCTAAATACCAAACATTTACAGTAAGAAATATATGTGATAATGCAAAAGTCCATGTAAAGCTAAGTGATAAGCTTTGGTAAAAAATGTCACAAAAGGGTTTTATTTTGCATGTCAATATCATAAGTGCTAAAATAAGGGCTCAATCGACTGTTAACTACATGTATTTAGATATGTTGAGATATATATGTCTAGAGATGAGATTCTTTTAATATTGTATAAGTTCTAGTGAGATATAAAACAAGCAAGCATAGACTCACAAAATTTGTGGTTCGATAAATGTTTATCTATGTTTATGAGCCACCCCACATTAATATTCGATTTTTACTTAAAATAAAGAGATAAAGAAAATATTACTAGGAAAAGGAGAAGAAGCTCTTACTTAATGTGTGTAATCCAATCTATTTCATCTCATATTTTATAACCTCTCAACAATTAAATAACATTCACAAAAAAATAATAATAATAATTTTTTTAATAAAATAAAATAATTTAATGATTTATTATATAATTAAGTGAAAATTATGTGAAAGTTTTGGACCTCCTCAGGGATGATACTAAGATGTTTGTTTAAGGATAATATATTTTGATTAATTAATATAGGCTATGGATGACTTTCATGAAAATTATATGAAAGACTCCTAAGTTAGATAAAGAAGCTATATGCAAATTTCATTTGAATATTCTTAAATGAACTTGTAATGAGGTTTCTATAATTAAATAGGGAAGCTTTAAGGAAGTTGTATTGGCCAAACATAAAAGCTTCAAACAAGCTTGTCTTTAGTAATCATTTTGACTACATAGTCTCACATACATAATCATCTCCCACTTGAAAACTTTCTATAATATATTACTATCTCTCTACCTCTCTACCTTGTATCTCTTGTGTTTCTCTAAGAAAAAAAGTACATCATCAGTAATCAACCCATGTATGTGATGTAACCACAATTATATATCTTTTTATTATTATTTAGAAAGTAGGATTCTTTGCCAAATGAATAACTTATTTGAATAACTTATTGTCTTTACAGTAAAAAGTACCTTAGTAAAGTTTTTAACCTAAATCTTATACGAAGTTTTTCAACCATATTATCTATTTAATTGACTCTTATATTATAATACACTCAACTATAGCGGCTGAAAGAGAAACACTCTACCTCCTAATGATGTACAAGTTCACTAGTGCTCTTTCGACTATATAGGCCTTCACCCAAATTAGTTTCTAAATATATACTCACGATTAGATTGCTCCATTTAAAATAAAGAGTCATACTTAAATTCCTTTCAAAGGTTATAGGATTCATCTAGTAGTTTCCCAATGTACATGTCCCAGATCTATCATGAAATGGAACACAACTCATACAATATAAATAATGTTTGGCCTTCACACACTGTAACATACATTAGATTGTAGTGGCTGATGCATATAGAACCTTGGACATTTACTTCCTATTCTCTTTGGTCTTTGCATCTGCTCCTTTAATGATTTGAAGTGCATTTTCAGAGTAGTCTCTTTAGATTTGACTTTTCACTTTTGAACTTTCTTACCACCTTGTTGATGTATTTATCTTTATATAAGTCTAGGATCCCCTAAAATTTACGTCTAAATATTCACATAGCTTACCGGTTCCCAAGTCATTCATTTAAAATTCATTTAATTATTGCCTTTTAAATTGTTAATTTCATTATGTTTGAACATACAATTACCATACCATTATCATAAAGCTATAGAATGGTATGGAGGCTTGCAAACCTCTTGAAATAGTAACTCATTTCTTAACATAAAATCATTGAAATTTATGTACTATTATCTTAATACTTGCTTAAGCCCATATAGAATCTTTTATAATCTTGCACAGAATACCTTTCTTTCTTGGAATAATAAATCCTTAGAGTGTTTTTTTATATATTTTAATAAAATTTTTAATAAGAATGCATTCTTTACATCTAGTTGCACTAGATAAAAATCCTTAATAAGAACAATAATTAATACTATTCTAATAGTAATCGTCTTAATTATTAGAGATAATGCATCTATAACTAATCCCATACAATTATTGAAAGCATTTGTTTATCAATTTTTCATTGCATTATTATTGCATTCTTCTTTTACATTATACACCCACTAATTTTATGTAACCTTCTTATATTTTGAAAGTTGAGCTGATATTTGTATTTTATTCTCCTTCAAAAACTACTTTTTTCTTTCATGGTTTGTTCCCTCTTTATATAATCTTCAACTTGTACAACTTCATTATTATATTGCTAATCTCCACCATATTTTAACAATAGATAATACAATGAAGGAGAATATCACTGCATTGATCCAAACTACTGAAATGATATTCTAAGAAAAAAATGGAACCTATTCAAATTCAAATAGGATGAAGGATCCACAAAATAATGGAACTTATTCGACATCGACCACTTCACCAGCCTCGAATCCTTAGAAAAGAAAAGAGCTAGGATGGATTCAATTTAAATTTAAAGCCCAGAGCTGACAGACGGACAAAACAAACAAATACGAGACAAGACTACCATACGTGTAAGGAGGATTTGTGAGAATGGCGTATGTATATCTCTGGACCAATGCTTAAACAACTAGGGGCAAGAAAGAGCCCTTGTCTTCAACCAAAGCTTCTTTGATAAAGAAGAAAGGCCAATGGACAGAGCTTTCTTTTTCTTTTGAAAAGTGCTCGTTAAGAGACCAAGAAAAGAAAGCTCATCACTGAATAAATTTGATCTATCATGGTAAGATTAGATAAGTACATAGATCTAGGTAGCGCAAACATGTAGCTCAAAGGTTCTTAGAACTAGATTTAATCCTAGGTCAGGGGTTTTCTAGGATTTGAAGATTAAGATGAGTTGAAATTCGAATCAAATAAACCATATTTTAAGCTAAGGTACGAGAGCTACAAACCGATAGCTTAATGCAATGAACTAAACTCTTACTGACTTAGCTGCCTAGCTACTAAGAACTTGGCACCTGTCCTGTCAATGCCAATCTAGTATAATGATATTGAGTATTAATAAGATTCAAGTAAGGGCACACTTGTGAGCTACAGTTCCCATCTGTCTTGTAAACGCAGTTATGTTTCCAAGCCTAGCCATAGAAACTACAATGACTCTTGTTCTTAAACTAAAGCTTAAGATTTGCAATTAAATGTTTGCTCTTTTTCATTTCCCATTACCATTAAGAAGAAGTTTCCTCTGAGAGAACTCCGTCTAACCTATTCATTCTCAAGTAAACTTATAATCTTTGTTCCAATAAGGTTAGTTATATATTGATCTATAAAGATATAGGTGAGGTCTGCCAAAGAGAGTATATGTATATTCTGATATATCAGAATATAAATAGTCTTGGCCTCTTAGGCATAAATGGACTGAGAAACGCTAAACTCAACAACTAACACCTTGGTTTACTTATCGCACACACATATACGTCCTTCTCTTATACCTGAGAAACTACGTGACTCTTACTAGATGTGACCTTACCTTACCTTGCTTGGGATTCCATAGATCTTTGCCAAAGGCTCCAAAGTAATATGAATCTTCTAAAGTGCTTTAACATAAACGAATTACTTCCAAGACAAAAGGTTGCACAATAAATCAGAAAGAAGCTTAATGTAACAACCCAAGATTGTTACCCAGCTTAATTTTAACTTAATCACATCTTAATTATCATTCCATTAAGTTCTTCTAGCCATTAGAACCAAACCCTAAAGATTTGGTACGATTCAGAGCTAAATCGAATATTTGGAATATTTTAATAAAATTTAATTAAGGAAAAATTGAGATATTTAATTTGACCTCAAAATCAAATATTGACTTTACCATTGTGATTGTCACCCCCCAAATTAGCTATGGGTGATTTTTGGACGCGTTTGGAAGTCGTCGGATTTTCGCGAATATTTTAATATAATTAAATCCCCAAAAAATAGAATAATTAAATAATCGTCGGGTTCGAAATCCGACTATACCATTGAATTCCTCACCCCCAAATTAGTTAGGGGTGAATTTTTAGGATTTTTCGGAGCGCGTCTATCAAATCTGAATTTTTAATAAATTAAAAATTTTGAATGAATAATTATTTATTCATTTAAATGCATTTCTTTTCTTATTTTTCATTTTTCCATTTTTCTCCTGCACTGGGACCCACCTGCCTTCCCTTTTCCTCCCAATTCGGTGCCCTTTCCCTCAATTTCTGGCGCACGCAAAGCTAGCCCTCCCCTCTCCCATCTTCTCCCCCATGCTGATGGGAGAGCTCAAGGGAGAGCCATGCTCCCCTTCTCCTATAAAAGGAAGCACCATCCCTCCTTCTTTTCCTTGCTGCCCAACTGAAGCTCTTCCTCCCTCCTTCTTTACTGTGCTTACTGAAGAAGAAGGAGTTCTTTCCTCCAAAATTCTTGAAGAAAACAAAGATCTTCTTCCTCCATTCTTGCAAGGTTAAGGGTACCAATTTGCTCTACTTTATTGGCTACTTTTTCCTTGATTTATCAAAATGCTGTGAATGATACTTTTATTAGCTCTTGCATAATGTCTATGTGTAATCGTAGGACCTCAATCAGACTCATATGAGTCTGATTGAAGCTCATTCCTCCATTAAAATTTCTATCAAGAAAACTGAAGGATTTTTGTATACCAGTAGCTAGAACTTTGATTTCTGCTTGTTATAATGATCCATTCATGTCGATTTTGGTATCAATGGAAAGGTCTCAGAACAAATTTTTCATCAATATATAGCACTGCATGTAGAATGCTCTAGATTGAGAGTAATTAGGTGTGAAATGATACATGCACAATTTTCACACAAGCAAAATCACTGTCGGGCGCTGCAGCGCGCCGCAGCACCCGAAGTTTCGAATTTGGGTCCGCCACATTGTGTTGTAGCGTGCTACAGCATGACGCAATAGCATAATAGTTTGATGAAGCATAAAAATATTTTTGATTAAAGTAAATGAAATCCACCGCAGCGCTTGAAAGCACTGCAGCGCATCGTAGCGTTTGCATCTCGAGGAATCAGGCGTCTTAGCACCCAGCTATCGGGTTGATCACTCTGTAGCGCGCCGTAGAGCCAAAATGCGCTGCAGCGCGCCGCAACACTAATTTTCGCTGCTGTGCGCAACAACACCTGAAAGCACAGCAGAGCGCCACAATGCGCCGTAGCGCCTGACGTTCGGCCAGAAGGTACCGCAGCGCGCCGTAGCGCCTAGAACTGTTCGAAATGGCCGAAACTTTATATTTTTTGCATTTTAAGGACCCTATTGGGGCTGAAATATATCAAATTTGAACATAGTTTTAGTAAAATTAAGTATTGTATAAAATTTTATGTAAAATTCAAATGTGAAAATTTATCCTAAGTAGCATGTGCTAAAATCCCTTATGTGTTTACTTGAATATTTTGTACCAAATGTTAAATGATAGAATCTTTGATTGTTTGTATTGACTAAGTAGATCTTAATAACCAAATTGCATGAAACTTACATTCTTTAGATTTATAATCAAGTGCTAATCCTTTTGGTTTGAATTAGGTTTTGGTTAGCCTTAATTACCTTTTATTCTATATCACTTTACATTCCTATGCTTTCATAATATTAGGGTGTATGTTAGAGAACTTTAACATTCATTTGAACACCTTGATGTACTTAATTGATATTAAACTATATTTGAACATGAGAATATTAAGACCTTGATTAAGTCAATGATACTTAATATAAATCTGAAATTTGTCATCAATAATACACCAATAATATATTAATTTGTCATTGATTTATAAATCAACAATTTGTCTTAATTTTGGTAAGGCTAGCGGTTAAACTATAACTTGTCTTGATTAAGATCTAAACCTTAATTACCTTAATCAAGTAACTTTTATTGAAAGATAATTCAGCTTATATAATTTCAATAATACATCTGATTTGATATTGAACTTAAATACATTGTATTAGAAGTGCTAAGATTATTAAAAGAATTCATGTGATTAACTATCTGAACTTAAGCTTGAGATCTCCGATTTTCTCCTATATAAAATTCTTAGCATAAGATTAACTATAAAATTGTAATGATTTGCAACATGATTTAATTCTAATAATATTCTTAATTTTATCTCATGATTGTAGTAGAGGATGTGATCAGATAGGTTTAACCATCTGATCAGATCAACCCAATTCAGACTTAACAAATGCAACTTATGAACTTAGTGCAAATTGTTATGTGTTAGGTGTGTAAGATCTTAATGATCTTACAATAGAATTTTTATGTAATTGAAAGCCTTAACAAAATGTTAGCACATTGAGGTAGGAAGAACTTATTGTGACACCTTGAGGTAGGAACTTGGATGATCCTTTTTAACCTTAGAAGCTTGATCTTAATCCTTGTGGTAAAATCACCTGAAGTACTTAGAATGTGATTTTATTTATTGTGGCAGTAGCCAATATTGGGTGATCATTTTGATCACATCCTTGGAACCTTGTATAAGATTCACCTCTTGTAGTCTTAATCTCATTGCCTTAGTAATCCTTATTGATTAAATAACATTGATTGAACTCAAGTTATTAGTTGAATTTAGTTATGTATACCCATAGTGCTGGATCATTTTAGCAGTATTCAAGATTTGGTTGATTCATTTTAATGTAGGACTATATTTGTGTTCTATCCTACGAGCTTAGTCAGATATAGTCCCACTTAGAATAAATCATCCAACCCTAAAAATATTATAATTAGTGACTTAAATCCTTAGTTTGAGATATAAACTGTGACTGGGTTCTGTCTCCTATCGTCGTGCACATCGATAAGTGTATTTTAAGATAAATTAAGTATCCTAAGCCACTCTTCTTAGAACACTAGTAGTATGTTGTGATTAGGAAAATGAAATCCTTCGTTTGAGATATAAACTGCGACCGGATTATGCCTCCTATCGTCGTGCACGTCGATAAGTACATTTTAAGACAAACTAAGTATCTCAAGTCACCCTTCTTAGAACACTCAGTATGCTTGTAGTTAGGGTATTTAACAGCTCAGTTTGAGATATAAACTGCGACCGGGTTCTGCCTCCTATCGTCGTGCGCGTCGATAAGTGTAGTTTAAAACAAACTAAGTATTAAATTTACCCTTCTTGGAAATATACAACCATATGTATACAACCTTTCCAACTAATGACTTTAAGTAAGAATCTTAAGCAAAGCTAGTTATTGGAAATTAGACCTAGGAGTATGAATCCATTTAGATAGATTTTGCACAATTGAGACACTTGATTCATTATCTAATTTTAAATTATTTTCTAGATTTCTAGATTTTAAGACATGTAGTGTAGAGACATGAGCATAGACATAAGCATGATATATGAGTATTAGTGATGATTTATGAGTTACAGAATATTGTATACATCAACATGGGAACCCAGGATATTCAGACATCACAATAAACTATAATTCCCAACAGGATGTATGTGGATATTGGACCTTATGATGCATAGCAGTTCAGTGATAGTTCAATTATATATCAGTGACATACAATATTATGGCATATTCATATACATAATTTCAGTGGCATACAATACAGATTTACATGCTATTTACTCAATTTCAAATCAATTACTGTCTTTGTTTACTTTCAGTATTCAATTTACAGTTCAACTTTACTTTACTTTACTTTAGTTTTATACTTTCAGTTACATGTACAGTATTTTTATAGTTTTGATTTCACTATTTAAATATTAAGTGAATAATTAGAACTGTTAAGATTAGTTTCGATGTGTTAGACTTATTGTCTAACACGTGATACTTTTGGGATATGGCAATGTGGCGCCCCGCTCCCTAAGCCCACAATCATTAGGCTAAGGAGCAGAGGTCACTTATGCAAATCCTTCTCTTATCATTAGATTAGATAAGATCCACAATCCACTAATAAGGGGAGGACGTGCACAGGATAAATAAGATGATCAGTCACTAATTAAGACAGACATATAGAGCGCAGAAGCAAAATTAACTAAATAATACATCCATCCACGGTGCATCACATAAAAAGTAGTACTATAGCTCAACAAATAATAAAGTGCAGAAAGTAAATCACAGTTATAGTACATGTATTATTACAATATTAAATAAGTAGTTTTAAAAACTGAAAATAAATCATCCGTCCTCACAAGAAGCTAAGAAACTAAATGGTATCCGGCTCTCCTGGCTGAAGCTCCTCCTCTAAGTAAGGGACCTCTCCTTCAGCACCTAGTTTTTCAAACCTATCTAAATCTGATATTATCGATTCCATAATGCCAGGGCCCCAGCTAATAAAAGAAAAATCTCATTAGACAATTGTCTAAGTATATTTTAGACTAAATATATTACATATATTATTAATATCACCACTTAAACTTAAGCACAACAAAAGTAACTAAGCAGTAGGAGCAGTAAGCGTAATAAGAAATATGAATAGTTATAAATATAACATTTATAACTAAACAACAAATGAGACAAAAGCACACCTCAACAACTAAGCAAGGAATGGGCATATACATGTATAGTACAGTAAGTAAAAGTACTGAAAGTAAAGTATAACCCTAAACATGCTGATGATCATATGACATATGCAAATCAAATGACCGAAATCTGAACATGGTACATATAGTAAGTAGCAAAGTCTAGCATCCTATAAATATGTACAAGTGAGCAGGTAAGTAAAGAAACATAGCTGACTGAAATATGCATCGAAATACAGTACACAATAAGCTAAAATTGAAACAGATATGTAAAGACTGCCATATCAGAAAGTTGGTCATCGGGCTGGTGAAATCCCCAAAGCCTTTCTAGGCTTGGGAAGACAGAAATTCCCATAGCCTTTCTGGGTTAGGGCAGACATAATCCAGCAGCAGAACTGAGGAGGCAGTAAATACAAATGCAGAATCTCTTAGTTATTTTACTTTATTTCTGTGGACATGTCCAGAAACAGTATGTCTGCAAGACTATACGGGTTCCAAGCTTAACGCACACTTCTCAATGAGTAATGTTAAACATCCTTATTACTCCTTACCCCTATCCATTAGGGTAAATGTGCACCCGAATCTACTAATATACTGAACCCAAAGGCAACTGTTATCCTAATTATTCTAAGTTTTCATTTCATGCATAAAATTCTCTTATATGATATTTCCAAGAGATTAAGCACAAAAGCAAGGGATGCGTAGCAACAAAATAAATCAAATAAGTAGGGGACTTCTTCTAACATGCTGACACTATTGTTATCTAATTAAACCATTCTAACTATTCTAAGTTACACAAGTTCAGGATCTCCAATTCCTACTATCGAGTGTAACTTAGAAGTACAGCCTTATAAGTTAAAAGGATTATAACTGATCAGGTTCTAATCCAATTCAATCAATCATGACTATAAGTTCAATCAATGAATCATATGTCATAGTTTAATGAGTTTAGACATTCTATCTAAGATATGATCAAGATCTACTAAACTACAGATTATGGATTTAGCACCACGAGATTAGGCTTAATCACATAATCCAAAGCGGTAAGACATAAGGTCTAGGTTTCAGTTTAAAAGTGATCTAATGATTGAGGTAAACCCTATTAAGCAAATCAATCTTAATAGGATAAATCTCCTATCCTAAATCTAATATTGAAAGACAAAATAATCCAAATAAATTGTAAAAGTCTAGAAATTAATAAAAATAAGGATTCATTCATTAGATAACCCACTTATCCCATAAATGAAATCTAACCTATGAGCTAGTCCTAGTCTCAAGAATGGTCCTAATATGAGGTGAAAAGATCCTAAGAAAAGACTTAGAAAATTTTTGGGAAATTTTGATGAGTTGACCTAATAGTTAATTTTTCTTACTTAGATGACTCTAATATAGTTCGAATACTGATCTTAGTAATTTAGAACATAATTTAGAGGTTAATGATGCTTAACCTAAATTTTGGGCAAAATGACCATTTTGCCCCTAACCAAGGGTCCAAAAAGTCAACTTTTGATATAAGGGTCCAAAGTGAAGTTTCTTGGTACTAAATGATTCCTTACTGTCTAACTTGAAGATAACCAGTAAGTTCTCTCAATTTAGACAAGAAATGGGTCCTATAGGTCCCAACTAAGATTTTGACCTATGGGGCAATTTTGTAATTTACACTTAATAAAACCTAAAATTTTATGTAGTTTACTGTTGATTACTGTTTAAGAATTCCATAGAGTCTAAGAACACTAAATTCTAAGGTCTAATGAATTAATTATAGCAATTTGAATTTTCTAAGGGTAAATTAGTAATTTTCTAAGTTAAGAGGGGTCAAAAAGCTAACTCTTTCAATTGGTGTCTAATTTCAGCAAATTCAGTGGCTATAGCTTTCCTATATTACACTGAGTACTTTAACTAGGAGTAGACCCAAATTGGACTTCAATTGGTCAAGTTATGACCTAATTATGGTTAAAGGTATTTTGGTCATTTTCTAATTTTTAAGGGTTCAAAACTTAAATATTATTTTAGATTATTCTTGGCACTAAAATTCTAAGCTACCTAGCAATTTGCACAATACACTTTAGGTACAAAGTAAGTTTTGAGAACTTATTAAAAATGACAGTTTCAAACTTAATTTTCATATAAAATTTTATGCAATGTTCAAATTTGATATTATTTAGTCCCACTAGGGTCCTAGGGACCTTATAATATAAAAATAGTAAAGTTTTGACCATTTCAGCCAAAACTGGGCAATTTTTCAAGAAATTCTGGGAATTTTGCAAGTTTAGACGTTGCAGTGTGCTGTGGCGCGCTGTAACGCTTTTCGCGCGGCAGCGGGCTATAGCGCTTTTCACGCTGGGCTGCGCTGCGACTGCTGTGGCCCGCTGTGGCGTGCTATGGCGCGCTGCAGCTGTTCATTTTGCAAAATTATTGTTCCATTAATTTATTTTGACATTTCCTAAAGTTTTTTCAAAACTTTCCGCTGCAGCGCGCTGTAGTGGTCCATTTTGCGAAATACTATTTTTAATTAATTAATTAACAGATTTATTTAATTTTTCCGAAATGCTGTTGCAGCGGCCTATATTGCAAAATCGGGCGCTGCAGCGCTAGACGACGATTTCGCCAGGATGAAACCTGGAATGCCTACTTTCGAGCTCAATTACTCTCAATCCAGAGCGTTCCATGAGCGGTGCCATATATCAATGGAAAGGTCTTTCCGATACCTTTCCATCGACACTAAAATCGGCACAAACGGAGCATCCTAGCTATACGAAATATGCTGACGAATACAAGGGTATGTAGAATACAAGGAAAACAGAGCAGTTTTCTATGATGCTTTTAAGAGCCTTAATGACTTCCATACATGCTTATGGGCATCTAAGAATACATTCAAGTATTGCAACAACATGAGAAAGATATGGAATGGAGCAAGGGGGTACCTTTTTGTCCTTGGAAGTAGAGGAAGAAGAGAGCCTTTATTTCCTTCAAGACCTTGGGGAGGGGTCTTCTTCTTCAGCACAAGAACTTAGCAATGGAGGGAAAGGAGATGAGAAAATTTCAGCAAGCATAAGAAGGGGCTGAGCTCCTCCTTAATAAAGGGGGAGGGAAGGATGGAGTAGGGGAGTAGGGAGCCATCAAGAGCCTAGGGAGAGGGGTCATCATGCTTGAGCTAAGGGTGGCATGGCTAAGGGATGGCCAGCCAAAATTTGCAAGGGCTGTAAGCCAAGGCAGTAGAAAATAGGAGAAATTGCAAATTTAGGATTAGATAATTTCTTATTTATTTTCTTTGATTATTTAAAAATATAGATTTTCGAAAAGCGCTCCAAAAATTCTCAAAAATTCACCCATAGCTAGTTTGGGGGTGAGGAATTCAACGGAGAAGCCAGATTTCGATTCCGACGATTATTTATTTATTATATTTTCCGGTGCATTTAATTACATTAAAATATTCGCGATAATCCGACGACTTCCAAACGCGTCCAAAACATCACCCTTAGCTAATTTGGGGGTGACGATCGCAACGACAAAGTCGGATTTCGATTTCGAGGTCAAAATAAATACCTCAATTTTCTAGTTAATTAAATATTAAAATATTCCAAATAATCGATTGAGCTCTGAATTGCTCCAAACCTTCAGAGTTTAGTTCTAATGACTAAATGAACCTAATAGAATAATAATAAGAATATGATTATGCTTAAATTAAGTTGGGTAATAATATTAGGTTGTTACAGGCAATTTGCTAGATCTTGAGCAGCATATTGAGCCAGGTCAGGAGGACTATCAGGAGATTCAGGAGGAGTTCGTGGAGCATAAGTGGACTCTTCTCCAATTTTAATGTTTTGCTTAGTTACTATTTCAGTTCAATACTTAAACTCATTTCCTATATTTCAGTAAACCGTTTGTAATAATTCTGGATATATTTTCTTTTCTTTTCTAAGATCAATATTTCATTCAGCTTCTGTGATGAATGTTTTTGGATGTTTGCTTTAGCTTCCGCACTCTATTTATATATACTACTTATACTTAGTATTGTGATGTGATCAGCATACTGGAAATGCTGATATTTTATATATATATTGGATTCTTTATATTGTATTCTAAATCTAATATATGTATTTGTCTAATACTTAGGATAAGAATACTACTCTTATCTTAAGTATTAGTTATCGACCCTCCTTTGGGGTTGAGTCAGCAGCCCTTCAGATGGGTTTTGTTTCAGCTATTTGGGAAGATTGGAAATTCTTTCCCGAGTGGCGCACTGCTCCGCCGCCAATTGATTACCTTTCTTTTCGTTACGCGCAGCGGCGGGGCGGGGCGCTACACCTGATTTAGACTAGGTCTTAGTGGTGAACTCCTACTGACATAATTAGTGTACTAAGATTAAGATTATGATTTAAGTTAGCCATAATTGACTTGGGTAACAACTTGGGTTGTTACACAGATTGATTACTTGATTTTAGACCTACATAATTCATATGATCATCAGCATGTTTAGGATCTGTCTTTTTTTTCAGCATTTTTCTTACTGAATTTATATATGTATTCCTAGCCTTGTCATACATATTAATTTTATGATTTTAAATTATTTTCTAGATTTCTGAATTTTCAGGCATGTAGTGCAGAGTCATGAGCGTGAACATGAGTATGAAGTATGAGTATCAGTGATGATTTATGAATTATGAAACATTGCATATATCAATCGAGGAATTTTTAGGATAACTAGTACTGGATTCCCAACCGGATATATATAGACATTGGACTCGTTCAGTGATATTTTGGCTGCATATCAATTGCATATCGTATTGTGACATATATCGATGCATAATTTCAGTGACATACAGCATAGCTTCACATGTTATTACTCAATTTCAGATCATTTACTATCATATTTACTTTCAATATTCACTTTACAGTTCAGCTTTACTTTACTTCAATTTTGTATAGTTTTATACTTTCAGTTACATGTACAGTATTTATGTAGTTTTATTTTCATTATTTAAATGTTAAGTGAACAATTAGAACTATTTAGATTAGTTTCGACGTGTTAGACTTATTGTCTAACGTGTGGTACTTTTGGGATCCAGCAATTTGCTAGATCTTGAGCAGCATATTGAGCCAGGTCAGGAGGACTCTTAGGAGATTCAGGAGGAGCTTATGGAGCACTAGTGGACTCTTCTCCAATTTTACTATTTTGCTTAGTTACTATTTCAGTTCAGTACTTAGACTAATTTCCCATATTTCAGTAAATTACATATAATAATTCTGAATGTATTTTTCTTTTATGTTCTGAGATGAATATTTTTATTCAGCCCTATGATGAATGTTTTGGATGTATGCTTAGCTTCCGCATTCTATTTCTATACTACTTATACTTAGTATTGTGATGTGATCATCATACTGAAAATATTGATATTTTATACATATATTGGATTCTTCATATTGTATTATAAATCCAATGTATATATTTATCTAATACTTAGGATAATGATACCACTCTTATCATAAGTATTAGCTCTCGACTCTCCTTAGGGGTTGAGTCAGCAGCCCTTCAGTGTTAGTTTGAGCTATTCAGGGAGATGAGAAATTCTTTCCCGAGTGGCGCATCGCTTCGCCGCCAAATTGATTATGTTACCTCTTTTTGTGTGCGACGACGGGGTGGGGCTCCACACCTAACTACTAAAGTAGAGAAGCGAAGTTTGCTCTAGCTTAAATGTTTGTCGGAGAAAAAGCAATCACCCAAGTCAAAGTAGCTGAAACATTTTTTCATCCAATTCAAAGACTTCTGGTGTGAGTCACCACGTTACGAGAAACGGGAGAGAAAATTTCCCTCTAAACTTCTTACTACTTTCTCTTTCATAGGCACCTGTTGCAGCCTCCAAAAGCCCTCCATTCTCAATCTAAATAGATAGGTCGTGCCATTCCCAATCGCTTCCCCATTAGTGAGTCAACCACCCGAGAGGTTTTGTTTAGCCTATCTCTTACTTTTGGACCACAAATGCTCCATAAACGTTCAATACTCTTGAGTAAAATTTCAAAGACCACCAGAGAGTGAGAGAGGCATTTGGAAATGCAGTGACTACTTAAGTGGAACTTTGGGTTAATTCAAAAGAACTCGTTCTAAATTACGTGACTTCGGCCAAGTGACCAAGTTCTTCAGCAAGTCACGCTCTTCTTTTTTGAGCTAAGAAAATTAACTGAATATTGCCTTCTCTTCACATCTAAGCCTAACTTGATTACTTTACTTTTCTCCAATAGCCTAATCCTCGGACGAGACTTTCTTAAAGTTAAAGAGTGAAGTGAATATCATAGGTAAGAGCATTAGTTTATGCCAACATAGGCCTAGGTTCTCGGGTAGAATGGTTGGAGCTCCAGTTGCTCCTACTCTCGGATCGGATATTGGTTGTTGACTAGTCTCTCCTTGGAGTTTAATCAAGCTTTTAACTTTTCTCGGCTCGAAGACCAAGTCGGGCTACTGAAGGATCCGACAAAGGTAATTTTATACGAAACGAAGAGAAGGATCCACAAATAGGGTGAAGGAACCACAAAAAAATGGAACTTATTCGACATCATCCACTTCGCCAGCCTCGAATCCTTAGTAAAGAAAAGAGCTATGACTGATTCAATTCAAATTTAAAGCTCGGAGCTGACAGACGAATAAAACAAACGAATACACGACGATACTACCATACGTGTAAGGAGGATTTGTGAGAATGGCGTATGTACATCTCCAAACCAACACTTAAACAACTGGGGCCAAGAAAGAGTCCTTATCTTCATCCAAAGCTTCTTTGATAAAGAAGAAAGGCCAATGAACAGGGCTTTCTTTTTCTTTTGAAAAGCGCTCGTTATGAGACCAAGAAAAGAAAGCTCTTAGAGGAATAAATTTGATCTATCCGAGTAAGATTAAATAACTACTGAGTTCTAGGTAGAGCAAACTTGTAGCTCAAAGTTTCTTATAACCAGATTTAATCCTAGATTTAGGGTCTAGGATTTAAAGATCAAGATGAGTTGAAATCCGAATCAAATAAAACTGTGCTTTTAGCTAAGGTATGAGAGTTGCAAACATGTATCGTCATGCCCTGAACTTAACTCTTACTGGTTTAGCTGCCTAGCTACTAAGAACTTGGCTCCTGTCCTGGCAATGCCAATCTAGTATATTGATATTGAGTTTCAATAGTATTCAACTCAGGGTACACTTGTCGGCTACAATTCTTGTTGTCTTTGAAGCATTTGTGCTCAAAAATCATATTATGTAGCTTTTATATCTACATTTTAATTACTTTAAGCTCTTTGCACATTTTTAATATTGATATCATCAACGATAACTTTTTCTCACTTTTTGTGCTTTATGACCATCCCAAATGCATATTATTGAAGCTTACTTTAGTCAAATGTGACAACTTTGACTCTTCTAATATTTCTATTTTAAATATCTCAAAATTGATGCCCAAAATAATTTGATTCGTAGTCAAAGAGATAACATTTTCTTGTTATTGCGTCAAGCTTATCCTTTCACATCATGATCAATGTGCACATGAGAATTACAGTTGAAAATGGATATCAACATCTCGTGATGTAGCCTTCACGAGCTAATTGGCTCTAAAAGATCAAATTCCTTCTCAGATAAGGAACATGTCTGACATCCTTTAACTTCCACAACAACCCATTTGACAACTGAATATCAACATCTCCCTTTCCAATGATGCTGCAAGCTTTGACATCTCCCATGTAAACTTTACCCAAATCACATAGTGTGTTCTTGAATAATTCCTTGCTTGGAGTTACTTGAAAGGAAGCACTTGAGTACACTATACAGGAATCAGTGCTAACAAGGACGAGATTAATGCATATCGATCTTCTTATACTGAAACATTTACAAAGGGGTTGTTTTCTTTACCTCCGCCTGATTTCTTCAAGGCATAATAGTCATTCTTGAAGTGTCATGATTTATCTCAGTTCCAGCATTCGATATTTTCCTTTTCCGACTTTGATTTTCCTGATCTTGACTTAGACCTATTTCTATTAAGTTTTTGATTTGTACTCCTTCCTCTGATCTCAACATTCAGTGCTGAAGTCGATGTTTCACCATTTGATCGCTTCCTCACTTCTTCATCCAAAACCAACCTGACAATGTCATCAAACTTTAATGTTGCATTTGCTGATGAATTGGTGATTGTTGCAACCAATCCATCCCAGCTATCTGACAATGAAGATAGAAGCAACAAAGCTCTCACATCATCATCAAACTTGATGTCAACTGAACTTAATTGGCTTCTCACAATATTGAACTCATTCAGACATTCCGTCACTAAACTTCCATATACAATCTTCATGTTGAATAACCTTTTCATCAAGAAAATCTTGTTGGAAGCCGAGAACTTCTCATACATTCTCGTTAGGGCTGTCATGAGATCCACTGTGGTTTTCTCATTCACAATATTAAACGCAACTGCTGAGGATAAAGAGGCGAATCAAACCTAGTATTGTTCTGTCAAGAACCTTCCATTCTTCATCTGACATGTTGTCCGTTTCTTGCTAACTCTATTTGCATATTTCAAATCGCAAAATTTGATCTATTGAACTTCTCAATCTTAGAGTCTTATTTCTCGGACATTGCTCCCACTTAAGCTAACAAACCCTAAAACCAAAATAATGCTTTGATACCACTTGTTAAGGACCGAGAGATATCATACGAAGAAATCCATAGGATCGGAATTTGACCGCTGAGAGTCACCGAAGCAAATAATAAAATATATTAACATAAATAACTGAAATTCACAGCACAAATATTAACAAGCACGCAAACATACAAACACAAAGATATATGTGAAAAACCTGAGAAATCACAGAGCCATACTGCCAAAAGAAAATCTACTATAGAAGAAATGATTACAAAATTTTAAAGAACTTATCAATCACTAAGAATAATAAAAGATTCACTGCCTTATCTTAGATATCTACCTTTAATAACCAAGTTAAGTTAAATCAAATAAAAGCAATACAAATTTGTCTCGTACTCAACAAAATAATAATAAACCTGCCACTCAAAAAGAATTTATAAAAAGTTTATTATAATAAATTATATTTAATCCTTAAATATTTACAACTATAACATCAAAATGGTAGGCACTACATATTAAACACCCAAATTTTAAAAATTACAAATAACATCCCAAAGTTAATCAACACTAAGTGCAATCATAATCTTATCACTCTATAATTAAAGTTGTAATATCAATAAATTGTCATAATTTGGGTGTTAAAGATACAACCAAATCTTACATGTGCCGCATATATAAATACATCTATGTAAATTATATATATATAAATATATATATATATATATATATATATATATATATTAATAAATTCATTGTATTTTATATTTATCAAGAAAGTGGAATACAACAAAAAAAAGAAAAAAATTGATCTTAGTAGAGGCTCCAACTTTTAGCGATTGTCTTAAATTATAGCTCCGATTGGGCACACACCTCCATAATTCCAAGGACGGAGAGAAGGTTATCCAAGTCCGTTCTCTATCATTGTTAACAGATCCTTTTTTAATTCAAGATGAACTTAAAAATGATGTAATTCATCACCACCAATAATCAAATAATGAGAACAATAGATTAAATGATTTTTAATGACACTTTTGATAGTATCTATTTATTTCATCTCCAATCTATATCTTAGAATCAAAACCTTCAACTAAATCCACCTCCACTAGAACCCAAGCCAAGGACAGTCAGTCAAATTAGCCTCTTAAGTTTCCCAAAACATGAACCCAAAGCATAGAGAATCAAATGAGTGATTAAATGCACCTTAAAGAGGAGATAATTGGTCCAAACCAGAGCAATCGACAGTTCACATGTAAGATCAAATGTTGTTGTCCACTTTAAGCTTTCCATTGGCCAATTTTCTATGAAATAAACCCCCTAGCAAAAATTGAGTAATCTGTTTCATTTGACAACTTTCTAATCACATGTCTAGCGTCGATGAGTCAAACTTGAAAGTCACCACAACTTAAGCCCAAAATAAAGAATTTCCTAGTAGAACACATGGTGGCCTACCACTAAGACTTTCTAGTCAGGGTACACAGTTTTGCAATTACTTGTATTTATTTTCAAATAGAATAAGAACAAGTTTACCTCAAAGACAAACTATGAGTTTGATATCTAGCAAATCAGTCACAAATAAGGTGTTTGTCAATACTTCTCTGAAGGATTTAGAAGCTACCAGTCACACCACATGCAGCACACAAAGGTCGGGCAACACACCCAAATTTTCCGCCGCTGCAGCCATTACAGCACGAGCGTCAATCAACGAACTCGAGTGATCGAAGAACTCCACCCGTGAAGACATCATGGTGACATGCCTCTAGGTTTTCACGAGCGCCATATATATACAGTATGATAGATATGTAAATAGAAAGATTAACAGTTACAATAGTCTCAAATCCAAAGAACAGCCAATTCTTATTTCAAGCCATCATTCGACAAGAATAAGAGAGATGTAACTCGCAAAAACACTCAAATGTTCAGTAATTTCATATCTAAACCCAAACTTCTTTTTTGTATTTTGACGTTAAGCCTTGCAGGGCAAAAATGTAACCGATAAAATTAACTATTGACATGCCAACAATTCAACTAGTTGAGGCTCAAGAATTGTTATCATAGGTATTGAATTCAAATTCCATCAGCGCACATTTGCATCATATTGTAGCTCACCTAATTTCAAAAAAAAAAAAATTAATTTCATTACTCCCCAATAATGATTGCTTTAATGCAGCAAAAAAAAAAGAATTTATTATATATCAAAATATAAGAAGCTTAATATGTGAAAAAAAGAAGACTTTGAGCGGATTTGCATTAATTATACAGGCACACTTATCACTTGAATAAGTTCGCAATCTCAGCACTGTAGCGATCAATCACTTGGCTCCTCCTCACTTTCATTGTTGGGGTCAACAATTCATTTTCTACCTAAATTTAAAAAGCAGAAAGAAGCTCTCAACATAAGTTTAAAGTTAATGGCAGAAAATTGAAGGAAAAAGATAAATGCACATTTACCGTGAATGGCTCCTCAACAATCATTATAGGTCCAACATGGAAGGAACAATCTGCAGTCCTTCAGTGATGCAACAACAAAAAAAATCATCCATTTTACATAATCTATATAAATAAATGCCACAATATGACATAAAAATGTAAATATTTGTCAACTGGTTTGAGGTTGAATCCATCAATTATGAAACGATTGAGAAAGCATTTGACAAATTTAGCGTTCAAGTCGTGGATCAAGAAAATGAAAATTAGAAGCTATATATGTAGATTATAATATCTAGATGATGTGCATTAAAGATCTCAGCTTGAAGAAAATTGAAATATTTTGAGGTGCAGTGAGGAGTCTCACCATTTTCTTACTTCTTCGTATAACAGGTCAAGGATTTTGCCGTGGCTGAGCTCAGAATTCTCATCATTGAATGCCAAGCGATTCTTAGCGGCCGCTATAACCTCATCCATATTTGGGACAACTAAAGCTCCAAGCCTGCGCTGATCCTGCAAAAGCAACAAAGCTGCAAATATTCAAGCCTGGTCTGCCAGGAAAGTGCAGTTTTTAGTAAACTAAAAAATTTGAGAAAAAAGAATATCGCCTAGCTCTCGGCAATTTAGTCCACAAGAAAAATCATGTAAATTGCAAAGATATGCCCTAAAGGGTATTTTATGTTTAATACCGATGTTGCAAGGTTACGAGTTTCAGATGAGAAAAATTAAGTTGCTTTTATGATTGTGCACTAAAATAAAGAGATTACAGTATCTTTGTGCAAAACTGAAAAAGAAATATGAGATATTTTACTTATCACATATGAAGGAACCGGTGATATGTGCTATTCTAGAATATACTCATATTAATGAGTATGAACTCTTTTAAGAAAAATCAGATTAATCCATTGTTAATAAGGAGCAGGTTGGAGGTGCGCCACCGCGCACCTGGCGCCCGAGAGGCGGCGCGCTGTAGCGCCTGCGGTTCAGAAATTCTACCTATATATATTCTTAATCCAGATTTTAGAGTTAAAAAAGAAACAATACGAAATATTTCTAGCTGCTATTGGTTTTGTGTGGTGGCTGCTCTATTTGCAAGGAAGAAGAAAAGCTCCTAGAGATTTTCTAAGAGTTTGTAAACCCTAAACCTCATTGTACTCCCTTCTCTACATAGTGAAAACTTTACTTTCCTCCCCGTGAACGCAAGTGTTAGTATCAAACCATGTAAATTGCATTTTTTTTTGTGCCGTGATTGTTTGCATGCAATTATTTTTGCTATATATTGGTTTATTCAACACTTTGAAGTTATTTGTTCCGCATTGATTTATAAGCCCAAAGATCACAATAAGTAGTATCAGAGAGAGGTTGCCTTGTTTGTTCTTGAGGGCTAGGGTTTTCTTGAGCTGTTCATTGTTTTGTGTTTGAGTTTTTTAAAGCAAGAAGAAAAGCATGGCAAAAAGAGAAGAAGAGGTGGTTGGAACTTCGTCGCCATCGGTGGTGGAGAGATCCCTCCACCAAATTGTAACACATCCGACGAAAATAGATGTTGTCAAATTTGATGGGAAGAATAATTTCGATATGTGGCGGTGCGAGGTGACAGACGCATTGTGTGCATTGAACCTTGAAGATGTTCTTGGCGGTGAGAAAAATCAGATAAAACTTCAAAAATGGATTTAATCAAGATGAACTGTGTGCATGCGGTTTGATCCGGAATTGTCTGACTCAAGAGATCAAATATGCTGTGATGATGGAGACGTCGGAGTGGAAATTGAGGAAATTCATAAAGGATAAATACCTAACGAAACGTGTGAAGAATCGACTCCACATGAAGAGGCGGCTCTATCAGTTTCAGACGAGAAGAAGTATTTCCATAGATGAGCACCTGAATGAGTTCACTAAACTGTTGGCAGATTTGCTGAATTTGGATGAGACTGTGGAGGATGAAGACAATGCTCTGTTATTATTGAACTCTTTGCCAGATGAGTAATGAGCACTTCACCATGACTTTGATCCATGGGAAGGATGCTTTGAAGTATGAGGAGGTGACTACAGCCCTAGTGAACCGCGAGTTCAGGAGAAGGGATAAAGAGTCCACCAAATCAGATATGACAGAAACTCTTACACTCCAGAGGGGAAGACCAGCGAGGAAGAAGCAATGGCCGAAAAAAAATGTAGACTTCCGGAAAAGAGGAAAATCCAGAGGCCAGAGCATTCGACGTAATTAGTGCGCATTTTGTTTGGAAACAGGACATTGAAAAAATTGCCCAAAGTTGAAAGACTAGCAGTGGGCAAGTGGATCTTCCGAAACAAAAGCTAATGTGATCAGAATGTGGAGGAGGGTTCAGACTCAGATGTATCTCTTGTCACTATTTCAATGGGTCTAATAGCTGACAGCTCCAGTTGAATTATGGATACCGGTGCAACGTATCACATATGCTCCCAGAATGATTGATTTTGTTAGTATTGAGAAACAAACAGTGGTGCAGTCACAATGAGGAATGATGTTACGTGCTATATTGCAGGTGTTGGAAGTGTGCTGATTAGAACACTTGCAGGAACAATCCATGAACTGAAAGAAGTCAAACATGTTCTAGAAATTAAGAACCTACTTTCTATTGGAGCCTTAGAAGCTAAGGACTTTAAAGTAGTGATTGAGAGGGGTCCAGAAAATCAGCAATGGTGCAACGACTTATTTGAGAGGAGTCAAACAACAGAACCTCTACACTACATGCGGGTAAATACATTGACAGGTTCAATAGCTGTGGCTAAAGACTCTGAAGATGCCATGATATTGTGGCATATGAGGCTAGCACATGCAAGGGAATCTTCAATGAGAGCATTGGAGAATGAAGGACTCATTAAAGGTATAAATTCTTGCAAACTACAATTTTGTGAGCATTGTATTTTTGGCAAGAAAACATGCAAGTCCTTTGGTATTGGTCTCTACAACACCAAAGATATATTAGTATATATACACAAATATTTAGGGACCAATGAAGACTGCATCATTCAGTGATCAAAGGTATTTGTTTTTTTTATAGATAATTACTCTAAATTTGCATGGGTGTACTAGAGATTTTCATAAATTGTAAGAAGATAATGGAGAATCAAACGGGTAAGAGAATCAAGATGGTCCGATCGGGCAATAGTGGAGAATTTACATCTGATTCTTTGGTAAAGAAATGTCAAGATTCAGGGATTGAACGTCATTTCATAGTAAGATAAATACCGCAACAGAATGGGGTAGCAGGCGAATGAACCGTACCGTGGTGGAAAAGGTGCGGTGTATGTTGTCCAATACTGAGTTGGAGATAGTCCATTGGGCGGAGGCCCTAAACTATGCATGCTACTTGGTGCATCGTCTGTCATCTGCAGCACTAGACAAGAAGACTCCAATTGAGTTGTGATCCAGACATCCTGCCACAGATTATGATCACCAGAAGATTTTTGGCAGCCCAACTTATTATCATGTCAGAAATGATAAGCTAGAACCGCAAGCTAGGAAAGCAATTTTCGTGGGTTTTCGGCATGGAGTGAAGGGCTACAAACTGTTTGATCCAGTTGACAAGAGGATTGTGGTGGACAGAGAATTCACATTTGATGAAGAATTTTTCTTGAAACAAAGAAGTTCTCATCAGATGGAGGATAAAATTGAGACTCCTACAAGAAGACAGAGAGTGGGGTTTGATGTCACCCATTTGTTCCACAAAGAACATGACATCACATCGAGGATACTCCTGCATATGAAGACTACATTGGTGATGATGACGAACAAACTGACATTGATGGTGAGGCTCCAGTTCAGTAGTCAATTGCTAGAGATAGACCCAGAAGAGCTGCAACTCAACAACCAGCCTAACTCAGAAATTATGTCGCTTATGCATTGTCCATATTGGAGAATGAGGTTCCCTCCCATTATAAAGAAGCAGTGACGGGCTCGGAAAAAAATTTATGGAAGCAGGCAATGGATGAAGAGATGGAATCTCTTCATAAGAATGAAGCATGAAGGTTGGAGAAACTCTCTACAAGAAAAAAAGCTATTGGGTGCAAATGGGTGTATGCAAAAAAAGAAGGATCCCAAAAGTTGATGTGCGCTACAAAGCTAGACTGGTGGCCAAAGGCTTTGCCCAGAAAGAAGGAATTGACTATGATGAAGTGTTTTCTATAATTGTCAAATACTCATCGATCAGTGTGCTTCTAGCTTTGGTGGCACGGTTTGATTTGCTGCTTGAGCAGCTTGATGTAAAAATGACGTTCTTGCACGGAGATCTTGAAGAGAAAATCTTTATGGCACAACCCTCATGGTACATTGAGTTAGGAAAATGAGACTTGGTATAAAAATTGAACAAGTCTCTTTATGGGCTGAAGCAATCACTGAGACAATAGTACAAAAAAATTGATCAATTTATGCAGAAATAGGAGTTCCAAAGAAGCTAGTTTGACCATTGTGTACTTCAAGAGATTGCCTCAAAGTAACTTCATTTACTTACTATTGTATGTTGATGACATGTTGATAGCTACTCAAGATCAGATAGAGATGGATCACATGAAGGATCAACTGTCAAAGAACTTTGAAATGAAGAACTTGGGAGAGGCAAAAAAAAATATTGGGAATGAAAATTTGTAAGGACAAAAAGACAGGGAAGATTTGGCTTACCTAAAAAGAGTATTTGGAGAAGGTGCTGAGAAAGTTCATGATTGATGACTCTACAAAGTCTGTGAGTATACCTCTAACACTTCACTTTCACTTATCTGCAAAATAGTGTCCAAAGACAGATTTTTAAAAGAAAGAAATGCACTCGATGTCATATGCTAGTGCAGTTTGAAGCTTGATGTATGTCATGGTTTGCACTAGACCAGATTTGCTCAAGCAAAGGCAAATATATGCACAATCCGGGGAAAGATCATTGGCAAGCAGTGATGGGAATATTTTAGTACCTGAAAGGTACAATTGGTGTTGGCTTATTATTTCAGAAGCAATCTTCAATAGCTGACTTATGCGTTTGATATGTGGATTTCGACTATGCCGAAGAATTGGATCGAAGACGATCAACAACTGATTATGTATTTACTTTAGCAGGAGGTTCAGTAGGGTGGAGATCAACTCTACAGTCTACCATTGCTCTGTCTACAACATAAGCATAATACGTGGCAGTCACTGAAGCTATTTGGATGAGCGGCTTGCTCGAAGATTTTGGATGCGAAGCTACTAATCTGGTCTGTCACACTAGCACAAAGGATATTGATGTCCGACACCATTTCGTTCGAGATATTATTGAAGCAAATGAGATCTTACTGGAGAAGATTGACACTAAAGATAGTCCCGTGAATATGATGACAAAAGTGCTCACAGTTCAAAAATTCAAACATTGCAAAACCTTGGTGAATTTGGAGTAGCATCTATAGACTTCACATTTGTTGGAATTACGGACGACTTGATTCCCTTGGGAGGGGGATACATAGGCAACCAAATTGGTGGTGCAGCCGCATTAATAGAGAGTTTGAAGGAGTTAGCTCTCATGTGGAGCACATGAGATTTGAGGTGGAGATTGTTAACAATGAGCAGGTTGGAAGAGTGGCACCGGGCGCCTGACGCCTGAGAGGTGGGCCCTCCAGCGCGCCTGGCGCCCAAGAGGCGAGCATTATAGTGCTTCGCAGTGGCTTTGTGGCCTTACGCCCGAGAGGCGGGAGCTACAGCGCGGTGTAGCGATTGCGGTTCAAAAGTTCCGCCTATATATATTCTTAACCCAGATTTAGGGTTAAAAAAAAAGAAAAATACGAAATATTTCGAGCTTACATTGGTTTTGTGTGGTGGCTGCTCAATTTGCAAAGAAGAAGAAAGGCTCCTAGAGGTTTTGTAAGGATTTGTAAACATTAAAACTCATTGTACTCCCTTCTCTATATAGTAAAAACTTTACTCTCCTTCCCGTGGATGTAGATGTTAGCACCAAACCACGTAAATTGTGTTTTGTTGTGCTGTGATTGTTTGCATACGATTTATTTTTGCTATATATTGGTTTAATCAACACTTTGAAGCTATTTATTTTACATTGATTCATAACCCCAAAGATCACAATATCCATCTCATAAGAATATAGTAGACTGAAGAAAATCAATATTGGAGTTATACTCTAAGAAAATTGATACTGATTAAGAAAAGGAAAATAAAACCTTGGAAACTTACCAAGAAGTTGGAATACTAAGGAAGCTAAAGATCAAATGACATACTCTCCTGATCAACAAATAGGGTTCTCTCATAGCATATGAGCATGTTACAGTAACTTGACAAAAAAGAACATAAAAATGACTAGAGCATCATGCTAAAGATCACAAAATTGCAAAGAAAGCCAAGAAAATGGTAACCCAACCCTTATGACAAGAAAATATAAATTAATACTCAAAAAGAAGTATAATAAGTATCACAAACAACTTCAACACAAAAGCAAAAATAGAAATCCATCTCCATTTAGATAAATTTGATAATGACAATCCTATCTGTTATGAGTGAAAGGAAAAAGATACATATATATATATATATATATGATTGGAATGCCTAAAATATAAGGAAAATTCAAAGAATAAGGAGGATAGAAGCAAAAAAAAACCAAAAAAATTTAAGTAAATAGTTTTTTGAGTGAATTCACGACTCTGGAAGCTCATTAAAGTCGATAATTGAAGAAACTTACTAACGCTTAATTGCTCAAGAAGACAAGTAAAAACTATACAAATAATGAGGCATGCAAAACTTATCTTATGAAGAACAAGATAATTTTTAAGAAGTATAATATTTATCTTATATTTTAAGAAGTATTATAAAACCTTGGAAACTTACCAAGAAGCTGGAATACTAAGGAAGCTAAAGATCTAATGACACACTCTCCTGATCAACTAATAGGATTCTCTCATAGCATATGAGCATGTAACAGTAACTTGACAAAAAGAACATAAAAATGACTAGAGCATCATGATAAATATCACAAAACTGCAAAGAAAGCCAAGAAAATGGTAACCCTTATGACAAGGAAATATAAATTAATACTAAAAAAGAAGTATACTAAGTATTGCAAACAACCTCAACACAAAAGCAAAAATAGAAATTCATCTCCATCAAATAAATTTGATAATGACAGTCCTATCTATTATGAGTGAAAGGAAAAAGAAATATAAATACAATTGGAATGCCTAAAATACAAGGAAAATTCAAAGAACAAGGAGGATAGAAGAAAAGAAAAACCAAAGAATTTTAAGTAAATAATTTTTTTTGGGTGAATTCTAGACTCTAGAAGCTCATTAAAGTCGATAACTGAAGAAACTTGCTAACGCTTATTTGCTCAAGAAGACAAAGTAACAACTATACAAATAATGAAGTATGCAAAAACTTATCTTATGAAGAAGTAGATAATTTTTAAGAAGTATTATATTTATCTTATATCACTTAAATAAAAACTCATAAAGAAATTAATTTTTTTTAAATATTAAAATATTGTCAGTCATTTCAAAAATGAAATTAAGTCTATTAAAGACCAAGTTTAATGATTAAAATATATAAATAATAAAGAACCTAGTAATATTTTACATGCAAAAAATTTAAGACTAATAGAAAAAATATTGAACTTAAATGCATCTACAAATCCGTAGAAGATAAATTGAATGATTTCAAGCAAAGCATAAACTTTACTAGTGTGACACAAAATAGAAAGGTAAAATATATTAAAATACATACGTATCAACACTTACCTAAATTGACTGGTATGTATCTCACTGTGTTGTAACTACTCCAGCCTCCTCTTCTTTCTGTCATCGAGGACTTGCATTACTTTACGAGTGCTATTTATATCGGGCAGAGCCTGTGTTATTGATCAATGAAGGAAATAAGAAATCACAAGTCTTTCACTTCACCCGCCTTTTCTTTAGCATATGGTATCATAAAGATTGGTAACGCTCAGTTGTTTCTCTTCTCCGCCAATCTCTCTCGGGTCTTGCCTCTGTTGAACTCTCATTCAAAGATGGACGGAGCCGAGCGCCTCTCTAGCTCTCCCGTTGAAGGAGAAACCGATGACTTCCTGCCTTCGTCTTCCACAACACTGAAGATTGGTAATGCTGCATCCCTGTCTAACATCACATTCTAAATGCCAAGCTAGACAAATCCAACTACGATATCTATAGATCGCAGTTCATCCCAATTTTCCGTGTTCATAATTTTATGGGGTACGTAGACAAAACTCTCACCCCTCCCTCAATGACTCTACTGAGCGGTCTTCCCAATCTTGATTACGAACCTCGTTCTCCACCGATTAATTGATCATAAGTTGGATCATCTCCTCCCTCACTGAATCTACACTCTCTCAGGATCTTGGCTACGACTCCTCTCACGCAATATGATGTGCTCTTTCTGCGATCTATGCCTCTACCTCCCAGATACGCATTCAGCATCTGGAATTTTAATTTAGCTCCATCAAGAAAGCAAGTCTTTCCATGGACGACTACCTACATCAGGTCAAAAAATAGCACATAGTCTTATGATTTCTGTTTCCCCCTTCGAACAACAAATCATGCCGAGTATTTTGACTAGCCTTGGGCCAGAATATTGCACTTTCACCACCGTTGTCACGGCCCTCCTAAACCTCGTGTCCATAGATGAACTCTACGACATGCTCCTCAACAACGAGCTCCTCTACTAAACATAATCCTCATTCACAATCACTGTCGTTGCCAACCACATCACTGCAGGGAAGCAATCGAACGGTGTCCAACCCACAATCCCTTCGGATCAATCCTTTCCTCCATTCTTTCGAGGTCATGGCCGAGCTAGAGGCAATGGTCATTCATCTGGACGTTGATGAAACAATATTGTTTGTCGGGTATACAATCGAACCGGGCACTCAACCATTAATTTTTACCACCATCAAAACATCAACTCTTATCCACCTCGACGCCCACTGCCAATACCTCATGCCTTTCACACTACTTCAGACGATTGGTTCCCAGATTCATGCACAACTCATCACATAACATCCAATCTACAACGCCTTAACCTGTTGCAATCTTACACCGGAAGTGACCGTGTTCATGTGGGAAAAGGCCACGCCCACCATATAAGCAACTCTTCTGTATGCACTTCTAATTATAATTTTCTTTTATACAATATGTTACATGTGCCTCAAATTACAAAGAACTTACTATATGTTTATTAGTTTACTAAATTTAACAGAGTTTCAATGAATTCCATCCAAAATTTTTGTATTGTGAAGGATATCTGCAAAAGGAAAGAATTCCTCCGAGGGACGTTTGATCAAAGCTTGTACCGATTTCCATTGCAGCAAGTCTCACCTTCTTTTCATGCTTACCATTGCACCAACCCGCTCGCATCCATGTGGAACAACCGTCTTGGTCATCCTAATATCCATTCATTGTGAAAAGCTCTTCCAAATATTGCTTTTTTTTTCTTCATTTACCTATCATTTTTGTATCCAAGCTATAAGTCATAGATCCCATTTACCTCATCCTGCAAATGTTTACACAAAGACTTCAGAAATATATTCTGATGTTTGGAGCCCTTGTTCTACTTCTTCCATTACTGGCCATCAATATTACATTATTTTTATAGATGCTTGCACTCAATTTTGTTGGTTCTATCCGGTTAAAAATAAAGTTGACACTCTTTTTGCTTTCATAAAGTTCAAAACTATGGTGGAAAACTTATATGAGCATCGTATATAACAATAACAATCTAAAAATGGGGGAGAATTCCTAAAATTTGCTTCCACTCTTGATAAGTTTACATCATTCATCTCGCTTCAGTGCTCCCTACATTCCTCAACAAAATAGAACTGCTAAAATTAAACATTGGCACATCTCTGAGATCGATCGCACTTTGCTCACCACCTCCGCCCTACCCAAAACCTGCTGGATTTATGCTTTTCAAACTGCAAATTATTTAATCAATCGACAACCTTCACAAAATCTCCATAACAAAACTTTTGGTTGAACATCTCCACAATAAAATCCTTAATTACTCTTAACTTTGTACTTTCAGATGTTTCTATTTCCCTTGGCTTCACCCTCACACAAAATCCAAAATCGACATCAGATTCACACCATGCATATTCATTGGCTACAATGGCTCCCATGTTGCATACATGTGCCTTGACCCTCGCATCAACTGCATTTTTATTTCCACTCATGTTATTTTTGATGAACTACACTTTATTAGCATCCCTTCCCCAACTCCACTCATGTTCATATACCTATTCATCTCCAATAGTTCCCAACACCTACCCCATATTCATCCTCACCCCACCATTCCTTCCACAGGATTGCTGCCTACTCCTATATATCCTCCCTGAGATCCAGTTTCTACATCCCATAAGCTTCTAACATATACTTGCAGGAAATGGCAAGTCCCTCCATATGCTCCCAACAATAATCTTACTTCATTAAAACCTCCATTACAACCTCCACATCTTCATGTTGTTTCTTACTCATCCACTTCAAAAGATGGCACTTGGAGGATGTGCATAAACAGTAGAGCCATCAACAAGATCACTATCAAGTATAGGTTTCCTGTACCAGGACTGGATGACATGTTGGATTCGATAGCTAATTCAAATTTATTTTCTAAAATTGATCTTAAGAGTGTTTATCATCAAAATAGAATTAGACCAGATGATGAGTGGAAAATTATTTTCAAGACACTAGGGGGATTATTTGAGTGGCTCGTTATGCCTTTTGGATTATCAAATGCACCAAGTACTTTTATGAGATTGATGAATACAATGTTGAGACCTTTTTTAGGAAAGTTTGTGGTGGTGTACTTTGATGATATACATGTTTTTAGTAATGATTAGGAGAGACACCTAGAACATTTAAGACTGGTGATAGAGAAGCTTCATGAGAAAAAAAGTTATTTATAAATAAAAAAAAAATATTCATTCATGCAGTTTGAGGTCATTTTCTTAGAACGTATAGTATTTTCTATAGGTATAAAGTCAGATCCTTCAAAGATTCAAGCTAAAATTAACTGACCTACAACTAAGAGTTTTACTGATGTTAGACATTTTCATGGGCTTGCTACATTCTATAGGAGGTTTGTACGGAATTTTAGCACAATCATGCCTCCTATTACTAATATTCTAAAGCATTATAGATTCACTTGAACTTCTAGTGCTGATAAGGCTTTCCATAACATTAAGAAGGTCATGACCACATCACCAATTATTAAGTTCCCAGACTTCGGAAAGATATTTGAAGTTGCTTGTGATGCTTCAGAGATAGGCATTGGAGAAGTGTTACAGCAAGACGAACACCCTGTAGCATATTTTAATGAAAAATTAAATGAAGCAAAACAACGATACTCCACATATTATAAAGGATTTTATGCCATCATTCAATCTCTTAAACATTGGTCATTACTTGCTACATAGAGTATTCATTTTACACAGACCACCAAATGTTAAAATTTATCAATAACCAAAAGAAAATAAACCATCAACATTTAAAATGGATAGAATACTTGCAAGATTTTGCATTCAAAATGGATAGAATACCCTGTAGCCTTATCTTGGGTAGTTTTAATGGTTTCTTCTTTATCGAGTGAGGTTGTAGGTTTTGAAAGACTGAAAGGTGAATATAAGTATTGCCCTGATTTCCATCTCATTTATAACCAATCAAGTAATTATTTGCTAACTACTAAATCTGACTATCACATCGTTCAAGGGTATTTGTTCAAGGGACCAGTCTTATGTATCCCCGTGATGTCACTTGGGATCTATTTGATTGGCGAGCTGCACTCCAGTGGGATTGCAGGACACCTAGGAAGAGATAAAACCACCCACCTTGTATAAAAGAAATTTTATTGGTCATCTTTAAAGAGAGATGTGGGAGGATTTGTTTCACATTGCTTCACATGTAGGAGGGCCAAAATGACTAAGCAAAAATTTGAAAAATATTCAACCCTACCTGTTCCTTATAGACCATGGGAGGATCTTTCTTTAGATTTTGTTTTTGGGACTACCTAGGATAGCTTGCCAACATAATAGTGTATTTGTAGTTGTAGATAGATTCTCCAAAATGGCACATTCATTGTTCCAAGTCTACAGACTCATCTCACATGGCCAGACTTTTCTGTAGAGAAGTCGTCAAGTTACATGAGAAACCCAATACTATAATATCGGATAGAGATGCAAAAATTTGAAAACTGTTACGCACTACTCTTAAATTTTCTTCTGCTTTACATCCCCATGGGAAAATTGAGATAACAAATATAAGTGTGGGGGATTTACTAAGATGTCTAGTTACTGCTGAATTTGCTTACAACAATACTATCTTTAGAACCACTAAGAGAACACCATTTGATGTGGTATATGATTTTAATCCTAAGAAGCCTGTTGATCTTTTAAAATTTCCAAGTTAAAGCACAAATAGAACTTTCAAATACTAAATATGCAAATAAAGTAAATGCAAATAGATCTAAAAAAGAGTTCAAAGAAGGGGATTATGTGTTGGAGCACATTCGACCTGAGAGGTATGCCATCAACAAATATAAAAAATTGCATGCTCGGGCTACAGGTCCGTTTAGAGTGATTAGGAAAATTGGACCCGATGCTTATCTCGTGGATTTGCCACCTAATGTGTTAATTATTCAATGTAGAAAATTTGATTTTATTTTCTACCGACTTTATTTCAAAGAATGCAAAAATTAACTTTGTTATTACTGGGGAGGACGGTAAGCCTTTGCATAAGTTTCCTACAACTCTTTTTAAAATTGAATCTATTGTTGTTGATGAGATTGATGCAGGAGAGATAACAAGTTTTTGATTATGTGGAAAAATAAGCCACCTTCTGAGAATACTTGGATGGCAAAGATAGAGTTTCAGAAGTTGAACCCTAACATGTTGGATGATTACATTGATTTTAACTCTGCAAAGGAGAGTTCTTTTGGTGGGAGAGAATTTTGATTCTGCACAACCACCAGTTGAAATGATCTCAAGTAGTAACACGTGCCTATGCTAGAAGCATGGAAACTTGAGAATGTGCTAACACTCTATCTACTTACATTTTATTTTATCATGCATGAAAGCTAGGTCAAATAACATGTGATAATTATGAGAGTGGTAAGTAAGAATTGACTTGGTCTTTTGTGTGCAAAAGACATCTTCGTCCTTCATGAAAGGGTACGTTTTGGTTGGTTTATGGTTTTTATTGTAATTTGGCATGTCTTATTTGACTATAAATAAGGCTACCATCCTCTTGTATGGGCACACAAAAATTAATAAGAGATCTTTGAATGCATGATAAGCTATTCTCCAAAGATTAGTCTTTAATTGGTGGCAAGTCTTCTCCCCGGTGCGCATAATCGACGAGAAACAGGGCGTGCATAATCCTGTTGAATTAAGGTGTGCATAACCTTAGTATTTATCTTTACTTTTCTATATTTGAGTTCTTCTATATTGTTTGTAGCCTCTCCCAAAGTTTCATCTCAAACCGATCTCAAACACCCATCTAAATCCTACCCGCAAGTTCACCCGTTAAACCTGAAAGGCTAAATCCCGTAATTCTAAAGCTAAGTTCACTATACATCACCATTAAGCTAAGTTATCTTGTTACGCTAAAGTAATATGACAAAAAAGTTAGCTAAAGTTAGTTTAAGATGGCCACATTAAAACAATTTGGTTATAAAATAATTAATTAGTGAAAAATAACCATATATAATTAATTATTATAAATATAATTAATTAATAACAATTAAAAATCAGAATTAACTAAATATAATTAAAGAAATTATAATATAGTTAATTAGTATATTTAAATTTAACCAAAGGATGATTTTTATGATTCTAAATTTATTTAAAAATTTATGTGATCATTAAATAATTATCTAGGACTTCTAATTTTTTGGTAAATCAAAATTTGCCAAATTACTGTTATTTAACAATCTTTAAAAAGTAAAATTCCAAGTCTTGACTGATTGAGTTTCAGTCATCACACAATTGAGGCCCCATTTGGTACAACAATTTTGCTGCCTGGCCAACTACATGAGAACTATATGAGAGCTGTTTTTGTCATCTTTACAAAAAAGCAGCTATCAAAAACAGCTTTACAAGAGGCAGAAACCAAGGTGTCTGTGTTGTTAGCATAATATAATTTTTTTTTCCCTGCCAACCCCTGCCCACCCTTGCCACCAGTCCCCGCTTGCATGCTGGCCCATCATCTACCCGCCTGTCAGCCACCATCAGCTGCCGTTACCAACACCAAACAATCTTCTCACTAGCAGCCAACCAGCTCTAGTTGTACCAAAAAAACCCTTAGTTGCATCGGTAATCAAGTTCTAATACATCCCGATTCCCGAATTTAAAGCCAAGGAGCTTTGGATGTACTTCAGTAGATCAATTAGGATTGCAAGATTGTAATTTTAAAAGTCTTCACATCTTAAGGTTCTAAGAAATAATTAACTACCTAAATATATTGACAGATTTTTAACTGCCAAAATAGTGACATAGAATATATTTAAATTGCAAAACTACCAAAAAACAATAAAACAAACAACAATTATGCCTTGATAATTCTGTCATATGTACAGGTGAACAGATGCTTGTCTTAAGACAAAATCATGAAATAAAAACTCGACTCACCTGACCAATGACCACTATCTGTTTAATTAATTTACTTCTCATGGCTGCTTCTTCAATTTCTGATGGTTCCACATTTTCACCTACACAATCCAACAATAGCAATACCAAATTGCTTAAAAAGCCAATTTAAATATAGAAAACATGCGGAAACGAAAACAAGAAAATTTGCTCGAACACATAAGAAAAATGTGTTGATAGTTAACAGTAAGCCTAAGAACGAACACATTCACTTGAAACCAAGTATATACCAGTGCAGACAGGCTACAATTAATTTATTACATTATCAATTTTTAAAGTTATTTCATAAAAATGATAAACTAACTTTAATATTATATTCATTTTATTCACCAATTAAGAAAATTTTTAAATAGTTCATTAACTTTGAAAAAAGAATAGAATCGGTCTTATATTTTTACAGTGTTAAGACCGCCTTTATAGGCAAATGCAATTTAGTTTACAAAATTATTATGAGATTTTATGCAACTATAGGTACGCATGTTTTTTATTAGTGATACTATATTTGTGACTTAAAAGTAATGCTGACCTGACAAAAAAATAGTATGATTCTTAAGAAGTTTATTTATAAATATTATGAGATCTTAAGCTATATATATACATACATACATACATACATACATATATTCATATATATATATATATATAGATATATATATATATATAGATATATATATATCAGGTGGAAAAACCGAGCGGCTGGGACAAAGCCGAGGCCTGGAATCACGGATGAGCATCAAGTCCCAGCCTAGGACGAAGCCGATTAGAACAATAGCCGCAACAAACCAAAAGTTTCTACTCCGAGGGAGAAACACACTTAATGCTGGCGATCGTGGGAGAAAGGTGGCAACGCCGCCCACTTGAAGCCCTAAATCGCCATTGCGCAAGCTCCGGTTTCGAGCGTCGATCAAAACGAATTAAATTATAGATGCATATACAATGGCTAGGGGTGGAGGGGATACTTCACCTCCATCGTGCCCTTCGTCCTCCTAGAGCACCCAAATCTTTTCTGGCTGCCCTTAGGTCCACGACAACAGAAGTGTCGGTTGGCATCAAACCTATTACTATTTACAGAGGTAAATTTGCACTATTTATACTAAAGATGAGATTCAAATCCTAGACAAGCCATTTGAGTATGCTTTGGTGGCCAAATTCGCATTCACAAAATCTCCAATGCCTATTGTTTGCAAAGTTTTCCAAGATTTGGGTATTTCTGGTACTTATTCAATCGATTTAATCGATCACCATCATATTCTTGTGAAGTTATCTTCTGAGGTGAACTATACTTGCCTATTCTTCCGTGGTTCTTTCTTTGTTGACAAATTACACTTAAAATTTTTAACATGAACTATGAATTTTGATCATAAATCTGAACCACCAATTGTCCCTATTTGGCTTAACTTTCTGCTGCTAAAGGTCATCTCATTGCTCATTCCGTCCTCTTCTCATCGGGGTCTTACTTCAGTAAGCCTCTCAAGGTGGATACTACCACCACTAATCTCTTGTGGCCCTCGGTGGCATGAGTTTGGTGGAAATCGACCTATTTGAAAATTTCAAGCATGAAATTTGGATTGGCAAAGAAGATAAAAGGTTATTTTCAATAAGTTTTATTTGAAAATTTGCACAAATTTTGTGATCATTGTGGTATTTTGGGTCATGATATTACTTCATTTAAAAATTCACCTTGAACTAAAAAAACAACTCCATATAAGGAACTTGAAGTTACCCCATGTCATGAGAGACCTTCTAGTCATGATTATGTGCCGAAAAAAATTTCGGTGGGCGCCAATTGATCAGGAAGAGACCCATCCTTTGGTTCTCCAAGCTACCCCAAATGTAGATGTGATTGAAGATCTGGTTATCTCCAACCTTGAAGGTTGCAATACTTTTGATGTTGGTAATAAACCGGTGGTGGTGGAAGATCCGGTTGATGTTGCTTTAGCAAAGGGTAGCATTGCCGCACAGGTTTCAGATGCGGCCTACGAGGAGGTTATCATCAAAGTGAGCAACGTTGGACAGTTACTCAAATACCTTCTATATACTACTATTGACAGTCTCCTCCATGATCAGATGAAATTGAATGACAATTCCATCCAGAATTTGATTGAACTTTCTATATAATTTCATAAGAAAGTGGGGGTTTCCAAAATAAATGCTCTCAGGTAGTTTCTTATGGAGAAATTCATCTAGTGTCTTCTGGGGAGATACAGAGAAATGTCGATCCAAAAAGTGAAGGATCTCCTGCCTTTCACCATTAAACCTCATTCGAGTGGATCTGGCAACATCTATCAGTTATCCACTCCTACTCTCGATTCTAATGAAAAGGCTTTGTTCGAAGAAAATGTGTTTGAAGATTTAGAGAAAGCCTGCTTTAACAAATGTCAAACAAAGAAGGGTTCTAATTCCTCAAAAAAACGTTCTCAATATAATCAAAAGAAAAAAAATGCAGACCCTAAAGCATGAGTAGAGGATCTCGTTAGCTCTTTCGTTTGTAATTTTGTCTAAACTCAATTCTTTATTTGTGAGAATCTTGGATGTTCTTGGTAACTATTTTTTTTTCTTAATTTTTTACTTTTTTGATGTTACCAATCAGAACTGTATTGTGTTCAAAGTTATCATTAAAAAAAATAATAACAGTTACCCTATATATATACATAAATATATATATATATATACATAGATATATATATCCCAGTGGTTGAGGCTTAAGATTTGTTATTCCAGGTCATGGGTTCAAATCCCACCAGCCACACATAAGAAAGAAAGAAAAAAAAAATATATATATATATACATATATATACATATATATATATACATATATATTTATATATATCAGCCATAATCGCAGAGCGGATGATGGTATACAGTTGGACAGAGGTGGGCCTACCTTTTCCCATCTTATGTACGAGAATGATTTAATCCTGTTCGCATTGGCTTCAGTGGCAGCGGGTTGTAATGTCCAACGAATTCTGGCAAAGCACGGGAGTTGGACAGGGCAGTCTGTGAATTCACGAAAGTCACAGATTGTTTTCAGCTGACAGACCACAGCCTACCGACAACAAAGGATAGCAATCCAGCTAAGTTTCTAGAGAGGAGGGTCTCTCAGATACCTCGGGGTTACAGTCACGGGCAGACCCCCGCGGAGAGTAGACTTCTTAGCCATCACTAAGCAGGTCTGTGGCAGGTTGGGCTCCTAGAGCAGTCGTCACCTCTCCTTTGCTGACAGATTGTGTTTGATCAGGTCAGTTCTTGCTATGATCCCCACTTACCAAATGTTGGTGGCGCTGATACCAGACTCCTGCCTCTCCGATATTGAGGCTATCCTCCGTAAGTTCCTTTGAGAATGAGCGGAGGGTAGAAGTCTACACTATGTGAGATGGCAGGAGGTCTGTCGACTGCTCGAGTCTGGTGGACTCGGGATCAGAGGCCTATGACTCTAGAGGACTGTGTTAGCAGCCCGTCATACCTACAACTTTGTCAGCAAAGAGGACCTCCTTTGGGTGAGAGCCATGGAGTTTCGCTACCACCGCAAAAGTGAGGACTTTACGGTTCAATGGGCAGACTCTGTTGTTTGGAGACTTTTGGGCTACGACTGGCCAGTTGTCCAGAGACACCCAGCTTGAGGAGGGGACCCTGCAGTGGCAGGTGGATGATTTTAATGAGAGCAGAGCCAACCAAATTTACTGGTCGGAGAAAGGAGGTCAGTCTTGGCAGTTTGCGGCCATGTGGGAGATGGCCCTGAGCCTGAGGGAGGCCTATTTTCTTTGAAGAATGCTCAATGACGCTATACCGACGAAGTGTTGGCTACTTAGACGAGGGCTCGTTCAGTCAGCAGAGTGTGTGTGGGGTTGTGACTCAGAGGAGGACAAGGAGCACTTTGTAGGCTAGTGCAACTACACAAGGGCCATCATGGAGATCTTTGTTCGTTGGGACTTGCTCCCAGTCACACTCACCTCCTGGGATCAGTTCACTGCACAGTTCTCGACCGCTTTAGTTGCCAACTTGTTGCGTACTCACTCTATCAGTCATGAAGGAGCAAGACTGAGCATTCTCACGATCTCCCGCACCCTACACCGATGGCCTACGCAGGCTCGATACTTTCAACCATGGTTAATGTTGAATTGCACGACGGGTCTAACTCCTAGGGTCCCACGGCCCATCAAGGCCCCTCCAATTTCTACAAATGGTGCTCCCCCGGCCCATTGGCTAAAGGCCAACATTGACGCGTCCTATAGCTACAGAGAGTATACTTCTTTTGGGGCAGCTATCGTCTGCAACTCTGACGGACAGTTACTGGTTGCTGCGGGAGATAGATTACAGGCACAGTCTCTCCTTCAGGCAGAGAAACAGGCAATGACCATTCTGTAGCAGGCTCTCCTGGCTACAGAGGCGAATACTGATGTAGTTATCATAGAGGATGACTGCTTGGGAACGGTTCGGAGGCTCAAACATCTTTGGGAGAGGACTCTCCATTCACGAGGCGGAGAGCGTCATGCAGATCACCTCGCTTTCTTGCTCGACTTTCCTCGTGTTATCTTTTCCCACCGATCGCGTAATGCGAATCGGGTGACAAATTTTTGTGCTATGTACGCTCGTCAGGGTGCTTTTTCTTTTGTTAGGGGAGATGTGCTCCCCGAAAAGCTCTTGGACCTCCTGGCACAAGACAACGTGGAGTTTGAACCCGGCTGAGTCATTGTACTGTTGACTTATATTTGATATATATATATATATAGGCTACGATCGACTTTCATGAAAGTCAAGGATTTTTTGGGCAGCTCTCACCTTTGGCATTTCATCGATTGATCTTCTACGTACCAGAGATGGGATGGAGGCGTCCGTCCGGATCGTGAGGCTCCGCACGAGAGAGGATATTGGATTAGCCAGGCGGATCCCATCGCCGACCCTCGACGTTTTGCCCGTGCTCAGGCAGCCCGGAGTAGAGTTGGAGGCAGGCCAATCCCATTGGCTCGAGATGGGGGGTCGCACAAACGAGGTTTTGAATGTCTCATCAGTTGAGCTTCCTAATTCTAGGTTGGTGGAATCTAACCCTCCCGTACTGCTGTCGTTTCGAGAAGCCCAACCGCCCCTGCTCGGGGAGAATTAATCGAGATCAAACCTATTGAGTATTTGCGAAGTAAACCTGCTCTTATTCTCTCTAATGATAAAATTCAAAGGCTGGCCAAACCTTCAAAAAATTTGCAAATGGGAGACCATCAATAGTAGTCATTCGCAAGTTCTTTTATAGTTTGGGGTTTTTGGGAACTTGTAGCGCGGGATTAGTTGATTAATGTCACGTCCTCACCAAACTGTCAAGTAAAGTATATTACACGAGATTATTTGTGTGAGGCTCATACTTCATCAAAAAATTGTTTCATGAAAGTCTTGAAATTGACATCGTCCTTCGACCCAAGGAGTGAACCTCCCATTGTCTCCATTTGAATATTTTTTTCTCTTCTCAAAGTCCAGTTGATGATGCATTCAATACTATTTGCTTTGGGTTAGTACATTGGCAAGCCACCAACCTCATTCGCCCATCGGTGATGCGCGTTCTGGTCGAACTGGATCTCACTAAAAACTTTAAATCATAAATATGGATTAGAAACAAGGAGAATGGATATTCACAATAATTCACTTTTGAGATCAAGCCATTGTATTGTTCTCATTGTTAGACTATCGACCATGAAGTGGAAAATTGTTATCGTCTCCATCCGCAACTCAGAATTAAATCTAAAGCAAATGAGGCTCCCTCATCTAAGAAAAAGAGCAAATGGTGTATCAGCCAAAGAGTATCGAAAAATATTATGGTGGAAGAGATACTAGTGTTTCCACAGAGATTGAAGAGAACGATTGTTTGAAGGTAACTATTCCAATAGGTACTCATCCAAGAAGGACTCGTAGATCCTGTGGATGCGATGATGGAATTGGATGCCATCCATGATGTTCCAAAATTGCGGGACAATGATTGGGATCAGTTTGCGAATGCTCTTGTGTTCAGTGCGCAGGGTACTTTATCTACTGGGTTAGTCGACGATGTTGAAGGAGTATTTCGTGTAGTGTTGGTGTGGGGGTGGATTAGCCAAACCCCCACTCTATTCCTTGGGAAGAGAAGACAATGTCGGTGTACGACAACTCCTCTTTGGATCAACTTAAAAGCAACCTTAACTCAATTCAAGGGTTCCTGAAGATGCGAGCCAAAACGGAAGGTGCCTCGGATAATGCTGTGGCAGCCCATCTACGGTTTGTAGCACGGGCTAATAATTCGAATTTAATGATGTTGGATGCATTAACGGATATGTTTCAGAGTATGGATTCTGATATTAATGAAATTTTGAGGGAGTGAGCTCCTCATTAAATAAGAAGAAATTGGTCCTCAATCCTTTTGTCGAGAAATTCACTCCTTTATCTAAGGTAAGGCCTATCAGTCCAATGTGGCTTCTAGTTCTGAAGAGGAGGGGATTCTTTAAAAATGGATTATGATTTTGATGGAATAGAAGATATTAAAGAAGGAAAAAATAAAACAATCAAAGAAAAGACCCACATTCATATATACATAAAAAAAGGAAAGGCCAATAAAACTTTATGAAGATTACTTTAGCTCATATGGAATTGCTTATCTCATCATGTTATCATTTATGTCTCTTGTACTGAAATCTTTGATGTGAGATCTTCTATGGACATTTGGTGGTTGTTTTGCCTTTTTTATGTTATTTTCTTACCTTTTTATTTTATACTTTTCTTGGAGGCCATCAATTATGTCTGTTGTATTCTGTCTAAGTATTAATATAAAAGCCATATATATATATATATATATATATACACACATATTTTAAAAACATTATTTAAATTAGAGATGAATCTGAAGTTATTTTTAAGAAGTTTGTCTAGAAAACTTATTTTATTTTGTTTGAATTGCAATATCATCAATCAAGAATCTTCAAGTTGCTTCAAACTTAACCCGCGTCTCAAACCAAAAAATAAAGTCAGCTTTCATAATGCTATTTCCCTCTCAAGAAGCCTTCCAAATAATAACATGTACAACCTCATTATATAAAGACCAAGGCATTGATGTAATCCAACAGTAACAAAAAAATTATTATACAAGCCAACTTGCAATTGAACACATGTTACAACCTCAATATATATATATATAATATATATATATATATATATATATATATAATATTATACATATATATATATAATATATATGCATATATATATATATATAACTAAATCAATATGCAACACAAATTCCTTTTTCTCTCCAAAGTTCCCTAGAGAAATTCTCTTAGTACTCTGTCATAATACTTTTCAAGATAAGAAAAAACTAAATGAAGATCTTTTCTTTCTCTAGATTTCTCCATCAAAGCTCTTAATATATATATAGCTTCTATGGTATATCTGTCTAGCATAAAACTAAATTAATTTTGAAAATACAAATATCCCTTGTAATATGTATTTAATTAGTATCTCTCAATGTTTCAACATATAACATAAATTTGATTTCTCTATAATTCGCAGTCTTAAGCATCATGTTTATTCTTGTAAATAAGTATTATAATATTATTTCTCCACTCATCTGTATCTTTTTAATCTTCAAAATAACATTAAATAACTAGTAAACCAAGAAATTCCTTCACCCAAACATTTTCATACATCGATGCATATGTCATCCGATCCTATCGCTTTCCGCACTTCATTATCTTTAAAGTATTCCAAATTTTAGCTTTATTAACTAACACATCAAATGCAAGTGTGATTCATATAATAATATAACATTTGAACAAATGGATAGACAAAGAGAGCTTTCTTCATGATCAAACATGACAATAGACAAAATCTAAAGGTTGCAAGTTCTATACCTGAACAAGCAAAGCAACAATATGTTCTAAATCTAAAGTGCAATCTCAATGTGTTCTCAACATGCAATTGGCACTTTAAATAATAAGAATATGGATTTATTTATATTTTTATTTTGTAATTTTCATTATTGTTAGAAATTGATTGAGAAATGATAGAGTTTCCTACAACTAAGTTGATTAGGGGTCTAAACGGTGTAAAACTTTTTCTATGTGCCTGAAAATAGAGTGGAACTAGCAGGTTTTCAGCCTAAAAGGTTCCCAAATGCCCTAAGGGAAGGCTTAGACACGAATGTATACCTCAGATTGAAGAGAGGAGAGAATGCCATTAGAGTGAGGAGAGATAGAGTGAGGAGAGATAGCCCTGAGAGAGAGAGGAGTTGAGTAAATGTAAGGGAAGATAATTATACTTTAGTTATTCATTACAAGTACAAAGGGACTCTATATATAGAGAGTTACATGATGATATCGGTTAGTGTATAATCGGTTAGTGAATAATTGGTTTATATATTGGGTGACCGGTTTGTATAACAGTTAACTTTTATTATAGTTGAACAACATAAAAATTACCATATAATTTCTTTAATTTATATAGTTGTTTTATTATTGAAGTTCTCCTTTTGATGTGCATGTTAGTGTTCGCCTATTTCAAATAATGAAATCAAAATTTTTAGGACAGCCCAGTTCCCCCATTTGGTTTGTGTGCCAACCACAAAAAACATAAGCCAAAACCTAGCAAACTAGCTCAAACTATGTGTAAAGTAAGAGCCCAAATTATGCGTTCCAGAAATCAATGCATTAAGGTTGGCAACGTCTTGAGTAATTAACATGACTGCATCCCTGGAAGGATTATAGGATAATGCCGTTGAAAGTTCGGGGAACACAATTCAAAAAGCAAAACCAAGAATAATTGGGGCAATGTAGCTAGATTTTACTCAATTTGAAGTGAAGCGAAAATAATTTTCTGAACCGACTAAGAAGATTGACAAAACATTAGATATCTATTTATAACTGCAGAAAAATAGTCAGTCATAAATGTCATTCATAATATAATGATCAATCAACAACCCTAATATATTTAACTACAATAAATTTAGAAGAGCAAGAATATATAAACCTTCAAAAGACAAAGCAATTGTTCCGTAAACATTCTACCTGTTCTAAGAACAATCGTATCTTTTGCACGTCCTTCAAGAACAAGCAAACCTCCACATTGACTACTCATCCCAGAAGAATATTTAGGCACAATCCAGCCTATATCACCTGTGTTAAACCATCCATCTTCATCTATAGCTTCTTTCGTAGCTGATGCATTCTAATTAAAGTTGAAAGATATAAACATTAAAAGTTCACAAATAAACATTGCTAAGAAATTGAAATAAATAATGAGCTATTTTCTGAAATGGTCGACTATTAAAAAAATGCTCACTCTAACCTCAGACTTGATAAAATGCTCAAAATAGTCCCACAAATCTTTTTGGTAAGTCTATTTTAATTCTAATTTTACTTTTTGAACTATTTTAATATAAATAGTTTTGATGCTAAAATAAAAAAAAAAATTTGTTAAAAACAATTTTTGTAGGTGTATTAGATACTCGGAAATAGATACAGAAAAATATATAATATTTAAATTTGAAGCAAACTATTTCAATAAATACTTTTTAAATTGAACATCAAAATACTTTTGCAAAATATTTTTACAAATTACTAAACATCCTTTATGAATTTAACTTATCTATCAAAAATAAATGATAATTTTAATTAAGATGATACAACAAGAGCAATAGCACAGGAGTTGATTCTTAATCGGTTCAGTAATTATTCTCCTCTAATCCTAAATGGGTAGCCATGATGGATGGATATTGGATAAAACTTGTGTATTTAGAACTCTTATCTCATTTGTTAGGAGCCTTCAGTGTCCATAGACTTAGATTGTGCTGACTCATCCCTCAAACTAGCAATATGGGGGCATCCAATCTTCAAGCCGTTGGAAAAAAGGCCTAAGCTCTAGATAAAATTTGGAACAAGAATCCACTACATGACCTATTGTATTGCTGTATGGTTGAAAAAAGAAAAGTTAATAATCAATATAACATATGTTCATTCACAATATACTCACATAAATCTTGATAATACATCAAAAACACAAACCCACTAATATACTTGAGTTCTACAATAGTATTCCATACGCCATCATAAAAATATTACAATTCTAATCAAATAAAAAAAAGTTAACAAAATTAAAAGAAGATTAAATACATCCTTAAGCCTTTTCTGCACGTGTACCAAATTTGGTTCCTAAATAAAGATTCTCGTACAACTCCTAGAAATTTTCAATACTTGAAAATGTTAGCTCTCAATCAGATAGGAGTAAAATCTAGTACATTAAAGGTGCCTAACAAAACTGAGTCTTGATCTATGTGGTAAGAGATAAAAGGAATTTAACTGAATATAATACATGCAATGATATAGAATAAATCATGTGGAGCAACAAAACAATTTACTATCCACATCCAAATATTTGAATTAGAACACAATTCCCATTGTAATCATCTAGGTGTAAAGAACACAATTCTCCATTACATTTATTTTATTTGGCAACTTAGTTTCTGTTTGTTACTACTTGTAATTTTACTGCTATTTTATTTTAAAAATTTGTAGCAAAAATAAATTGCAACAATGAGTAACCAAAATAACCCACAAGAATATCTTAGATGTGATATAAATCAGAGAGTTCAAGGGTAAGAATTCGATGGGAAGTTTAGAAGAGCAAATGCATCAACTAGTTATGGCCTTCAGAGAAAACCAATGTATCACCCCTGCACAACCAAACACATGACCACCCCAGCATTCACAATTTCCACTACATCATAAAAAGGATCATGAAGACTTTGATGTTAGGAGGAATCCTAACTATAGGAACACACCGATAAAGATGAACTCAACTTGGATGATTTTGAAGATGATCGATTTGATGAGGGATGTTATCGAAATAGGAGGTCAAGGTTTTCAAAAGAGACCTAGAGTGGAACCACAGGTTAGAAGAACTACTGGAAGACGAAATAGAGAGAGAAAAGTTTTTGAGTATGACCCACTGAGGGGTATAAAAATTGAGGCATCCACTTATGATGAAACACATGATCTAAATCGATTCCTAGATTGGGTGACAACTTGAGGATTTCTTTGAGTGGCACGACTTAAATGATTATCAGAATGTGACATTTACAAGGATAAAATTGGTAGGTCATGCTAAGATGTTTTGGAATAACTTCTTTATGAAAGAAGAAAGAGAAAGTAGAAGATGGATAAGTTGGGTTAAAATAAAAGAGGTGCTTAAGGATAAATATTGCTCTCATAATCAACTTCACACTAAGTTAATGATATTGATATAAGGATCCCTAAGTGTGATTGAATATCTTGATACATTTGAAGATTTATTGCATAGGACAAACTGTCACGACCTAGTTTGGAAGTTAGCAAATAAATTTGTGTTGGGATTAGAAAAAGACCTTAGGCATCAAGTAAATTACAAGACCAACAGACAGTAGAAGAAGCAATAATGATTCGCAATTATTAGAATCTAAATCTAAAGCATCATCTTCTAGGTCTAATAATTTTGTTCTGCCTAATCCTAAACTGAGTCAAAAGCCATTCACTTCCCAAGCTACCCCAATACCAAAGACACCTATAGCATCGTCTACTCGAACACTTAAGGTTATTGTTTGTTACAAGTGTAAGCAATGTGGCATTTAAAACATGAGTGTAGTTATCCTGACAGCTACTATTCTATAGTATGAGGAAGAGGAGGATCGTGAGTCTTATCATGCGCTATTTTGGAAACCCTTCCTGAAGTTGAATGGTCGCTTACACACGAAGAACCGTTCACTTTAAATTTGCGCCACCAACAACCATAGATTTTATATATTTTATTGCACAAGGAATTACAATCAAAATAAAATAAAAAACTTTTAAAGGCTCTCGCATCTTTAATTCAAGAATCAAATGTTTAGTTATTCAAAGTTATAATACTAAGAAATGTCAAAACTAAGAATATATTTACATACAAACGTATGCATATACATAAAATGAATTATTAGAAGTTAAGGATTTTTTATATAAAATGATTATTTGCTAAGATATAATAAATGTAAAACATTTAATCTTCAGAACTTTGCATAGAAAAAATTTCAAGTAATAAGATGCATTTGCTAGTGACATAATGAAATAATAAGAAATTTGACAATACGCATAAGCTATATTAATGTATAGGTGATGATCTATGGAGCAAACCTCCTTATTATACCACAACAAGGAACCTATAAAAATGAAAGTTATGAAAAAGGCTATGCAAATGGATATGTTAATAAAAATGGAAAAGGCTTTGATGGTGCGCTCCTTCAACAGTGCGTTAGGCAATTTATTTGTTAAGATAAACTATGTTATGATCAAAGCTTAGGCAAAGGTAAAATGCTAATGCCTATGCTACTAAAAAAGAAAAAATATAGTTATAAGAGTAATAAGAGTTGATAAGTTTAATTCTAATGCAAGCGACTTAATTATGTAAAGTTGTAATGATTTATAAAAACTATTAAGTCATAATTTTCTAATATGTATCCACTTTGACTTCTTTTACATTTACATTACTATACATTAAAATAAGGATATAGCAATAGAATTATAATGCAACACACCCACACATCTAATTTTTTTTAGATTATAGGAATTATGGATAAACATCAAATTGACAAGGTTTACCACCAAAAAAGAATTCCAAAGAGTATGAATGTACAGTTTCATTTACTATCAGTCATTCTTTGCAATACTTTTTATCCAACAAAGTTTATATTATGCACATCTGCATATGTTCAAGAAGTTCAACATATTGGTTAGTTTTAATTGTTCATGATATCCTCTTGTATGTATACTAACAATGCTATCCATACAAATTTGTGAAAAATAACTATTATAGAAAAGAGCACCGCCATTGAAAATAAGCATAAGCCTCAAGTATCTATTCATTGCTCAAATAAGCACATTTATCCAAAGAGTGGCTGAATTCGCAATTTCACAAGAATAATCTGCATGCTAAAATTGTAAATAAATGCAAATAAGAACAGCATTTAACTCTACAAAAAGATAAATGAGTAACAAAATAATTCAAATTTACATATATGAAGATATAGACATAGCAACCATACACCACCTAAGACATTTTTGGCTCAGGACTTGTTGATGAAGTGATCGAAAAGATTCAATTAATCAAAAATAGATAGTAATCAGTCCAAAGACAGACATAAGATAGTATAGTGCACTTCAGTGTTAGAAATATTGTCCTTGTCAAGATCAATCCAATGAAAGACGCCTCCAAATTTGGGAAGATTGAAAACTTAGTCCAAGATACATTAGTCTATTATTATCTTAAAAAGAGTTGAAAATGTTGCATATAGATCGACCCTTCCAGATCATATGCATGGAGTTCATACTATGTTCCACATCTCTTTGCTCAGAAAGTTCATTTAATACAAGCCAAGAAGAATCAAAGTTAGATATTGTAGACATTCAATAAGACTTGATTTTTGTTGCAGACCCGGGCTCATTCTAAATAGGAATATGTGATTACTAAGAAGCAAAAGCATTCCTTATACTAATTCAGCAAAAAATTACCTTAACAGTGAATCTACATGGGAGAGAAAAGCAAACATAAAGTGCTACCCCTACCTCTTCATTTAAGAGAATTATTTTGTTTTTCTAAATTTTGAGGACAAAATTTTATGAGGGCAGGTCAAGAATACAGTAAACAAAAATTCCATTTAATCCGTGGATCCCTAAATTTTGTTTCAATTTTGGCAATTATTCAAAAATTACAATTTTACCCAGCATGGGCTCTTTTGAAGTTTTGGAATTTTTGGGCTCAAAACGTAAAATTAACAATTTGAATAAAAGCTAGAAAAGGAAAATTTAGCTCATTTTGTTTAAATAGGATTTAAATTGAAATTTTATGGAATTTTTGAATAAGTTCAATTTTATTTGTTTTCTAAATAGCCCTCCTATTTATTCATTTGAATCCCCTTTTAATTCTCACGCAATTTTCACCAAGGGAATCCTAGTTGCTAGAATGAAGCTGCCAAACCCATGAGCTCTCCGAATGTCTATTTATATAAAATGTAGTGCGATGTTTTATATAAGTATACTTGTCAGAGATTTAAGAATGCATTACTTCTAAGAAAATCTTCCCTTGAGATAGATCCTCCATTACTCAACTTTACTACATGGGCATTCCATCTAAATTTTAGTGGAAATTAAAGTTGATAATATAATAATTTTATTCCAAAACCAAATAATGTTGACTTAGAGCTATAAATTTCATGCACTGATTACAATTAGTTTAGTTTACTATTCATATTTTAGCTACAAGTTTTTTTGTACTTTTTCAACCATAACAATTTTTTAACAAACTTTGCACTTTTAATTTTAAGGAATATATTCTTTTCTTTTTATCAATAATTATTAAGTAAAAATTATAATTATCCATTCTAAATGCAATTTGTTAATAATTTTCAAGTCAAAACTAGACAGCTGACCAATTTAAGAATTTGACGTTTATTTATCACCATGTTCAGTACATGTATCCCTTTATTATTTTTTGTAGTTCTAAAAATAGTTCTTTTGAACAAATAGTTGTACTACATAATTAATCGGTTTTTTATTTTGTGGATTATATGATATTTTCAAGTCAAAACTAGACAGCTGACCATTTTAAGAATTTGACGTATATTTATCACCATGTTGAGTACATGATCCCTTTATTATTTTCTGTAGTTCTAAATAGACCTTTTGAACCAATAGTTGAAATAGATAATTAATCAGTTTTTTTGTTTTGTGAATTAGATGATATTTTGTAATTTTTGTTCTTGAATTTTAAGAATGCTATCACCGATCATGGTTACTAAATAAGCATCGCAGCCTCAATTAAGTAATCTCTTAGCCTCCATGGCACTAATCATAGACACGGTTATCCCTAGTCTTCCAAGAAATGATTCAAACTTTTTCCCTACTTTGACCGTAACTTTCTTCTTACTGCAGTCTATGGTAGCATTGTTTTGACTCAACCAATTCATTCCTAGTATTATGTCAAAATTTGTGATTGGCATAACTATAAGTTTTGTCTCATATATTTGTTTACCAATCGGAATATTTAGTTTACAGAATGCACCTGCCATCATTTTAGCACCCGATGGTAGTAGTACGTGCATAATTTTTCCTAACTTATAACGTTGGAGATCTAACTGTTGAGCGTACTTTTCAGATACGAACAAATGGCTTGCGCCGGTGTCGAACAAAGTTTCACAAGATTGATCACATATGCATAATGTGCCTAGTTTAAACAATTCAATTATTCTTACATTCTAAGCAATTAAGTAAGAGAAAAAATAAAATAATTAAATAGTACAGTATTATATGTGTACCTGATACCACTTCGCTATCTTCTGAAGCCACAATGGGTGTCAATGCGTACACCCTGGGTATAGCCGCGGGCTGCCCACTTGCTCTGCCGTTCTGGTAGTTTCGGGAGGCTGTATTTAAGTTCCTCTGAGCAAACTGAGGTACTCTCCTTGGGATAGCGTTTGCACCAGTGGCAGGTGGAGGCATAAAGTCAAGTACAGGTGCTTGGGTTCTGATAGGCACTGGGTTGTTTGAAGAAGACGAACAATCGATCTTCACCCTGTCCACTGTCCAGCAAGATTGGAACTCCCAAAATTTGTGCCCAAGTCTTCCGCAAGTATAACACCTGTTCCCCTGGTGGTAGCATTGGCCGTAGGGGTGCGGCCTCTGACATCGTGGTACCTGTTCAGTTTGCTGGGTCATCTGATATACCCTCGGTGGTAGGGGTCTATTCCTTTTACTATCCTCCGCCCTCACTGGCGTCGGTGATGTTCTCTTCCTCTGCTCCTTCTGATGCAGGTGATGTTCCACTAATCGAGCTCCTTCCAACAATTTGGAGAAGCTATCGTGTCGTTGAGAGATTAGGTGGTCCTTAATCGGGTCTCTTAATCCTCTTAAAAAGCGGTTGCATCTCGAAGCCTCAGTGCTTACTATATTTGGAGCAAATTTGGACAGCCTTCTAAACTCCATCTCGTAAGTTAGCACCGATCAATCCCCTTATGTAAGTTGGATTAATTCGTCCTCAATGATGGCCTGCACCGAAGGTGGGACAAACTCCTCTCTGAAGGTTTCTTCAAACTCCTCCCATGGAATATCTTCAATACTCTGTCCAGCAAAGCGAACGCTCAACTCGCTTTCCCACCAGAATTCTGCTTCCTCAGTAAAAAGGTGCGTGGTCAAATGAACATCTTCCCTATCTAGGCATTTAATGCTTAGCAAATTCTTTCCTATGATTCTCAACCAATTAACTGCTTCAATAGGTGTGGCAGATTCACTAAAGGTTGGGAGATTTAAACATAGGAAGGCATGTAGAAATCTGTCTACCACAGGTCCTTGTGCTGGTGTTGAGTTAACTTGTATTACACCAGTCCTATGAGAGTCTTGATCTCATCGGCAGTGGATGAGGTCTCTGAAGTTACTGTGTTCTTAATAGGAGTAGACGATGGACTTGAGTCGGGATTCATTCTAGAAAGAAAACAGTGAAAGTAGTTTAGATGAAATGAAAATTTTATACTATTATGGAGTCAACAATGAAAAATCTCAGCTTTATTAACAATATATTTTTTTTTTCTTTTTCTTATGCACTTTTATTACTCTTAGCTTAAACGTCTCTGATACCAACTATGGTAACGACCTAGTGTTCGGGTTAGCTATCTTGTCCTAACACTAGATGTCACTATATTACTTAATAATGAATCAATATATACTAATTCATTATTAAACACTATTACAGGCAAATGATCTATAAGTAAGAAAAAATATAGATGCATTTTTAAGTAATATTAATAAAGCATTCATTCCATTACAATCATCCAGAATAAAATAAAAAAAAAATATTCTTCTCAGAGTTCAATAAATGTCATAAAAAACAATTACATAAATATTTCTAAATAGATAAAAATCACTCTCTTTCTCACATGATAAATAATGGAGTAAAAAGGGTCTCTGTAGGTCTTCAAAATTGTCCTTAAAAATCCAGCTCCTCTCCTTATAGGTCTATCAGCTCCACTCCAGGCTCCTGATCTACCGTGTTTGGTTTTTAACATAATAGGGCACAGCCAATAAAATAAAAATCTTGTTAGACTAATTAAGTCTAAATACATTTTATAGTTTCTACCTTATTTAATTTAAGGATATCACATGGGTTTAGGCGATAAGGTGGTGCACAATGCATTTAAAGAAAAATAAACTAATTAATAAAATATACATTATGAGCATTTAAAATAAGTAGTATACGTGCTAAGGCACACTAAGCAGCCCTGCAAAAAATGGTTAAATATGAATAACATCTATGTGAAAGCTAAATAGGGTGAAGGCTAGCATCCTATATGCGAGTAAGGGAGTAAAAGACATTTTCTAGCATCCTATAAACAAATATAACAAATGAACAAATTGAACTGTAATATGCAAAAATAAATGTAGAAACATGTAATGCAACTGATTTAGATTTAATATATTAGTTAAGTTATGTTGTATTATATTTTGTGGGCACTATCAGAATAAAAGAAGAGTTAGGTATATCTACCCAACTATCTGAGATGGGGTTTCCTGTATAACCACACACACTCCCCCTCAAGGACATGTGTGGTCTCCTGATCTCTCCATAGCCAGCCCTGGCTCAAACTATCTATACAGACTGATCCACCCTGAATTGAAAAACCCCTTATTTAATTATATTTGTTATTATGCAATGATTATGATCAATTGGATAAGGCTTCAAAGCGCAGCAACATTCAATGGGAACGCCAAGTAAACTAAGCAATGATATTTGTTTATTGTCTAATTTTAATTATCTACCTTAATTATTGGGGCTAATTGAACTCCCAACTGACTTAAGACATTGATCTTAAGTCAATTGTTAAATACTTATATATATAAAAGTATAAAAATAATTTGTAATAATAGACAAACTTAAGACTCTCTAACCTAACCTTAAGGTCACCATCCTCAACTTCATCAATTTTTATTCTTTAAGCTCCTAAGACAAAATAAACTATCTTAATAATCCAACCTAAAATCTAAGTTTAATCTACCTCAAAAATTCCTATGGCTAAACCTCACAGATGCTTACTCTATGCTAAACACTTCAATCAACAAGACATTGCCAACATCTAGACATTTGCCCAAGAAATCCCCATATAATATTCTAAAAATCTAAATCCACGATTCCTAACAATTCATATCTAAAGATCTAAATTGTTTACCGATCTAACCACTTGCTAATAATACATACTTTATCAAAAGTAAAATTCTCAGTACATGTATACATATTCCAATTACCTAATTTTCCCAAACCTTCCATCTTTCCAATTCTCTATAACTCCTCTAAGGGTTCATCATTATTGCTCCCTCACCTAAGCTGATTTATTTGATATGTAGAGGCTCAAGCTACTCAACTTCTAATGCTGAGATCACATCTATGATAATCTTCTCAAAATCCAAAATTAACAAGTATTTTTGGCTCCTAAATGTCATATTCTAAATTTGCTATCCAATCTTAGATGAAATCAGTTTCTTAACACTCCCTATAGCACAATAGAAACTGAAACAAAGAATATATTCAATTTGAACTTTAGTTGAGCATTTTAGGGTTTTGACCTAATTATTGGAAATACCAAAAATATGATTTTGTAAATATATTTCAAATTGCAATTTAAATATTACCATAATTTTCTACATAATTTCTGAGTGCTTTAAGATATAATTTCAATGTATTCTAAACACTAATTACAAAGATATGAAATATTTAAGATTCTGTTTAAATGGATTAACAATTCCATAAATTAATTAATTCCTAATAAATTTTCTCCCACTTTATCCTTAGCCTACGCGCGGTACTGAGAGCATTGCATCGCACTCAGTAGGTGTAGGAGCAGAAAGACACAAGCATTCAGCTCGGTTCCACCTTCGCGGTTGGGTGTCAGGAGTCGATTCGGAGCTTCGTCACCCTCTTCCTGTCCGACGGTACGCAGGTAGGCGTAACTCCGTCGTGACGCCCTAAATTCCTTCGATGGCGCCGATTTCTCCTAATCGGCTCAACTGAGGTCGATCAAGGTACGATACTCACGCGCAAGCATAGAAATAGCAATTCGAAGAACATGTAAGGTAAACGATTGTAAAGGAATGGGGTACCTGTCGAGCACCGTCTGAAAATCCTCCTTCTGTCGCACGGGAAATTCTTCCGCTTGAATCGTTCGCCCGCGGCACCTTCTATCTTCGACGGCACCTGGGTTCATTCTTCAGGTAAGCAAACGTATGCGCAGGAGGGGTACGATCCTTATTTGAGCGACTGAATCGACGGCATGGCCATCGATTCAGAGGGACACATGCGTGAAATGACGGTCCAGATTTAATCTGGACCGTCTGATCCTTTCTGATGTTCAACGGCTGATTTCTTAACGATATAAGCACTTAGTAAATATTTAATTAGCTAGTTAATTATACTCTTTAAGTGAAAGGAAATGTATCAACCAAACCTCCTCCAAATCTTCTCAAACTAATTTTAGCGGTTAAATTTTTTTTTTGTAACTACTCCGGGTTGTTACAGATTCTTTAATTGTTGATAGCTGGATTATAAGTAAATCTCAGAGAAAACTATAACCATAGCCAATAGATTGAGAATATCATTATTCTCAAGCAAATATTAATTGTTCGATGCAATCTTGTCAAGTTTCCAATAGTAGATGCACATCTATAGAAGACATCCTAAATAGATTTTCTTAAAACAACAAACTCTCAAACTGCAAGCACAACTGCCACGTATGCTTAGTTCCTTTTCCTAAATAGCTTCTCATCTTGGAGCAAAAAGATTAAAAAAGAAATAACTCCATTACCAACAAAGGCATTCCTCTCCCCACTCAAGTGTACGTACTCTTTTTCAAGAAATTGAATAGGACATTGAAATTGTAGATCTAGTTCATATTCACATATTCAGAATGATGTCAAATATCATGATGGGTAAAACATTGAAGTTAGCATTTAACAACTTACCATTGATCCCGAATCTCGCATGAGCAATAGGTAAAAAGCAGCATTGTATTAACTAAAGGTAACCTAACACTTCAAATGGTAGATGAGCTAAGAATTCTTAGATCCAAAAGGAACAAATGGTTCGCTCCAAAGTAAGAAAGTATAGTGCAAGAGGCGAGAAGAAATTTTATCTTACATTTTATTAGCTTCAAAATGGAATTTTAAAACATGATCCATAAAAGTCCTACCAAGCCTAGATATTTCAGCACATTAGTGTCATCTAAATCTTATAACTTCTCTTAATTTTCCATAAAACATTTCAAGCCTCAGCTTTACTCATCCAACAAAGATAAGAGCACTTAGTATTATCTTTAGAATTATTAAGCTCATTCATATTAATCACACAATTACAATTTTAATTAGAAATTTTATAAGAAAATAGATCATCTATATTAAGTTTCCTCATTTCTAAGACATATTTTTGAAGCAATATCTTTAATAGCCACTATTTTTATTATCGCTTAATTTGTCTAGCATAAACATGTGTAACACTCCTATAGAGTTTAAATTATAATATAAACCTTAAATCCACAACCATTACATCAATAATTGCTTTTTTTAACACAATAAGCTAATTTATATTTCTTTTAGTCATTATTAGTCATGCATTTAAATCACTATAGTAACAATACTTCTTTTAATTTTTCTTCTTAAACATCTTAGCTTATACCATCAAGCATCTTAATGGCATGTGATCTCTCTTTGGATTCTCCAAGAATATCTTTACCCATATTACAACTAGAACTAGCAACCATTTGCCACATAGAATTAGCTTCCGCCATATAACCCACCTTATAAAGAACATAGTGTACTAATTTGAATGGTTGCATCTTCCTGAGGCAAAACTGCATATGCTATAATACGCTGTGGTATTAATGATAATTAAAGAGCATGTAACTAATTTAAAACATGATTTAAAGCATTGATTAGTTTAATAAATCTCTAGTGATTGTAAGCATTTAAATTGATTACATAAGGCATTAATTAAATTGATTTCCTGGACATAATTACTAAGCCTAATTACAAGTATAAAAATCAATATCAAATTAACCAAGACAATCTCACCAAACATAAACTTAGAATCCTTAGTACAACAATTGAGATCTAAGTAGACTTTCATGTCATTGGACAAAGACAATCTTGACTAAACTTTTGTTGTTGAAGGTTCAATATATTATCTCTTCAATTAAATAGTAAAGGTTATTTGAGCCAAATCTATTTGAAGCAAGATTTTAGTTGGCTCAAATATGCATGTTTTATATTATAAATTAACAATAAATTAAACAGTAAAATCGATACACATGAATAATATCATTAATGAAAAGTGATTTTTAGATTTTTACGGAACTACAACACACCTTGTAGTATCCCTTCATGACCTGCGGTCCTCTAACTTTGATTATGCCTTTTGAACCATCTGAAAGAGGACTGCCAGTTTCTATATCCACGATCAAGATTTCTGTTAAATTAATTGGGTGGCCAACAGTTCCAAGAACCTTCAGAATTTGACAAAATGAAAAGAGAATTAATTTTAGAACTAAAAAAAAAGAAAAATAAATGTTGAGCAAGTACATTGAACAGCTGAATTATTAGATTATGACAGACAATCAAGGCCAGCCCAAAGTTGATTAGTATATAGTCAACAAACAACAAGCCACACTTACCTATCATAAGATTTCAATTATATAATTTGCTTTATATGACCTGCATTTTATGTAGTAATAACACAAAATAAAAGAACTATATCTCCGTTTACAAAAACTTGATTTCAACCTCAAGAGGTTCAAGAAGAAATTAATGGATGACTTAACTATCTTTGCCTAAGACTCCGTACATTCAAATTTATGAAAAATGCAACATTCATCTATCGATTTATTTGACGTTTCAATAATTAGACGGTAATTCACCTGCAACATCTAAAACTTAAAACGAATTTCATAGATCATTTCTCTAGGCACTTAATGATGCAGAAAATCATTCCTTACAGCATCACAATCTTCTCATTCCTACTTCCTTCTTTTTTTGTTCAATTCCCTAGGCTCCTTTTTGGCTACTCTAGCCTTTTAGCCTTTTTCTACGACTGGAGCAACTTAGTGTTGATAGTTTCCCATGGGACCCACAAACGCAGATCATCCTAGAGGTTTTAAAAGCAGATTAATGAGAGAATTTTCTTGTGGCTTCAAACAAATTATAAAGAAGCAGGAATTCAAGGTTGCTAAAAAAATTTAGGTAGCTTCTATTGCGACTCTTGGGAGGGTTCTTCTAATTAGGCAGCTTCTCCTTTTTAATGGATCATTCCTAATACTTAGTTTATATTTATTGGGTGGCTAAAAAAAATTTTGAAACGTCAAATTAAAAATTGAATGCTTGAGAATTCTTGGGAGGATTCATATATGGGGTACAATTTCTTGATCAATTATGGCATTGAAAATCTGGACGAATCCATCTTCTTGTACAAACATGACAATCAACCCCCTCCTTTGTCATATGAATATCAACTATTATTTCTTACTTCAATTGTTTTTTATTAGACTATTTATGGTAGTAAGGTTTATTATAGTAGTAGATTTATTGATTTAAGAAACACGAGATTAAACTTGTTTACAGCTCTTGGATCTTGAGTGGATACTGTTATTTCCTCTCATTATTCTCTTGTAAGTACCCTCTTATTCCACCTATTACTTTTCTGACATATAATTTCCTCAAACCCGCGTAGTTTCCCCTCTGAAAAACATCTACATACTCTGATGCCTTTCATAACAACAATAGGAATATATCCTGCAACGAAAATTCCTCTGCTTTCCTCACCTGCAGAAAGCAACTAAATATTATCCAGCCACTAGAAGATTTTCTACTCTTACAGCCAAAGGGCATCCCTGAAGATTCCAGAATTCTTTCTTCATCCTGCTGTTAAGAAAGGCAGTTTGCACAAGGTGTTCACCACAAGTAACCCTTTAATCTCTCCTTAACATTTTTCTGAACGCAAGTCCAAGAAAGAGTCCTATATAAATGCACATACTTGCACAATAATTTTTTTTCTAATTATATTTGACCTTCAAATCAAAAAATAAAGATGAAAGAATATGTACGAGAGATAAATATTCTAAATTAGTTTATAAGAAATAAAATCTAACAATGCATTAATGCTTTAAGCAATAGTCCTAGAAATAAAAACCACCATGCAAACACTTCCTGAGCAACGTCACTTACATTGTTGTCAGGCCATCTACAAGTAATCACAGGGGATGTTTCGGTAAGACCATAACCATTTTGCAACTTCACGCCAATAGCCTACAAAGTACGAAACAAATTAGCAAGAGAAAACCCCGAGATTTTAACAAAAAAATGAATATTTTAACCTCAAAAAATTTGTCAATATGCAATGGCAAACTCCCGCCGCCACTTATACCAGCCTGCAATATGTAATGCAAGGTTTTTCAGTTATTTCAAGGAACCAACAAAAATTGAGCCTTAAACGAGGCTGGAAAAATTGCCCAAGAGCGGTAAAAGAAACAAAAAGCAAACTATACTTTCGAGATTCCGATTGATGAGTGAATTTTGCTATATATTAGCTTCATCCCCAAGTTATGGAAAGGCCACAAAATCGCAGCAACAACTCTTCCCCACAAATAGCAGAATTGAACCACAACAGGTAACGGTTGATTTTTCTTCTTAATTACTACTTTGCCCTTGACAAAATCAAAAACAAAAAAATGTGGTCTAATCAAGTAAATTATTCGTTTTTCTTGATAATGAGCCAGTGAGCAAACATGCATTATAATAAAAAATTCCCAGTTCTGTGACATTCCAAGTCCTAATATTCCCTTAACAATTGATCTGCTGCTAATTCTTGATAATTAAATAAAATGCAAAGTCAATATTGAACCTCATAAATCCTCTTTGTGTCCATGTATAGAAGACTGATCTTGATAAGCAATAGCGCAACAAACTTGCGAGAACCAGAGCTTGATGATATTTGTTTATAGATAGAACTGCAGTGAAAAGAGTAACCTCAATGGTCGACCAAAAATTAGGTAGACGATTAAAGTTGACTAAAAGCATTTGGATTATTATAATTCTTTAATAAACTTCATTTTTATTCCACCTTAAATAAAGATTAAGAGAAATTAAAGAGTTTTTTTTTTTGAAATAAATTACTAAATGCAACTAAGAACGGGGAGCTTTATTCTAACAAAAAATAAGAAACTTAAGTTTATTTATCAAATTTAAAAAGTGAATCTTTTTATTTTTGTAGTTATTTGAACTTGGAAGGGAAGAATGAAATTAAATCCTTCTAATAGAGATCCAATCACAACTAGGGAATGCTATACTTTTGATAAATTAAGACACATTTCACCCATGTGCTGAGTAAACAAAGAAAGTTTAATTTTGGTTTCTAAGGAAACTATTCACTTTAGAAGAAAAGGATTTAATGCAAGGTGGGTCCTCCATCCTAATTGTTAACTTGTTATGTAGAAAGCATATCTTCATGGGAGGAGCAAATGAAGATGTGAGGAAGTAATGCTTGCTCCACTTGATCGCCATGTACCATGAGAAGTACAGCGAGCTCCATCTTTTGAATAGGCTTTGGAAGTAAATCTTTCGTGAGAGATAATTTTGAGTTTTAACCAAATTTTCTCTTAATAGATGATTCATAATATAATTAGATTCGGGTAGATGATTTTCTATTGTGATGGCCCGATGTCAGTTCAGTGAGAACTGTCCCAACATCGGGTACTCACATACCGCTGATCATATTGAGCAATTTTGAAAAAAAATGAACACATATAAACGTCAAAAGATATTTCTCATTTAATAATAATTCAAATTTACAATGTAGCCAACTAACTTCTGACAAAGTTCATCTTCTAGAACACAAGATGACCTTTGAAAATGTAAAAATAAAATAAAAAGTAAAAGTTGTGCAGTAGATTCTTCTGCCAGTGAAAATTTTTAAAGTTCTTGTTTAAGCTCTCCCAGAAGTACTTAACCTGATATTATACATAAAATAATATCGGAATTGGAATTCTCAGTAATTAGAGAATACTCTAAGTACCATAGTAAACAATGAAGTATTATATTTTATAATAACAGAGATGTGATTTGTGGAAATAAGAATGCCGGAAAAATAATAAGGTAAAAGCAAACAAAATAGTTAATTTTCTGCAAAAGATATTAGCTCAAAGATGTAGGTTACTGATATCATTTTTCCAGTAACCTACCATAAATGTTGTTACTGATGTAATTTTTCTAGTAACAACCCACGAATATTGTTACTACTGTCTTTTTCCAGTATCAACCCACGAATACTGTTACTGATGTTATTTTTCCAGTAACTAACCACGAATGCTGTTAATGATGTCATTTTTCTAATACTAGCCACAAATGATGTTACTGATGTTATTTTCCCAGTAACTAGCCACGAATGCTGTTACTGATGTCATTTTTTCAATGTTTGGCTTCAAAATTAAATTTTTTTGAATTTTACCGATGTTTGGCTTCCAAAAATAACAAAACTTGGCACCGAGGTGTGCAATGATGTAATGAACACCCTCGTGCCAAAAAATTTTGATTCGGAGCAATTATTTATTTTATATTAATTTTTGAGATTTAAAACATCAAAAATTAACCACGATCAAACCAGCGCTCAGAATTTGATGAAATTTTTCGAGCAGCCTTTAAATAATATACTTAACATAACGACGCGAAAATTGATGAATTCGGGCATGTATTTTGATATTCCAGATTAATTGAATTTTAAATGCTCAGAAAAATGTAACGGGAGTTTCCGTTATCCAGATTTTTCCATAACTAGGGCACTTTGATCTAAAAATTTATTCTCATCTAAAGATATTTTTGTTTGCCCTAATTCAAAATTCCCCGGGGTCCTGATTTCTGAGGCGGGGATTGACCTAATTCACAAAGTAATAACTTTGGGTCGTTACATCTATTGACGCAAGTCCCTAAAGGTAATTATCACTCATAATTTTTTTTCTAATTTTATGCAAACGATGAAGTGGGTGTAAACAAAAGTACACCTAATCAAAAGATCTCATAATTCCATAATGCCAGGTCGATTCACAATCCAATCTGCCAGTTTCAAAGGGAGTTGTTCGTAACATCCAGGGATTTTGTTTTGCCATTAGGATTACATCATCTCAAAGTTTTCAAGCAGATTATATGATATTTGTTGAATACTTAAACTTAAGCTTAAATATTTTTAAGTTTGGGATTACATCTATTCCAACTTTAATTTAGAATGGGCTTATATTTGTTGGAATGCTTAAATTTATTTAGGATGAGGCTTGTATTCGTTAAAATGCCAAGTTTAAGTTTAAAATGGGGATTACATCCACTAGAATGCGCAACTTTGATATAGTACAGAATTGTATCCATTGGAATGCCCAAATAGTGAATCTAATGAACTTAACATTTAGATAAGGTAACCCAAACTTGTATGAGGTACAAGACTTACATCTATTTAGATTGTCAAAGATAATGAGACTTACAATCTTATCATTTAAACAAAGCGGCTCAGTTTATGTACTTTAGATCCTTTAGATATTCACAAGTTAAATCAAATGCTCCAACATTGCTTTGGTTGTGATTAAATTAGTTGAATAATAGATTATTCAATGATATGTTAGGTTTAATAGAAGTCGATTAATTTACTTAAACATGACTCAATACTAGAATCAATTAGATCAACTAAAAATGTGTGCTTCAAGCATAGGGTGGTCTGATAAACTTGTTCATGTGTCTAATATGTCAAGCTACTAGCCCAATTTATTTCAACTAGGACTTGTTAAATTTACTATGAATCAAGAGACAGCCCAACTAGGATCATTTGGATTAACTAGAAATTGTGTTATAAGCTTTTATATTGTTGCTCCAATTTCTTGTTTGTACACAAGTCACGACCTGGCCCAATAAGCATCGACAAACAGAGTTTGAACAACAAAAACATAGACTTCACATTTGCAAACTTCTTATTACACTAAGTTAATGATTTCCCATAATACAAGAAAGAGTTACAAATCATCCAATGTTTATTAATGAATATAAAGCCACAAAAAAATATGTAAGAACAAAATAAGCAAGTATACCTACTAAAGGGAATCCATCTATGGCAGCAAGCTTCACCAGCTTGATCTTTCTCGATATACGCTAAAACCTAAACAATGTTGGGTGATATGGGTGAGTTACATTGTGACTCTGAAAGTATATCCTCATTCTAAATCACGATAATATGAGGGAAAGGAAGCAATATGCATTCTAATTTTTATACAATTAAAAGTTCTTTATATTTTATAAGAGTCTTATTTCCTATAATAGTATTTAACCATTCCCAAATATTTCTTTCTTTATAATATTTGTCATTTGATAAAAAATAGCAAATATCATACTATTGTGTGATAGTCTAAGAAGCTCTCTGTCAAAATCTATCATCATTTTTATTACGATTTAGCCAGCTAGTATCATACAGGGGCTTACTTTATAAACAGTTACATATATATAATTAAAATAATTATCATTATCAATCTTTAAATAATATACTTTGCTTTTCATAACTTCAATTTTATATATAGGCAGTTATAACATTAAAATAATTTAATATATTTCTTAATAATTATTATTCAAATATCTTAAATAATGCTTCCAATGATATGTATTTATCATTATTTACCAATATGAAGGAAATTTATATAAAAATGATTAATACATATGTATACATGTTTTTTATTTATTAACATACTTAACTTCAATGTGCAATGGCTTTCAAAAGAGAAAAATAAACTCTGAATTAAAATTAAAGATTACCCACTTTAAATAATGTGTGATCAACAAAAATTGTCTAGATCCTCCAAGTACTCGTACTCCAACGGATGTAGCCTAAATCAAATGCTGAAAGTTAAAGTTTCACATGATTATCTAAGCTAGTTAAAATAATAATTACAAAAATAATACATTAGGTTTGGTAGACCGCGTCAAAAGCAATGTATGGTGCTTGGCATCAAAAAAAACTTATTTGGAGAGTATGCAGTTGGGTTTGGCAAACACAATTCTAATTTGGCTAGTTAAATTTATTATTACAAAACTCATACCTTAAGAGAAGAGAATGGTAGTCGCCACACATCGGGTTTGTTGCTAAGGTACTGAGCATCGTAGGAACACATAATCGAAGGTTTTAATCTCTCTGATTGATAAGTGTAGTAGATCTATAATAATGCAGGCCAAAGGAAAAAATAATAATATTAATAATAATGCAAGAAAAATACCTCATCGAAGGCGAAATTCTACAAGGCACACATTGGGATGCTAGCTTGCACAGATGCAAGTGGCAGTATCCATGCAGGTAGGCATTGAGGCGGAAATGTCCATGCAAAAGCAAAATTCTACGATTGCAAGAGTGTTGTTGGTTGGTCAGCTGAGCTCGAATGCAAGGGCTTTGTGTGGAGCTAGAGTCAGCTTCGATTGGCTTAATCGAATCTAGAGGTAGTTAGGATCATGAATGCACATGGAGGAGGCTAATGTAAGTTTACTTCTTCTCATCTTTTAGTTCCAAGCAAATTGTCATCCAACAGCTATAGCATGCAACTGAAGTATAATATATTTATTTTATTATTTATATTCGAAATTAGTATTTTTGATAAATTTCTTTCAAAGTGTTTTATTAGAGCTTTAAGATGTTACATTACTATATCCATGATGATGATGAGCATTCAAGTGCTCAGTAAGAGGAAGTTTGTGTAATTAATTTATGTGCTCAATAATAGGAATAGTACCTTGCCTAGGATCAAAAGCTTAGCGTATAGCTCTTTATCATAATGTGGTAGATAGTCTTTTTTACTTATAATCATTTTTTTCATTCGACCCAAGCCATGCAACCCATACTATTTCCATCTTCCTTAACTAGCACATTGTTCTGATAAATTTTCACAATGCCTATTAATTTTATTTTGATAAAAGCAATTCTTTAATAATTATTTATATGAACCCACTTGAAGAATTCTTTCATTTGCAAGCCAATCTAAGAAATTATTTGGATTGTGAACACCATCAAAAGTGATGCTTCAATTTTAGCCCTAACAAATTCTTGGTGGTGATCATATTAATGGTAATCATGTTGGTATCCAAATAGTTGGGACATTAGTTTAATTGGTGGGAGGTCTTGTCTAAATTGGGTAATGAGTGTAGTTTTTAAGGCATTATTTGGCTGGGTCAACGGAATCTAAGTTCCACTTCTATAGTGTTAAATCACTCATCACGCATTCCATGCATAGATTCCAACAAAGCTTGTAGATTTTGAATTGTCTTGGTTAGTGTTTTTATAGGTTCCATGGGATTTGCTTTAGGAGGCGTTAAGTGCAATGTGCAGTAAGAGAGCGCACATAAGAGATTGGGTGGATGCACTTGTATGCAAAGATAGGTCAATATATGCGTATTAACAGTTGGAGCTTATACAAATGATAAAATTTGCCTCAAACAGGTAGACTTCAATATTATAAATTTTAGGATGATTTTTTTTCTTAAATAAATTTCAAAAAAAAAAAAAAAATTTGCAGGTTATACTTTCCGTGGGTGATATCATGTTTGTGTATTTTTTGGGTGGGCTCAAGATTACACAGAAATGCTAAAGGCTCGGTTTGAAACATGCTTAACAAAGATTTGATGGTCATCCATGATGAAAAAATATAGTATAATTATAATATAGAAATGCTAGCCTTCATTGTCATAATATCAATAATAATATCAGTAGATTATGATAAAAATAGTAATCATATATTACAATACAATAAAAACAGAAAGTAATAATAATAAAAGAATTTATCATTTTTAAAACCTATTTTGCCTAATTTCTCTTCTTAGTTTTTTTTCTTTTTTACACTGTTTATAGAAAAAAAAATTGATATCAAACCACAAGCTAATATGGCCTTAGTGGGTCACATCAATGAACACTAATCCATATATGTGAATTATCGTACAAGGTAGAACTGATCAATGGAGGAACCGCGGCACTGCAATTTGACCATTGCAATCAACTGAAGTTGTTAATGAGCCAAATCAACTTGGCTAGGCATGAGGGGTTAGCATGTCATGCATGAAGGCAGTTGTAAATTAGACCATCAGTAGCGTGAGGACAGCCTAATCGAACCCACTAAACCCTTGTAAGGTTTTTTAAGAGTTACCAAAGGTGGCTGAAGGCACCGTTTTCATGCCAAAACACTAGAAAATTTGCTTACTTGAAAGAGCCTCAAAGAAGCTAGTTAATGATCGATGGAACAACAGATTTCAATACAGCTGCATAAACACTGTCAGAGAGATGTCAGACAGACCCTCTCGCACTAGATTGAAAGGAGAGGACTTTGAAATGCTCTAATACTAAATATGAAGTAAAGCAAACACCTCCTAATGAGTACAATAGACAGCGGAAGATAAGAGGTACCCTAACTCCAGGAAGATTGTTGGGAGAATTTCTAAAGCTTATTGGAGAAGGAAGCGGGTTTGTCCACCCTTTCCGCATTTCACCTACAACATCAAATCAGTAAAGTATTAATGGATTAAGCCCTAGAACTCTTGCAGGATCTATGTTATATCATGTAAAAAGGTTTGGAAAAACAAATCAGTGAACTGCCATAAAATATAAAGAATTTTGCGAATTCAAAATAAAGTGTAGTTGATTAACTACACGATTTGATCATATGTTGGTTACTGTGTGGTTTCGAAGCAATTATCAAGTAATGGCGGGATATAAACACTTCATCAAATTTTAAATATCTTGAAAGTAGATACGCGCTATGTACTTAAGGGTCTATTGGCATGGAGTAAAACAGCTGACAAGTAAAATATTTTCAGGAATTTAAAATTGTAAGTGTTTGCAATACGGTAACTTTAGAGTAAAGTAAAAAAGCAGTCTAAAAGTTTTACACTGCTACAAATAAGCCTCGTAATCCTTTTACGAACAAATCGACCAGTTTTCTAAATTACACAGATCAACGCAAGGTGAAGAATGAGGTGAAACGGGAATCCAAGCCAAATCTGCCAATATCTTGTCCATCTCTAATTCGCTGGTCTCTGATTTGGCGAAGAAGCGGAGTAGAAGGAAACGAAACGGAGAAGAATGAGACAAGCTTGTCATCGTTCTCCTCGTCTTCATCTCCGAAGGTCGAAACCCGATTTCTTGGTCAAAAGTCGAAGCTCAGCTTTGTCTCTGCGAAGACAAGCTCCGTTCCTTTTATTATGACAACAAATATCTCTATTTTGGGCAAGAACTTTCCTTCCTTTGGGGCTTGAAACAGGGCAAAGAACAACCCATCTTTGGAGCTGAAAACAACCTACATTGTGATTTGTGAATTAGGATAGAGTTTCAATTTTTTGTCACTTCGAGAATAAGCTAGAGCTGCTATAACTGAAGAGTTTAGAGGTTCTTTGGCTGCTCTTTTGAAGTTGTTTATGTGCTACATTTTGGGCTAGTTAGGAAGCATGCAAAGATAGTTTTGTGGCTGCAATTCAAAGCTATTGGGCTAGTTAGGAAGAAGAAAAAGATTTTGAGAAAAAGCTTTCCTTGCTTTGGGGATTTAAACTGGGCAGCAAACAGCCCATATTTGAAGCTAAAAACAATCTATGCTGTGAATAAGAGTAGAGTGGCTATTTTCTGTTGTTTTGAGAATAATGAAATAACTGCTATGATTGAAGAATTTTAAAGGTTTTTTAACTGCTCATTATAGTTATTTATGTGCTGCATTTTGGGCTAGTTAAGAAGCTTGCAAAAATAATTTTGTGTCTGCAATTCAAAGTTGTTGGGCTAGTTAGGAAAAAGAAAAAGATTTTGGGCACTATCCTTGCTTTGGGGATTTAAACTGGACAGCAAACATCTCATATTTGGAGCTAAGAACAATCTATCTTTTGAGCTGTGAATGAGAGTAGGTTTATTGTTTTCTGCTGTTTTGGGAATAATGAAAGAGCTACTGTGACTGAAGAGTTTTAGAGATTCTTTGACTGCTCTTTTGTAGTTGTTAATGTACAATATTTTGGGCTGGTTAGGAAGCATGCAAAGATAGTTTAGTGGCTGCAATTCAAATCTATTGGGCTAGTTAGGAAGAAGAAAATAATTTTGAGGCAAAAACTTTCCTTGCTTTGGGGATTTAAGCCGAGCAGCAAACATCCCCATATATAGAGCTAAAAACAACTATGTTTTGAGCAGTGAATGAGAATAGAGTTGCTATTTTTTTTTTTTTGAGAATAATGAAAGAGCTGCTATGATTAAAATGTTTTAGAAGTTCTTTGGCTTCTTTTTTGTAGCTGATTATGTGCTATATTTTGGGCTAGTTAAGAAGCATGCAAAATAGTTTGTGGCTGCAATTCAAAGCTGTCGGGCTAGTTAAGAGAAAAAAAAAATTTGGGAAAAACTTTCCTTGCTTTGGGGATTTAAACCAGGAAGCAAACAACCCATAATTAAAGCAAAAAATAATCTATGTTTTGAGCTGTAAATGAGAAAAGAGTTGCTATTTTCTGTTGTTTTGAGAATAATGGAAGAGCTACTATGACTGACGAGTTTTAGAGGCACTTTGGCTACTATTTTGTAATTGTCTATGTGCTATATGAGAATGATTAAGTAAAGAATAAAACACATACACATACAACAAAATAAAAAATAAAAAAATAAAAATGCAAAACAATCACCAACCTCCCCCATGAATCTCATAAAAAGTGTCAAAAATGTAAACGATAAGAAATGTGGGACTTCAATCGAGTATCAAAAACCTTCACAATTTTTATTCAACGGACGCTTCTTTTCTTGCTGTAGTCCTAGAGAATCTTGTAGAGGAAATTCATGCCTTTCTTTTTCTTCTTTTCATCTTTTTTCTTAGTTAAAAAATCATATATATATATATATATATATATATATATATATATATTATTACAAAAAAATTATTATGAAAATCCAACAAAATTAAAATGATAATGTAAATGAAAAATTAAATGAATATATCTCACACTTATCAAGCATTTAATACTTACAATTATTTACATGCTTACAGTTTTTACTTTTGTATAATATAGTTAGCATAGAGAAGGAATACTATTTGATAGAGCATTTTTGTAGAAAGAAAAAGGTACATTTAATCAATCCCACAGTAGGAAAAAAATTTTGGTTGTCTTTACTATTGTTCTTGCACATTAGAGTTTTTTACCTTTATAATGAGTCTTATCTCTCTGAGATTCATGGTTATGATTTTATGCAAGAATCTAAAACAACTGCCTTACTTTATAGAATTTATTTTAAGGTTATGAACACTTTATAACCAAATATCAGATATCTAAATATAACAGCTGAAAGAACAACAATGATTGAAACCAATCTAATGGCCTCACACAACCACAAATAGGGTTATTAAATGGAATGAAATAACATTCTCAGAACAATGGACATTACCTATTACTATCATGCCAAAACCAATAATAATCAAAATATAAAACAAATCTTTCAAAATGAAGATGGGGATGTTCAAATTAGATTTACACCTAGGAGGTTTATTACGATACCAAGAATTAGTATTTCTTCCACTTTAATACCTTCAAAAACCTCCTCAAACAATGAAACTCCGATAGAAAATCATAATATTGAACCACCAATAGAGGATGTTAGAGTTTCAAATAGTAATATTCTAAAATATACAAGCATATGAACTGTTTAATTTATGTTTCTGCATTCTATTTCTATTATTTCGCAGCAAGCCCAAATTGGTATCAGAGCGTGGTTCTATGAGTAGCTAAAGTGATAATTAAAGCTATTATTATGAACATATATGAATAATTAATTTACTTCAGTTAAGATGTAATGACCCTAGGTCATTGATAAGGAAATCGATTAGTGTCCCTCAAATTGCAGTTTCCATTCCGTTGAAATCTTCCGCAAAATTTCAGTTTTCATTCCGTTAAAACCGCCCGCTAAAAATCTGTCTTTTCAAATCTAATTAATGCTAAATTGAATTAAATTAGAAGAAGAGAAGAAAGGAAACGAGGGTTTAGAAACCGCCGGCATTTAAGACCGACGATTTTATCAGGAAAGAAAACGTTAACCAAAACGTGACATTCCTTAAATGTTCGTTGATTGCCGACTATCCGCGCAAAACAGCCGAAGAAATCGGGTGTGCGTTACGCACGCACACCCTATATAATCGAGCACATACCCCCCTCGATTATTCACTACTCCTCTCGCCTCTCCCTCTCTTCCACTCAAGCCGTAAAAGAGCACCTGAGCCGAAGTCCAGACGTAGGAGCCGACCGCGCTCGATCCTCCTTCCGCTCGTGCGCCGAGAGATGGACGTCATGAGCTCGTAGTGCTCGACCACAGCTCGCGTGCGGTTGCCCTCACCGAATCGATGCAGCGCCAACTTCTCCCACCTCCATTTCGACGTCGATCATTCGATCCTCTGCGTCCGTGCGAATCAGCTCTGCGCTTGGCTTAAGGTAAGAGCTCCTCTACCGAGTCTCTTAAAAGGGTAAAATATATATGTATATATATAGAAATATATATATATATATATATAAATGTTATATATATATATAAATGTATATATATATATGTATATAAATTTATATATGTATATGTTTATATATAATAACAATAATAATAATAATAATGATAATTTAGGATTGAAAATTTGGTAACTTTATATAGTGAAATTTAGCATTTGTTAGATGTTGAACTTAATCATAAAATTTCTAGACCTTACTGATGAACGAAATATTTAGACAGGCAATTTATATTCCGACCATTTGAAATATTATCGTGGGGTGTTTATGAAACTCATTTTATTCATGTTAATTACATCTAATATTCTATGCTTGGAAAATGTTCCTCTACTTCTTAGTGTTTTAAAGCATTATAATAGAATCTATTAGCAAACTATCATCTCATTGCAAATTAGAGCCCCTACATAATGAATTAGGCGCACGTTAAGTTACTTAGATTCTGACGCATATCAAATGAGGAATTATGAAATCATTATAATCACAATTGGATTCGTTAGTCTTTATCCTATTCACTAAGTATTAAATGAATTATAAGGACTTATAAGATTAAACTATAGGCTTAGTTGTGCATATATTCGTATGAGAGACTACTTATTCATTAGAGTATAATGAAGATTATAAATACAACTTTTGCAGACACAAACTTTGTGAGTGATTCATCTTCTTAAGTCAAAATACAAAAAATACACTGGATATTATTTTTATACTTCTTACTATCATTTGCTGCTTATGCATCACTTTGAGCCTATTTTGTATTTCTACTTAATACGTTATTCTTATTACTAATGATGTAAGAGAAATTGAATGATGTTTATGTATCTTGTGAATGTTGCAAGAATGATTCTGAAATGGAGCATAAATAGGTTAGGGATGGGGCTAGTTCTCGGGAGCTATAAGGGTGCCATCTGGAGCCTTTGAGGGAGGCACGGGTGAAGGTTATGCTTAAATGCATGTTTATTGCCATCTGAGGCTCTTAAGGGAGTCCAGGTGAAAGTTTATGCTAAAATGCATATGAATCTAGCCTCATGGTTCTGGCTTTGCCCATCAGAACTGCTATTATTATTTTATAATATCATAGACATAAACATAATCATGAATTTTTACACTATTATTGCTTTTCCATTTAAAAACTTGGCATGTGAAAAGGATATTTATGTTGCAGGAGACATGATCATCTTTTATTTGCAATAAACTATATTTTCCCTACAATTGTTATTATTTTTGCCTTCCGCTTTACTTTAAGTATATTTTTAATATCCTTTATATTTAGAATGTGCACTAAGGCATTATCTTTAAAGTGCCAGATCAAATACAGGTGGAGGAAGCTGATATAGTTTAAAAACATGGTGCAGCAAATTAACGGATTCTAACTGTCCCTTCAAGGGATAATTATTTTTGTATAATGAAAGCTTTGTAAAAAATTCTGGATATTGTTTTACTTTAAATTAAATGAATGTTGTTTCTTATACTTGAATGGCTCTGGATGAGTTTAACTGCTATTTTACCTAACTGCCAATATGATCCTGCGGAAAGATGCATCCGATGTTAGATTGGTTGTTACCAACCTAATATGGGTCATCACATAAGATTATTCTATAAAGCGGTCAAGGTGTTAGCCTAGGTGACCCTCCTGTAGCCCTTAAAGAAAGAGATGGTGATATCATCAATCCCAGGAGAGCAATCGGGGCCGAGATCCCGCAGGGTTGCCCAGATTTATACATCCGTGACTGCACTTTGGAGAGAGACAGAGTCTGTGTCGCCAAGAGTACGGTCTAGAATCAAATCATCTGGGAAATCTCTTATGGGACTAGAGGTGCCCCACTTTTCATGTAAGAAATCAAAAATACCTAGCAAATTTCTTTTAAGTAGATTATTCTTTTATGTGAAGATATGCTATGAAGGTAAATATATTGCTTTTATTATTTCTCCTTTTGGTGTTCTCAAATCTCTTCGATCATATTTAATTGTTGAGTCAAGCTGTTTGTAAATCAAGTTACAAATGGAATAATTGGGTTACCTTGTTCATTAATCATTTTCAAATGTTTGTAATAATTTTCAATTAATGCTTTTCTTTAAATTTCTGAAAATGTATTTCCATACCAATTACAAAAAAATTTATAATTTTCTAATTGAAAATTTGTGTTGCAAATTTTTTAATGCTAATCCTTTGTATGTTGGGTGTAGAATATTATTATTTGAAACTCTAACAGTTTCTCTTGATGGTTCGATATTATAATTTTCTATCGAAGTTTCATTGTTTGAGGTTTCTAAAGGTATTGAAGTGGAAGGAATACTAATTCTTGGAATTGTAATAAATCTTCTAGATGTAAATCAAATTTGACCATCTCCATCTTCATTTTGAAATATTTGTTCAATATTTTGATGTGGCATGATAACAATAGATAATGTCCATTATTCTGGGAATGTTACTTTGTTCCATCTAATAACCCTATTATTGGTTGTGTGAAGCCATTAGATTGGCTTGAATCATTGTTGTTCTTTCGGCTGTTATATTTAGATTTATAATATTTGGTTTTAAAGTGTTCATAACCTTAAAATGAATTCTATAAAGTAAGGCAATTATTTCATTGAAGTATACTGGCCCATTACATAAACTAGTTTCAATTACGCCTACAAGTGATTGTGCCCAATTTAAGCATCATTCATCTCTTAGACATGCTAGTATTGAAGCATTTAATATTTTAAGTATTTTAAAATTCCAAGATGATATATTAAATATTAAATTTTTACATCGCATAGACTGCCCTGCAGCAAAAACTATTATCCAAAAGGATGCCAAAAATCTTGTTTCAAAACATATATTTGCTAGATGGCAATCACAACTTTCCATTTTTTATTTTGACATTGAATATACTTCATAGAGAAATTCTCTTCTTAATTTTCAAACACATTAATTTTTATAGGGCACATAAAGGAGCCTGAGTAACCATCCCATGTAAGAAAAGAGGCCTCATTGATTTTTTTCTTCATTTTCTAGAGGATATTTTTACTTAAAATCCTCCATAAGCCTTTTGAGAGAAAATCATTCAATTTTTTTGGTTGAAGGGATAGCTATCTTGTTAAGTTTTATAATAGCTAATATATGTTTTAATTTATCTTGAACAATAATATGCTACCACCATCTGGCTTTGTGGGTTTGAGTGACACATATTATATTTTTTGTCTAGCTGGAATTGTATGTTCCATCCCCAAATTCACTGAGATTTAACATTATGTAAAAAAGTGAAATTCATACTCACCTTTTCTTAAGTATGAATCTACCCGGTTTGAATATTCATTTTTTATAATTTCTAGCAAGATCATTATTTCTACACCAAATGCTTTCCACCATCTATGGCCCATAACATAAATTAGTCTCAATTACTCTCATAAGTGATATATATATATATATATATAAATATACATATTACTACAAAAAAATTATTATGAAAATTCAACTAAATCAAAATGATAATGTAAATGAAAAATTAGTAAATTTACCATTTATCAAGCATTTAATACATACTATTATTTACATGCTTACAGTTTTTACCTGTGTATAATATAGTTAGCATAGTGACGGAATACTATTTGATAGCATTGTAGAAACAAAAGGTACATTTAATCAATCCCACTTAGTAGAAAAAAATTTGTCTGTTGTTGCTGCTGTTCTTGCACAATAGAGTTTTTACACCTTTATAACTTTATGCAACAATCATCCATGTCATTTCTTTTTCTTGTATTGTTTTACAGGATTATAATGCATTTATTTTAAGTTAAAAGATAACTCATACTCAATTATAAATTTTCAGGTGATTCAAAGTTAAATGGCTAAAAGGAGAAAAACTCATACTTAAAAAGCACAAATAAGCACTTGTAAGTTCTAATCTCATTTTCTTTGCAACTTTTAATTTCAGTTTACTCTCTTTCAACAATTCCAAAATGCATATTTTTCAATTGAGGTCACTGATGTAAGCCTACTTTGCTAGTGTTGTAATGATAAATTTTATGAATTGTAGTTGATCATCCTTATATGATGCTTTTAGGAACATATTTTTGTTAAATAAATAAATGTTGCAAGAACTTCGAAGTGAAAGAAAGAATTTTCTTTTAAGTAATATCATGGTTACTGCCTCGAACATCTAAAACTAACTAGATCAGACAATGACAGAATTAAAATGGAATATAATAGTAGTGCTAAATTTTAGTTATCTGGAAATTAAAAATCAACTCAGAAAAAAAATTCAAAGATTGTAGCTAATGGGAATAACGCTAACCTATAGAGTGTTTCATAAACAAGAGGAACAGAAATAAGATATTGAGGCTGATACCGCTTCAAATCTTCCTGCCACAGTAAGATATAGAAAAGATAAATTTCTGAAAAAGATCACGTGATGATATCTCTTTCACATATCATGTGAATTCAAGAAAGAAAAAAAAAAGATTCAGCAGGATGTGAAGCACCGCAATACATCATTCCTGTCATTAAATCATTCATACAGATCAATTTTAATATGAAATCATCAAGATAGGTTAATCCTTTGTTTCTAAAAAACTAACGAGACATTTAAAGTTTAAGCAACTCAAAAAGAAACAAGGTAATGAGCTTAAATAGAGTACCTTCAATTTTTTCAAATTTGTGTAAACCTGCTCTATCCCATAGGTAAGTGAAAAGTACTCAGCAGCACGCTCATAAGCATGCCATGATGGAAGCATGCTTAAGAACCTATCTCCAGTTACAGTAGGTACGACCTTTCTCAGGTTCTTTATCTGCAAAGAAATTTGGTGATAGCTGAGAAAGGTTAAACTATTAAATCAAGGAACATAAGAAAATTGTTTAGACGACCAATTGGTATTAATGGACATGCAAAACTTGGTCAGCAAATTAATTAATGTGTTTGGGTACTACAAAAGAGTTTTGAATCTTCATATTACACCTAAATTCAACTTTATGCCTTCATACTGCTAAAAAAGCTCCTAATTAGTTATTTGTCAAAATGATGTCCCAAATATTTAATATCCAACCGAACCCTTGACTTCTAAAGTATTTGCAATAATCTGACAGTTTTACAACTCTTAAAATTAGGTCCAGCTTTATCTTTCCAATAACTATAGACGAAATTAAGGTATTTTAGCCTGCTTATTAAAAATAAATAAAAAACATAGATTGAAAGAGTAATTTTAGGATTTTATCAAATAAATAATATATCAATAAAAAAAATATATATCAAAATGATCTATTGACTTTTGCAAATTGTTCAATTTAGCTCTTGCCTCATGCAAAGAATTTTTTTGTCCCTTAAATTTTGTGTTATTTTTTTGTTGCATGCCAGTAACATGGATGAAAATTGTTAAATATGAAAAGTAAATTTGTCCTTTATAATTTAGCTAGCAAATTTTTTTAAGCATTGTACTCACATTTTTTTATAAAAAGAAGATAATGCTTACATAGGTGCTCTACAAGTTTGAAAGACCTAAAGAGCGGAAGAAGAAAATTTCCAGTTGTGTGAAGAACTTTAAATCACGACAACAAGAGCACAAAATCCAATTGCAACAGTGGAGACCCCAAATTCAAAGCAACAAACCGCAGACCGATGGATGAGACCGACGAAAACAGAAATTGGCGTTCGAAGAGACAAACGAAGAAGACAACCAAAAACTTGAAGAAAATGACGTTCTCATAGACAGGTAAAGAAGCCAAACAAGGCAAGAGATGGCAACGAAAAAAACAAGAGGTGGCTTGTCGGGATGAAATAACTTTTTTGCAGGATATTGCATCGAAGAAAACAAAAGTCACATCAGATATAAAAGTTTGACAGCCTGATATAATCCTTATGGATTAATATTAGAAAATGAGAGTATCATAGTATTTTATTAGCTAAATCATAAATGGACAAATTTGCCCTTTATATTTAACGATTTCTATCCAAAGCAGCATAGGACAAAAAAAATACTTACTGTAATCAAATTACACTGTAATTAGATTACTTTACACTCAAATTTCTTCATGCAAATAACCCTTACATAAAAGTCAAGGGACCAAAAAATCATTTGCAAGAGTTAAAGACTAAATTGAATATTTTGCAAAAGCCAAGGGACCACGTTGATAATTTTCTCTCAATAAAACTATAGAAAAGTTAGATTTTTAAGTCAAAAAATGATTATCTTAATTTTTTTAGTGCCAATATAATCGCTGAATTATTTTAATTTTGTCAATTTAGTACCAGATTATTAAATATGTTCATGTTAATCCCTCAAATATTAAAAATGTCCATTTTAGTCTCTTAAGCTATTCAATCAAAATAACTTCATTACTTAAATTTTCAACTCTTATGACTAAAATATGTTTAAAATAAATAGTTGAGGGACTAAATTGATCTTAATAGTGTTGAGGGATTAAATTAAATAAATTAAATAATTTAGGACTAAATTAGTCAAACTAAAATAGTTGAGGGCTATTATGACAAATTTCCCATTATTTATTAGATTTAATAAATCCAATATATTTCTTTATAAAAATAACTAATCTCCATATGCCTAATTACGATCAATTTTTTTTTAGTTACTCCAAATACCATGCATATCATCTTCACAAAAAACAAAACAAACAGGTCTTGATCTCATAAATAATACTCACTACAATCAATTATATACTGCACCAAACAAAATACAATAACCAAAAAAGCTTTAAAATATACACAATTTCAATCCAAATTATAATTTCTAAGGTCTCGGTATTTCATCAAGTGTAATCCACTTCTATCAGTATCTAAGTTATATCATTTCTAAGATGTAGACTTCACAAAAAGAATTAGTTTAAGAATAACAAAAAACATGTCACGACAGTAAATTTATTTAAAAAATTGTTCCAGGCAATAAAAATGCCAAAAAATAAGGTGATGGACTTTTCATAGACATACTTAGTAATTACACTCATCTTGAGAGTATCATATCAAGGTATGTGCCTTACCATACCTTTGCTTGTTATTGTGTAATTCAAAAATACATAAATTTTTAAAAATTAAACTAGAAACTACTAGCTTTGCTTATCAATTAGTAGTAATGAATAATTGACCAAAAAAGATCTTGATGCAAAACTAAAGACAAGTTGTTACCTGATGCAAGAGATTTCGATGTGAAAGCATTACACCTTTAGGCATACCATTTGTTCCACTTGTATACATTAGTGTTGCAATATCATCAGGTTTAATGGGTTCAATGGCATTAAATTCACCTGTAGAATCAGTTATTTATTTATTAAACATTACCATCACATTTAAAGAATACATGCTTTAACCGCATGAGATACGTTAGTAAAATAATCACAAGAAAGCAATGCATACAAAAAAAGGAGTATAAAACAGTACTACACAAAAATCAGTGATAGCATTTATTTTCTAATTTAATCGTTCTAACTATTCTGAGAGTATACAAGCTCAGGATCTTCAATATCCTACTATCTAGTATAAACTCAGAGCTACGATCCTATAAAGTCAAGCAATTATAACTAATTAAGTTCTAATCTAAATCAGTCAATGTCGCCTAGTTAAGTTAAATAATAAATCAATCATCTTAATTGATGAATTTATTAACCCAAACCAATCTTGATTAAAGCAAATCAAGATTAATAGATTATAAGTTAAACTCCAAAATATTAGGTTTACACCTCTTAATTCAAAGGCACTAAAGTCTAGGGTTTAAGATTTCTCAACTCTCACGAACTAAAGGTTAAGGCAATCTTCTTAAGTGTAATAAAACTTAATAAGATGGATCCCTAATTTTAAACTAAAGTTAAGAGATAAAATAATCAAAATTAAACGATAAATTTAAAAATCTAAATCAAGGATTCACTCTATTGAGTAACCCATTTACCCAAATGAATGAACACTAACTTAAATCTATTACTAAGCACTAAAGAAAAGATTCCTAAGATTCCATAAATTAGATTACATAAGGGATTAATTTTTTTATATTGTTAAGAGATTTTGATGTGAAAGCATTACACCTTTATGCATACCATTTGTTCCACTTGTTTACATGAGTGTCGCAATGTCATCAAATTTAATGGGTTCAATGGTATTAAATTCACTTGTAGAATCAGTTATTTATTTATTAAATATTACCATCACATTTAAAGAATAAATGCTTTAACTGCATGAGATACGTTAGTAAATAATCTAGCTTTCATCAAAAATATATTGTAGATATTTGTATGTAAAACCCTAATCATAGTCCGGCGATGATCACATAGTTCTAAAGTACAGCAATTAGCATACACAGCTAGCCAATTATTAGAAGCTTCCCTATTTTATAATTAGTGTATGACAGGACACACCCTTGTGCGAAAGAACACGTATCTGCTAATTCAAGTTTGCTACAAAATAAAGTGCAAATTAAAGAACTCAATTCATAAGAAAAAATCACTTAATTCAAACTAGAGGGTACATACCGTGTGACACTCTTAAGAGAAATACAGCACATCGAATGGAATGACAATGAAAAACATAGATAGTTCTTTTATAGAGGAGGTAGCACAGGTACCACAATGCAAAACCATAAATTATATAAATATAAAACTATGCTCCCCTAAAAGTGCTTTTATCAACATCACTTAAAATACAAACTAGTTCATAACTCAGCGATCAGTATCAACATTATATCTATAACTACAGCAATTTGTTACTTATTTATACTGACAATTAAATTGGACCAATTGTGAAACGGTTAAGTAGCAGCAACAATGAAGGTTTACAATAAAAATATTACAAAGTCATTTTGATTATGTTAATTCTTGAATTTACTTAAATAATTCGGAGTGTTCAAGAATGTAGTTTTGTTTAATATTCTTACAAAGAGATTCTTAAAACTCAGGTGAGTGAAGATGTAAGAGCGAAAAAAAGCAGCACATGAGCAAAAAATAAATAAAGACAAGCAATTTATAGTGGTTTAGACAACAAAATAAGTTTAGGTTCACTTTAGAGTATTGAGTCTACTTTACTAAGAAGTACACAAAGATTTTTTCCTCAATTGAGTACAGATACGCAAATTTTAAGATTTTAATTAAAGAAAATTCAATTGGAAAAGATCTTTCCTAAATTGCTTACACTCCATTTGTCCTGAACTGCTTTCAATTAGATTTAACTGAAATACTTCTTCAGTCAGTTATGAGCTGCTTTCAATGTCTCCAATTAATTGAATCCTCTCAGTTGTTTATTAACCAATTCTAAGCCAAGAATTCATCAATCGCCAAGTTTTTCCCAAAGTAAATGCATTCTGCACATTATGTCATACAAAACTCTATGAAGCATTTGCTGGAAGTTATTATTGTAAGCAAATTCAATCAAAAGTATATGCTTTTTCCAACCTCCACTGAAATTGTAAACACATGACTTTGGCAAATCCTCAAATATCTGAATAATTCTCTATGATTGTTTGTTTGAGTTAGTGGAAAGCTATGCAGAAAGTTAATCATGTACTAAGAGCTTCCTAAATGCTCTAGATTTGAATCTGCAATCTCTTTATGACACAGTAAACTTTGACACTCCGTGTAGCAATATACAATCCGGTAAATGCTCCACAAAGTTAGTCTGTTAATTAAGCAAGAAAATATACTCTATGTAAATGAATCCATGATCACCCTTTGGCATAGCAACTCTGTCTTGATTTGGACAAAAAATCACAAAGTCCATGCATATGTTGTCCTACTTCAATTTTGGTATCGACAGAGGATGTAGTAATCCATTGGTTTATAATGCATGATCTTGACCATCTAGCATGTATAACACAGACACAAACTTTGCTATGCTCTGCTTTAGTTCTGGCTACCAGAATATACACGAGGTATTTTTACATCATTTTTCTACTAGGAGAATTGTGCAGCCAGAGTAGTGATTGTCATGCAAAATATCCTTTCTCATATCATCCACATCCAACACGCAAACTCTCTCAAAATAATAACAAACCTTCAGTTTCAAGTTTTAACTCCTCAATGTTACCAACTCAAACTAGATCCAAAATTTTCTGAGTATTTGTGTTGCAACAAGGCAGTGAGAATACTATCCTTTAAGTCTAGATATACTACAATATCATTCAGACAAGCATTAATCTTATCTAAGGACTAAACCAAAAAAAAACTCAAGATGCTTCAAGGCTTCAATCAATTCTACATGTTAAATAATCATCCAATTTGCTCCAACCATTGGCTTTTTTTTCAAAGCATCAACAACTACATTAGCCTTTATTAAGTGATACTACTATCAAGGTCCCAATCATTAATGAGTTCAAACCATCATTTTTGTCTCAAATTCAAGCTTTTCTACGTGAAAAAATACTACAAACATTGGTGATCAGGGAGTTGAGCAAATATCAAGCAATTATTCAACTTCTAGATAGCTTCTTCACATGCAGCATCCCAAGAAATTTCAAGGTTTTATGAGTGAGCCCAAAAAAAGGCATTGTTATCATGGAGAAGCATTGCACAAATTGCAATGATAGCCAACAAGCCTTTAGAAAACTTGTCACTTAAATGACCAAGTAGGTCTTGGTCGATATACAATAGCTTGGACCTTCTGCTGATCAATAAAGATTTTATCGCTACTATGATGTGACCGAGGAATGAAGCATACCTTCAAAACTCATACTATAAGAACTTCTCAGAGAGCTTGTTGGGCTTCATCCTTATATTAAACAAGCATAGCATCAATGAAAACCATCATGAAGAAATTCAAGAATGGCTTGCAAACTCTGTTCATCATATCCATAAAAATACTTGGGTCATTGGTCAACCCAAAAGGCATGACCACAACTTGTAATGCCACATTTGGTATAAAACATTTTCATATGAATACTATCCTCTTTTAAGTTTCATCCAATGATAGTCAAATCTCATATCGATTTTGGAGAAGACTAGGGTTCCTTCTAGCCGATCAAACAAGTTGTTGATACTAAATAATGGATAATTATTCATAATAGTAAGCTTATTCTATTTATAGTAATTGATGCAAAGCTTCATGCTTCCCTTTTTCATGTTAACAAAGAGCATTGGTGGCCCCCAAGTTGAAGAACATGATCTAATGAAATAGTATCTAACAATGTTTGTAACTGAGCTAAAAGTTCATGTGATTCCTTAATTGTCATGTAATTTGGTACTTTGATGATAGAAGTAATACCAACGAGAAGATTTATGGTGAAATCAATCTCCCTAATGGCAAATAGATCCGGAAGCTCATCTAGAAAAGCTTTTGAATATTTGCAAACTCCAAAGAAATCTTCGAGCATTAATTCCTCTTTAGTAGTGTCTCTAATTTGTGTTAAAAAGCCTTAATACCCCCATGTATAAGCTTTATTTCCTTAAGAAAGAGATGATGAAAAAAGTGATAGCTCGATCGTTGAACTTGAAGAATTTCTACTAGAGAATGGAAATTAACTATTTTTTTACGCATTCTATAGAAATGTAATTGTTGGAAACTCAGCCCATTACTAAAATTACATCAAAATTAAACAATGGCATGATTGCCAATTCCAAGTTAAATTCCCTTTCACCAAAAATGGCTTGAGTTTGTAGCTTGAGACGACTTAAATGTGGAAGCCACTAGATAATCTCATAGACATTGTATGATGCAGTAAATTGATAGGTATAGGTGTAGATTGTACAAACTCAGCAACAATGTATGAATGTGATGCATCAAGATTAAAAAAGTGTAACTAGAATTATATTAATGAAAAATAGTACCTAACACCACATCGTTTAGGAGTGATTCCATTCTTCTTTATGACTTAGGGCCACACACACTAGAGCAAGATGGTGCAACTTTTTTAAATAATAATGATAATAAAGTCTTTTAATTCACAAAAAAGAAAAAATTACAAATGGACTACAACTACAACAAAAGAAATTAAAAAGTAACAAACGATAATCGCTTGTGGTAACGGATGTAGGTTAAGTCAGTAAATTTGTCAAGCTATCTAAACACTAATCTAAAAAATGTTAATAAAAGGTAAATTAGTTTGAAGAATTATAATTAATAATGAGAGAAAGATATATATGCATGCTCAAAAATATAAAATTTCCAAACAAGCTCAAAAGCAATAAATGGCTAAAAAGTGCAAAGACTACCAACAAAATTATGAATGTAATCAGCACAAGGAGAAATATAGTCGCATGCCAAACATAAATTGAATTATAAGTATAAATACCATGTTAGTCATTTAAATTTAGTTTTCATATAAATGTAGATGAAATATCTTTATAAAAATATTGAGTAACATAGCTCCAATTGATTTATGATGTGAATCATTCTTGAATCTAAGGAGGATCCTATCAATATGGAAGATTTACCTCAAAAGTAATGTGGTGGCCCATGTTAGGTTAGTAACAACCAATATAACATTGGGTACATTTTTTACAGGATTATATTGGCGGTTAAACAAAATAGCATTCAAACAATATTCAAAACATCCAGAGCCGTACAAATATATCAAAAATATCATTCGTTCCATTTAAATTAATATTATCCAGAATATTACAGAATTGGTAATTGTCTCAACATAAAAAAATAAAAAGTCTCTTATAAAAATAAAAGCTAGCTAAAGTTTTATTCTTCAAATCTGCACCACAAAATCTTTAAAAATGTCCTTAAGTTATCTCAACATCTTCCAGTTGTACCTGATCTGGCATTATCAAAAATAATGCATTAGTGCGCATTCTAAGCACAAAAGGATAATAAATAATATACTTTTAAGCAACAGCGGGGGCAAAAATAATATGATAATAATTGCAAGAAAATATGGTTTAACGAAAATAAAAATAATCACAATTCCTGCAAATAAATATTTCTTTGCTATAGTTATGTCACATGCCAAATTTAAAAAGATAATCGCATAAAATTCATGTTTGTGTTTATGTCTTGATATCATGAAGCAGCATTAGCAGTTCTGATGGGCAAAGTCAGAACCTCGAGGCTAAGTTCAATTAAAGCATGTTCATCACCGGAGCCCCCTCAAAGGCTCCAGATGGTACCTTTATAACTCCCGATAAACTACCACATCCCTAACCTGATTCAACCACCATTTCGGAATACTTGCAAATATTTACAAGATACATAAACATCAATTTGTTTCTTTTCATCATTGGCAGTAAGAATATCATATTTAATATCAACACGAAACAAGCTCAAAGCGATGCTTAAGAAACAATAAAAGAAAATAAAAATATAAAAAATAATATCCAATGTACCTTTTTATTGACTTAATAAGACGAATCACTCCCAACCTTGATGTGACTACAAAAAGTTATATTTTATAATTCTATTAATCTGAAGGCTAAGTCTTAATTTAAAAAATGGTTTAGATCTAAATTGATTTATTGGATCTAATTCAGATTGAAACATCGGAATAAAAGGTGTCTTATGATTTACTAGTGTAGTCAAACTAATCGTATTCAATAGGTCTTCATTGGTGAAATAACAGTCTACATATGTGTTGCTACAAAGGATCAAGTTCTTCATTAAATTTTAATTCTTCTTTATAGTAATACAGTTGTCATGCATTAGGATCAGTTTTAGAAACCTTACCATTTGCCTCCTTACTCTCGGTAATTCAAATGCCTGAATTATAGCCGTCAAACTATCTTCTTCTTTAATTTTAAGGTATATCTCCTATTCATTCTAACATATAAGTGCATAGATTTAAGGCAAGAATCAGGGACTGCTATTGATATGTTCATCACTTGATTTTACAACCATAGTAAACTTCTCTAACACTAACTATTAATAATTGACTCTAGGAGTAGATTGACGTAAATTGGTTCATGCTCATAATCATATCTACTCACAATGTTGAATACATCAAATTTAAGTCTACAGAAACTTACATTAGTCCCAAAATATTAAATACTATCTACTAATTTTCTCAGCTCAAACTTTTGATGCACCTAACTATAAGTTCAACTTTTCCTTAGTAGTAATTTATCAACTTTATCTAAATTCATAAAAATATCATTTAATTTGAATTGCATATTTCAATCCAAGTATCACATTCAATCTTCTAAGGGGGTGCATATAGAACATCATGATTGAAATACTGAGAAATAGCTTAGTAAAATAGATACATGTATGATGAATCCTAAAAAAACTTTGATTTCAAATCATAGGACAGATGTGCATTTGTAACGTTTGTAGATGCTTAACTTTTGTGATCCTAAGTGTTGCATTCCATTATAGCCCAGATCACAAACCTAATGACATCATTCTTAGTGAATTTACAATAGGCTCAATGCACCAATTTCAGATACAGCACTAGATAATTATAGATTTCAGACTTCATTGAGGGTTTTGAGTTTAAGCAGCAAAATTTGGTTGATTTCCTGCCCAATTTTCAAGACAAAAGAAACCTATTCCAAGTTCATAGGTTAAGATATGAAACCATCAAATTGAATAATTGAATTTGCATGATGTAATAACTGAAAACGGAAATTGAAATATCTAAAAACTGAATCAATTTTAAATCTGATTGATCCAAATCGATTACTAAATTATTTCATTGAAACCATTGTACGCCATTAGATTTATGGAATCAACATACGCATGTAAAGTTTACTGAGAACTACAACAGAAATTTAAGCTCCTAGAATAGTGGACTAAATTGCATATTAAATCATACTCCTGATTGAAGTTAAGTTTCGCACCTTAGTGATCGAAGTACTTCAAGGTCGAGTGCAGAAAGAGACCAAGCATAAGAGAAGAAAACGTCCGCTTCTGGATCGTTCGAAAGTCGTCCGTGTCTCTATCACAAATTTCCAAGGTTGTTCCCGTCGGCTTAGAGGAAGAAGGCGAGCGTCGGTGGGTTGTCGAGTGCGGGAGAAGGATCGTTCGGAAGCTTACTGTGTAGCTCATCAATCCCTCCCTTCAAAACCATCAGCAGCTCCTGCGCCGATTACGAGATTTAGAAAGGAAGTTGATGCTCTGTCTCAGAGATAGGAAGGAAATAGGGAGTCGCTCGAGTGCTTTCCGTCATCCTTTCCTTTCCTGATAGAACTGTCAGTTTAATTGTCGGTAGTTTTTGGAAGGTGTGTTATGCCTTGATTTCGGATTCAAATGAGGTAAGTACTTTTGAAATGTTTTACTAATATGTATTTAATTTTGAGATTAATGACAAAATCTAAAATTCCATTTTAGCATTATTTGTTTTTGAGAAACTTCCTCAATCACTAATGTAACAGAAATAAGCAGAAATTTGACAAAAACAAATTTTAGCGAGAGTTTTTTAACTGAAAATAAATATCTGCGGGTAATAAACAGAGATTAACAGGTAACTATCATGAATTGGGCAATTCAGAGAAACTAAACATAGCGAGGAATTTAACGTCCTTTGTCCAAATAACCTAGAGTCATTACATAATATGCATGGAAAATTATGACACATACACAAGCTTTATTATATATAAATGTATCTATATAATTTAATATTTTCACAATTATTCAATTATCATAACCAAATTATTTACTTTAGCATTTTAAATAATTTGATAGATCAGTAAGGAATAATTTTAGCACTATAATATAAGCATGCAACCTATCATGTAACATGAACAGCATTTCTATGTTAATGATCAGTAAGAAATAAATCAATTTTATTTAATCCTATTTTCAATATGTAGAAGTATTCTTATGTGATTTATTATTGAGTTAATGAAAAATGAGTAAAACCTTTTGATATTTCCATATGGGTTATAGTTAAATAGATAAAATATTTATCACAAAATTGAAATATCAAACTAGTTAATCAAAAAGAAAAGGAAATTTTAGAATCTAACAAAGATTACAACAACCCACTTTAAATAATATATGATCATCTAATTTTTTCTCGGTCCTACAATAGATTTGAACTTGATCGATGTTTCAAATTTAATCTTTTGATTTAATCAATTGTGCAAGTAATTAAAATGGCAAAAAAGTAGCAAAATATTACCTTTTTGTTTGGATGGATTGCATAAAGGAGAAACTTCATTGAACGCATTGCCTATGAGAGCCAAATAGAGGGGACAATATTTGGGTTTTAAACAAAATCTCCAATTTTGTAAAAATGCAATAAATTATCTAACAAAATAGCATATTGTCGGGAGAGATCATCAGAATGGGTTAGATTAGCGGTTGGTATCATAATCATTGTTGCAGCGCAAAATCATAAAGGAGAGCTTTGATATATCCAAAATTTATAGCAAAATTAAATGTTAAAAATATTCAAAACATCATATAAATCAGTATACTTTGAGTAGAATTTATATATTTTCAGGAAGAATGAAGAAAATGGCAAGCCTGAGCTGAATTAAAGAATTTTGGACAAAAACCGCTGTGGCGCGCCGCAGCGCGCCATGGCGGTCCACTAAATTCCCTCACCTGGAAGCATATCTGAAGGCCTGGAAGGAAAACCGCTGCAGCGCACCACAGCGAGCCGCAGCATCATTTCTCGGGAGCAATATTAAAATATTATATGAAATAATTGAGCAGTGCCAACCCGCGTCCCCGAAAGATTAACCGCTGCGGCACGCTCCAAGCGCGTCACAACGCGCTATGCCCTATAATGATTATTACAGACCTGGGACAAAACTGCTGCAACCCGCCGCAACGCACCACGACGACATATCTGATTAATCATGAAAGACCTTATGTGAACTAATTGAACAGCTACTATCCCGCATTTACGACAGTCTAACCGCCGCAGCGTGCCACAGCGGAATTTATGATTATTTATGAAAACCTTATGTGAGTTAAATGAACAGTTACTATTCCTCTTTCACGTGAGTCTAACCGCCGCAGCGCGCCTTCAGCGCCACAGCGGATAAACAGCGGTCTTAAGGTAAACTATTAAAATATAAAGCGGAACAGAATTTGAACTTCAGTTGCTGCAGCGCACCACGAAAAAACAGTGTTTGAATCAAGGCTGCTACAGCGCGCCACAGCTCCCACTATTAAAAACTCCTGAATCTACATTGAATGCAGCATAGGGAATGCCACAAATTCAGACTGTTGGCTTTCCCCTGCTCCTTGAAACTTGAGTTAAACAATAACTCTGATGAATCTAAAGAGACTAAGCAGAATAAAATAAATTGCTTGCATTGAAGTAGAAGAAGATGAAGGGTCATTTGTGATTAATGTATGGGGCTAAAAACTCCCTTATTTAAGGGTCAATTTCAGACCAAAGAATGGTTCCAAATTTCAATATTCAAAAGACTAAAAGAAGAGGTTGCAGGAAGAACAAAAAGGAGAACTCTCCAAGGGGGAAGCAGTAGACCATGAAGAGTGAAGAGAAAAAGACAGCAAAAGAAAGGAGGAGAAGTGAAGTAGAAGTGCAGGAGAAAGATCAAGAGAACCCTAGAAAACCTCTGGGTGTTTCCTAATACTTTTCCTAAACTCTATTAGCTTGTTTTCTGCTGTAAACTGATGTCAAGGTTTACTTCCTTTTGCATGTATGCTTTTATTTATTCAGTAATGGAAAGCTAAATCCCTTGGAGAGGGTTGGGATGTAGTTGTAGGAAAATGTAAGGCTGTATTGGCGTTGTAATTGAGATGTTTGAATGAATAAAATTGATTTCTATTTAACTGTCTATTATTATTATTGTGAAGGAATGCCTAGATGAAACTTTATCAAAATATTTTGCTAAAAATAAAACTTAAATGAATTATCAATTAATAAAAGAACTTGAGTTCAAAGCTCATCAATTGGACAAGAGCATGGAAAATAGTGCAAGTAGAGCTGAGAATTATGTGACAAGTTCTCAAAGCTCACTTACACCTTTTCTTAAGAGCTCTACCAAGAGATTTGATGCTTATGAACCAAGTTTCCATCAATTTTGCTCTACTGCTCAGCAAAGTAGAAGGGATGAGAGGACGTTGAAAATCCAATGAATGATGTGATATAGTCCATTGACCCAACGCATCCTCTCATCTAGCTAAACCGCATGTGTAAATGTGTGATGCAATGTTGATGAAAATCATGTTTGTGAGATCTAACAATTAAAAGAATATATTAGGTAACATAGACGTCTGAAATCAAAAGATAAATTTAAATCACGATCTCATAAAGGTTTAGGTTCCGAGATAGAACCCCAAGGGGAGTTCACATTGTTGCACTAAATCTGAACTTGTCGTAATTGGAGGTTAACTCCAATTCTAACAGTGTTCACTTGATTTAAGAAGGCATAGACGAATCAATTTAAACATTTAAATAATGAAGTGACAACATCAGGTCCTTACAAATACTATAATGAAATCCCAAGTCTCTCCTTTTGAACAAATCGTATCTTATCCTAAGGTAATTTGTATTGTTAATTTAGGAACCAACTCAACTAAATTTGATCTTCTAAACATTATTGAAAGAAGATATAACTTAGTATCAAAATCACCGTTCCCTGAGGACGATAAATCCCGGAACTAAACTTCCACTTATTACTTCAGACCACGTACACTTGCGTGCAAGCGCAGAAGTGTATTTTACGTCTGTCAAGCTTCAATAATTGAGGTGTGATAAATCAGCAATTTTAGAATTTACATTATATAAAAATTAACGAGAAAAAAATGAGAAAGAAAATGGGAGTTAGAATGAAGGTTTAAAGGTTTGGAGAAAATAGAGAAGAGTAATGGAAGTGGAAGAGGAAGAAGGGCTTGGAGTTGCCAAAGAATAGGATTGATCCATAGAGGAACTAGAGAAGCCAGAAGTGAAAGGGTCTACAATGGATGTGCTGGCCAAGGGATGTTAGAAGATCCAGCCCCAAAGGCTGTGAGGCAAGAGATATGAAAGACAATGAAAAAGTAAGCCTTTTGAGTTTATTCTACTCTATATGAAAACTAAGTAGGGGTTGTAGAATCGGCTAGGCTTAATTAGAGATAGAAAGGGTCATTTCAGAATTATAAATTCTGATATTTTATTCCAAATTTGTGGAAAATTAAATTACATCGAGTTTAATAGATTTTAGTCAAAATTATCCAAATTTTGATCTGCACACAATAACAAAATAAATTTAAACTTTCAACTAAAAAATTTTGTATATACATGCACATGGGAAATTTTATCATTTTTGCCAAAATCGCACAAAATTTAAATGAGAACTTTAATTAGGGGGGCTTACACTCGCTAACTTTCTTATCTAGAACTGAGAAAAACATTTTTACTAAGTCTTGAGAAACAGCATCTCAAGGTAAATCATCCCCACATTGCTCTAATTTCACTTGACATCAGTGAGGGCACCTCTCAATCATTATATCCACCTATCCCGCTCCACAATTCAATAGCTCATAAATAAAACCACTCAATATTGATGAGACTAATATACAGGTGTCATCAAATTAAATCACTCAATATTGCACAAACCTAAGCCCCCTGCAGCTTCAAGGCCACTTTTTTTTCCTTTCTACCAAGTAACTTGCCTAGAAATTCTGACAGATATTAGTGATGCTTAAAAGTGATCATCTAGAAGAATTCTCTTTAGGGTCGTTAAAATGAGCCTGGCTAACCGTATGGTATTTATCTTAAATAGGATAACCTTAATAGATATATGAATATTCAAAGAACATATATAATAATAAGATTCACCAATTATTATTAGATATCACAAATAGCCATTTTTGGAAGCATAATTATAAAAAACACCAAATTAATACCTTCATTGAAGATCAGGCAATAAATAAGTGGATGCTAAAGACCTTTGTCCTAAATTAGCCTACATATCCTGCTAAAACTCAACATCAATGTAAGCCAGTTCAAGTTTATGATAAATTTTGAAAGTTTTAGATGAACGGACTAATATGGTCAGGAAGACTTAACTGATAATCTTAATAGTCTCATGCAATTACAGTTTATACCACAAATTTATACAGCAGCAAAACATTAAAAGAAAATTAGTACTTCAATACAAAGTTGATTACCATACAATTTATCATGTATACTATATGTATACTATATGTATCCAACTAAATATATATATAAAGACTAATTAACTGTTGTGTTTGATAAAGTACCTCTTTTGCAAGAACTCAACAATGAATGGCGGCTTTCATGACCTAGTTTAATTATATCCTTGTAATCATATAATGGAACATTCTTTGTGTATTCGCTGCTGAGAGATGACTTCTCACCCCAAAGTAAAATTAAAAACCTTATTTCTGCCTTTAGGATCAAGCATTCAGCGATCCTGTTGAAAAATTCTGGATTGTCGACAGCAAGAGCAATGCTGCTTCAAGCAAAAGATCCAACAATGAAAAAGATCAGGCAGAAATAAACCAATATAAAATGGTTCGACAGTAATTTAAGCACGCCCGCTTGTTGGATTAATCACCCATAGGCATATATAATACAAAGATTCTAACACACCTATAGTTCAAAAAACAGGATGATAGATATAATTTAATAAGACAGACAGGCTTAAGGGAAAAGCAAAATGAAGTGGCATGGTTAAAGGAGAACCTGCTGACAGCACTAATAACAGGAAATGAATCAACAAGAGTTGTAGGTTATTAAAATTCAATAACTACCTGTCTGAATGGTTATAAATTGTTAGCAGTTCTTCAATAGATGACCTTGTCCCTCTAACAACATTAATAGCACCAGTAGCCATGGTACCTGAAACAACACCAATTAAATGATGCGAGCTTATCATCATATACTGTCATCATTCTTCAAATACAAAGCATATACTTTGCCTATGCTTTGAAATGATAACAAACAATATATTGGAATGAGATCATACAGCTTGGTATTGCTTTGTTGCACGCTTGTGAGATAATTCAATCTGAATACAACAACAACATCAAGCCTTAATCCCACTAGGTGGGGTCAGTTACATGAGTCTTTATTTCCATCGCGCACAATCAAATAAAATACCCTCCCTAAGTTCCAAATAAAGAAAATCCTTCCTAATAATTTTTTCTCATGTCTTTTATGGCCTTCCTATTCCTCTTTTAATAAGAGTGAAATTTATAAGCTTAATTTTTCTAATAGAAGTGTTACATGGGCTTAGCTTAATATGTCTGAACCAATAAGGAGGCATTCTCAATCCACAATTGGAGAAATCTAACCATATTAGATAAAGTCACTACTAATTCTATCCTTATGAGTCCACCTAAGCCTCCTCATCTATGTAAAAGTTATTTTATCAGTAAGATATTTCTTTGTCGGCCAACATTCATCGCCATTAAACACAGTTGGTCGTATAGCTGCTCTATAAAATTTACTTTTACTTTTGAGTGGGATTTTTGGACTACACAACACTCAAGAAGCACTCCTCTACTTCATCCAACCAACTTGGATCCTCTTAAATTACATCGCTCTTAAACCAAGATACTTGACCCTCTCGTTCTTCTTGAAAAATTTTTAATAGATTTTGGAACAACCAAGTGGTTTTAATTCCAACAAAATGCTAGCTTCTACCAAAAGATGATTAATTCTGTAGCATGAGAATGTTTTCTGCAAATAACATTCACTAAGAAATCTCTTTTTGAATGTGCTTAGTAAGAACATTCATAATTAAAACAAAAAAAATGATTAAGAGCAAAGCTTGATGTAATTAGTTAATAAGAAAATTATTAGGCAAGTCACCTTGAAATCGAATATATATTGCATCCCCATTATACATATCTCTAATAACATCAATATATGCAATACAAGTTCTTTTCTCTCCAAAGCATTTTTCTTGATACTCTATCATAAGCTTTTTAAAATCAATTAAACTTAAAAGAAGAACTTCTTTTCTTTCTCCAAATTTTTCTATCAAACTACTAAATAAATGTATGACTTCCATGATAAATCTACTGGCATAAAATCAAATTGATTTTGAGAAATATTAGCATTCTTTCCTAATATGTTTAATTTAATTTAAAAATAATTTCAATTTAAAATGAGTGTGCAATTCCAACAGAGCCTGCTATTCTAGCCAAAATCTTACCAAAACCAATGAATGGATAACATGAATGTGCCACCCATTCAACAGTTCCGAAAATTTTTTAGTAGATTTTGGAACAGCCAAGTGGTCTCCATTCCAAGAAATGCTAGCTTCTACCTGAAGATGATTTCATTCCACAGCATGAGAAACGAGATATGGACGAAAGTTTTGACTACCTATAATACTTTGTCCTTGGGCAGCTTGATTGTACACATTCACCATGATGATGGCATCAAAATAATTAAAACAGAGCAAATAAAGATTTTTTTGGATGGCCAGCTTGGTGTGTTTTTTATGTCAAGCTGAATCTCGCAGGTATTCAGCTACTATCGGAGCATTTAATCAATTGTTTTATATGAGCAGCTACCATCGGAGCATTTAATCTTTGCTTTATATGAGCAGCTACCATCGGAGCATTTAATCTTTATTTTATATGAGTAGCTACAATTATAAATAGTGAAGACAAGCATTTCTAGATATAAAACAAGCAGATAAAAAAATCAATTTATATGATGATGACACACCTTGATCTGCAACAAGCCACCTACATGAATTGTCAGCAAACAGTGCAATCTTCTCATTTGGAAGAAGACCAACAACTCTTAAACCTTCAGAAAAATCTAAAATATCCTGCTCAAGCTGCCAAACGGAAAAAAGAAAAAAGAAAAAAAAAGATAAGATAATGTTCAAACAGCAATATAACTTATTCTTTGTTCAGAATGCTTGGCATAGTCTTACAAACCAAATCTTCAAATTTTCAGAAATAAAAACTGTTTTTTAAAACTATATTACACCATTTAAAAGAGAGATAACGTAGTGCATGATTGATGCAAGCATGTTGTAGCACTGTAGAACCATGTTTTATTATTCAACTTTATGAACAGCACAAAAAATAAACATAACACAAGCTTTGTCACGGAATTATGACATAGTTTCATACGAAATTTTAGTAGATGAAAGGGTTTAAAGTACCTCATTGTTGTGTTGTGGAGACCATTTAATCCATCATGGAGATGCTAATGGTACTCCAGTGAGCTTTCAAGAGCATCTGAAGCGATTCAGAATAAGGTGTAAAGTTCAAGAACAGCACAGGTGTTGCAGCGCGTCGTGGAACGCCGCAGCGCACCTTGGCGCTACCTCACCCGAAAATGAGGCGCTATCGCGCGCCTTAGCGACCAGCAGATAAAGGAGTAGGCGCTACAATGCTCCCCAACGGAAGTAATCCCGAGCGGCGGACGATATAGCGCGCCGCAGCGGCAGGCAAACAGAGACCAGGGCGCTACAGCGAGCTCTAGCGCCTAGCTACCCAAAGCCCAGGCGCTAAGGCGCGCCATAGCACTTGGCAGAATTCTGCTCCGGTTCAGGTTTCTCCCCAAGTAATTTGGAGGGAATTTTGAACCATTTGGGGTCCGAAATTGAGCTGAATACTTAAGAGAACGTGTGGTGGAATTTCCTATGTGTGTTGGCATTTTCAATTGGATGCTTTGGCTGCTATGAGGAGGAGATTCCAAGGTGAAACCCTAAGGAAACTGCAGTGCAAGGGAGCTCTTGCATGTTAGAGAAGATACTCCAAGTGGTGGATACTTCTTCTCCTCTACATCTTAGAGTAAGAGCTTATATTTCTTATCAAAGGTGAAGCTCTTTGTAACTTTGTACATTCCAAGATTCATAGTGAAAGTTTCTGTGTAATGTGGCTCTGTGAATTTTCCCATTCTTGATTTTCCATGTAATTTTTTGCGTTTGCATGTTTGCATGTTTGTGAGTGTCTTGCATGCATGTGCTGTGATCTTTTACATGTGGATTTGTAATTTCGTCATTTGCTTGGTAACCGTCAACGGAACCCCGGTCCTCGATTGAGTGCGCTCCAACCAAACCGCTTCCGTTGCGGTGTGCGCTCAGTGCTAAGTAATACCAACAAGTTGGTATCAGAGAGAGGTTACCTTGTTGGTCCTAGGGTTGCTGTAGCGGTATGAACTTTGCGTTCTGTAAAATGCATATAGAAGATCTACTTTACCAGAAGAAGTTATATCTTCCATTGAAAGGAGCCAGCAGAAAACCTACAACTATGACTGACGAAGAACAGGAAGTTCTCAATAGAACTGCACTGGGTTTAATTCATTTATCATTATCTTCTTTTGTTGCTTTTAACATCGTTAATGAGAAAACTACTGTAGATCTCATGGATACCCTGACGAGAATGTATGAGAAGCCCTCAGCTTCAAATAAAGTTTTCTTGATAAAGAGATTGTTCAACATGAAAATGATGCATGGCTATTCAATAACTGAGCACCTCAATGGGTTCAACACGGTAACGAGCTAGTTAAGTTCGATGGGCATCAATTTTGATGACGAGATCCGGGGTTGTGCTGAATGAGGAGGTGCAGAAGAAATCCCAAGGGGAAGCATCCACCTCAGCGCTGACTGTTGAAAGCAGGGGAAGGCATACTGAAAGGAGATAACATAAATAGGTCAATGTCTCGACGGGAAAAATCAAGACCCGAAAAAGCAAAGCCGGATTGCTAGAACTGTGGGAGGGCAAGTCACTTCAAGAAGGACTGCCCTACCCTGAAGAAGCCCAAGTAGTGGAGGTAAAATGATGAATTCCACTATGCATATTTTAGCTAAGGAGGATCAAGATGCATTGATCCTCTCACTAGTCAACACGGAGTCCTGGGTGATGAACTCGGGCACATCCTTTCATGCAACTCCATCGAGGAGTGCCTTCAAGAACTACACCAAGGGTGACTTGGGGAAGTATATATCTTGGAGATGATAAAGCATGCGACATCATTTGTAGAGGTCATGTGGATGTTCAGCTACCAAGCGGCGCAGTTTGGAAGCTCAAAGATGTTAGATATGTGCCATGTCTAAAGAGGAATCTAATTTCTGTGAGCCAGTTAGCCAAGAGGGCTACAGCACTTGTTTCACTGGAGACTCGTGGAAGGTCACCAAGGGTGCACTCGTTGTTGCACGGGACAATATGGAAGATACACTTTACTTGATCAATAAAGTGTCTGATTCTATTGCAGCTGCAGAAGAGATAGATGCGGATCTATGGCACCGAAGGCTTGGCCATATAAGTGAGAGGGGGTTGAAATCCCTACAGTCAAAGAGGAAGCTCCAAGAACTAAAGTTAATAGACTTGGATTTCTGTGAAGACTGTGTGCTGAGCAAACAGAAGAAGGTTTCGTTCTCCAAAGTTGGAAGAGAGCCAAAAAGCAAGAACTTGAGTTGGTGCATACAAACGTATGGGGGCCAGCTCATATTTCTTCCATAGGTGGAGTCATAGATTTTGTCATGATCATATGAGGAAGGTATGGGTTTACTTTTTGAAACATAAATCTGATGTCTTTGATGTGTTTGGAAAGTGGTTAGATTTGGTGGAGAATGAGACAGGATTGAAGCTTAAGTTCTTAAGATCTGATAATAGCGGCAAGTACTGTGATAGGGAATTCAAGAAGTTCTGTGCCTTGAGAGGCATCAAGAGGGAGTTTACAGTCCCATGAATACCATAGCAAAATGGTGTTGCAGAACGAATGAACAGGACAATCATAGAAAGAGTTAGGAGCACGAAATTGCATGCGGGTCTCCCAAAATAGTTCGAGCTGAAGCTGTTAACACGACTGTTTACTTGATAAATCGGGGACCTTCCGTACCCTTGAATGAAAGGATTCCCGAGGAAGCTTGGAGCAGAAAGGGGGTGAAACTGAACCACCTCAAGGTATTTGGTTACTCATCATATGTGCACATTGATGCAGTATCCAAAAGCAAGCTTGATGCAAAGGCAATCAATTGCACATTCGTTGAATATGGTGCGAGTGAGTTCGATTACAGATTCTGGGATAATCAGAACCAAAAAGTCATCAGAAGTAGGGATTTCACTTTCAATGAAAGTGAAATGTACAAGGATTATATTGAAGTCAAGACTGATTCCAATGATGCTTCAGATGGAGAGCCAGGCACATAGAAATGATGACAGTGTTGAGCCAGATGTTAGAGTACATGAAGAAGCTCAGGAGGGTGTCAATATTGATCCACAAACACCCATGTTGAGAAAATCCACAAGAGTCACAAGACCACCACAGAGGTATTCTCCTTTCTTATTTTACATGTTATCGACGAATGGTTGTGAACCAAAAAGCTTGGAAGTGGTGCTTCAGGTTGAAGAATCAATCAAGTAAGGCTGCCATGAATGATGAAATGGGATGGCTCATGCCAAATGGGACATGGAAGTTAGCACCCTACCAGCTAGGAAGAAGGCTCTTCAGAACAAGTCAGTTTACCAGGTGAAGGAAGAACCAAATAGGAGCAAGCGCTACAAGGCAAGGCTTGTGGTAAAGGGCTTCTAGTAGCAGCATGGGGTCGACTATAGTGAGATCTTCGCCCCAGTTGTGAAGATGACGACCATCAGGGTTGTGTTGAACATTGTTGCAGTTGAGGATTTGCATCTAGACCAAATGGATGTTAAAACGACATTCCTTCATGAAGAGCTGGAGGAGCTGTACATGCAACAACCTGAAGGGTACAAGGCTCAAGAGAAAGGAAATGCTGAGCTAGTGTGCAAGCTCAAGAAGAGACTCTATGGCTTAAAATAAGCGCCAAGGCAGTGGTACAAGAGATTCGACAGGTTTATGTCAGAATCGGGGTACAAGAGATATCAGGCAAATCATTGTTGTTACATAAAACAGTGTAAATCCTCCTAAATCATTCTGTTGTTATGTGGATAATATGTTGATCGCAGGATCAGACATGAAGAAGATAAGGATGCTGAAAGAGCTTATGTCAAAGGAGTTTGACATGAAAGATTTGGGGCCGGCCAAGCAGATTCTTGAAATGAAAATTAATATGGAAAGAAGTGCAGGAATTTTGAAGCTGTCGCATAAAGACTACGTTGAAAAGATGCTAAAAAGATTCAACATGAGTGAGACGAAGCCAATGGGCACTCCCCTAGCAAGTCACTTCAGCTTATCTAAGGAGCAGATGCCGAAGTCTGAAGAAGAGAAGGAACATATGCTGAAGGTTCCTTATGCTTCAGTAATTGAGAGCTTGATGTACGAGATGATATGCACAAGATCAGATATTTCCCATGCAATGGGAGTGGTTAGCAGATTCATGAGAAACCCAAGGAAGCACCATAAGAACACGGACAAGTGGATCTTAAGGTATCTAAAAGGTACAGCGGGTAAAGCTTTATGCTTTGAAAGATCTTACATTATTTTACAGGGCTATGTAGACTCAGATATTGCAGGAGATGTTGATAGTCAGAGAAGCACTACGGAATATGTGTATACATTGGGATGTGCAGCGGTGAGCTGGATCTCCAGGCTACAAAACATCATAGTCTACCACGGAGGCGGAGTACGTTGCCATTATACAAGCAAGTAAAGAGATGATTTGGTTGAAGAGATTTATGGCAGAATTGGACAAGGAGCAGGAGGATGTGAAGCTTTACAGTGATAGTATGAGCGCTCTTCACCTAGAAATGAATGCAGCATTCCACGCCATGACAAAATATATACAGCTTAGATATCATTTCATCTGAACACTGTTAAAAGAATGGCAGCTCGGATTGGAGAATATTCACACTTCTAAAAATCCATCAGATATGCTTACAAAAGCAGTAAAATTGGAGAAACTGAAACTATGCGCTGCTTCAGTTGGCATTGGTACGTGAAGAGAGCGATGGTGAGTCACACCACGTTCTTGACAGAAAAAAAAAAAAAAAAAAAAAAAAAAAAGACTGAAGGATCAAGGACTGAAGAGGGGGTGATGCTAAAAGGTTTCCAAGTGGGAGATTATTGTGTTGTGGAAACTATTTAGTCTATCATGGAGATGCTAATGGTACTACAGTGAGATTCCGGGAGGTTCTGAGACGATTCAAAACAAGGTGTTTAGTCCAGGAACAGCACAGGCGCTGCCGCGCGCCACAGCGCGCCTTGGTGCTCCCTCATTCTAGAAGGAGGCATTATCGCACGCCTTAGAGACCAACAGACAGAGGAGCAGGCGCTCCAGTGCGCCGCAACAAAATCAAGCGCTGCAATGCTCCCCAGCGAAAGTCATCCCGAGAGGCGGGCACTACAACGCACCACAGCGGCAGGCAAACAGAGACCAGGGCGCTACAGCGCGCCCTGGCGCCTGGCTACCCGAAGCCCATGCGCTACGACACTACGATGCGCCGTAGCGCCAGGCGGAATTCTGTTCCGGTTCAGGCTTCGCCCTAAGTAACTTGGAGGGCTTTTTGGACCATTTGGGGTTTGAAATTGAGCTTGATACTTAAGGGAACATGTGGTAGAGTTTCCTACATGTGTTGGCATTTTCAGTTGGAGGCTTTGGCTACTATGTGGAGGAGATCCCAAGGTGAAATCCTAAGAAAGCTACTGCCAAACAACCCTTTATGGCTACCCAAAAAAACTCTAAACCCTTTCCTTTTTCTTTTCTTATTTTCATAAATTGCATTTACCACCTTTCCAACCGGAGTGAAATATTACTCCGATTTTGGGTTTCTATAATGCACACAGCTCTCATAATGAATATAGAGTGTGTCGACAATCTCTCCTTGCCCTATAAGGTATTAGCTACGTATATATCAAACTTATTGATTAAAATATGGATTATGTCTATAAATCCAGAATTGCATGCTCTCCAAAAGAACTTAATCAGTGTTGAGTGTCAGGATGCGGAGACCATTCAAATCATCAAGGAGATGCGAATGGAGCTCATGTGAGCTTCCGGGAGATTTCAAGGCGATACGGAACAAAGTTGGAAAAGCTCAGCTACAACAAGGCGCCACAGCCCGCCGTGGCACCTCGTGGTGCGCCTTAGCGCCCAGCACCTGAGAGGAAGGCGTTGTAGCGCGCCCCGACACCAGTCTACCCGAGACTGGGGCACCGTAGCGAGCTGTAGCACGTCGTAGCGCGCTGTAGAGCGCCATAGCGCTAGTCAACCCGATGCAGAGGCGCTGTAGCGCACCCTGGCGCTAGTCTGCCAAGACTGACTGAAGCGCCCCGACACCGGTCTAACAAAGATTGGGGCGCCGCAGCACGTCGTAACGAGCCGTAGCACGCCGTAGAGCGCTGTAGCATGCCGTACAACGCTGTAGCGCGCCATAGCGCTAGTCAACCCGAGACAGAGGCCTTGTAGCGCACCCTGGCACTAATCTGCCGAGATTGGGGCGTCGTAACGAGCCATAGCACGTTGTAGCGCACCCTAACGCTAGTCTGCCAGGACTGAAGCGCTGTAGCAATCCGTGGCGCGCCACAGTGCCAATTACCCCAGACCAGAGCGTTGTAGAGCACCCTGGTGCCTACTTCCCTAGGCTATGGCGCTACGGCGCGTCATAACCCCTGGCGGAAATCTGCTTCGATTCAGGCATCCCCCTAAGCAATTTGGGGGGTATTTTGGACCATTTGGGGTTCAAATTTTAGCTTCGTACTTAAGGAAACGTTATTGGAGGAGTTTCCAATGTTAGCAAGGACAAGCTAAGGGCTTTGGCTGCTGTTGGAGAGAACCTTAAGGGAGGTGGCTGCTGCTCTCCTTCTTCTTCCTAGAGCAAGAGATATGTTCCCTATTAGAGAAGAAATTGATTGAGAGGTTGTGTAAGTGGTAGATCTTTCTTTCTCTTGTGAAGGTGAAGCTCTTTGCAACTCTGTAATCCTTCTTCAAACATAGTGAAAATTCTGTGTGGTGTGACTCTGTGATTTTTCTCATGTTTGGGTTTTTCACGTAAAATCCTTATTGTTTGGATGCTTGTGTGCAGATGCATGTGTATGTGTTGTGATCTATATTTTGTTGTGCTTGTAATTTGGTCGTTTGCTTGGTAACTGTCAACGCAACTCCGATCCTCGGGCTCAACTCGCTTTCGCTGCGATGCTCTAGATGATTTTCAACAAGTGGTATCGGAGCGAGGTTCTCCGTCTGTTCTTGTTGTTCTAGGGTTTGCATTTTGAGTGAGAGCAATGGCCAACGAAATGAGACAAAATCGAGAAGTTCAACGGCACTAATTTCGCCTTCTGGAAAATGCAAATAGACGATTTGTTCTACCAAAAGAAATTGTATATACCACTAAGAACCGCATAAGGTTTGATTCGTCTTTCATTGTTTTCTTCTATTGCATTTAATATTGTTAATGAGAAAACTATGTAGATCTCATGGATACACTAACAAGTATGTATGAGAAGCCATCGGCTTCTAACAAAAATTTTCTGATGAAAAGACTGTTTAATATGAAGACGATGGACGATTACTCAGTGACTGAACATCTGAATGGGTTCAACACTGTGACAAGCCAGTTGAGCTCGGTGGGCATCAAGTTTGATGACGAGGTTCGAGCTCTGTTATTCATCTCATCGTTGCCAGACAATTATGATAGGCTGGTTACTGCCATCAGTAATTCGTTAAGAAATACGTCGGGCTAGTGCTGAATGAAGAGGTACAAAAAAGATCCCATTGGGAGGTATCTACTTCAGCGTTGAATGCTGAGATCAGATGAAGAGGTGTAGACTGGAGACATAACAAAAATAGGCCTATGTCAAGACAAGAAAAATCAAGACCCAAAAAAGCAAAGCTGGATTGCTGGAACTGTGGGAAGGTAGATCACTTCAAGAAGGACTGCTCTACCCTAAAGAAGATAAGTGGTGGGAGCAAGGTTATATACCCCACCGCGAATGTTTCAACTGAAAAGGATCTGAATGCTTTGATTCTCTGACTTGTTAACACGGAGTCCTAGGTGGTGGACTCAAGGGCATTCTTTCATGCCACTCCTATGAGGAGTGCCTTCAAGAATTACATCAAGGGTAACTTGGGTAAGGTATATCTTGGAGATGACAAGGTATAGAATATCATAGGCAAAGGTGATATGATGTACAACTACCAAGCGATGCAGTTTGAAAGCTAAGGGAAATTAAGCATGTGCCATGTCTAAAGAGGAATCTTATTTCAATTAGCCAATTAGCCAGAGAGGCCACATGCTTTACAGGGGACTCATGAAAGATCACCAAGGGTGCACTCATTGTTGCATGAGGAAATATGGAAGGTACACTTTACCTTATCAATAAAGTGTCTGCTTCCATTGCAAATGCAGAATAGATAGACGCGGGTCTATGGGTATCGAAGGCTTGGACATATGAGCGAGAGGGGTTTGAAATCCCTACAGTAAAGGGGAAGGCTCCAAGGACTGAAGTTAGTAGACTTGGATTTCTATGAAGATTGTGTGTTGGGCAAACAAAATATCACATTCTAAAAAGTTAGTTTAGAGCTGAAAGGTAAAAAACTCAAGTTGGTGCATACAAATATATGGGGGGCAGCTTCTACTTCTTCCATAAGTGGAGCCACATACTTTGTCACCTTCATTGATGACCATACAAGGAAGGTATGGGTTTACTTTCTAAAGCATAAATCTGATGTGTTTGATGTGTCTGAAAAGTGATTAGTTTTAGTGGAGAATGAGACACGGTTGAAACTTAAGTGCTTGAGATCCGATAATGGCGGTGAATACTGTGACAAGGAGTTCAAGAAGTTATGTGCCTTGAGAGGGATCAAGAGGGAATTCACAGTTTCATGAACAACACAACAAAATGGAGTTGCAGCAGAGCGGATGAACAAAATGATCACAAAAAGAGCTAGGAGCATGAGATTGCATGCAGGTCTCCCAAAGCAGTTCTGAGCTGAGGTTGCTAACACAGTTGTTTACTTGATTAATAGGGGACCTTCCGTACCCCTAAATGAAGGGATTCCCGAGGAGGATTAGAGCGAAAAGGAGGTGAAACTGAACCAACTTAAGGTATTTAGTTGTTCATCCTATGTGCATATTGATGCAGGATCCAGAAGAGCGCTTGATGCAAAGATCAAGTGCACATTTATTTGATATGGCGCGGGCGAGTTCGATTACAAATTCTAGGACAATCAGAACTAGAAAGTTATCAGAAGCTGTGATGTCACTTTCAATGAAAATGAGATGTACGAGAATTGTATTGAAGTCTGGACTAATTCTAAGGTTGCTTCAAATGATGAGCCCTGGCACATAGAAGTTGATAACAGTGTTAAGCCACCCGTTTTACAGCCTAGTCTTCCTTCCTGGACTTTAAGTTCGAGAATCCGAGAGCACCCGCAGTCCTAATGAACGGCATTTTTGCTTGGAATTGTCGCGGCATGCGGAAACCGACAACACGACACCACCTTCCGCCGCTCATCTCGGAGAGCAAGCCTGGATTGATTGCTTTATTAGAGACTCGTGTGGAGTCTTTCACTCTTCGATATGCAGACCATCTCTTCGAGCATTGGAGTTTTGTGGTCTAGCCTTTTGTAGGACGTTCTAGATGTTTCATTCTTGCTTGGCAAAATGGCATTTTGCAATGCGAGATCCATCTTTCCTGCAACCAGGTTATCCTTGCTACCATCACTCTGAGTTCAAGGAGCTGCTTTCAGTTTGGCATCATCTACGCGTCCACTGATCTGTACATGTGGGAGCTTTGGCAGACAATCCTAGCAGTCCGGGTAGAAGGGTACCCGCTGGTTCTTGGCAAAGACTTCAACTGCGTTCTCTCTCAGGCAAAGCAACACGGCAGGAAGGCGTTCAAAGTGACGATTGCTCAGACAGACTTCCGGGAGGTCCTCGATACATGTCATCTTCACAACCCAGGCTTATTGGCCCACCTTTCACGTGGAACAACAACAGGGAGGGAGCTCGACGTATTTGGGAGCGCTTGGACCGATTTCTTCTCAGCACGGAAGCGATGGACCTTCTGTTGGGTGCAGTCGTGCACCACCTTCCTCAGGTAGTTTCTGATCACTGCCTGATTTTCTTAACAGACGCTTGTCTCATATTCCAGAGTACCAAAGCGCGGTACAAGTTTGAGGGCATTTGGCTGCAGTACCCGGAGGCTTTCTCTGTGATCGAGAGGACTTGGGGGCGACCGTCTCAGGCTCTCCATCCTCAATCCTCAACCACAAGATGGCATGCACTCTTCGGGCACTGTAAAAGTGGGGCCGAGCTACACTTCCTGATTTGCGGAGAAGGGAGGCGGAGCTCACTTCGACTCTGACGCAGCTCCAGGCGGAGGATATGGAGACGGACCGAGGCGGCGACCCTAAACTTGTTCAGCAGCTCCAAGACACCACACAAGAGCTCTCTCAGGTGGAAGCGAGAATGACGAGCTTGTGGCAACAGCACGCCAAAGCGCGGTGGTTCTCTCAGGGTGACCGCTGCACCGCGGTGTATCAGCAACTTGCAACGCATCATCAAAAATCGAACACCATGCTTGCGCTTCAAGAGGAGTTCGGGGAGTTCTCGTCTGACCAGAGCGGATTCGTCAGGTATTTTTCGATTTTTTCCAAAAAAAGTGGGGCACCTCTAGAGTCCCATAAGAGATTGCCCAGATGATCTGATTCCATACCGTACCCTTGGCGACACAGACTCTGCCTCTCTCCAAAGTGCGGTCGTGCGGAACCTTGGCCCCAACCATTCCCCTGGGATTGATAATATCACTCCCTCTTTCTTTACGGGCTATTGGAGGGTCACCTAAGCTGACACATTGGCCGATGTTCACAATTTCTTTGGTGGTGAGCGGGATGTCGCAGCGCTGGTGTGACACTTGAGTAGTTCGCATTCCGAAGGAAAAGGGGGTCGTCACTCCAAGGAAGTTCCGCCCTATCAATCTGTGCAACGGTGTCTATAAGATGGTGGCCAAGATCTTGGACATGCACCTTAAGACAGTATTGCCCCCGTTGATCTCTCGAAAACAAGGTGCCTTTGTTACAGGGAGAGACATCAGTGAGAACTGACTCATAATCTAGAAGATCCTCACACGGCTCTCATATTCCACCTCGACGGCCGATCACATGGCCATCAAGGTTGATATGGAGCAGGCTTACGACTGGATGGAGTGGGGGTGCCTACGCTTGGTTCTAGATAGATTTGGCTTCCTGCATCTCGGTCCTGGTCAGTGAGCACAGGCTTCCCTGGATAGTGGGGAGAAGAGGTTTTCGGCAAGGATGCTCCCTCTCCCCTTACTGATTCATCTTGTACTCGATGCTCTTTTCCCTCCTGGTCAAATGGCAGCACCGGATCGGACGCCCAATTGGTATCACTCTCGATCGAGACAATCCTAGCTTCTCCCACCTCATGTATGCAGATGATCTGATACTGTCTATCTCAGCTTCTGAGGAAGCAGGGAGAGAGGTGCAGCAAATTTTGACAGGCTATGGTAGTTGAACTGGACAATCTGTGAACTCATGCAAGTCACAGGTTGTCTTTAGCCGACATACCCCAACTTATCGCCAGCGTACGATTGCAATCTGGTTGGGCTATCGGAGAGGATCGTTGCTTCAATACTTGGGAGTCACGGTCACTGGCTGACCTTCGCAAAAAGCAGATTTTGCAGCAGTTATTGAACAGGTCCGAGCTAGAATGGGCTCATGGAACAGTCGCCGCCTTTCTCTTGCTGGCAAATTGTTCTTGATCGGATCCGTGCTCGCCATGATCCCCAGCTATCTGATGTTGGTTGCCCCAATTTTGAACTTTTGCCTCTCGAACATTAAGGCTATTCTCCGTAAGTTCCTTTGGGAATGAGCGGATGGTAATGGTCTGCACTACGTGAGGTGGCAGGAGATCTGTCGACCACTTGAAGCTGGTGGACTCAGGATCAGACTTGAGGCTGTGGAGGACTATTTTTGTAGCCCGTCACATGTTCAGCTGCGTCAGCAGGGAGGATCTCCTATGGGTGAGAGCCATGGAGTTCCGCTACCACTGTTGGGGTGGGTACTTTACTGTTCGGCGCTCTGATTCTGCAGTATGGAGGATACTATGGTATGGGTGACCGATCGTCCAACGCCACACACTGTCAGTGGAGGAGAGTTTGCAGTGGCAGGTCGACAGCTTTCGCGGAGAGCCGGGCTAGCTAGATTTACAGAGTGAAGGAGGGCGACGGAATTTATCGTCAAGTGATGGCTCTAGGCCCCATGGAGGCTTGCTTCCTATGGCAATTGCTCAATGATGCCATCCCGACAAAGTGTTAGCTGTTCAGGAGGGGACTCACTTAGTCAGCGGCTTGTGTCTGAGGCTGTGATTCTGATGAGGACATGGAGCACTTCGTGTCCCACTGCAGTTACAAGAGGGTCATACTAGAGACTTTTGTGCGTTGGAGCTTGCTATCGGCCACTCTGACCTCCTGGGACCAGTTTACTGCTTTGTATTCGACTGCTACTGCGTCTCGCCACCGTCGTTTCAGTTGTCAGGTTGTGGCTTGCTCCCTCTACCCGACTTGAAGGAGTAAGACTAAGCGTTCTCACAGCAGTTCATACCCGACTCCGCTGGTTGTGCTAGTTGAATTCTCTCGGCGATGGTCAGTACTAGTCTACATGACGGGTTTGATTCTTAGGGTTCCACGGCCCACCAGGGCCCCTCCACCTCCTTGAGATGGTACCCCCTCCCGACCCATCGGTTGAAGGCCAACATTGATGCTTCCTATAGCCACAGGGAGACTGCTACTTTTGGTGGAGTTGTGATCCGCGACTCAGGATGCAACTTGCTCGCTGCTGCTGGAGCCAGTTTGTAGGCTCTGCTCCTCTCCAAGCAGAGATGCAAGCAGTTACTATTCTGCGGCAAACCCTCCTGCACAAAGACGCTGACACTGAGTGAGTCATCATAGAGGGCGACTGTCTTAAAGCGGTCCAGATGCTCCAACGACACTGAGAGAGGACTCTTCATTCATGAGACGGAGAACGCCACGCTGATCACCTTGCTTTCTTGCTGGACTTTCCTCGTGTGATTTTTGCTCACCGTTCGTGTGATATGAATCGCGCGACAGACTTTTGTTCTATGTTATCCCAACAGGGCGATTTTTCTTTTGTTATGGGAGATGTGCTCCCTAGGAGGCTCTTAGACCTCCTCGTTGAGGACACCGTGGAGTTTGATCCCGGTTGATGATGTACTGACGTTTTTACTTATTTATGCATAAGCTACGATCGTCTTTCACCCTAAATGAAGTGGTCAAAATTAGTGGTTAAGCAATCTTTACATTTTGTACAAAATTTTAACATTATATAAATAATACATTTAAAGGATCTAGAGGGATCATCAGAACTAAATAGGTTTGTTGTCTACATCGAGGGCAGCATTGGAGTGAAAAATAGAAAAGAATTTGTCTACAATTAAATGGGGGTAGATCTGTACTTTTTAATGTTAAGGTTAATTAACATACTGGAAATAAATATTTGAGAGATAATGAAGAAAGAGAAGAAAACTAGAAGACAGAAAAGAAATTGTCTACAATTAAAAGGGGGGTAGATCTGTACTTTTGAATGTTAATTAACATACTAGAAAAAAATATTTGAGAGATAATTAAGAAAGAGAAGAAAAGTAGAAGACGAGGAGGGGAAGATGAATAAAAATAAAGTGTTGGGAAGAATTGGAAGAAAGAGATGGTGAGTAATAGGGTTTACCATAAGAGGGACAAGATGAGTCTTGGATGGCCATGGGCATGAAAGAGAAAAGTAAGAGAAGGAGAGAGGAATGAGAGAGAGAGACACACACAAAGAGAGAGAAAGAGAGAGAGACGGAGACTTGTTGGATTTAGAGGGAATGACCAATCCTGCGTGTGATTCTTCTTAATCAAGCAACTAAATTTCATGTGTGAGATGCTTTACGGGTCAGCAGACTAATGTGGCAGAGCCAGGGCTATTTAGGATTAAAAGAAATAGAATTTCCTTACAAAAATTGCCAAAAATATTATTTAAATTCGATTTTGACATAATTTCGGTAAAAATTCTTTTGATTTCATTTCACATGCCATAAAATCATAATTTATAGTTTGACACCAAAATGGGAAAAAACTGCTTGAGAGCTCAAAAGAGTTAAAATTGTCATTTTTATAAATTTGGAAAAATTGAATGAAATGCGGAAAAACATAGCAAATAGAATTCTAAACATCTTTTATTAAAGGGCATCTTATGCCATTTAAACAAGGTCGCCCAAAGTTTAAATATGTGATGAGGCTTACATCTATTAGAAAGCCCAGATAATGGATCATATGGTTTGGCCATTTAGAATATATGGTTTGCTTTGTATATTTAGGATCACTTAGATCTTATAATGACAATGCCATTTAACTCGGAATTACTTGGTTGGTGATCATTTAGAGCATTTAGTAATTAGATGAAATAACTCATTAGAATATTTTATATCTTGTAGGAGTCAAGCTCTTTAATCTAGTGTCGGAATGATTTGACTAGAATGATTTCAATAAACTAGGAATTAAATATTAAGCTAAGGGTAATTTAGTTAAGATCATGTGTCTATTAAAGGTCAAATTACTTAACTCAGTATGATTTAAACTCAAGGTTACTTTAATCATCAAGTTGGTATAGCTTAGTTAGGATCATTTAGATCACTAAAGGAATTAAATAATTAAATTTACTAAAAACAAAATTATTTAACCTACAAATATTCAACAAGAATCAATTGATAAAATAGAAATAAGGACAATCTAGGTTCATCGTGTATTTGCTTGATCTATTAGATTGCTTATTTTGTTTTCTTTCATAGCTTTGGTTCTTGCGTATTTCTCTTGCCCGCATATCTTAGTGTAAATAATATTGAACTTTTTCTTTGTTTGCGTGTAAGTTGTGATTTATAAGAGAAGGCAATAGGTGTTTAACGAACTTAAGGATCAAAAGCAAGTATCAAGATGAGAATGAGAGATGATTGCCTCAAGAGATACATGCATAAGAGATGTTTTGTACTTTGATTATGTGATCATTGAGTGACACATGTACCTGAGATAAATATTTTGTGAACATACTAATTTTGTAAAAATTTAAATAAAGCTGTTTTCTTCTTTCTAATCATGCATTGCTCAAATTTTCTGTTTGTAACTTAGGGCCCGGCTTCTATTTGATCATGCACAATGGAAACAAAGGATACATTTAGCCAACCCCACCAATTAGAATTAAGATTTAGTGTTGTTGTTGCTTACTCAAAATTTATAATACTTAGATTAGCACAACTTTGCTCAAGAATATTAACCAAAATTAGCAACATTGATCATAACTCAAATATTGCATTTAAATGAACATCAAATCATCTCATGATTGAGTTTAAATAATTAATAAATCAATTAATAATTTTATTTTATTTTACTATGTTAAATTAATCATCAACAAAATTTAAAATTCTACTCAAATTTTCAGCAACATAACAAAATATCTCAGGTAAAAGATTTTTGACATAGCATTGAGAGTATAAAAATGCTCGAAATTGCATCAAAAGTTGCTACCTTGCTTCAAGCTAAAAGTCAACAGAGAGAATCTAATGCCATGACTAGCTCAAAGATCAACGAAACACAAAGGTCTTGTTATAATTTTATCTGTAAACTCGAAAAGCATCGAAAAATAAGGTTTTTCCCTATTGCTCAGGTAGTGCTCTTCCTTGGGCCTCGGAGGAATGTGAAAATGGTAATGTAATTAAAAAGAGGGATTTAACAGTTTAATTAAGTTAAATAAAGATACTTTGGTCATAAAAAAGTAGACAAATCTATGTATTTACACAAGAATCTCGAACCATCAATCATAGCCAAACAAATGACCCAGCAATTTTTATTATTGCATAAACAAAACTTTACCTCTAGAACATGCTAAATGCGCACAAACGACCCCAGAAGGTGTGGGAGAAGTGCGCAAGGTCGAGGAAATAAGGCACAAATGTCACACAGTTAGTTAAACGACAACTATTGTTTGTTGTAGAGAAATCTAAAGGCCATGCATGAAGTTAAAAGTCTGTGAATTTTCGTGCAACTTGGAATGAGGTCGGCAAGTCAACGGAAGGGTGATGCTCACATGGGTTGTGTGCACAATGTGCTAAAGAATATGTTCGTAAGCTCATTTCTTCTTCCTCATTTTTTTACTACAAACACTTGCATCTTAAATTAACTAGATGAACTTTAGGATGTGGGGAAGAAAAATGGGCAAGTTTTGCCATTTTTTCTCTTCCAACAATTAAGATGTCCTTTTAACTTAAAATTTGAAAGATTTATATGTTTGGATGTTGGATGACTTAAGAGTTTAGTTCCATCTCTTTTAGGAGCAGCATACACACAGAGTTTCAAACATCAACTTGACTTCATAAAGTTCTCAAGTAGATTATTATAATTTTATTTAGCAATAAATTTTTATTTTAGATAATTTAAACTAATTTAGTCATTTACCATTGAGGACACACTTAATTTAATTAACCCTAGAAATGTTTTAGAATTTAATTACACAATTAAAAGCCCAATAAATCCATCATTATCTCAATATTCTTTGAAACTATATTATAAATGTTAGCAAATATACATAAATGGTTTGCTGACTAACATAGAACTATAAAAAAACCTGATGTTAAACATAATGAGTGCAAATCTATAACCTGTTAGGAATCTTTCGTTATTAGATCTTGCTATGCCCTATCAAATCATTATCAAGCATACCAAATAAAACAATTAAGAAAATAAATCTTGAAAATGGGTATTAAATTACTTAACATGAATGTTAAAATGATGCTCTCCCTTAGATGAGAGCATACGCATGTCTAGGGAAGAAAGTTTTCCATTGCATAAGGGACCTCATAATGAGCCTTTAGTAGTGAAATGCTCAACAAAATAAGAAAAATTTAAAGGATATACAGTCAATATTAAATAGATAACAAAACAATAATTGAGTATTTTTTACATACTCAAATCTTTATAGCCTTTTACCTTTAGCCATGGCTACTTTTTAAGCTTTAAATTTTTAACTTCAACAATTAATGTTTCCCTTGCAACTTTTCTGCCTTGAAGCACATACCTACTGTTTATACTTCCAACTTAGTTTATAGTTGTCATGTATGCTATATTTTATTGTTGTACTATTTTTTTAGAATTATATTTACCACTCATATTCTTTTATTAACATTTTTCAAATAAGGTTCAATATTTAAATGGTAATAAATTAATCAGCCTGATCTATATATATATATATATATATATATATATGTGTGTATGTTTATATATGTATATATGTATATATATATATATATATATACACACGTACATATATACATACATAAACACACACGCACACACACGCATACACACACAGAAACACACACACACACATATATATATATATATATATTCGTCTCTTTTGAATAGCAATTTTGTTATACGTTATATTTGTTCTTCAAGCGTTCCCTTTCAATTGAGATTATTGTGTAGTTCGATTGTTGTTTAGAAGTTGTAACACTCTATTGTTCCTTATTAAATTATTTGTTATTTTAGTGGGGCTCTTTTTGTCAGTTTAAATGAAATTTTATGCATTGGCCCTTTTAATTTAGTATGCGAAGATTATGTTTTTATACTGTCAGACCTTATACCCTTCTGTTTAACGATTTCAGCCTTATCAGCATGCACTCATAGAGATTAATGGAGCTCCTTTAATAAACATCAACAAGTTATGGAGTTATGAAGCCCATGAGTTTAAATGTGGAAAAGAAAAATGTAGCTAACAAACTTTGAAATTATCCGATTTAACAAAATGGATAACAAAAAAAAATAGCATCAGTTGTTTAAATAGTAAAAGTAATTAAAATTTAAGGGATTGTTGGCTCACTAATATCAGAAAATAGTGCAATATAGATAATCGAGCAATAAAGGTCCTATATCAAGATTCACTGCAATTTGTATTGTTTGTGGATATTGACTGAAAAATAAGTGTTACTAATATCAACAATGATTTTGGCAAGCAATTTTATAAAGAGGCACTTTAAAGACTATTCAAAGTGCCAAGCATCTTTTTGTATGTATTTGATTTTGTGTTCGAATGAATGAAGTATGTTGTTATGAAAAATCATGAAATAAATGCCAATATTAGTGTATTTTGAACCAATCAAAGTTAAGTTCAATCAAAATACATTCGCCCCCCCTGCCACCAATCTAAACAATAAATGCAATGCAACTGCAATCCAAACACAAAAAATAAATCAAGATTTAAATTAACATAATCCAAGTTATTAAAAACCCTTCAAAATGTAATTAAAGCTCTTATAGATGTTTTCTAATGCATTTACTTTAGCATTAGTTTTATGACAAATCAAATGGCCCCTAACTAATTTATACAAAAATCATTTTTCCAACAAGATAACCTTCTAAAATCAGTTAGATGCTGAAAATTGCAATTGTTGGCTTTTAGGGCCAAAGCAATGTTATCCAGAGGGGTGAATTAGGTATTTAAGAAAATTAAACTGAACTTTCAAAAACTTTACTACTTTTTAATGAGTTTAGAATATATTAATTCAAACAAAGGAAAAACTAAAAACACGCAAGCAATAAAATAAAAAACTAAAGACAAAGTAAGAAAGCGCACACAAATTTATAGGGATTCACTCGTAAAGAATTACTCCTTCACTTGTCCTAAGCAAGCAAAAAGTCTTGTATAAATCCCTCTTTCGCACACTTTGACTATGGAGCTGCAAATGTTACCCCATTCTTAAAGTTGTGTTGGCATAGCTACTAAGATCCCTCCTTCTACCCTTTGGATGTCAAACTGTGGAGCTTTCCCTCAAAATTGCGTCAAGGTGGAGCTTCTTTGATGCCTCCATTTGCGGAATCCAAAATATAAAGAACTTATAGCCTTGTAGTGAAAATCCCCAAAATCTGATATTTCTGATACTTGTCAATACATGCACCAACCATCGTAGTAAAATTTATCTCAACTCAAGCTCATCTTATAGTACATCAAGGGCACAATCCATTTCGGCCTATCAATCACCTCGTCGAATACAGAATTTCACGCATACTCCAACTCGGATTGGGCAGGGGACTCCACAGACCGAAAATCTACAAAATGATTCTGCATATTTCTCGACAACGCACTAGTCACTTGAAGCGCAAAGAAGCAACATATAGTGGCCCGTTTCTCTACATAAGTCGAATACAGAGCAATTGCATAGACAGTCGCATAATCATATGGCTTCGACGGCTTCTACGAGAGTTTCATCATCCAACTTTGCATGCTACTACCATCTACTGCGACAATATCTATGTAATCTCCAACAACCCATTTTTCCATGCTTGTACAAAGCATGTGAAAGTGGATTGCTAACTTATCCGAGATAACGTTAAAAACAAAGAAGTCGTCATACAACATACACCATCAAACAAGCAAACAATAGACATCCTCACCAAACCTCTCTCAATTACGCAAGCCAACCTTTGACGTGATAAGCTGACGGTTCAAGACCCTTCGTCACCTTAAGGAGGGATATTAGAGTATAGCAATATGCTTGTAATGATATTTATAAGTGTCATCCATTTATCTATATATATGTGTAATACCATGTAATGTGAGTAGTAACAATTGAATGAAAATTGCTCTCCTCTATTTTCCTCTCCTGCTATTCATGCGCAACCTTCTTTCTCCTATAGCTGTCCTACTGCAACTCTCTCCTCTCCGCCACTGCATTCTCCAGTTCTTACACAAATGAACATTTTCATGAAAAAAACGATGCAAGCTAGTATAGATACAAACATTTTAAAATTGAAAAAGTAGTTCTAAGTGATAATACATTATTTTTTCAATCTAGGTAGCAATTAACAAAATTCAAAATTAAGCATCATTGAATGGTAACCAATTGTAGTTCCAACAGAATGGGGTTTAGCTAGTGTAGAGTTTGATGGGGAGAAAAAGTATATTTAATGTTATGAACTGTTGCCAACATATTATGAACCCGAAACTTTCCATATTTGAGACCTAATACTTGTTTACACCAACATCATAAACTAAACTTCTATTATGATGCTATAAAAAAAAGCAGCGTCTCTATACCTGTTTGTAAGTTAGCTCCATTGGAGGATCATGATAGGGATCCACCAAAGCTGTTCGATGCCCATATTTTTCTGCTGCCGATTTCCAAATATCTGGAACTGCCCTCCACTCATTTGAGGATAAAACATTAGCATTTGAGAATAATTCTGCATCCAATAATGGTGAGTATTTCCTTCTTAATGCACGGCCCACCTGCAGGAAAAAAAGAGTTTGTTAGAAAAAAAATGCACTTACCACTATAAAGAGTTATTTAAAGGCAGAAACTTTGTACAAGAGGTTTGGTCAAGTAAAGAGCTCATAACATTTGAACGGGTCAAGTTCATATCAAATTCTTATAGCACAAAATGCCTTCGTGAATAAAATTTTGGATAATACAATAAAATGCCTTCAAATTTTGTCTTGATGCAACTTTCAGCCAGATATAAATAAATGAAGAACATCCTAATAAAAATTCCAGTCAAGATGTCCTTATTATAGTTTCTCCCCATAGTCATTTGCTAATAGCAGCCCGACTTTCATCCAGTTGTTCATACAATCTATTTAGATCCAACATTTAATATGAATACGTTGTAGCTATATATATATGTGTAATGCCTTACTATGGGTATTGAATAAAACCTAATTTTCTCCCGCTAATTCCGTCTCTTCATGATATCAGAGAGTCCAATTCATCTGCTCCGATTTTTTTGCCAATCCTCCTATCTTTTACCTTCAACTGGCCCGCACTAATCGACTAGAATCGATCAGTGCAGGAGCTCGCCGATCAGCGCATCACCTCCGATCACGCACCAAAATCGGTGTACCGCTTCCATAAACTTCAACCGCATCCAGAGATTGCCTCGTTTCTTCCTTTTCCTCTCGGTCAGATTCAAATCCACCTCATTTCTAATCACAATTGACGATAGATTCTACCAATCTCGAAACCCAATCTATTAAGAACTCTGAATCCCATACAGCTCCACCATCATCACAAACTATAAGGACCTAAAATTCTTAATGTCCATTATCAAGAATATCATTCACAATCATCTCACTGCTGATAACTACACCATTTGGAGAGCTCGTGTCCTACAACTCTTCAAAGCAAACAACCTACAAAACCATCTAGATGGCACTGAACAGCCACTACCGATCAACAGTTTGGACTACTCTTCCTGAACTTCAGTCAATCAGAATCTAATCGTTGCCCTGTACTCGATCATCTCTCCCTCCATTCTCCCCTATATACTCAAAGCCGAATCCTGCAACAATGTGTGGAGCACAATAGCCAAACACCTTCCATCCTCTAATCGATCTTGAGTAATTCAATTCAAGAATGAGCTACACGATGCTTCATTAAAGGACAAATCAATTTATGCCTACCTCTCAAAAATCAAACTTTCAAAACAGCACACTAACACAATCAGTCTGGATGATCTCTTTCCCTCCTCTGCAGTGAGGAAATCAACATTCAACAAGATACACACAAAGAACTTCAATTCAGCCATCCATCCCTACACACCCTCAAAATCATCTATCTCTGTTTTCAGACAGATTTCGCGGCCAGGAAAGGTTCAGCAGGAGCCGTGGACATTCAACAGTTCCATTCTAAGGCTCTCTCATGGTACCACGAGATTCTAGAGCACCTCACATAGAGCGCCAAATATGCGGCAAGCCCAGCCACTCTGCTAGCAACTATTGGCACTGCATGAACCTTAACTATAGCAACCAACCGCACCAAGTGACAGCTCTATACACCGCCGGTCCTCCAAATTCAGCTCATGTTGCTAATGATTTTAGCAACATGTCCATTGTTAAGCCCTATCAAGGGACTGAACGTGTCAGATGAAAGTGGTCAAAATCTCCCAACCTTCCTACTCGACATCATAAGTTCCTTCTCAAACACTTCATGTTCCTCATTGCAAATACAACCTTCTCTCTATTATAAGCAGACCGCTGACAATTTATGTTCAATCTTGTTTGACTCTAACAACTTTATCATCAAGGATCTTAAAACTAACATTCCTCTCCTTAGAGGCCTATGCACCAATGGGCTCTACACGATGTGCTCGTCACTGCAAGTTCTTGCATACTGATGTATGGGGCCAACTCCAATTTTTATCAAATGAAGAGTACAAATATTATGTGATTTTTGTGGACGGTTACTCCAAATTCACGTGGCACTTTCCTATGAAACAAAAATCTGAAACATAGCAAAAATTCCTCCTATACAAATTCATTGAATGTCAATTCAGCACCCGTGTTAAAATTCTCCAATCCGATGGAGGTGGAGAATAAAACTCAAACAACTTTCATAGCATACTCAACCACCATGGCATATCACCAAATGTCATGTCCATATACACCAAAACAAAATGGTGTCTTTAAACGCAACAGCCAATCATGCTCTTCTCCAAACAACTCACCTTACTTAACACTTATGGGTCCAAGCAACTCTTATCTCCTCATACCTAATAAATAGTCTACCTTCTCCTAAACCAACAATCTCTCCCCATTTCAACTCCTCTACAAAACCACACCCACCTACATCCATCTCAAGGTCTTTGGATGCTTTTGTTTTCCACCTCTCCCACCTACCAATACCACCAAGCTGGGACCAAAAATTCTACCCTGTGCATTTCTATGATACTAACAAAACCATAAGGGCTACATTTGTTAGAACTCTAAAACATCCACTTCTCTAATCTCTCATCATGTCAAATTCATTGAAAACGCATTTCCCCTCTCCTCGCAACTCAATCTCAAACCTCTCTTCCCACACCAACCCACTTATTCTCATTCCATCCTCCTCAATACCTATAACAACCCGAAGTTATTATCCTATCTAAACTAGGCTTATCAAGATCCTAAATTTGCCATCATTAGGTTCTAAACATTATTAGAACTTAATCCTAAAAATTTGGAGTTGAAATGATCAAAGATTATTTCTTGATTATTTTAATTAATTTAAATACCCTAAATATTAGTTAAATTAAATTGACCTCAAATTCTAAATCTGATGGCATAATTAAGTTTCACATCAAAATAAGCTAGGGGTACAAGTTTCATAATTTTTACAAAATACAATTTATATTTTTATTTAAATTGAAACTATAGGATTTTAATTAATTATCGATTTTCAAAATTTATTAAATTTGTTTATTTGAAATCGCGAAAATCCCTTGCGCCAGGTAGAAGGAACACCAAATCCAGAGAATCTCGGTCGAGAATTTGATCAGATGGCTCTGATTGAGCTATCCCGTTGTTGCCTATTATATATAAATCACAACTGTCAGATTGTGTCGCGGATCCAACGGTTGCGGTTTAGCCCGTGATCGACTGTTACGATCTAGGCGATCAAAATCGTTGTCTTTTCGATCGGAGATCAAATGACATCCGAGGGACCCAGCACTGTTCACCTTCATCCTAAGCGAAACAGCCCTAATAGCCAATGAATCTTCGTACACCCGCTGTCAGTCCTGCTCCCCACTCCTCCACGTCACTCGGCCATTTCCATTAGCTAGAGGAACCTCCCATGGGTCACATTGGCCCGATTCCGTCCCTAAATGGCAGTTGGGAGGTCAACCTTCAGGATCAGGCCTAACAGCCATGGCCCAACCTCCCCAGGGCCTCCCAAGCTAAAAAACCTCCCCATTTCCCCCTGTGAGCTCCTCTGCACCCTCTGAAATCAATCGAGCTCTCCATAACCTTCCATTCCTTCTCCCTGCCTCTGCCCTCTCCTCCTAAGGCCGAAAAACACTTGTGCGCTCCAACGGCTTCTCTCGGCGACTCAATGGATGGAACTCGGTGTATGAGTACCTAGCAGCAAGCTAAGGTCCTAAGGAAGTAATTGGGGTCCTCCTCAGCCACTGGAACCCAGTCAGCCGCTGAAAATGGCCCCGGCAAACCCTCTGTGCAAGGTACCCCTTCTAAACATTTTCAATACAGTTCCCACTAAGCTTGTAAACTCATTTATATGCTTGTGATGAATGCTAAAACCCTTAGGGTGAAACTAAGATTCGTTTCAAATCCTAGCTGAGCTAATTAGCCCATCCCTTGGTCGGAATCGAGCCGATTTCCTGGGCGTACGATCATCGGAAAATCGGGCCCATCCTATTGGCCCCGGTGGACTGGGCTAGCTCGAGCCCAAACGAGGCTCGACAATTATCACACAGCCCTCGGAATGCCAATAGAGCGCATTCTGAGTCTGAGAGGAGCCCCACAGTGCTGCACAGTGGAGCCCAAGCTGAGTAGATTCCGGCGATCTAGGAGGGCCCAGCCATCGAGGATGGGCCCGTTCGAACCGCCTGAGGTCGGCAATGGTGTAGGCACCAAATGCCCCCTTTGGACTGTGTCGAGCTAATTGAGCTCGTGCAGTAGACCCTAGCAACCAAACTTCGGCCAAATAAGACCCCGTCGATCAGCGTCACCAACCCTGGGGCTTCGGGAGCCAATCGATGCGCCTTGCTGCGCTAATTGTTTTGGTAGGTCGCCCGTCGCCTGAGATGGCCAAAGTTGCCCTAAATTGGAGGTGAAAGTCCGCCCCAATTCGGGGTCTCCGCGGGACAAAGCACAGTCACAGATTGGGCCGACCCGTGACCCGCACTGTCCGTTAGACGAAATGTTATTGGAATATTTGAAAGCCCATCATGTTCCGTCAGCCCGCGCGTTAAGCCCGTGGAATATTCCCGAAATATTCAAATTTTAATAACAGCGCCGAATTAAATTAAATCAAAACTTTAAGAATTTAATTCAGAATGTATTTTTCAAATAACTCAATCAATATAAATTCAAATAATGCAAACTTATATACCATTTTAATCAGAAAAAATATAAGGAGCTTAAATATAAAATAAAATTTAAGATTCAGTGGATAATTTTGCTAAGCACCCCTTAAGTATGCCAAACCTTGATTAGTCAATATTATGACCTATAGTTGTCCAAATTTAATATTTAATATGTTGATTTACTCCTTAGTAAGCTTGACATGGGATCAAAGAAAATCTAATTTGATACTCTAATTACTAAAGTCAACTTTTAGATCTTTAAAAATATTATTTTAATAAAAAAATGTCAAAATGCTTAGAGCATTAATTTGAACCTCCTGATTTTTGCAATTATCTTTAAATTAGCAATTTTAGAGATTATTTAGTCTATTGAGCCTATGTTAGCTCAATGGAAATCCCTTTAGCTTAAAACTTAGATAATGTATGAGTTTGAGTAGCTTAGACCCTAAAAGCTTAGAATCCTAAGTTAAGAACTGTAAATCCTATGGATAGAGTTTAAATCTTTTAACCCTTAACCTTGATAAATTATATCATGAATTATTAAGTTGCAGAGAAAATGAAATATTAGGACGTATGATTTGATAATTGAAACTCAGTAGGTGATCTTGTCTGATTTGAGTTAAAACTTCACTTAAGTTTTAATGTTTTAATGTTTTAATCTTACAACCGTGAATCTGAGATTATACTGGATAGTAGAAAATTGAAGATCCTGAGCTGTACCTTCTCAGAATAGTTAGAACAGATAAATTAGATAGCAATAGATATCACATAGTTCGCAATTAGATGTGTTTTGCTTATTCCTTAATTTGTTGTTGCTTTTGCATTTGAGCCAATTTCATGAACATGTCATATAAGATGAATTTGATACATGAAAATGAAAAATTAGTAAAATTAGAAAAATATTTAGCATTGGGTTCATATGTGACTGTGTATACATATTATGGCCAATTGGCAGATCTGTAAGGAGAAATAATGATATTAACATATACTCATTGGGAAGAGTTGTGTCTAATTCAAGAACCCACACATAACCTTGCAAATATGCTTGACTCCTCAGCTACTTCTGTACGTGCCCACAGAAGTAAAGTAAGATAACTAAAATAAAATTTACATATGTATTTTTGCCTTTTTAAATTCAGTTCAGTACAATACGGCTCTAGCTATGAGTAGCTAGATGATTTACAGTTCAATTATAATTGCAGCAGTTTTATTAGTTAAACTGATATGGCAAATATACTTTCAGTATTTGCTTGCTTATATCATCTTACTCATTTATGCAGTTCTTTCAGTACTTGCTTATAGTAGGATGCTAGCCTTGATTTTTGTTCGGGTTTCGATTAACCATGGGCGAGCCTCAAACCATTGGATCAAAGCATTGATCCAATAGCAAGATCATGATCTGGCCACGGGACAAATCCTGTCGTCCGATCGGAACACGCGTTTAGATTGGACAGTGTGGATCGCCCGCCGTCTAATCTAAAAGGCGAAAATAGCCGTTAAATCCAAATAATTTAGGATTTTATTTATTTAAATAATAATAATTAATATTATTTAAATTAATTAAAATTTCTTGATCAAAAAGCTCCAAAAATTTCTAAAAATTCATATCTAGCTAATTTGGGGGTGAGGAACTCAAAAATGCAACTAAATTTTTGATTGGAGGTCAAAATAATTTTCATATTTTTCTAATTATTTAAATTAAATAAAATATTCACTAAAATCAAACGACTTCCAAATTGGCTCAAAATTCAAGAATTTGATCCTAACATTGTTTATAGACTAATTGAGAGGTTTTCTTGCTTATTAGACTAGTTAATGATGGGTAACAACCTCAGGTTATTCCAAATTCTATCTCTTCAATCTCTTCAATGGCCCTTGCCAACCAAACTACAATTTAAATGGCAATCATAACTTGAGGGACATATAATTGTCTTTGCTACCCTCATAAACCAATATAATTCACTTTAAACAAGATCACTAAACAAATGCACCCAAGGCTTCATCATTCTGAAGATAAATGAGTGAAAACAAAGCTATTTCACTCTTTCCCAGAGTATCAAGAACTCAACATCCCTTGTAAGTCAATAAAAGTTGATAGTTTCATAATAAAAAATATTACGAATGGATTTTTAAATGCATAACATAAATTTAATAGTATTTTACATATTTAACACAATTCTTTGAATATTACAAAAAGACCACAAACTCTAAAATCACAAAAATCACATTTTAAGTCATACTCTCCCTCTCTTCCCACGTCACCAGGTGCTCAAGCCAAAGCTCGTTGTCACTCAACTGCTTTACTATTTTTGCGATTTGAGTTTAATAGTGATCTTTTTGTAGTATTTAAAGTTATGTTAAATATGTATAATAGTGTTAACTTTGTGTTATGTATATAAAAATCCCTTTAAAGAAATATAATTATTAAATAATATTAAATGTGTATTAATTAATATTTAAAATCAACTCATTATGTAATAAATTTAATTATTAAATATAATATTAATAGTACAATAAAATCTAGCAAATTTTGATTATCAATTGATTTTTAATAAAAAATTATTATTAACCATTACTTAATCTATATTAATAGATCACATTGTTTATATATTTGAGTGAAATACTATTTTTCTTATATTTACAAATATATAAATAATGTAATTAATTCTTACTAAATAATGATTTTAATAATTATTAGAACTTTTTATTCACACTAATATTTAAATGACTATCTAGTTAGTATAAGAAAAATATGGGCAATTTCTTTAAGAATTTTTTTTAAACATGAATAATTTAATAATATCTAAAATCAGCACAAAAGGTGGATTTGGTTGAGTACAAATAAAAAATAAAACAAAAAGCATTAAGAAGAAAAACAACCAAACCAAAAAAAAGTTAACCCATGAAATATTCTTAAAAGGTTAACCAATTAAAAAACCAAAGAGTGTATATAGGAAAATCAAAATCAAAAACCTAAGCTTCTACTAATAAAGAAAAGGGAAACAACAATCATACTACTCCAGAACAAAGAAAATTTTAGTAGCAAACCAGAAAAGATCCTACCAATCGAATCAAGATCAACAACATCAGGTCTGAAAACCTAACAAAGTACCTCCAATCGGCTTCAGATAACAATCAACAGCAGACGCAAGTACTAACAGACCCGTAAACTGTAGTCATGTAAGCTCCAGGCAACAGCAATGAAAACAAAAACAAAGCCAGCCTGCTAAAGCCATAGCAAGCGAACACTAGCTGCCACTGACTTTCCTCAACCACCGTAAGAAAGAGCAGCAGCAAGACAAGAAAGGTGTACTAATTCAAATTGACAAACTCAAAACCCCAACCAACCTGCCCTTACAAAAGAAGAGACAGTCAAAAAGAGCCCACACAGGGCGCAGCGCATCAAAAGGAAGCGAAGAAACTAAATTCTAATATAAGAAAATTGCAGCTTGTCCATCATACAAAAAGCCTTGAGAGGAGAATGGATATTATTCTCATAAAAAAGACAAAGATTGACTGCATATGCCCGCATTGGTAAACCAATCAGAAGCAACATTACCTTCTCTCCAAACTTACGTTATTTTGAAACTGAAAAATTCAACAGATAACACACATTCCAATCTCCAATTGAACCTGATTTAAGAACCTGGAATAGGCTACGCATGTCACTTTCAATCCAAATATAATACAGACTACAAAGTAAGGCCCAAAAGGAGAGCCTTAATTTCAGCCACGACAGGAAGAATGAGAAATAATTTTTTAACAGAAAGCTAAAACAACCGACCAGTGTTGTTTCGAATCAAGCTACCAATCGCAACATTACCATTATGTCACTTGAAATATCAAGAATGAGAAATAATTTCAGCCACCATTTCTTATTTTTACTGATTATTTAGTGAGGCGTTTAATCTTGTGGCAGTATAGCACATGATTTAAATAAAAAATTAAGAATCAACTTGCCAATATTAATCAAGTCAAAAATCACATATCCGTATCTCTCCATGCTTAAATTAAATACTAATAAACTTGATTATTATCTTGACAGCAAGAAATAACTCATTTAGATAATGAAATTTGTATTACATAAAAAAAGCATAGCCTGTTTTTAAAATAGATGGTCTTTATATTATAAATTTAATTTTACTTTCCATGGGTTTGTTTCATTCTGGCCTAGGGTTGGCCTTCTGGGTTGATGATGTTGTTGTTCAACTTGTTTAACGAATGGGGGTGTTGTTGGATCTATCGCTACCTAGGTTTTTTGGCTGGTGTAGTTTTGTAGTTCTGTGTTTAGTGCAGCTTGGTTGGTGGGCCTATGGGCCTCCTGATAGTCAGGCTAGCCTTCTTGCTGCTTGTTGGGATAGTCTTTTTGCTGCTGCATATTTTTATCTTGGGCTGTTAGTTAGGGTTGGTTTACTTTTTTTGTCTCTGGTATCTCTCAATTCAGGTTTGTCTGATTAATTGTAATTCAGCGATAGCCTAATTGATTAGTAAATAGATATTTTTGTTGATCCTAATCTTTATTTTTAGGGAATAAGGCAGTGGTAGCAATTTTAATTTCCTACTTAATATTGCTGCTTGTTTTAAACTTAATTAGCTTTTCTCTTCACGCCTTGAATTTATTGTTCTGCATTTAATATACACTGGTTTAGCTTGCAGTTTCTAGAACTATTGTAGCAGGTCTTGCTCTCGGGAGGAGGGTCATTTGAGGAGCCTGGATGTTGGGAACCACACGAAGAAGCAAGCAAAACAGTGTTGTCTTCTTTTGTCTTATTAAGAACAGTATAATAACTATAAATGACCAGGATACATTAGTGAAATAGAGGTTGATGCAATTGAAGCATATTTCACTAGTACTCTCTTGTCTTCTTCATCCTAATCCTAGCTTGCTAACTCTCTTGCTGAAGAAATTATAGATCAATCTATAAACAATCAGGCAAGCAAAGTAAGGCTTATAAACAAAGTCACAACTTAAGTCAACCAGGATATTTTGATATCAGAGCGGAAGGTTTACACCAGGGAGAAGGTTGCAATGGTTTTGACCAACCAAGGCTATCGAGCTCAAGGAGAAGAGCAAATCCCACTTGAAGAGCTCAAAGAGAAGCTTTCTGATGAATAAAAGATTGTGGTAGCTATATTTGACTCTAAATGTCATAAGAGTTTAATCACAAAGGCCCTTATGAAAAAGCTAAGAATGGAGACAACAACCCAACCGAAACTTTTTCTAGATCCAAGATAATACGAAGATGATTATCACTCAGCAATGTTGAATCAAATTTGAAATCACTTAGAAATTCATTGATGTACTATGTGATAGCATGCTTATAAACATTTGTTAAATCATTTTACCAAGTCTTTATATATGAGATAAGGAAGATATCATCATTAGAAAATAGCAATATAACATCATTAAAGAGAACGCTTTATACATTATTGGGACAAACCTAACCTAAAATGAAGTAATTATAAGGAAAGAGTACCAGAGGGCGATCCATGCCTAAGAGAAATGTGTGTTTTTGTTTGCTCAAGCAGAGGCCAAGGTCAATTATGAAAAAGTTGAGTCAATCAAAAAAATTATCATTGCTCAAGTCAACCTGAAGTATAAAGGATGTCAATAGGTATGCTAAAGCGTTTGAACAATCAAGAGATTTACCTTATTATCAAACCACAGAGCACAAAAATCAATTATACATAGATGCCATAATACCAAATATACGAATGTATTGTAAGTTAATATTAAGAAAATAAAGAGATAAATCATTATCCAACCTACTAGAATAAAGAGTGACTAAACCAATAGTTTCTCCTTGTGGAGCCCCTATAGTGCCTTGTCTCGATAAAGGATGTAGAATGAAGAAGATGCATAAACTACTATACACTCAATTAAATTATAGTGTAAATTAAATGTTCAGTTCTAAGAATTAAAGAGTTAATTGATCAGCTCAAATCAGTTTGAATCATTTTCAAACTGGATCATAAGTCAGATTCCTAACAACTGCCTTCAAACCCAACAAGACTTAAAATTTATAGATAGTGATGGTAATCAAATTATGCAACACATTTGTCACTTTCATGAAGCTCATTAATAATGAAGTTTTAAAGCCAAACTAGGACAACTTGCTTTAATATATATGAAGGATATATTTAATATAACAAGATAGAGGAAGAGCGTATTGAGCACATGGATAAAGTTATGGAGCTACTTTAGTTTACAATTTGCATCTAGACCCTAAGAAATGCGAGTTCAGGTAGCAATCTCTATTATACTAGGGATTTGAGACCACATAAAGAGCTATCAAACTTGATCTAAGCATCCATCACTTATTGGGCTCCTAGAACAAGGAGCTAAAATTGGATGAGCCAAACACTAGTATTAACACAGTCAATGTCCTGGCCGCTGTCCAGGCCTAGCCGCCGTCATGTTCTTCCTCTCAGGCGATGCGGCAGCGCCTTCAATTGCAACAGCAGAGCATAGTAGCTGGCAACGGCGATACGGCCGCAGCTGGTGAGGGCGGTGACGCTGCAGCTCTTCCAGCAGCTGACGGGGATCAACCTGGTGACGTATTATGCGCGGTGATGTTCCGGTCGGCGGGAGTGGGGAGAGCGCCGCCCTGCTTTCGACGCACTGGCACTCATCTCAGCCGCTGGACGTCCGACCAAATATAACGCGCGCTAATTTGGATGTGTTTTGAAGAATTATGTGTAGTAAAAGTAAATTTTAAGTTTAATGTTCTATGTGTAATATTTAAAAAATTAAGTGGCTCAGTTGTAAGTTCTTGAATTTGAACTCTTAATTGGTTAAAAATTCAAATTCGCTATATGAGCGGCATTGAGTACTCACCTCCAAGCTGGCGAAAAACCTAGGTCTCCAAATCCGGTTACTATGCACGGCAACTGAGCGGAATTTCCAATAAAAACCCCGCGCAGGGACAATTGCAGAAACGGCTGGACGATCGAAGAAAGAAGTCACGGGCGTAGAATGGGAGCGGACTGTCATGCTGAGAAAATCAAGCAGATAAAAAAAAAAAGCTGCTCGAAATAGGTTGGAAGAGGCAATGAGTCGATATCTTACTGCTGATCACTGGCGTCGTCTCCAACGTGAGATTTTGCTATGCTCCATTTATCTCTTTTTTTAAGGCTTGGCCAAATCGGATACAGACAGCATCACTGCAGCTTTACATTATCCAACTCCATTTCAACAATAGACTATTATTATTTGTGCTGTCACGGTTTATATTTTAGTTTATTTTTTTAGTCTATCAATTTTTGCTGTTGCAATTTTAAAAATTGAGCTCAAATTATAAATAAAAGAAATATCATTTAGATCTTGTTAATGTGATATTCAAAAAAATTTATCTATAATATTTAAACATTATTTCAACACAAATTTTAAAAATAATATTTATATTATTTTAATATAAATAAATAAACATTAATAAAATAATGTACAAATTTCATTAAATTGATTTTTTGGATGTCAAATTAGCGGATCTAAATAGCAATTTTTTATAAATAAAGCATCCTTCATTTATTCTTTTCATTTAATTATTTAATTTGCAAGCATTTTCATGTTATTAAATTTTGTCTCACTTTAATATATTTATATAAGATTTTATGTTCAAAATTTAAAATAAATGATCAGAAATCAGTATCATTAGTTCATTCATATTAATCTCGGGTCCGTACAGACAATACGTTAGGTCAAGACAGACTCATATCTGAAGAAATATGGAGACTGCACATAGCCTTCGAGAGAGAATGTGTAGTTAGTCAGGAACTCACATCTCAGATAGTTAGATAGACGTATTTAACTCCTCGATTATTCTGTAACTTTATCTAACATAATAAATATTATATATTATTGTATTTTCTATTAGAATGAGCATATGTCATAAATATAAATATATATATATATATATTGTATTCATAATCGTGATAATTTTGCAAGCATGTCTCGTACATTATATTTGTATATGCTTCTCGTGCAGAATCATGCCGCTTAATATTATATACAGATTTTGATATCCTACAAATTTTACTTAGACTTTTTATTTAATTAATTTTTTTTTCTTTTTCTTAGTTTGCCCTATCATATATATATATATATATATATATATGGTAGTTCATGAACAATCTCTGGATTAAATCTTTGAGACGGAGCTACTACATGATAGAGCAACTTAGGTGCTAATTTTTTTTTAATTTTAAATTATTTTTTAGTGTGTAGCAGATTTTGTAAAACAATTATTATCTTTGTAATGAATATATTTCATTTATTATTCTGATATTTTTGAATATTATAATGAATGTGAAATTATATATTTTTATACGCCTCTAAATATACTGTTATACTAAATCCCGATATAATCCTGGGGAGTGAGCACCGAACGTTGGATTAACTATGCTAACTCAGCGGCGGGTCGCCACAAGACTGATGTCTCTTAAGTAGGGCTTGGTTGTGCTCTGATTCAAGATCATCGAGTAATAGCCTACGTCTCTAGACAACTTAGACCTAATGAGATGAAATATCTCGTGCATGATCTTGAACTTGCAAGGGTAGTTTTGACTCTTAAGATCTAGAGATACTACTTATATGGAGTTAAGTGTGTGATATTTACTGATGTAACAATCCAAGGTTGTTATCCTGACCAGTTATGATTAAACTAAGTCTTAATTTTGATTATAGCACTCTTAAATAATCATTAGGACCTCGCCCTGAAGTCTTGGTTCAAATCAGGTGAAATTGATCAAACCCTAATTTTGGGAATTTCAATAACCCTAGAAATTGATATATTTAAATTAATCTCAAATCAAATATTGGACTTCTTCATTGCGCTCATCACCTCAAACTAGCTAATGGTGATGTGTTGGAAGCTTTTAGAAGCTGTTGAATTTTTGTCAAATATTTTAACATATTTAAATTACCCCGAAAAATAGGAAAATTAATTGCTCGTTGAAATCAAAATCTGACATTGCCGTTGCGTTCCTCACCCTTCAATTAACTTGGGGCAAATTTTTGGAATTTTTTTGAATCCATTTAATAGCTTAAATTTAAATATGAAATTTTGATATAATATTAAGTAATTTAGTATTCATCACCGTGGTCCCCGCCTATTTTAATTGGGTCAGGCTCGTCAACCTTAATCCGGGTCAGATCCGTTTGGCCTTGAACAACAAGATCAGCACCGGTCAATCGGGTTGTCTAAATCAGACAGCCCGAGATCTATTGTGATGACCCGTGTCATCACTAAATAGAATTACTCGAAAAAAAAAATAGATCAATAAAATCAAAAATAAAGTTTTTGACCTAAGGGGCAATTTAGTTTATTGTTGGTGGCTATTCAAGTATTCTTAAGAGTCCAAGAACACAAAATTTTGAGGTCTATTGGATTAGTTTTAAATTATTCAAGTCTATGGGTATTTATGGAATTTTTTGAGGATAAGAGAGGTCAAAAATCTAACTTTTCTATTTGATATCCAAATTCAGCAAACTCAGCTACTATAGCTTTCCTATATCATAATGAGTATTTTATTTGAGAATAGACCCAATTTGGACTTCAATTGGTCAAGTTATGACCTATTTAAGGTTATGAATATTTTGGTCAACTTAGGGATTCTAGAGTTCAAAACTTAAATTTTATTGTAGTTTACTGTTGGTACTGAAATTCTAAGCTATGTAGCACTTTGCATTCCCTAATTTAGAGTTCAATTGACTAAGTTATGATCAATTGAAGATCAAGAGCATTTTGGTCATTTTGGAAGAGAGTCCTAAATGTGACTTTGCAAACTAATCATCAAATGAGAAAACTAATATTACCACAATGATGGAGCTATTTTCCAGATTATTTTAAGACCCATATTGACTATGTTTGATTAATTAGGTAAGAAGTTATGGATATTTGTGTATGTTCTAAAATATCTCTATGTTAAATACTCATCGGATGAAAATTCTGATTTACGTCTATTGATTCATTTTTTCTTCCGAGTAAAATGAGATATATATTTAATATGTTGGATCATTAAATTTAAGTTTATGATATCATAAAGTTTTAATAATTTAATTTTCAAATAAATAAATAAATTAATTAAATATATTATTTCCATCCAAAAAATTTAAAATTAATTTTATTCCTCATATTCAAATTTTGACTGAAAATTTAGGTCCATAACGTTAAAATTAATTAGGAGAAAAATTTTCAGATTTTTCAGAACTCAAACAGACAAAAAATGCGCATAATACATTTTGAATTAAATTTTTCCTAAAGTTTTTAATTAAATTTGTATTTTTTTGAAATTAAAATTACTTAATTAAAAATGGCGGGAAATTCGATGTCCGGATCCGAACAGCGAACACCGGATCCGGCCAATCCACGCCGTCGGATCGCACGGGATCGTTAGGATCTTGCCACGTGGCAAAATACGGAACACAGTGTGCCACGTGGCAAAATTTTAGAAATCGAGTGCCACGTGGCGACACGTGGCAGCGCGCATGAACTTCGGGTGCCACGTGGCAGCACCCTGTTGCGTCGCGCAACTGCGGATGCCACGTGACAAACATGTGGTAGCACCTCAATACATCGCGTCAATAGGTGCCCCGTGGCAGCACCCTGCTGCTCCGCGCCACCTCGGATGTCATGTGGCAGATACGTGGCAGCTTCGCGAAACCTGTGGTACCACATATCAGGCTCTGATTGTGCAGCAAACTAGTGTGTGCCACATGGCAGCATCGTGGCGACACGTGGCGGCACCGCAGCATCGACGCACAGGTGACTGCCACGGGTCACGCTGGGATTTGGCAGCGGCGGCGGAGGGGCAGCGACGGAACCTATGAGGGGGCGCCTCCACCTATTTAAAGGCCTCAGTGAGGCCAGGGGGAGGCCACCTTCAGATCGCCAGAAGACCGCCATAGCTCGCCGGAATCTGCGCCCAAAGATTGCCGAAAGCGGACGTTCCCGACGAGGTACCGTTTTAACCATTCCTATTTTCTCCTATTTTCTTTTTCAAAATGCTATTTCATGAGTAGAGTAGGATCGAACGAAAAATTTCCCGAAAAGACCAAGAAATCGCCAGAAAATCACCGGCGATGAACAGTAGTTTGCCGGAGTTAATGTTCATTACCAGAGAAGAAGATGATGACCGCCACGTGGCAGGCACGTGGCAACCCAGAGGACCACAGTCCCAAGTGATAGCTAGCAGCCCTCATTTTGTACACATGGCAGCCACGCGTCGCCAGCCGCAACGTGGCAGGTTTTTGTGCTTCCGCAGTCATGTGGCAGCCACGTGGTCACCACGTGGCACCCACAATCCACCGTTAACAGAATCTGTTAACGGAAAGGGAATATTTTTAAAATATTCCTTTTCTATCAACTACAGTACCGTTACCGTCAAGGGTAATCGTGACTTAACAGAAACCGTTGACGGTAACGGAATATTCCGTCAACCTCAAAAATATTAAAAAATTCAAAAAATTTTTAAAACTTCAAAAATTTATATATTTCAAAATAAGTGTCCAAATATAGTAAAATTATATATCCAAATGATCAAAAAAATTCAAGGATTCTAATAATGTAATCAAATTTTAGAATTGGTATCCAAATTTTAAAAAGTTATTTTGCCTTGTAAAGCGTGCTATTTTTAGATTTTGGCAAAACCATCACCGAGGTGCCCGTAATCACCCGAATAATTAAAATAAACAATGATTAAGAAATAAAACATGCACCCCTTTTTGTGCCTCATAAAATATGCCAAAATATAAATTTAAGACAAGTAACTTTATTAGGAGTATTAATCAACTAATTACTAATTAAACTAAATACTAAATTATGCATGTAGTTTGGTGATTGCACAAGAAAGGTGCATGGCATTTTCTTATATTTATTTCTTTACTTACTTTCTTTTGAACTCTTTAGCACTATTTTGAGCCTTAAATTCAATTTTATTTTCCTTTTTAAGTTATCAATTACTGTTACTATTAATATTGAATGAAATATCTTAAGAAAGCATGCATTATTTTGGGTTCTCGAGACGGTGACTTGGGTGGGAATTATGGTGGGGCTAGCCAAGATGGGAGATAAAAGAGCGTGCTGTAGCCTACGGGAGGCACAGTACGGTATTCTGTTATGATATGAACTCACATTCTATCTAACCCCAAGATTATGTGTTTGCCTAATATGACAAATTATTTACGATTATGATTACTGATGCAAGACATATCATATTATATTGATTCCTGTGACATATTTTGATAAAATTTAGCACTTTTCTATGAATTTTTTTATGAAACTAACAATTTGCTTTGCAGGATAAAATTTTCACATATTTTCCTGTATTTATCCCTTTATTGCTTACTGTTAACACCTTTATAAATGTATGCTGATATCTTGTACTTAGTCTATGGGACTAATCGGCATTCCAACGCCCGCACTTTTATGTGCCAAGTTAGAAGCTAGTGGAGGTCGAGGTAGCTGAGAAGTGAGGAGGATCGGCTTAGCATATCTCTCTTACTTTTTTTTTCTTTTACATTATTCTGTTGTAATAAATTAAACTATGTGATGTAATATTATTTTAAATGAATGGATGATTTTATTTCTGCTTACTTGATGTACTACTTTAGATTGCTCAATTGGATCCCTAGACGGGGAGCCTCATGCGGAGTTGATCCTCTATTATCAACCCGGCATAAAGGGCCCCCACATCTATCTTCATCGCACCGATCGCCAGCCCTACGCATGTTATAGGTGTGTGACGCGCAGCATCCTCCTCCTTGACAGCTGCCCGGAGTCATCAAAAACTCCGCCTTAGCTCTTCAAAGCTTTGGAAGCTTCATTCGACTGAGGGATAGTTGATTTTTGGATCAATCAATTTTTTGACTTTGCCCGTCCAGGTCATGTTTAAGCTATCGTTGAACTCAACCAAGGTACCTCATTCTCCCAATTTACTCTTCGCATTTTTGGTCTCTCAATTTAATACGCAATTTTATTGTTTTGTTTGTGGATCGTTCGGTTTAGATCGGGCAAAGATGAACACGAACGATCCAATTATGGGTTTGATCCATAGTGGTTCTCGCATCGTAGGGTAAATCTAGGGTTTGCTAGTGTAGGCGGTACAGGCTGTCTCCAGTGTTGCGGGTTGGGTTATACCTGACACTACTTAAGTTGGGGATTTGCCATAGTTTGAGACTATACTCCTCATGATTATGCTAATATCAGTATTAGCATTGTCGCAGAGGGTACGGGGCCCGACAACTAGTCAGCAAGTTTAAATTCCAGCAATTGAATTGTAGCCAAATCTGGCTTTCATTGTTAAACATGTTATAATTCTGGGAATATATCTTAAGCAATTGAGAAATCATTGCATTTATCTAATAAACATTCAATGGCAAAATCATTCAATTCGAGAAGCCACATGAGAAAGGGAAGATGATATGTAAAAGAAATTCCCAGAGCTCTTTCATTAATTAAATAGCTTTATCTCTTTCATTTTCAATTAAGTTTCAATAAACTTCTTTTGTGCAATTTTAATTTTATATTTTTAATTGTTGTGTATCGAAGATGACACTCTTCTTAATGAGGGGAGTCTGTAACAACTTTAGTGTTATTACCTGTTAATTAGTAGTCAACTCAACTCCAATCCTTTTACAATACTCTTATATTAATGTTTAAGGGTATCCACCTTAAATTTTATGCAATTTGAATATCACTTGAGATTTTCTAATATTTTTTGATTTTCTCGATAATTCTGAGAATGTCTATTTTATTTAAATCTCAGAATAAAAAATAGAGTTTTTCCCGATTCTTTTATAGCTAGATGTTGCATTTTAAAAATGTTAGGAAGTCATTGAATTTTTCCCGATTTTTTTAATAATATTTAAATACTAAAAAATTATAGTAATTAAATTGACATCCAATTGAAAATCCGATTACATTTTTGAGTTCATCACTCCTCAATTAGATAAGGGTGAAATTTTAGAGTTCTTGGACTCCAATTAATTATTTAATTTTGAGTATTAAATTAAATAAAATTAAATAATTATGTATTATGTTTAATTAAATTAATTTATATTTTTTTATTATTATTTCCTGGCGACTATTTTAATTTCCACGGAGATCCACTTTGCTGATCCACGCAACGTGCAGCAAATCCCTGCAATCTGAGCCATAGATCTCTACTTAGGCAGATCAGATGGCGCCCATGAAATCTTCTAATCGGACAGTCAGACCGGAGTCTTGATCCAACGATCATGATTTGGGCATGTACGCCTCTGCCAGACATAGTGGCCTGCGAAGGCCGCAGGCATCGTACGCCTGCTGTCGTCCTCTTCTTCTCCATTAGGCCTCGAGGCTCCCTCTCTTGGCATTCCTTTCTCTCATTTTGAATTATTCTGTCTGCTGAGAAGCTTGGGAGCTCTCGTTTGTTGATTGAAGCTACTGGAAAGGACCTACTGTCTAACCCTAAAACTCGGTGAATAGAAAGACATTGAACCTCCAAGTATTAATTTCTCTACTCCTTTCTTAAATTGAATGCACATAAGTTTATTTCACAACTCAAATTATCATTTCGAGCCTCGATCAGACTCGATCGAGGCCGATCGAGCTCAAGCTAGTCGAGCTATCCATAGTGGTATACAGTGCCGCTAAACCACCCGCCCTAATCCTCTTAGGGTTTGGCCTAGTCGACGGTCGTGGATGTCTCAGGTCTTGATTTAACTATCGTTTGATAGATCCCTCTGATACCTATCGAATGGCAGGCTGGCCAGCTCCTGGGGTGGTCGAGATTGGCCATGGCATTGAACCTTAATCTGCTCTTCGCAATTTTTGTGATAGGGAAGATAGGCCTGGTGTAGACTGAGCCGCGGTTCAAGATAATTCGCCGGTCCAAACATCCCCGAACCGTACCCCAGTGCGGGTCTTCATTCGCGTCATGATTGACACGCGTTGCCCCTTTCGGGCTGACGCGTGTCACAACTGTGCGTGTGGTTTTCTACGCCATGCAGTTATTCGTGCTGGACAAACGTCATGCGGCTTTCCATGCTCCCGATTTGCATGCCCTATATTTGTGTGCCGACAGTGAAATAACAGATAGTATAATTAAAAAAATTTAACTAATTTAAATGAATTTTTTAATTTAATCATATATTGCAAGTTACTTATCCAAACTATACAATATTATATGTCATTTTGATCAAAAAAATATGTAGAATAATAATACAATATTAATTTTCCATTTTGCTAATTATTTACATTAATCATTATTTTAGGATTATTTATAAATTATAAATTAATTCAAACCTTGTATGTGACATAATTTAGTCAAATAATATTCAAAATTGGCATTTTAACAGTCTATTTCAATCACAAAAATGTGTAGGGTAATAATATGAAATCAAATTTAAGTTTTGAACCTTAAATTTAGTAATAACTTTTTAAGCCCTAATTAGGAGTCCTCCAAAATCTTAATTTTCCAAAGTTATCCAAATTTGACCTACTAAATATCATTCTTCTCCTAATACTATAAAGACTTCATATATGTTTTCATATTTTCATTTGGATAATGTTTGGATGATCTAGGTTTTTGACTCCTTAATTAGTATAAAGTTGCATTTTCATAATCTCTTAGAAATCATATTTTAGATATTTTAAACCCTTGGATAGCAAACATGTCTCACTTTAATTATTTTCCATATACTCTCAATTGAATATTTAAGACTTGAATTTCATAATTTATATAGTTGGAATGCTTAACAAACTTAGTGATTTAATTTTTATACTTAATAGAATTGTTATAGGATTGAATTGAATTCATGATTTGCTTGTTATCTTTAAAGCTAGATATCAATTTCAATTAGTGTTGATAACATTAACACTTATATAATTACAATGTTATAAATCTATTTGGATTAGTTCATAGCACATTTTTCTAGATTTAATGTTCCTTCATAGAACGCATCACATGGAATTTAGGAACCTAACTTGTATGATTTACTTCCATAAATCTTAACTAACTGTAACACCTCAGGTTGTTACCTTAGTCGGTTATGACTAATCTTAGACTTAAGACTAATCAGAAGTGCTAATTAGGTCAAATAGAGTCAACCTCTAAAAACTAGTCCAAATCAGGAATCAAATGGATTGAATCCTGATTTTTGGAAAATCCAGAAATCCTAAAATTTGGCCAATTTAAATTGACCTCCGATCAAAAAATGGACACCGCCATTACGTTAATTGACCCCAATTTAGCTCGGGGTGAAGTTTTCGTATCAATCGGAAGTCGTCGAAATTTCGATGAATATTTTAAAAATAAAAATACCCCAGAAATCGAGGAATCAAAATACTCGTCGGATCGAAAATCCAACCCCGCCATTGCGTTCCCCACCCTTCAAATAGCTAGGAAAAAATATGTTCAAAATTTTTGGATTTAAAAAAAAAAATTATTTAGTTGACGGCGCCGTCCGATCGGACGGATCCATCTGGACCGTCCGATCCGCGCGGATCCCACGGCTCTCAACCGCGATCCGCGTCGCGCAGTCCTGGTTGATCCGGGTCGTCCGCGTGTCGCGAGATCGGACGGCCCGGGGCCTTCGTCCTCGGCGCGCCACGTGTCCCGTGGGGCCCACAGCTCGAGCCGTGGGGCCCACTGCGCCACGTGGCAGCCACCCGGCGCGCCACGTGTCCCGTGGGGCCCACAGCCCGAGCCCGCGCGGCTCTTCGGCTGCCCAGGTGGGCTCACAGTGCCACGTGGCAGCCACCCGGCAAGCTACGTGTCAGGTGGGACCCACCGCGCGGCTCTTCAGCTCCCCTGTTGGACCCACAGTGCCACGTGGCAGCCTCTGGGCCCACCACGTGTCAAGTGGGACACACTACCCGGTCACCCGCGGCGTTTCGGCTCCCTGTGGGGCCCATTGTGCCACGTGGCAGCCTCTAACAGTACCACGTGTCAGGTGGGGCCCACTGCCCAGTCACCCGAGCCGACTCAGCCTTCCCGTGGGGCCCACTGTGCTACGTGGCAACCTCTGGCAGTGCCACGTGTCAGGTGGGGCCCACTGCCCAGTCACCCGAGCCGACTCAGCGTTCCCGTGGGGCTCACAGTGCCACGTGGCAGCCTCTGGCAGTGCCATGTGTCTGGTGGAGCCCACTGTCTGTTAATTAAAATTAAGTTAATTACTGTTAGTGATTAATTAAATGTAGTTAGTAGTTAATTAAATTATGATTAGTGTTAATTACTTTTGAACAGTAATTTTATAGTTAATTAACTGTAATTAGTAATTAAGAAATTAATTATGATTAATTTAATATTAATTAGACCTTAACAGTAATTAGAATAATTAATTATTATTAAACAGTAAAATATAATTAATTATTCTTAATTAAATATTAGCAGGTGATTAGGATTAATTAAGTAATTAGTGCTAATGACTTTGCAACAGTAAAAATAATAATAAATATAATTTAATTAATTAATTAATTAATGTTAATTAATAATTAAGCATAATTAATCACAGATTAATTAAAGATTAATAAATTCAGAAATCATATATATAAACTTTAGAAATGAATAGTAAAATTATTTTATTTGAATAAATGAATACTTAATTAATTCAAATTGTATTTTTGAATAGTAAATCTTAAAAGTTTAATATCTTTTTATAGAATGATCCAAACATAGTCAATATAGGTCTCAAAATACTCAGAAAAATATAAGGGATCAAATAACATAATGTAAAATTAATTTCGGGGTACGTATAATGAGGTAATATTTTAGGACCTCTTTAGAGCCTCATAACTTTTTACCCAATTACCAGAACATAGTTAATATGGGTCTTAAAATGCTCGAGAGAGCGGCTCCATCACTGTAGTAGTATTAGTTTTCTCATTTGGACATCAGGACAAAAAGTCAACCCTATGATTCTTAGTAAAAAATGACCAAAATGCCCCTAGACTTCGAACAGCTATAACTTAGTCAAATCAACTCCAAATTTAAAAATTCAAGATGCTAACTAGTTTAGAATTTCACTGTCATTAATAAAATAAAATAATATTTATGATATGAGTCCTAAAAATTTAGGTAAATGACCAAATTACCCCTGGCCTCGTTTGGGTCATAACTTGACCGTTTGGAGTCCAATTTGGATGTACTTTCTGTCTATCTTTAAGTTAGATAGTGAGGAATCAGTCGGAATTAAGAGAATTCAATTTCAACTCATAAGTCAAAAGTTGACTTTTTGACCCTTAAAGTAGGGACAAAATGGTCATTTTGCCCTAAGATTGGACTAAGTACTCCTAACCCTTAGTTAACATTCCAAAATACTAAAACTAATGTTATAATCATCTTAGTGACATTTAAGTGAGTGAGATTAACTCTTAGATCAGATTCCAGGATTCTTCTAAGTCTTAAACACTACACCTTAAGGATATTTCCTGAGACTAGGACTAGATCATAGGTTAGAGTTCATTCATTGGGTAAAGTGGGTTACCCAATGGGTGAAACTTTGGTTTTATTAGTTTCTAGACTTTTCTTTTATTTTATAACTTGTTCTAATTATTTTGTCTTTTAACCTTAGATTTAAGATAGGAGATTCATCCTATTAAGTTTGATTAATTAATAGGATTGGCCTTAACTAGTAGATCACTTATAGAATGAAACTTAGAACTTAGGTCTTACCCTTTTGGATTATATGATTAAACCTAAATCTCGTAGTGTTTAATCTATAATCTATAGGTTTAGGAGATCTTGATCAGATCTTAGTTAGAACGTCTAAATCCACAAAAATTAGGACGTATGATTTATTGATTTAACTCGTAGTCGTCTATCAAATTGAGTAAGATTAGAACCTAATTAGTTATAATCCTTTTTAACTTATAAGGATGAATTTCTAAGTTACACTCGATAGTAGGAAAGTGGTGATCCTGAACTTGTGTAACTTGGAACAGTTAGAATGATTAAGTAGAAAACAAATGATATCATCATGTTTAGTAGAGTTCCTTGCTTCTATTGATATTTTTGTTGCTACGCATTCCTTGTATTTTTGTGCCATATTTTCTTGAGTATATCATATAAGACTTTTAATGCATGAATAAAATGTTAGAAAAATATGGAGACTCCTTAGATTTCTTGTAAAAATATTAAAATAATTAACGAGAATATAATAATTTGATGTGTTTGAGCTGCCTCTCAGTATTGCCTTCTGACTGCCTAGTCAACTTATGTCACTAGGGGAAGGCCTCTATTTTGTTGTGTGCTGTTTGCCTAGTCTCTTTATTGACACTAGGGGTACATCATTGGTGCCCTAGCCGTACTGGTGCTAGGATCCGCCCTAGCCGTACTGGTGCTAGGATCCTTCGATTATCATTGTTGGTACCTTAGCCATACTAGTGATAAGATCCTTCAGCCTTTTTGGTGGGCTAGATTAGCTCTTTTCTATATGGCAGATTGTACACGTATGTTTATATACAGTTGATGTTTGGTTACCTTTCAATATTTTTATTCAGTCAGCTATTTCTTTGTACTATTTTTATATATATTTAAGATGTTAGAATCTTACTGCTTATATATATCACTGCTGAGTTATTTTATTTTAATTAACATGTTTCTTTTGATCACCAGCATATTAGGATGTAGCATTTTTATTGCCACACTTATTTGATTATGTATATTTATATGCCTTACCTTGTTTAGCTCACATGTGAGATATGTCTTAGCCTCTCCTTTTACTTAAATTATAAATGATGATTTATAGCTTTCCTTTTTCTCTTGTATTGCTTGCTGCTCCTTTATACATAAGTTGCATAGATGTTATAGAATGGTGATATTACTTAACACATATAAAAATTTATCAGCCTAAAATATACTTAGACAATTGTCTAACCAAATTTTTCTCTTTTTTGGGTGGGGCCCTACATTGTGAAACCGACAATGGCAGACCCTCTTCAGTTAGATGAGCAGGAGTTAGGAGTGGAGCCATACCCAGAAGAGGAGCCTGTGGAAGAAGCCGCTGTTTAGCCCCTTTTATTTTATATGTGAGGATGAGTGTATTTGCACTTTCTTTTATTAAAACTGATAAATGATGTAATAATACAGGTACTGTTGACTGCGTATTTAGATTTTATACTTATGTTCTGAGATACATTTCCTTATACTCATGTTGTGAACTTGGATGTTATATATATATTGAAAATTGCTTTCACACTCTGTATGTTTACTTAGATAGTGACTGCAGGTTTGATTCTATGCTTACTCCTTCCCTTATTAGGTGGATTGTGGATTTCATCCTAATCCAATTATAAGTGATGGGTTAGCTAGAGTGACACGCCATCCCTTAACTTAATTTTTGTGGATTAAGTGGTGGGGCGCCTGTGGCACCCCGCACCCTTAATCCGCCAAAGGATTAAGTTAAGGGTGGAGTGTCACTCTGGCTAACCCCTCACTTACCATTGGATTAGGATAAACTCCACAATCCACCTGATTAGGGAAGGATCAATACAGAATCAATCTAACAGTCACTATATAAGTAAACGTACAGAGTACGGAAGCAATAAATGACATCTAAGCATCACAATATAACATAAGTACAAAATATAATTCAGAATATAAGCATATAAGTCCAAATGCACAGTCAAGGGTACCTGTGTTATTACAACATTTAAAGTTTAAATATAAAGTAAATGCAAAGGCACTCATCCTCACAATAACTCTAAGGACTAGATATGTTTTGGTCCGAGCTGCTCCTCCTCCTCTAGAAATAGCTCATCCTCAGGTACTGGATCCTCTATCTGCTCTACGCCAGCCATTGTCAGTTTCACAATATAGGGCCCCAGCCAAAAAAAGAGAAAATCTGGTTAGACAATTTGTCTAAGTACATTTTAGGCTGATACATTTTTATACATTTTATAATATCACCACTTTACACAATTTTCCTAAGCAACAATATATATATAGGAGCAACTGGCAATATAATAAGAAAGAGGAAAAGCTATAGATAATATTTATAACTTAAGCAAGAAGGAGGCTAAGACATGCCTCAAAAGCAAGGTAAACAAGATAAGGCATATAATATAAGTAACTGAACATATGCTGAAAGAAAATGTTACATCCTAATACATGCTGGTGATCAAAAGAAATATGCAAATTACAATAATAAATCTCAGCAGTGATACATATAAATAGCAATAAAATCTAACATCCTACTATATGTAAATTGTACAAGAAAATAGCTGACTGAATAAGCAATACCAAAATATAGCCAAATACTAAAACTGCACATCAAACTCTGTATACTGACTGCCATATCAGAAAAGCTTAGCCAAACTGGTCCACATATATATACATCTCAATCTGCAAACATACTGAACATACTGCATGACTGAAGAGGTAGATAATATTTATGCAATATATTTTAGTTATTTTACTTTTGTTTCTATGGACAACTGTTAGAAACAACTGAGGAGTCAAGCACGTCTGCAAGACTATACGGGTCCCAAGCCTAACACACTCTCCTCAATGAGAATGTTAGGCATCCTGATCTCACCTTACCCCTGTCCATCGAGGCAAATGTGCACCATAATCTCCACAACCCAGACCCAGAGGCAACTGTTATCCTATATTCTAAGTTTTCATTTTTCATGCACAAAATTATCTTATATGAAATGTCCAAGGAGGTAAGCTCAAATACACAAGGAATGCGTAGCACAAAGTATCAAAATAAGCAAGGGACTCTACTAATATGGTGATATCATCTATTTTTTATTATCCATTCTAACTATTCCAAATTACACAAGTTCAAGCTCACCATTTTCTCACATTTCAAGTGTAACTTAGAAATTCATCCTTACAAGTTACAAAATATCAGGACTAGCTAGGTCCTAATATACCAAATTAAAGTCGACTATAAAAGTTAAATAATAAATTATTACGACCTAATTGATATTTTAGACATTCTAATTAAAACTATAAAATTATAGATTATGGATTAAACACCACGAGATTGAGCTTAATCACATAATCCAAAAAAAATAAGACCTAAGATCTAAGTTTCATTCTAAATGTGATCTAATAATCTAGGCCAATCCTATTAAGTAATCAAATTTAATATGATAAATCTCCTATCTTAGATCTAAGGTTAAGAGATAAAATAATCCAAATAAGTTGAAAATTCTAGAAACTAATAAAACCAAAGATTCATTCATTGAAAAGCCCCATTTTTCAATGAATGAAATCAATCCTATGATCTAGTCCTAGTCTTAGGAAGGGTCCTTAAGGTGTAGTGCAAAGATCCTAAAGAATAGACTTAAAGAGAATTCTGGGGAATTTTGCCGAGCTGACCTAATAGCTAATTTTTCTTGCTTAAAGGATTCTAATATAGTTTTAGTACTAATTTTAGTGATATAAATCATAATTCAAAGACTAATGATGCTTATCCTAAATTATTGGCAAAATAACCATTTTTCTCCTACTTAAGGGTCCAAAAAGTCAACTTTTGACTTATGGGTAAGAATTGAATTCTCTTAGTCCCAACTGATTTCTTACTGTCTAACTTGAAGATAAACAGTAAGTATGTCCAATTTGGATGAGAAACGGATCCTACAGGTTTAAACTAAGGTTTATGACTTAAGGGCATTTAAGTAATTTTTAACGTATTGAAACTAAGTTTTTATGCAGTTTATTGTAGGTTACTATTCAAGGATTCCATAGAGTCCAAGAACACTACATTCTGAGATCGATTAACTAAGTTATGGACGTTTTAATTTCGAGAGGCAATTTGGTAATTTCGAGTCGGTTAACGGGTGACAAAAACCGAATTTTTATATTTAAAGTCCAATTTCAGGAAACTCAGTTTCTATAGCTTTCCTATAATGTACTGAGTGTGTTGGTAGGGAGTAGACCCGATTTGGACCTCAAATGGTCAAGTTATGACCTAACTAAGGTTGGGGGTATTTTGGTCATTTTCTAAATTTTTAGGATTTAGAACTTAAATGTTATTTCAGTTTATTGGCGACATCAAAATTCTAAACTAGTTAGCATCTTGAATTTTTGAATTTGGAGTTGAATTGACCAAGTTATGGTCATTTGAATTCTAGGGGTAATTTGGTCATTTTTCACTAAAGTCACTCTAAATTCTAGGGTTGACTTTTCATCCTATTATCCAAATGGGAAAACTAATACTACTGCGGTGATAGGGCCGCTTTCCTGAGCATTTTAAGACCCATATTGACTATATTCTGATAACTGGGTAAAAAGTTATGGGGTCCTAAAGAGGTCATTAAATTCTACTTCGTTATACGTATCCCAAAACTAAATTCTGCATTATGTCATTTGATTCTATTTATTTTTCTGAGTATTTTAAGACCTATATTGACTATATTTGGATTATCCTACAAAAAGTTATTAAACTTCTAAGTTTTACTATTCAAAAATACAATTTGTATTAATTTACTATTCATTTATTCAAATTAAATTAATTTACTGTTCATTCCTAAAGTTATATATTTTTCTGTATTATTTATTGAATAAATTAATTATCTGTAATTAATTAGTTTATTATTTAGATTATGTCCTAAAATTTTTATTATATGTATAAATACATATAAATATTTGTATATTCTAAAGTTTTTTTTGTTAACTATTTATATATATATATACCTTAATTATACTTATTGTTTGATATTTATTAGATTAACATATTAATATTATTTGAATTTGCTATATTAACTATATTAATTAACTTAATTAATTAATTATTAAACTAAACTAATTATATATATATATATATATGTTTGTATATATTAACTATATATATAATATATATATAAATTATTATTATTAATTAACAGATTATAATAGATTTTAAATATAATTTATTTAAGTTAATATTAGTTAACAGATTGATTAATTTATTGAATTAATAATAATTTAATAAATATAAATCCCTAATTAACATAATTTTTTTTATTCTAATATTCTAACTAACACTAATTTAATCAATATTAATTATAACTAATTATTATAATTATATATATATATATATTATATCTATTATATTTATAAATACATAACTTTATTATTTTTCTGCAGGTTAATCATGACGACGGGACCTCATCGGCCACGTGACACGCACTGATTGGGAGCGGTCAGAACGGTCGGTCTCGCCAGGACACGCGGTGAAGTCTGATTGGCTCTGGAAACAGCCGCGGGCCCCACAGGAGCAGCGCTGACGCGGCCAGCGCAGGAGCGGGCCCCACATCCCGAGCGCCGAGCCGCACGCGGTCCGCGCGTGTGGACCTTCGGGCGGGCCCGGGTCGACCCGACCCAGCCCGGCTACGGCCTGCGGTTCATCTTCCAGAACGCCTGGGTGCACTAGGGCTGGCCTTTTGGGCGGCCTCCCGGCGGTACCGGCGTCCAGCCCGCACGGCGTTGGAAGGAGGATGTTGGCGGCTTCCTATTGGCGGTGGGCTCAAGGCCAGAGGGCGACAGACGGACCCGGCAAACCTAAACCTAGACGGCGACAATCGGGACGGCTACTCCTAACGGTAACTACTGTGGCTAAGGCGACGAATTCACGAAATCCACTCAACATTCGATCGATCAGACAATTGTTTGTTGCAATCTATGAGTAGGGATAGGCATACGAACGATTAATTTGAACATCGAATGGCAAGATTTAGGAGAAATTGAGTGTACCTGATCGAGCGGCAGAGAGTTCCTAGGTTTGCAGAGGTACATCAAGACGGCTTCTGACGGGGCGAGGGTGCGTGTTGCAAGCCGAGGGTTCCTAGGATGGTTTAAGGAGGGGCTGGCGGAACCTCCGAGGCGGTCACCGCGAGCTGCGGGTGGACCACGGCCGCGGCCAGGCAGCGCGTGCCACGTGCCCTACGCGCAGAGGCGGACGGGAATGAGGGCTGGCAGCCGTTCGATCGCGCCCAGTTTGGACGGACCAGATCGATCCGATCCACAGTTCGCGGATTCGCGCGCTATCGGGTCGGATCCGAAAGCAACGGGGATCCGACCCGATAAGGGAAAAGAGGAATAATGAAATAATTAATAAAAATCTTATTTTAATTATCTATTTTAGCTAATTAAATAAATAATTAAATTGCATAAAATAAAAAAATTCCAGATATTCACCCTTAGCTAATTGAGGGGTAAGGAACACAATGGTGAGGTCAGATTTTTGATCCGACGAGTATTTTGATATCTCGATTTTTCGGGGCATTTAAAATAATATTAAAATATTCGTCAAAATTTCGACGACTTCCGATTGACACGAAAACTTCACCCTTAGCTAATTTGGGGTCAACGAGCGCAATGGTGAAGTCCATTTTTCGATTGGAGGTCAATTTAGGTAGGTCAAATTCTATGGTTTCTGGATTTCCAGAGATCAGAATTCGATCCGTTTGACTCCTGATTTAGACTAGGTCATAAAGGTTGACTCCAATTGACCTAATTAGCACTTAAGATTAGTTTTAAGACTAAGATTAGTCCTAATTGACTAAGGTAACAACCTGGGTTGCTACAGCGCCACACTAACCTATTACATAATTGTAGATTATTAATAGCATGCCTTTTTTTCATGTTATATTTTCATTTAAATTAGTATCCTATACTTTGATTTAAACTTAGTGATACTCCCATAACTTCTAGACCATACTTTAAGTTCTCTAGTAAGTTGATAATTAATATGCAAGCAGTATACCTAATTTCACTAAGAGACCTTAATGATACTATTGCCCAACAATTTGATTGGAAATCTTAGTATTCATCTCCCTTATCTTTTAATCTTCAATTATAGCTCTCTAATTATTAAATTAGAAATCCTTAGTTTCCTAATGTGTTTAATATAGCTCATGAACTACATTTAACCTACAAGATAGGATGAACTAGTATTTGTAGTTACTGGACTATTCTCTCCTTTACACTTGGACTTTTTCTATCAATTAATCTTAGTTATGTTAGTGATTAGTTTGGTTAGTAACCTTTCAATTTATAAGCTAATTATATGAAGCTAGTAGATTGTTCATTAGCCTCCACTTCCTTTAGCATATTAATCCATTTGAATTATTCTTTCTTACTAGCTTCTTAAACTTTAACCATTAATCAAATTGATTTGATTAGTTTAGGAATAACGTAGAATATGTTCAATTATATGAATATAATTATAAATTATTTCTCATTCTATAAGCTAATTAATATACTATTTTCCAAAACTCTTTTGCTTCCACTAATTCTTATAATTGACTAGAGATCAATATCTATAAGTCAACTGGGAGCTCAATTAACTCTAATTATTAAGTAGATCATTAAAATTAAATAACTTTGGATATCACATAGTTTACAATTACTTGAATTTTCTTGAATACTTGCTTAGCTTTAAGCTTATTCCTTTGAACATACATACAAGATTAGTGCATAAATAAGCCTTTAATAAAACTATAAAGGTTTTATATTAGTGGATAGCCAAGGGCAGGCTAAATAAGAGATATAAGGAGACCTCACATTCTCAGAGGGTGAATGTAAGTATTTATTTTCTATGAGGCCCCACTTTCCTTTACTAGTTAGGTAGACGTGCTTAATTCCTCGCTTCATTTTGTATGTGCTTGTAGAATAAGTATTTTCATAAATAACTTCAACTAATAAAATATAAGTTCTCTTACAGTCTTATTGATTGTAAGATCTCATCATAGCTTTCTAGCTATGTTACTTTCCATAATTCTAGATTATGCATTCTTAGCCAATGAGGCTAAGATTTTTCCTTATTTATTATGCTTTGCACTTTCTATTTTCAGTACTGTACTTTACTTACTTATAATTTATTATAGAATGCAGTGTATATTGCTTTAATTTTATTTAAACGCTTCACTGCTTTTTTTTTCCTTAACATAATTTTCATTGAACATATACATATTTTCATTTTATTTATTTTTAAATGCATATTTGTAGTTTCTAGCCTTATTTAGAATGCTTTTCCTTTACCTTTTTAGTTGTATGCTTGAATGATTATACTTGTGAGTTCTTTTGCTCCTCTTCCTTTCCTACTGCTCTTCTTTACAGTTACATTTACTTTCTTTCCTTGAATGCTTTTAATAATAAATTAGTTTGTGATATCCAATTAAATTTCAATGAATAATTTGCCAATTTTAAAATATGTTTAGACTATTTAGTCTAACTACTCTTGTTTTTCTTTTCTTGGCTTTGTCATATCGTATTTTAAATGCCAAAAATTTGATAGATTAGGAGCAATATCAATTAAGTGGAGCCGGACCTAGCACTTGAGATTTTAAATTACTGCTTCCGCTTTACTTTCATTTACATTTTGCTATGTGAGAGAGTGTCTTTATTTTCATTACTCTTTCAATTTTAAAAGCTTGTAATAATTAAATTTTATGTGACGTTCTTACTTATTCTGTGCTGAGTTTACCTTCTTATATATGGTTGGATTGAATGAGTCGATAAATTTACATATTCTACTTGCACTTGTTTCATATCTTTCCTCCCTTACTACAGCAATTTTCTTAACTTCACACCCTCACAAAAATACTTAGCTACTTAGCATTTAGTGTTGGGTTAGTTTCCTTCTAACATAGTATTAAATGCTAAGGTAACGCTCCAATGTTGGATTGAGTTCCTATTCAATATTGAGGCCGTTACAGCTTCACTCTTAAGTTTACTTAACTATCAAGTAACTTTAATATGATATATTTTGGATAAATAATGTATTAATATGATGAATAATAAAATATTTGATGATATAGTAAAATAATTTATTTTAAATAATGAGTAGTAATTTTAATTAATACCTGATTTTTGTGCCTTTTTAATTATTTCCAAAAATAATGAAACTTAACATGATAATAATAATCGTGTTACAACACGATTATAACATGATTTTGAGACAAACACACTCACATCAAAATTTCTCGATTTGGAGCAATATTTTATTTTATATTAATTTTTAAATATTAAAACTTCAAAAATTATTATGGTTAATCAAGAACTCCAAATTTGTCAAAACTTTTTATGTAACATTAATATAATATTCTTAATTCAACAATGATAAAATCGCTAAGTTTGAATTTTTATTTAATTTTTCCAATTTACTAAATTTAAATAATTCTAAAATTAATTCAGAAGTATCAGTTATTCGGATTGCTTCAAAACTTGGTCATTACGATCACAAGAATATACTATATCTAACAATACTTTTAGTTTGCCCTAATTTTGATGTCGCCTGGGATCCTGATTTTTGAATCTAATTTAATCCTAATTAGTATAGTAATGACTTGGATCATTACAGAAATGAGGAGAGAAAAAAAATAGTTGGCTTTGAGTTTTTACTTTGCAATCCAGCATCCCCTTGCCCTTTGTATGATGCAATTGAAGGGAGTTGTCAGGGCATAAAAGTTCAGGTATTTGGTGAAAACAATAATGAAAGGTGGGGATAAATTAAAGGGGAGCAATTATTGATCAGGGTGCATTTGGATGGAAAATAAATGAAGGAGTGACTAGATTGTTAGTGTGCATAATAATGGTGGGCACACTTGCATTTGGTGTGCATCCTACATTTTGGTGGATGTAAGCAATTTTTGATGAAAACTTGATTTTCTTGTGGGCATCCCAACTTTTGGGAGGAGCTTGGCTGCCTTTATTGAAGATGAGCTCTATTTAGGGCTTTTGCTCAAACTCTCGCCGACACCTTGCAAAACACCCTAAATCCTCTCATATGTGATTTTGTTTTTTGAATCGAACTTCACTTCATCTAGGAGCAAACAAGACTATTAGTTCAAGATTTATCTCAATAGCAATTCATGGGTGAGAATGAGTAGCATGATTGTCACCTTCATTTCCCACTATTTTGACAACCCACTGTTAAAATCATTGGGTTTCCACTCCACTATGTTATATATTTCTATGAATTTCTTAATCAATGGAGACCATCTTTAAGAAGCAAGCAATATTGTTGGTGCAGTATTTGCATGTTAGGAAAATCCAATGTATATGCTATGATATATCTGAGTTTTGACTTGTGTTGTGTTTTTTGTTTGTTGTTCAGTACAAGCGATGGGGCATTGTTAATGAATGAATAGTCTGTTATTATGTTAATGATCCCACGAGCAAATATTTTGACATTTCTATTAGTTTTTAGGAAATGCAAGAAAAAAATGAGACTGCAGTAATTTAATGATAAGCTAATTTTGCCGTATTTTGTTGAATAGAAATTGAGTAATATTTTTTCTTTTATAGTTCGATAAGCCCGAATGGAGTTTTTTTCTTGCAACCAGGATAGATGATCAAATTTTAGAGTGTTTGAAACCAAACAAATGTCCTTAATGATAAGTATAGATTAGCTGCAAATATAATAATTCAGATACAACATTATAACAGTAGTAAAATAAATGAAAAATACAATCGAATCATATGCTTTTCTGTTAACATAGTTAACTCGAGTACTACTATATAATGAAGCTACACATGCAAGTTAAACGGTGGAACTGAACTCTGCCTACAATCAAGAGACCTCATGCATCACCAAAAATCACCACAGGAGCATCTTCCACACTGAAAATGATGAAACCTATTGGCATCTCTAACCATTATCTCCCTCTCTGAAGTACTACTGATGAGTTTCATGACATTATGACAATCCCAACAAACGCGAAGGTTCTTCACCACCCGAATCGTGGTGCCGGATGCCAACTTGAGAAGCCCAAATGCAATGGCCAGCCTCTCGCTACGCATAAACAGTTGCATCTCCTTATCCTCCTCCTCCAAGTCATGCAGCACTGAGGCAGTATTGGGACATACCCTCTCTTCCTCATTTCCATCGTTAACTCCGCAAGCACACAAACAATGTCCTCCCTCAAATGAAGAGCACTTTTTTAGCTTGTTGGAACAAGCAGCTCTCCCTCCCAACTTCAATCCAAAACTATACCCAGGTTGCTTTTTGATCTCCATATCATACCTCAACTTCCTTGCATTGGCGAGCATATATATTAGACCATTGTATGTATGTAGAAGAAGCTTGTGGTTTCAATCTCAACAGATTTTCAGCAACACAAATGCCCAATTCAATGTCTCCATGCTTGTTGCAAGCACTAATAAGGCATTGCCCGAATAAGCTTCTCCACCTCAGAAAGGCATCCCGACCGCCCCAGAGGATCCAGCAAACACGTGTAATGCTGCAAGGAAGGCTGAATCCCGTAATCCCTCCGCATCGAATCGAACAGTTCCCGGCCCTTCCGGACCAAACCCATGTGGCTGCAAGCATAGATAAGCCCAACAAACGTCGCCTCGTTCGGCCTGACACTGGACTCAACCATCTTATCGAACAAAGCCAGCGACGCCTCCGCCCGGCCATGCTGGGCCTCTCCGACGATCATGGCATTCCAAGAGACAACGCATCTCTCCGCCGCAATCTGATCAAAGGCGGCTCTCGACAAAACGATGTCGCTGCACTTGGCGTACATGCCCACGAACGAGTTCCCCAGCGCGGAGCTCGGCTCGTAGCCGAGGGATACGGAGAGGCAGTGGAGCTGCCTGCCGAGGGTAAGCATCGAGAGGCCCACCGAGGCGGTGACGGAGGTGGAGAGGACGAAGGGGTCGTCGATGCCGACCACCTCCCTGCGCATTTCCATGAACTGATGGAGGGCGCGGAAGGCGTTCCCTCCGTGGAGCAGGCCAGATATGAGGGCGGTCCAGGCGAAGACGGCCCTTGCCGTGGTTGCGCGGAAGAGGGACAGGGCTTCGGCGACGCGGCCGCAGGCGGCGTATCCGGAGTCCATGGCGGTGGAGGAGACGGGGCTCTTGGGGTGGATAAAGTCGAAGACGCGGAGGGCGTCATCGGGCAGGCCACATTCGGAGTACATGTGGACGAGGGAGGATTGGACGAGGAGAAGGGGGAGGCGAGGAAGCGGGCATGGGCTTGCCGGCCGAGGCTGAGGCCGAGGGAGGGGAGGCGTGCGCAGGAGCGGAGAGGAGGAAACTGTCGGGGACAAAAGAGCGGGAAGAGATCATGCGGCGGAAGAGGAGGAAGGAGGAAGGGGAACTGGAACGAGCCTGGGAGGCTATGAGGGAGGCGTACGACGAGATGTCCGGTTGCAGAATTTCGTCGAACAGCTTGCGGGCATCCAGGTGGAGGTCGGATTTAGAGTGACCGCTGAGGAGGGAGGAAGGGTAGGGAGGGGAGTGAAGGAGGGAGGATTTGAGGAGGTGAGCGTGAGTCTGGCGGGTTACAGCGAAGAGCCGCCAGCTACCGGCGGAGCAAAGGGCGGAGATGATCAGCCTTTGAACGGAGCCGGGAGATGGATTTTGCAATTAGTTACATTTGAAGAAAATGTTCGCTTGCGTTGTTGGTGGCTCGTTCGTCTATTCTCTCCCATAAAAAAGTTCACTTCCCCAAATTTTACAAATTCTTCAAAAATTTAAGAGAATATGTTAAGAAATAATGAAAGAAAAATATATTGTTCATATGCACATGAATTGTACTAATTATGTATATTTTTATTTTATAAAATTAAGATTTTTAATAAATTTGAGGTATAACAGATACTTTCTCAAAGCTGTCTTCAAATGACAACTATTCTATATTATTATGATGTTGAATTTGAGATTTTAGCAAAGAAACATGTTTGTCCCTACTTGATAAATTTGATGTAGGACAATTAGTGCTTTCTCTAATTAACAAATTCATTTTTGGACTCAAATTGATTGTTCTGTTGTTGCGAAATATTATGAGGATTTTTATGTGTCGTTCACTTTATCATATGAATTCAATCATAATAAGGTTTTTGCTTGAGTAATGTATGATACTAATGGGCATGTTGTGTTTTGAAATATTAATCCTTTTGTGGTATTGATTTAGGTTACTTTCTCCCGGTCTAGATTCCATTTTCTTAACCCTAATTCTATTTGCTTTATAGTTGTTACTATTGATCAACCTTTCAGTTTGGATAAAAATATAACCAACTTTATTGACCTGTCGTCACCTTGAGTTTTAGTTGAAATTGATGTTTATCATAAACTTTTGGATAGGGTTTGGCTTGGATATGAATCGAATGACCAATCTCAAAGAACTTAATATAAAAATTTGTTCAATTTTTATTCTCTTTATTGATGTTATAGGTACAATTAGTCTGCTTACAAGGTTGCTTCTAATGAGGGATAATTGTGGGGTCTTAACCATGCTAATGATTCTCCAACTATTCGACCTTCTACCAATACAGTTTGTAATAAAAATTGACAATGCTGGGTCAAGTTAGGAAAATTTAGTCTCGATTGCTTTTAGTCTCTTGATTCATAGGGCTATGACACTGTTAACATTGTTGCTAATTGTGGGTTGATTTTAGACCTTTAATCTTTGTTTGACAATTTTTTAAAATTATTACAAACTTATTTACTTGCAACTATCATTTCTACCAAAGTGCTTTTACTCAAGGTTGCAATATTAAAATAATTTTTGGTGCCTTAGGAGATGATAATTCATGCATATAAAGTCAATCAAAGAGATAGCAATGTTATTATTAAACTAGACCTTACAGAACTTATGTTAAACTTACTTGAAATTTCTTTTATTTATTTAAGAAGTTTGGTGTCGTTTGAGGTAATTATTAGATCTATTAGAAAATGCTTGGTTATCTGTATTTATTAATGGTGAAATTTATGGCTTTTTATTCTTCTAGATGTATTTGTATGGTGACTTTTTGTTTCCTTTTTTTATTCTTGATAATGAATAAATTCTTAAAAGCTTAAACCATTTTATCATGGATCATTAGGGTATGAGATTTAATCAGGTGGCAAACTTTTCTAATCTCATCTTACTTGTGTTCATTATTATAAGTTCTTCACAATTTGTGGTGTCAACTATATTAAATAAATTAAGAATTTTTTAATTAATATTGAGGATGCTTAGGGCCTTAAAATAAATACAAGTAAATTTAATTTATTTTGGCATAATATGATAGTGATGCATAAGAATCATTTAATCAAGGATGCATTGGATTTCAATAAAGGTTAGTTGGATGTTTTCTCTTCTGTTGGCCATAAAAGTGGTTCTTTTTATGATCATGTGATTGTATCTCTATATGAGAACTTAATTTTCTCTCACCTTATGGTATACAACAGAGCAATTAAACTTATTAAGCTCAAAGATAGAACAATATTCACAAAAAGTAGGTAATTTTTCATATACAACTTCTCGAAAATATCCTTGTCAACTTAGCCAAACCAAATATATTCAGGCAACTTTCTCAAAACAAGCATTCTCGAGGAAGCAATATTGTGGAGACCCAAAGACAGGTTAACAAAGCTAATCCATCATTAGTGATATTTGTGGCAACTTATTGTCGGGTTAGCATAGCTAATCTAACGTTAAGTGTCACTTCCCAGAACCATATCAAAGTTTAGTATAACGGTATATTTAGAGGTATATAAAATATAAGCTTCCATATTCATTACAACATTTATAAATACCAGAATAATAAAAGAAATATATTCATAACATAGATAATAATTATTTTGCAAAATCTATTGCACACTAAGTAATAAAAATTTAAAATTTAAGAAAAATAAGTGTGGCGACCCTCCGCTAGGTCAGCATAGCTAATTCAGTTTTAGGTGCTCACTTCCTTAGATCATATCGGGGTTTAGTATAGCAATGTATTTAGAGGAGTATTGTAACAACCCGACGTTGTTACTGAGCCGTTCAGACCTAATCCTGAGCTAATTAAGATGAAATTCAAAATCATATTTAAGTTGGATAAAAATTAAATAAAAATATTCTTAAATAAAGTGTATCAAGGGGATCCTTCTACTAAAATTTGAGCTCAATCGGGGTTCCGGATCATCCTAAATAAATTTGAAAAATTTAAACTTTCGGAGTTAATAAAAGATAAAATAAAAGTTGGATTTCAAAATTTTTTTGTAGATTTAAGTTAAGCATTATAAAAGGATACTATATTTTAAGTTTCGTAATTTTTCGAGCTCCTGATTAAACGTAGCAAATTTTTAAAGTTTTTTACTTAAAAAATAATATAAAATAAAATACTTATCTAAATTCAATAATTTTTAGACACTTGCGTTTGTCTTGTCTAGATGGTCGTTTCGATACCAAGTTTGTAATTTTTAGAGTTCAATTGACTATAAATCAAGGCTTGAGAATTTTCAGCCATCAAATTCTGATTCAACGGCTGCGATAGAGTTCAGTTTTTGCCTCATAAATATATTGAGCTTTACCCTAAATCAGCCCATCCAAAAATTTCATCTTTTCCCAGCCGTAAACTCCTTCTCATTCCCATGAGAACCGAAACCCTCCCCTCTCATTCGCACGCAAAGCCTCTCCTCCTCCCTCTCGCTTGGAGTCCCAGCCGTCAACTCCTTCTCATTTCCATGAGAACCGAAACCCTCCCCTCTCCTTTGCACGCAAAGCCTCTCCTCCTCCCTCTCGCTTGGAGCTGGAAAGTTCCTTCCACCTATTCGCTGAGATCGAGCAGCCCTCCTTCCATGGCCGAGCAGCAGCCTTCATCCTCCACGACCGAGCTCGAGCAGCTCTCATCTTCCATGGACGAGCAGCAGCCCTCCTTCCATGGCTGAGCACTCCTTCTCCTTCTCTTGGCCGAATCCTCTTACTCCTCTCCATGGTCGAACCTTCTCCTCATCTTCCACGATCGGACAGCACCCCATCAATTGATCTTCCCTTTGACGCTTTAGAGGTACAAATCTACACTTAAGAATAATGATTGGTTGTGATTGAAAGTTTAAGGTTCTTGATGCTTGAATGAAAAATCTGAAATTATTTTGGTTCAATTATCTCTTGTAATCAGTATCAAATACATGTTTGTAAAATTAGTGGATTATTAGCACTTTTGATCGGAACCTATTGACATGTAACTCATATCTAATGGAGGTTAAATTGTTGATCCATATGTATGCAGCCCTATTGTTCATTAGCAAGTGTTATAGTTGAGTTTGGCAATATAATAATCCCTATAGATGAATCCTATGAATTCAATTATCATTGTGGTTTTATCTATTCAATGCAAGCTTAGTTAGTTATTAAGTAAGTATCTTAAGGCTAGAAGATCATAAGCGCTATTGATTTACATTTAATTGCATGAATTTATGTCAATGGTGGCCTTGAGTAACACCTAATATGTTAATAAAAAATTTGAATTTATTTTGTTATTATGCTGAGCTAAGTTTAATAAAAGTGCATGTATTCTTGGAATCATGGATGGCTTCCGTAAGTGATATCTATGCTTGTAGCCACCCTATTGTGATGTCATAATAATGAATTGCTTCCATCTTATGTCATATGTAAGCATCTTGCCTAGTTTCACATGTTAACCTCATTTAATCGCTCATAGGAATGACACTTTTACTTTCATTAGAATTTTAATTGTCGTCCTTATCAAATCTCATGCATGCAGCCCTCATTTCATCTTATTAACTATGTGAGAATTAGTTATATTAGTAGTGCGCATATACATCTTTTGCAAAAGTTAGGCCATGCATTATGGGGAGTTGTGTGTTCTCTCAATTAAGCGTTCTTAATGGATATTCATGAGAGTATAGTTAAATGATTTGTTAATCAATCGCATGATTTTCCTACTTATTATTTCTCATCTTAATTATAATTAAATTCTAGCATGAGGAAGTTAGCTTAGTGATGAGTTTGATTTCATCTCTACTAAATGTTATTAGAGCATGTTCAAACATCTTTAGAGAATTTAAATGCAAATCGTTGATTATTTATTCTCTTTATTGATTACCTACACTTTTAGCATGCTTATAAGTTCATTTGAACTCACGTGTTTCCTTTACTTTTTATAAACCTGAAAGAAAATAATGAAACTTATGTAACTATGAATATCCAAATATGTATGCAACCTCATGCTAACTTTGTGATCATAGGCATTAGAATTACTAAGATGTGTATATTAAAAGCTAAAGTTGTTTTATCAATCACTTGATTTAGTCATAAATAAATTGTTCGAAGCCTATCCGCATATATAAGTCTTCTTCTTAATGCTCCTGGAAATAATAATATAGTTCTTTTTGTAAATATCATGTGCAATTAGCAATTAAAAATAGCTGAGAGTAAAAAATTAATTTTAAGAGATTATTCTTAAATAATCATAAATGACCTTATTAAGGTTTTGTTGTCTATTACACTCTTATTCTTTAGGAATTAATAAATAAGTTATTCAGAATTTAGGCTTATTTTGTTGTTTTAATTCAGCTAATGCCATGGTTGATCATAATGGGATCGTAATAAGGATCTTCTGCTATGGGGCTATAGTCGTGAGGCTTCTCTTTAAAGGTACATTATGTACTTAGAACTTTATTGAGTTCTGTATGGTTTTAATTATATTATTTTCTTAAGCTCTATGTATAGTGCGTACACAACTTGCATAGATCTTAGCATCATTAGGGATTTGATTATTATTTAAGAACCATGATATCAAAGTAGGAACTCTTGCTAACTAAGTAGTAAATATTACCTTAGTTGAAAATTATAAATTATGCGGACATGAATTAGAACCTGGAGTCAAAACTAAAACACTTCCTTAGGAACTTCACTTCACCTTAGGCTCTTTTTCTTAAGATTAGGAATAGACACTAGGTTAGATTCATTCATTGAATAAGTGATTTATTCAATGAATGAAACTTTAGTTTTATTAATTTATAGATTTTCATAATTTTATTTTGATTATTTTATCTTTTAATTATAGATTAAGAATAGGAGATTCATTCTATTAAGCTTAATATTTATTTAATAGAATATGCCTTAATAATTAGTTCACATGTAGATTGAACCATAGATCTTAAGCTTACCTTTGTATTATGTGATTGAACCTAAATTTGTGGTGTTTAATTCATAATCCTTAGCTTAGTAGATCTGGATCAGATCTTAGCTTAAAACATCTCAATTCATCAATTAGGACGTGATGATTTATTAGTTAACTTATAGTCAATTTTGATTGAATTAAATTAGGACCTGATCAATTCTGATTATTTTCAACTTATAAGGCCATGCTTCTAAGTTGCATAACTTGGGATAGTTAGAACGGCTTTAATTAGACAATAATAGATATCACATATGTCTAGATTGAGTTTCTTGCTTACTTTGACTAGATTTGCTTGTCATACCTTGGATATTGAGCCTTATCCTTTGAGCATAATATGAGAACTTAGGATATGGATGATACATCCTAAGTTAATATTTATAAAGCATATCAATCATCTGGTTATTGCAGTACTTTCAGTTAGTAGAATATATCCTAGCTTAGTCTACCTTTTTAGTATTAGTATTATATAGGATGGACCCATGCATAGCAGATTTGGATATCTAGGCTGGGTATTGATTGATCTTGGAGGCCCTGTATGACCTATTAACTGCTATGGCAGTACTATGTCTTAGGCTTATTGCTACTATAGTTTGATTTTTCAGTCTTGTTTTCTTTTTGCCTTGCCACATGCTTCAGTGGCCTTACTTACAGTACTTGCTTGCTTTGCCACATGTCTCAGTGGCTTTACGTTACTAGATTGCTCTGCTTTTATTATATGTCTCAGTTGCCTTTCTTTTCTTTGTATTAATTAGCATGTTGCATGTATACTCTTATGGCTTACTTATGTATATTGGCATGTTTAAGATGTTAGAACTTCTTGTTATATTCAACATTTGTATTCTTTTATAATCAGCATATTTCAATGTGATCATAAGCATGTTAGGTTCAAAATTGTATTATAGTTGCTGTTACTTTTAGCTTTTAGCCTCACCTTATTTATTTTGTGTTGTATGCTATTTTCACATACTTATTGATTAACTATAAATGGTTAGTTTATAGTTACCTCATTTTTCTTGTAGCTTGTTGCACCTATTTATTTTGCTTGCTTAGTAATATTAGTAAACTGGTGATATCCTTAAATTCATGAAATTTTAATAGGTTAAATTATATTTAGACTTATTAAAATCTAACCAGATTTTTTTTTTTGGCTGTGCCCTGTGATATATGTACATATGGCAGATCAGGAGTATTGGTTAGATCCAACGCTTGAGGATTTAGCTGCTAGCAGGTTAAAGTAAAGTGCAGCTCATTGAAGGAGATAAGCTTCCATCTCTTTGGCCTGCATTTATTAAAAGTGTAATAACTAAGTTTTCTTGTTCTTACTATTCTGCATTTAATGTATTATATGTGAATGAACTAAATGTGGACTATATTTGGATACCTCCTCTTTACTTATTTTTGCACTGCTATATTATATGTATGTTTCTATTGGATCTTGCTCAGCTCTTGATTAGTATCACGGATATGCTTTTAAGTTTAATGTTAGTGATACTAATGACGACCACATCTTAAACTTAGTTGATTAAGGGGCGGCCGTCACAAGTACAAAATACACACTTCCACATTCATTAAAATATTCAAAATGTTAGAATAATAAAGGAAATATTTTCAATACAAAGATAATAATTATCTTACAAAATTTGTTACATACTAAGCAAAAATTTAAATCTTTAAGAAAATTAATATCTAAGTTGCTCCATCATGCATTAGCTCTGCCTCAAAGACTTGATCCAGAAATTGTTTCTGAACTGCCATATATATATATATATATATATATATATATATATATATATATATGATAGGACGAACCAAGAAAATGAAAAGAAAAGAAAAGAAAAAAATATATAATTAGACACAAATGTCTAAAGTAAGGTTTGTAGGATATCAAAGTTTGAATATAATATTAAGCGGCATGATTCTACATGAGAAGCATATACAAATAGAATGTGTTATTTAAGTACGATATGCTTGCAAAATTTCCACGATTATGAATGCAATTGTAGTAACCCAAGTTGTTACCTTAGTTAATTATGACTAATTTTAGTCTTGAATATAATTATAAGTTCTATTAGGTCGATTGGAGTCAACCTCTAGGGCCTACCCCAAAATTAGGGATCAAATGGATCGAATCCTGATTTTTAGAAAATCCAGAAACCCTAAAATTGACCTATCTAAATTGACCTCAGATTGGAAAACGGACACCGCCGTTGCGTTCATTGACCCCAAATTAGCTTGGGGTGAAGTTTTCGTGTCAATCATAAGTCGTCGAAATTTCGACAAATATTTTAATAATAAAAATGCCCCGGAAATCGAGGAATCAAAATACTTGTCGGATCAAAAATTCGACCTCACCGTTGCGTTCCTCACCTCTAAAATAGCTAGGAAAAACATGTTTGAAATTTTTGTTAAAAAAAAAAAAAATAATAATAATAATATTTAATTAATTATTTAACGGCACCGTTATCTGTTTAACCCTGCCATCAACTGTAGCCGACGGCGCCGTCTGATCAGACGGCGCCATCGCAGCCGTTGGATCTGATCCAACGGCTCCGTCCCGAGCTCCACGCGGCAGCCCCGCCGCGCGCCCAGCCCACCCCCACGCTCCTCAGCCCTCGGCGAGTCCGTCGAGCAGCCATTAAAGGTCCAGCCACGGGTTCGAGCTCCCAGTTTCCGCGAAGACGAGCCCTGGAGTCCCGATCCGAACCCCGAACCCTCGGCGCGTAGCAACCGTTCGAATCAGGCAATCTCAATTCGATACTCTATTCCATACGCCCGATTGATGATCCACTGGTCCTGATCTGGGTTAACCCAATCGGATCGATGACAATTAGGATTAGGTCCACAGTAGATACCGTTAGCCCTCCGAAACCCGTAACCCTAGGATTTAGGGTTGCGATTTGCCAGCGATCCCGGCCCCCTCCAGCGAAGGTCCGCCCACCGACGTGTAGGCCTCGTCGAGGGCTACCGTCGGCCGTGCGGGCCGAGGTGGTCCGGCGCCGGGAAGGTCGGCAAAAGCCATGCCCTAGCCCGGCGCCCTCGGGACGTCTCCGCGAAGGAGACGAAGTCCGGGCCGGGCCGGGTCGACCCGAGCCTGTAACAACCCTAGGTTGTTACCATACAAAATAAATGTTGATTGATTCAATTTTTAGCATCATTGCTTTTAGAACATCAAGATAAGCCTACTTAGAAAATTTGAAGTCCATTGAGCTTCTCTAAGTCAAAATTTGCAATTTGATCAGTCTAGATGCCCTAGTCTAGACCCAAAATATTTTGATCTCAGAATTAAAATCTGATTGCATTTTTGAAATCCTCACCCCCAAATTAGCTAAGGGTGAAATTTTGGTGCAATTTGGAGTTCATTTAGGCAATAATTCAATTTAATTTAAAATGGTGCAATTGCACTTAAGGGCTCCATACAATTAAAAATTGCAAATATACCTTCAGCCGTCTTTAAAACAGCGGGCGCAATCTGAGCCATCCATTTCTCGGATCAGATCATGCGACCCGTGCCTTCGCTCAGGATAACCCATCTGGGCCGTTTCGCGGTTCAATCAAAGGATCGGACGGTACCCATCCACCCATAGTAAGTAGCGCGATCCATCCGTCAGATCCATAGATCCAGATCCGACGGATGATTCCCGCTTCGCGTTCGACCGTTACCTGTCCGAGAATCTGAGCCATTCCGTGTTACGATTGATACATCAGACGGCTGCCGTAAACCCCGCACTGCTCATCGTCTCCTCCGCTTCGCTCAGACCCCCGATAAAAAAAAATGAAATCCCCGACAGGCAGAGCCTGTCCCCCACTCCCCCGCCAGCTCAGCATAGCCATTAGGGGTTCCTCAATCCTGTAAGGCCTCTGAGATGGGCTCTCTAGCTCGATATCTCCATTTTTGGAAATTCTGAGAGCTCCCCTTGACCCAAGCTCTCGGGCCAAGCCAAGCCGAGCCCAGTCCCAGCAGTTCCTCCCAACACCTCTCTGAGGCTATAAATAGCCTCAGACCTCACCTCTAGAGCTCTTTGCTATTGAATTGAGCTAAATTCCAATTTCCTCCTCCGATCGCCATTGCTGCTCTTCTAAGCTCGTCCCGACGCTCCTAAGCTCGCGTACAGCTGATAGAGGATAACTCCTGGAGTTCAGGACCCCTAAGAGCCCCTCTGCTGCTTCGTGCCAGGCTCCGCCATCCAGACCAGCTCAGACCAACAAAACCAGGTACCCCACATTCTGGACTGAGCCGTATGGGCTCAGTTCCTGCCTAATTTCCATCCCCACACTCTCCCCTAGCTAAGGCGAACTCATTGCAATTAAATTGGTATGTTGGGAGGGTCCTTTCGATCGTATCGATCGAACGGGTCATCAGTCTTTCAGAACTCTGGGACCGAGTAAGGCCCCAGGGATCTAGAGCCTCCCAGGGCCTCCTAAAATGGGGTTTCGATCCGTGCTTACGCCCTGAAGGTGAACGGATCAAACCCCAGCCCTGGCAAGCCCCCTGTGAGGAGAATTTCTCCTCACAGTGAGCTCCTCTCACGCAAAATGGAGAAATAGGGTCCAGGGGAATTAGACCATCCCAGTTAGCAATTTAGGGTTCTAAGGGTTGGTCTCGGCTCGAGGAAGGTGAAGCCGTCGTCCTTATTCCCCGGCATGGCTCGACGACTGAGAATTTTGGCGATTCGGGTTCACCCCAATCGCTCTCAGTCGGGGCCAGGCGCGGGGAAGAAGATGACAGCGCGGGTCGGGTCGACCCGTGACCCGTGCTGTCGAACAGTAACGGGCCTTCAGGCCCGATTGACCCGCGTGATTTGATTCGGGCCGACGCTATTTTAAAATCAATAGTACACAGTAATGGGCCGCAGACCCGAATGACCCGCGCGGTTTGGATCGGGCCAGCGCCGTTTAAAATACTTATAAAGAATTTATTATTTATTTTCCTTAAGGAAATTAGGAAATACAATAGAAAAATACAGAATGTATTTTCTTAATAACTTTTAATCAACTGGTTAGAATTTTATGATATCATATATGAAATTGTTCAGAAAAATTTCAAGAACTTAAATATAAAATAAAATCACACATCTGATGGCTAGATCTTTAATTGTTGCTTAATTACAGTGAATCTCAATTAGGGAAGATTAGTAAAATTACTTATCCAAATTGCATAATTAGGATGCCATTAGTTCACAGATGTTAATTAGATTGCATGTGCCAAGTATCATATTTTTCTGAGCTCTGTAAATGTAGATATGCCCTAATCTTATCAAATCATAATTAGTGAATTTTAGGGTTTATACACATTGGATCACAGCAAACTCAGTCTCTGATTACTTGTATGATTAATTAGGACTTGCATGCCAAATTTCATATAATTTGAATGGTTGGATTTTTACTTATGTAATTATCCTTTTTGCTTGGAATTAGGTTTTGGTTAGCATTAAGTAAACACTGTTTGTTAAACTTAAATCATTGTTTTGGCTTATAACAGTAAACCAAATGAAATAAAATCACCTTCCATAAACTTATTAAGTATACTTGAATCAATCTAAAACTATAGAATCTTAAACATTTTAATTAACTTAAGAAATCCTAAGATTTGGATCAAGCTTTTAAGACTTGATCTAGATCTAGGATTGCCAACAATAATGCATAATTAATCCACTAATTTTACATTGATATATAAATGTACACTTGATTTGACTTAAGATTTGAGAAGGAGTCAAGCCCTAACATACTTAAGGCAAATCTAAAACCATAACAATCCTAACTCAACTATATTAATTACAAGACTGTGAATTAAACATTTTCCAATAATACATCTGATTTACTATTGATCCTAAACATTTGAATTATACATGTTAAGGTTAATAACAATCTATGTGATTACTTGATCTGAATCTAAACTTTAGATCCCTGATTTTCTCTTAAGAAAGAAGACTAGCATAAGAAGACAATTAAAATCATATTGATTAAATAAGTGATCTAATCCTTAACAATATACTTGATTTAGTTCCCATAATCTTAGTCTAAGTGTGATCAGATGATCCCATCATCTGATCTAAACATTTTAAATCTAATATTGAACCAGAATCTAATAGTCTAATATCAACATCTAAAGGGGAGATCTGGATGCTCACTTAATAAAGATCGTCTTAAATTATCTGAAAGACCTAAATTTATATATCACGAGGTAAGAAGCCTTGTATGAATCCTTGAGGTAGAAGTATAGGAGATCCCTTCACCTTAGAGATTGATCTATTCTCCTTGTGGTAGTGATCACTCAAGACATTAGAAGAGATACATCTCCTTGTGGTAGAATCCATATTAAGTGATCCCCGATCATATTAGACTTGTGAAACCTTTTATAGGACTTACCTACTAGTCTAAGACTTGTAGTCTTGATAAATCTTTGTTCTATTAAATAGATTTGATTGAACCACGATTGTGGGGTAAGCGTTGTATATTATACCCATATTACTGGTTCTCAGTAATAATCTGGATTGGTTAAGTCACTCTAAGTAAGATTTGTCTTTGTTGCTATCCTGCGGGCTTAGGCGGACATAACATCGCTTAGAATAAATCAATCAATCCTAAGAGTGTATTAAATGGGTACCCATTCCTTAGTTTTATTGAAGGACAGTTGCCATCGGGCAATGCCTCCTGGCGAAGATCGCTTCAATATGTATGGCTTAAATAAAACTAAGTAAAAAGGGGAATTACCTTCCTTAAGACACTAAGTGTGATTGTGAGTTTAGTGACTAAATGCTTAGTTTGAGACATAAACCATCACCGGATAGTTCCTCCTAATGAAGATCGCTTTATTAGGGTGGCATAATCAAACTAAATGTTGTGTCCTATCTTTGCAGCATATTTAATATGTGTATATAATCACCCTGCCCCGTGATCTTTGAGTAAACAAGCAACCTTAACTAAATATCGATCTAGAGATTTGGAGTCAAGTTCCTTTTAGCAGGATTTTGCACAGTGGAGACTTAGGATTCATTTTTTTTTGTTTCTTACTATATTCTTCATGGATTTTGGGATTTTCCATTCATATCATATAATGGCATAAACATGAAGCATAAATATGAGTTGACCTCATTACTTCTGTTATGACACATGGTTATCAGTGATACAGTATGAGATACAGAATGTTATATACACAGACTGAAGAATTTTAGAGTGCATCTGCATCACCATACTGACTTCCTAACTATTGTGCTTACATTGGACCGTATGACTCATAAACCTTCAGTGATAGTTCTGTGATATACCGTGATACAACATATCTGTGAGCATTGCTTCAGTAGCATATAGTGCAGCTTATAGCATCCTTCTCAGCATCTGACATTTTCATGTACTTTCAGCATTTGGTTTTGATACAGTTTTTCTTTGCTTAGTTCCTACAGTTCAGTTATTTGATGATTTACAGTTTCTCCTGCACTTTTACTTTATGTTCTTGCATATTTATTATATTTAGATTAGCTTGTATATCTAGCTTCGATGTGTTAGACTTCCTGTCTAACACGGGGTACTTTTGGGATCCGGCAATTTGCTAGATCCTGAGCAGTTATTGGAGACAGGTCAGGGAGACGTCCTAGAGACTCAAGAGGAGCACTTGGAGCTGTAGAGGATTGAGCACCTACTTTTATTTTTTAGTCCTTTTCAGTATTCTGGCTAGACTCTTTATATTTCTACATTATTATGGTTTGTAATAAAACTCTGGATGTACTTTTATTTTATTTTCTGAGATGGATATTTACTACTGTTTGAGACGAATATATTCTGGATGTTTGCTTTCAGCTTCCGCACTCTGTTATATTAATATACATAGTATTGTGATGTGATCGGCGTACTGGAAATGCTGATATATTTTGTAACGTACATGGGTCCTTCTCTCCTTCGTTACACCTTATGTATGTACTCAGTCTAATACCTAAGATAAAGGTTCAATTCTTACCTTAGGTATTGGCTCTCGAGCCTACTCTTAGGACTCGAGTCATCGGCCTTCAGTATGGCTTTGTCTCTTTAAACCTATTCGGGACGATGGATTTTACTAGTATGGCCCACTGTTCCCGAGTAGCGCACCGTTCCGCTGCAAATCTATGAATTATACTCGTATTTTACACACGGCGACGAGACGGGGCGCTACAGAGCCCGACCCGGTCGCGCCCGGGTCTGCGTCAGCTTTAGGTGGGACCTGCAATGCCACGTGGCAGCCACCCGGCATGCCACATGTCAGGTGGGGCCCACAGCCCGAACACGCTCCTCTTCGCCTTCGGCCGTGGGGCCCACTGCGCCACGTGGTAGCCATCCGGCGTGCCACGTGTCATGTGGGGGCCCACAGCCCGAGCCTCGTGGCTATTCGGCTTCGGCCATGGGGCCCACAACGCCTCGTGGCCGCCTCTGGGCCCGCCACGTGTCAAGTGGGGGGACCCACTGCCTGAGCCCCGGCAGCTCTTCGGCTCCCCAGTGGGGCCACAATGCCACGTGTCAGGTGGGACCCACTGCCCGGTCACCCGCGGTTCTTCGGCTTCCCTGTGGGGCCTACAGTGCCACGTGGCAGCCTCTGGCAGTGCCACGTGTCAGGTGGGGCCCACTGTCTATTAATTAAAATAAATTAAGTACTGTTAGCCTAATTAATTACAGTTAGTGACTAATTAAATTAGGATTAGTGTTAATGACTTTTGGATAATAATTTTATAATTAATTAACTGTAATTGGTAATTAGAGGTTAATTAGAATTATTTTAATGTTAATTAAATTTTAAATAGTAATTAGAATAATTAATTACTATTAAACAGTAATTGTAATTAATTAGTCTTAACTAGATAATTAGTGTATAATTAAGACTAAACAAACAGTGATTAATAGTTAATTACTTTTCTATAGTAGAAATAATAATAATTATTATAATTAGATTAATGGATTAATTAATATTAATTAATAATTAAGCTCTAATTAACGACAGATTAATTAATTATCAATAATTTCAGAAATATAAATATATATATATATATATATAACTTTAGGAATGAATAGTAAATTAATTTAATTTGAATAAATGAATAGTAAATTAATACAAATTGTATTTTTGAATATTAAAACTTAAAAATTTAATAACTTTTTGTAGAATGATCCAAATATAGCCAATATAGGTCTTAAAATACTCAGAAAAATAAATAGAATCAAATAACATAAGTTAAAAATTAATTTCAGGGTACGCATAATGAGGTAATATTTTAAGACCTTTTTAGAATCTCATAACATTTTACCCAGTTATTCAAATATAGTCAATATGGGTCTTAAAATACTCAGGAGAGTGGCCCCATCACTGTAGTAGTATTAATTTTCTCATTTGGATATCAGGACAAAAAGTCAACCTTAGAATTCTCAGTGAAAAATGACCAAAATGCCCCTAGACTTCAAACAGCCATAACTTATTCAAATCAACTCCAAATTTAAAAATTCAAGATGCTAACTAGTTTAGAATTTTAATATCATCAATAAACTAAAATAATATTTAGGATTTGAACCCTAGAAATTGAGAAAATAACCAAAATACTCTTGGACTTATTTTTGGTCATAACTTGACCGTTTTTCGTCCAATTTAGGCGTACTTACTATCTACCTTCAAGTTAAACAGTAAGGAATCAATTGGAAGAGAGAAAACTCAATTTGGACCCTTAAAACAAAAGTTGACTTTTAGACCCTTAAGTAGGGGCAAAATAATCATTTTGCCCTCAGTTTGAACCAAGTACTCTTAACCTCTAATTAACATTTAAAAACTCTAAAACCAATCTTATAATTATATTAGTGACATCTAAGTGAGTGAAATCAACTATTAGGTCAGATCCCAGAAATTTCTCTAAGTTTTAACACTACACCTTAAGGACCTTTTCTAAGACTAGGACTAGATCTTAGGTTAGAGTTCATTCATTGGGTAAATTAGGTTACCCAATGGGTGAAACCTTGGTTCTATTAGTTTTTAGACTTTTTTTCTATTTTACAACTTGTTTTGATTATTTTTTTTTCTTTTAACCTTAGATTTAAGATAGGAGATTCATCATATTAAGCTTAATTACTTAATAGGATTTGCCTTAACTAGTAATCACTTATATAATAAAACTTAAAACTTAGTCTTACCCATCTTGGATCATGTGATTAAATCTAAAATCTCGTAGTGTTTAATCCATAATATATAGGTTTAGAAGATCTTGATCAGATCTTGGATAGAATATCTAAATTCACCAAAACTAGGACGTATAATTTATTGATTTAACTCATAGCCGTCTATCTGATTGAACTAGATTATAACCTGATCAGTTCTAATCCTTTTTAACTTATAAGAATGGATTTTTAAGTTACACTCGATAGTAGGAAAATGGTGATCCTGAACTTGTGTAACTTGGAATAGTTAGAATGGTTAAGTAGAAAACAAATGATATCACCATGTTTAGTAGAGTCCCTTGCTTCTATTTGATGATTGTTGCTATGTATTCCTTGATTTTTGTGCCTTAACTCCTTGAGCATATCATATAAGATTTTTGATACATAAATAAAATGTTAGGAAAATATGGAGACTCCTTAGATTCCTTGTGAAAATATTAAAGTGATTAATGAAAAGATAATAGTTATATAAGCTGCCTCTCAGATATGTCCTTATTGCCTAGTCTCCTTATGTTACTAGAGGAAGGACTTATTTTGTTGTGTGCCTAGTTGCATAGCCTCATTATGTTGCTAGGGGTACACCGTTGGTGCCTTAGCCGTAATGGTGCTAAGATCATTCGATCACTTTGTGTGCTTATTTGCCTAGCCTCCTTATGTCGCTAGGGGTATATAGTTTTGTGACTTAGCCGTGATGGTGCTAAGATCATTTTGATATTCGATGGGCTAGATTAGCTTTTTTCTATATGGCAGTTGATGCACAGATATTTATATACATATGCAGTTATGATGTTTTGTTTACTTTTTAGAATTTTTATTCAGTCAGCTATTTTTTGTACTGCTTATATATTTTAGGATATTAAAACATTGCTACTATTTATATGTATCACTGCTGAGCTATTTTATCTTAATTGACATTTTTCTTTTGATCACCAACATGTCTAGGATGTAGTATTTCTCTTACAGCACTTGTTTGATTATCTATATTTATGCCTTACCCTGTTTAGCTTACATTTGAGGCATGTCTTAGCCTCTCTTTTTGCTTAAGTTATAATTGATGATTTATAGCTTTCATTCCTTTTGTATTTCTTGTTGCTCTCTTATATATTATTGCTTAGAAGTTATAGAATGGTGATATTACATAACCCATATAAAACTTATCAACTTAAAATGTACTTAGACAATTGTCTAACCAAATTTTTTTTTTTGGCTGGGGCCCTACATTGTGAAACCGACAATGGCAGATCCTCTTCAGTTGGACGATCAGGATCTTGGTGTGGAGCCATATCCGGAGGAGGAGCCTGTGGAAGAAGCAGCTATTTATCCCTTCTATTTTAAGTGAGGATAAGTGCACTTTTATTTTTATTTATTAGAACTTAAATGGATGTAATTATACATGTACTTATGACTCTATTTGGATTCTATGCTTATGTTTTGAGATGTATTTCTTTATACTTATGTTGTGATGCTTGGATATTTTATATTGAAAATCACTTCCGCACTCTGTATGTTTACTTAGATAGTGACTGAATATTTGATTATATGCTTACTTATTTCCTTATTAGGTAGATTGTGAATTTCATCCTAATTTAATTATAAGTGAAGGGTTAGCTAGAGTGACACACCACCCCTTAACTTAACTCTTGTGGATTAAGGGGTGGGGCACCACAGTTGGTATCAGAGAGTTCCATAAGGTGTCAGATGAGAATTTACATTCTTATCTACATAATAGATGATTCTTCTGCCAATCCAGTCACTATGTCAGAATACATTAGAGTCATATCCAAGGGATCACAACATCACACTCAGAATAAGAAGTTGATAATTAAAATACACAAGCAGCGGTATCAAACAAGATTCTAAATATTAACATAGTTAGATACGCTAGAATGACGGTTGAGAGGCATCACTGACGGTTTGAAGAAAATTGGGAAAGTATTGTCAAATTCTATCGAGGACACGACATGTACATAGAAGGGATATCAGATCCGGAAGTCAGGATGTTGACCCAATTTCTCCAAGAAAGCACATTCAGAGGGTATGATCTCGCCAAGCGATGGCTTATGAGGACAGATGATATTATGGGGCGATGAACATTACTGACAATGTCAAGATTGCCCTCATAACACGTCTCCTGTAGGATAGAGCTAGTGACTGGTGGCGCGTCACCCTTAGAGCCCTCACCTATCGAAGCGAATGGTTACTGCAGGACGTTACCTAAAAAGACTTTTGTCGTGCCTTTACGGCCCGATATATCAAATAGAAGTCTTAGATTTATTTATATGCTATTGTATTCTTATATGCCTCACTGTAACCTGATTTTTAAAAGTAATTTTCTTTATATCACTAATCTGGATGTCTAGGATACCGTGCGAGCATGACAGGATGCAATATTTTCGCTCATTTTAAGGACAGGTGGGCATATGACATATTCTTGGCAAAGAGATATGGGAGGGAAGTTCAAGGAGTCTCTCCAGCGGGAGCCAGTGTTCTGGAAAGGATGCTGGAAGATGCGGTATACAGGGGACTGGACTTCCCCATCCTAGCTAGAGAATGGTTACGCAGAGTAACCCAAGTGTTCGAGGAACCGGAATGCCCAGACGATGCACGACTCGACATCCTCGAGATCCTCCTCCAGGATTACGCGGAGGAATGGTGGGCTCAGGAAGTATGGAGGTTCGAGCGACGACACGCCCGCTGCCGCCGAACGCTGACATACGCTTACTTTACTCAAGCCTTCACGAGGAGATATATAGGATAGATTCCGTGTTTTTCCTCAGTGACTGTCTTTTCCTTTTGTACTCTATTTCCAATGGTGTATCATCTAGTCTCTAAATTAATAAAAAGAAGATAAGCTATTGTGCCCTATTATTTTTCCTAAAATGCTGAATTTGTGCTGTCCTTAATTCAGATTTTTAGACGAAATGAACCCAGGTCAAAGCCCCTCGCCTACCCCATCCAGCACCGCGTCCAGCGAGGTTAGTTCCTTACTGGAGGTCGTAAAAATGATGGTGGAATCCCACCAGCAGCAGGCCAAAGAGAGCCAACAATAGGCGAGAAAGGCCGCAAAGGCCCAGGCCAGTCAAGCGAAACGCATGGAGCGCCTTCTAGTATCACAAATTAACTAGAATCGGTCGATTGCAGACGCCGCCCCAGCACCCCAGAGCTCCAACCAGCAGTACACCCCGTTTGCCGACACATTGCTACATAACTTCCTCTGGTTGAGGCCCCCCATGTTCAATGGGAACTCGTCGGCTGTGGACACGGAAGACTGGTTGTGCATGATGGAGAAAAACTTGACCAGTATTAAGTGCCCAGAGATTGAAGTGATCCGGTTGGTCACGCACTTGTTATACGAAGAAGCTGAACACTGGTGGCATCATATTCGCACCACAAAATTTGCGGGTATTAACTTAGAAGATATCTCATACGCCGAATTTGAAAAAGTGTTCCGGGCGGAGTACATTCCCTTGTCTGAACGCCGCAGCATGGCGGAAGAATTCCTCAAATTATAGCAAGGGGACCATACCGTGGCTGCGTACGATGCGGAGTTCAGGAGACTCGCCAGATTCTCCTCATGTTTGGTACCCTCGGAAGAGGATCGATGCCACCAGTTTCAAAGCGGTCTTTGGCCCTCTATACAGACCCAAGTCGTGCCCTTCCGTCTGACCAATTACCGGGAGCTGCTGGAAACCGCCAAAGTTACAGAAAGATGTCAACAGGGAGAGGCAAAGAGGCTTGCTAACTCTGCGATGCAACACTAGGAAAATCCAAAGAGGGCCTGGGTGTACCAAATCGAGGCAGAAGCCCCCGTTGCTGATCCTTACAACGGCTGTACCAGGCTAGATCCATACGGCAGATGCTTCTACGGACAACGGGTATGCTTCACCTGTGACAGATTAGGACATGGCTATACCCAATGCCATAATACCGATATGATTGACGGCATGCCAATCAAGCGGGTATTTGATCTTTACCAGTGAGCCCCTACCACGACTATGGCACGTCCAGCCCTGCCACCTCCTGCTCCTCGATGAGAGATACCCCCTGCTTCTCGTCCTAGCACCTCCAGGCTGCCAACCAAGCAGCCTTACTACAACAGGCCCGCTAGCCAGGCGCGCGTGTATGCTCTTACACCGACAGAGGCCACAGAAGATAATTATGTGGTATCAGATATACGCTTCTGAACCAATCCAACATTTTACTCATATGTGTTTAATAGTAACTAGTAAATCCTGCATCTATAATTAGGTACGATATATATAAATAGTAAGCCCTGTAACATTCTGTTTGACACCAAGGCAAGTCACTCATTCGTCTCCAAAAACTGGACGAAATCCCTCAACTTACCGGTTCACCGCTTAACGACACCTCTAAGCGTAGGGCTACCATTTGGAGCCCAGCTTCAAGCTAACCAATTTTGCAAACTACAAGTCCCCTTCGGAGGAGCGAAAGTTGAAGCCAAATTGATAGTACTGCCAATAGCCAATTTTGACATTATTCTGGGCATGAATTGGCTAAGTCAGCACGACACCACCATTAACTGTCAAAAGAAAAAGATCGCCTTAGGCAGCGGCAAATAAGCAAGGTCATTTGTAGGAAACTTTAGCACCAGAGCTTCACTAGTTAATGCCATTCAAGCAAAGAAATATGAAAGCAAAGGCTGTAATGCTTTCTTAGTAACTATACTAGGGGAAAAGAAGGAAGATGTTCCTCTCTCCCAAAATCCTGTCGTTTGTGAATTCACCGACGTCTTCCCCGAAGATTTGCCCGGTCTTCCACCTGTCAGAGAAGTCAAATTCGCCATTGACGTTATTCCATAAACTCAACCTATCTCGAAGGCACCCTATAGGATGGAACCCAAGGAGTTGCAAGAGTTAAATAAGCTACTGCAAGAGCTGCTAGAGAAGGGTCTTAAGGCCAAGTTCATCTCCATAGGGAGCTCCAGTCCTATTTGTGAAAAAGAAGGACCGGTCAATGAGGATGTGCATTGACTATAGGGAGCTGAATAAGGTCACCAACAAGAACAAATATCCACTACCCCGCATTGATGACCTATTTGATCAATTGGCCAGGGCAAAGGTGTTTTCAAAGATCAACCTGCGATCAGGCTACCACTAACTATAGGTGAAAGTGTGGGGCCCCCGTACTGACAATAAGGAAGTACGGTGCTCCAACTATGGTAAATCCATAACTTAAGTAAAGTTAGGTAAACCTAACCTGCCTTAAGCCAAGAACTTGTCACCAAGTACTATCACATCATCAATATACGAATATTAAAGTGGCGGAAGTAATAAACAACAGAGTAACATCCACAAGCATACATAGTAGGAAAAGAGAATGCAATATAGTAACTCATCATAATGCAGAAATAAAATACATCCAGAATTAATTATTACAAACTGAAGTTTAAAGAAAAACAAATATCTCTCAATCTCACTGAAAATGAAAATGCAATAACTATCTATTCAGCTGTAGCACGATGCTCCTCCTGAACCTGCTCCTCTTCGGTGACACTGCCCACGAACATGTCTGAATCTGACATTTGTTGGTATCACAAATGCCAGGGCCCCAGCCAACAAAATAAAAAAAGGTTACAGTTAGACAATTATCTAAGTATATTTTAGGCTATTTTAATGAACTGAACATTTAAAGATATCACATTTTAATTTAACTACACATGCAAGCAGTAAAGGCGTAACTAGCTATGAAAGAAATGGGTAACTATAAACTATCCATTTATAGCCAGCATACAATGCAAAATAAATAAGGTGAGGCTAAACACAAAAGTAACTGCAACTACTAAAATAAATATGATCCTAATATAATTATGATCACATTAAAACATGCTGAGTATAAGAGAACACAAGTACTGAACATGATAAAATTCTAGCATCCTAAATATGCCATTTATACATATATCTAAGCCATAAGAGTATACATATAACATGCTGATTAATATGAAAGGAAGGCCACTGAGACATGTGGCAAAAGCAAATTAATCTATAAAATATAAAGCCACTGAGACATGTAGCAAAATGAGCATATACTAAAATTAAAGCCATTGAAGCATGTGGCAAGACAAATCAGAAAACAATACAATCCATCTAAAGTAGCAATAAGCATAAGACATAGTACTGCCATACCAGCCAATAGGCCATACAGGGCCTTCAGTATTAATCAATCAATCCCCAGCATAGCCATCCAAATATGCTAGGTCTGAGTCCAGTCTATATAATACTACTACTGAAGAGGCAGACTAAGCTAGGACATATTCTACCAACTGCAATCAAGGCAAAATTGAATAATATGCAATTCAAATACTAACTTAGGATGTATCGTCCATATCCTAAGTTTTCCTATTATGCTCAAGGAATAAGGCTCAATATCCAAGATAAGCAAAGCAATCTAGTCAAAGTAAGAAAGAGACTCAATCTAGACTTATGTGATATATGATGTTATCTAATTATCCAATCTAACTATTCTGAGAAGGTACAAGATTAGGATCTCCAATATCCCGCTATCGAGTAGAATCTCAAATTTACGTCCTTAAAATCAATATTAGAACTTAACAAGTTCTAATTCAAAATCATGCGATGACTATATGGTTTAAGTAAATAAATCAATGACCTAATTTATTTATATTTAACTCTCTTACCCAAATCTTGATTAAGTAGATTAAGATTTAAGGATTTAGAACTTAAACCCTATATTGAGTTCAAATCCTAAGTCCAAGGTAATTTTCTATCTAGGGTCTAGGTTTCACACTTATTGCCCAAATTAAAAGTAAGGGATCCTATAAGGTGAAAGATTCAGGAGCTAAGAACTTAGTGAAAGGTTATCATACTGATTGTAAGATAAAATAATCAATTAAGAATTTGAGAATCTAAGATCTATATTCAACCTTTAAGATAATTTCATTATCTTATTGGTTGAATCAACCTATATCCACATGGAAGGTTTCAAAAGATTAAACAATCAATAATTAAAGAATTTCAATTGGAGATAGTTTAATTTCAAATTGAAGATCTAAGCCTAAGATCTAAGATCTAAAGATCTGAGGTTTGCTCACTTTAGATTCCTAAATTAGAGTCTTAACTTAAGAGCTTTCATTTGAGATTCTTTAAAAATCTAAGTTCATAGTTAAACTCTATGGAGCTTATTAGGGTTGAAATTGATAATTTTAAGTATTATATTTAGACATCAACCTCATATTGACCCTTTTAGGACTACTTAAGACTTAAGGATCGGAGGTTTGATCACTTTAGACCTTAAGCTAGATTTTAACTTAGGATGTTCCATTACTGTTTCTTTTAGCATTTAAGCTTATAAGTTAACTAAATTAAACTTTTCCAAATGACTTTGAAATGATTAAATTCAAGTGTTAAGCTTTAGTGACTTTTTTAAGGTCACTTAAGATCTAAGTGTCTTAATTAGGTTAAATTGAATATTTCTTAAATTAATGGTTACATTAACATTATTATTAGTCTTAGAGTTCAGAGAACACTTTTAATCTATCTTAGGGTTGATTTACTGAATTTCCCAAGATTTTAGGGCACTTAAGCACCTTTTGGGTCAAAATGACCAAAATACCCCTCTCAAGGTTAATAATTAGGGTTATAGGGTTTAGTTACCCAATTTAGTTCTAATCTATTTTAATGGGTTTCATATTGATTACTGAAGTGGGAAACACCCTCATCTTAAGTTTTAATGGCTTAAATGATCTTTATTAGCACTAATCACTTATTAAGCCAATTAGAGTGATTAGTAAAATTAGAGTACTCTAGGGCAATCCAACCCTATACTTAGGTTAATATAGTCCTAATACGACATTAGGAATAATTCCTAGTCAAATTAGAGGCTAAATTAGGTTTTAATTCACTAATCCTTAATTAAGGTGATTAAGGAGTGATTAAGAAAAATAATTATCCAAAGTTAAATTTAAGGGTCTGATATTGTTCTTTAGGGTACACGGAGCAATCAGAGCCCTTAATCTCATAAATTGGATACTTAAATAATTTATATGATTTAATTAATAACAGTAAATAGTTTGATAAATATTTTTAAATCTAACTATTGGATATAAGATTTTATTTTATATTCAAATTCCTTGAATTTTTCTGATTCAAATGGTATATTGGATTATACTATTTGGATTTGTATAACTAAAGTTAATCAAAAAATTTAATCTGAATGTTTATTTAAATCCAAACTATATGAATCTAATTATAATTTAATTTCCTTAAGGATTTTAATTTCAAAATTTCGTTTATTAAACTGTCAGCCCGATTCCAAAACGTGCGGGTCGGGGTAGGCCCGGCCCAAAATCATCGTCTTCTTCCCCTCGCACGCGCCCGCAGCCCGAACCCTAGGGCCAGCTTCCAGTGCCAAATTCTCCGCGCTTCGGTCACGCCCTGCCCCGATTTCAACGGCTACACGATCCCTGACCATAGACGCACCGATTAAGCCAAAAAGCCCTAACTGGGAGGTGCTGGATCACCGGATGACTACTCGGCCGAGACCTTCCAGAAGGCGCACCTGTGAGCAGTGAATTCTCCTCACAAAGTCCACGGGTCACCGCTATCTTGATCCCTACATGTTCAGGGATCGATGAGGGAGCGATAGGTCGACTCGAGAGGTTTTGAGGTGGTCTAGATCACTGGGGTGCTACTTGGCGTATTTTTTCGTCTAGACCCGCGACTGGATCAATTGATTCCAGTCGAATCAATCGATCTGGTTGAACCCACCTATCGATACCAGATTACAATTATTGCCCAGAGGTCTTGATGCTAACCAGATGGTTAATTGAGCAGGAGACCAAGGCATTAGGCGAGCCAGAGGTTCCTCTGGCAGTGCGCTCAAACGGTAAATTCACTGTCTGTCCCACTGCCAGACTTCACCCACAGATTCGAACATCCATAGGGGAGCTAGGGAGAGGTCCTACGCAGCATCTACGGCTTGAGCGAGTAAGTGTCGAGCTAAATTTAGCTCGACAGAAGGAAGAGAATGGGCTGTACCTGAGGAAATGGCGAGCCTAGCACGATGAAAGACGCTGGGGCAGCTGAGCTCTAAGCAGGTTCCTGGGGGTTTGAACACCAAACTGCACCCACTATCAGCAGTTTGCAGCCCTGGGAATCTTCTGGAACGATAGCAATTTCAATGGAAACCAGCTGAGAGGAAGGGGAGAACTCCAAAGGGTTTCAGTGAGCAAACGAGCTCATTGGACTGGGGAATGACTATTTATAGGCCGAGGGAGCTCTGGGGAGGTGGAACCATGGCTGAGGCTCGAGCATTAGGCTCGGGCCAAGGAGTTCACTCAGACGCCTTCAATTGGACTAGCCTAACCACCCTACCCAGCTCCCTAGGTTCGTCCATTATTGGGAAGATGCTAACGGCCTGCAAACATTGGATGGGGGAGTGGCAGACAATCCTGACGTGGCAAGTTTCTGTGAATCTCCACGGCCGGGGCTAGGGGCGAGCGGGGATGAAGGTGAACAGCTGGGGTCCTTCCTCATCCGTATGATCTGCGGAGCCATTGGCGATGGACGGCTTGATGGAGATCTTACTTAACAGACAGCGGGCGCCTTCTCATCCGTCGGATCGAGCCTTAGATCCGACGGGAATTAGAGGGTCCAGGGCGAGAATGATCAGCGTCGTCTGATCGCACGCCAAGATTTGTGCCAGCGCATCCCGTGGTTGACAAGGATGAGCCGCTATCGGGACCCCGCAGCGGATCTGCCGCGGTCTTGACAGCAAATCTCGCCGAAATAATTTTTAATAAAAAAATTTAAATATAAATAATACCATTTAAATAATAATTAATTATTCTAAATTATCCTAAATCCAATTTAGGACCAAATGAGCTCTAAAAATTCCCAAAAATTCATAGCTAATTATGGTATGAGAAATTCAAAAATGAAATCAGATTTTAATTTGGAGATCAAAATAATTTAGGTATATTTTAAGGCTTAAAAATAGCCAAAAATACCAAATTTTCCATTTTAGCTCCAAATGATTCCAAACTTCTAGGGTTATGTTTAAATGATCTATTGAGTCCAATGGAATTAAAATCAAGGCTTGGTTTAGCTTAATTAATCTAAGTTTAGCCGAGATAACAGCTAGGGTGGTTACAGAAAGACTCTGATATTGCGAAAACTGCTTTTCGAACTAGATACAGTCACTACGAATTTCTAGTGATATCCTTTGGACTAATAAATGCACCCTCCATATTCATGGACTTGATGCAACGTATCCTGAAACTGTACCTAGACAAATTCATCATCGTGTTCATAGACGACATTCTGATATATTCTAAGTCCAAGAGCGAACACGAAGGACACCTCCGGATTGTATTGGAGGAACTAAGGAACAACCAACTATATGCCAAGTACTCGAAGTGTGAATTCTGGCTAGATTTTATTGCCTTCCTAGGCCATATTGTGGATGCTCATGGGATCAGAGTGGATCAAAGTAAGATTCATGCAATCCAAGAATGGGCTCAGCCTAAAACAGTAACGGAGGTCAGAAGTTTTTTGGGATTTGCAGGCTACTATGGGAAGTTTGTGAAGGGATTTTCCCAAATCGCCTCTCCCATCACCAAGCTCACTCAAAAAGTAGTGCCATTTGAATGGTCGCCCGTGTGTGAGGATGCCTTCCAAGCACTTAAGGATGCACTTACCTCTGCCCCTGTATTGGTCCTTCCAAAAGAAGGAGTGAACTTTTAGGTATATACGGATGCATCGGGCATAGGCCTAGGGGCTGTATTAATGCAAGAAGAAAATGTCATCGCTTATGCCTCGCGACAACTAAAGGTTCACGAGAAGAATTATGCAATCCACGACCTTGAGCTAGCTGCAGTAGTGTTTTCCCTGAAGATCTAGCGACACTACCTCTACGGAGTTCAATGCTCAATTTTCACTGACCACCAGAGTCTAAAATACATATTCACCCAATGGGAATTAAATTGTAGACAGAGAAGGTGGTTGGTGCTGATCAGCGATTATGACCTGGACATTCAATACCATCCCAGGAAAGCCAACGTTGTAGCCGACGCTCTAAGTCGTCAAGCCTCCCTAAATGCCATCATATCAGAGGGCCCATTAATAGAAGAATTCCGCAAAATGGGTATCAAGCCTATTAGCGGAGACAGACTCAGCTTAACACTGTAACACCCTGCCCCGTCGCCGTGCGCAAAAGAATTAAAATAAAAAATTTGGCGGCGGAGCGGTGCGCCACTCAGGGGGGGGGAATAACCCGTCTCCCCGAATAGCTGAAAACCAAGCCCATCTGAAGGGCTGTTGACTCAACCACAAGGAGGGTTGAGAGCTAATACTTAAGATAAGAGTAGTATATTTATTCTAAGTATTAGATAAATACATACATTGGATTTAAAATACAATAAGAACCCAATATATGTATAAGATATCAGCATTTCCAGTATACTGATCATATCACAATACTAAGTATAAGTAGTATAAAAATAGAGTGAGGAAGCTTAAAGCATACATCCAGATACATTCATCACAGAAACAGTATGAAAATGTTCATCTCAGGAAAGAAAGAAAAGTACATCCAAAATTATTACAAATATTTGCTGAATAATAGACATAAAACTAAATACTGAACTGAAAGTAAACTAAGCAGCTGAAGAAGAGTCCACTAATGTTCCATGGGCTCCTCCTAGATCTCCTGGATGTCCTCTTGACCTGGCTCAGTATACTGCTCAGGATCTAGCAAATTGCCAGATCCTAAAAGTACATCGTATTAGACAATAAGTCTAACACATCGAAACTAATCTAATAGTTCTAATTATTCATTTAACATTTACATAATACGAGTAAATCTGCAGAAAAATTATAAAGGTAACTGAAAGAACAAATCTGTCTAAAACTGTATAAAACTAAAGCAGTGTAAAGTAAAACTGAACTGTAACTGAATACTGAAAATAAATCAAAACAGTACTGAATCTGAAACTGAGTATTCATATGTACAACTATACTGTATGCCACTAAAACTGTGCATCTGAATATACCACAATACGGTATACTACTGATATGCTGCCAAAATATCACTGAACTGTTATGAGCAGTACGGTCCAATGTATACATACACCCTGTTGGGAATACTATTTATTGATGACACTGATGCATCCAAAAATTCCCTTGTCAATGTATGCAACATTCTGTAACTCATAGATCATCACTGATACTTATACATCATTCTGATTCTCATACATCATTCTGATATTCACACATCATGCTTATGCTCATGCTCATGCTTCTAAACCACATGAGATAAATCTAGAAAATGCTTTAAAATCTGATAATGAATCCAAAGTCTCCATTGTGCAGAATCCTGCTAAAAGGATTCTGACTCCTAATTTCTAATCTCGATCATTAGTTTAAGTTGAGAGTTTACTTAAAAACCATTAGCTGGGATGATTGTATACACATATTTAGCATATTTGTAAGAAAGGTAAATTTAACTCTTAGCTTGTTTAAACTGCACTTATCGAAGCGCACTACGATAAGAGGCAGAACCCAGTCACAGTTTACATCTCAAGCTAAGCTGTTAAATACCTTAACTACAAGCATACTTAGTGGTCTACGCAAAGTGACTTAAGATACTTAATTTGCTTAAACTGCACCTATCGAAGCACACTACGATAGGAGGCAGAACCCAGTCGTAGTTTACATCTCAAACTAAGGATCTTGTTCACTAATTGTAACACACTTAGTCTTGGAAGATTTATTCTAACGGGACTGTATTCGTCTAATCCCGCAGAATAGCACCTAGTCATAAGTCCACATTGGAGTGAATCAACCAATCCTGAATATTACTAAATTTATCCAGTAATATGGGTATACCCTACTATACCCAACCAACAATCTGAGTTTAAAAGGTTCTATTTAATCAACAAAGATTTATCAAATCTATTAATCCTTATTCTAAATAGGTGTATCCTACACAAGGCTCCAAGGATGTGATCCAAAGATCACTCAACATAGGTTGCTACCACAAGGGATGAGCCACATTCTAAGTACTTTAGGTAATTCCTACCACAAGGTATCAAGTTCAACTTTTAAAGTTATGAAGGAGCAATTAGGTTTCTACCTCAATAAGTTACAAAAGTCCTTCCTACCTCAATGTATCATTAATTAAGGTCTTTAATCATTTCAATGATGAATCCTATAGTAAGACCCTTAAGATCTCACTTTTCTACTTCTTAAGGTTTACTTGTTATACTTGAGTTAAGATGATTAGATCAAATGATTAAAATTTATTTGATCATTTCATATTCTATAATCATGGGATAAAATCAAAGATCTTATTAGATTTAGATCATTGCATAAATCATTATAATTTTATTCTCATCTTAAGCTAATTATCTTAATTAAGAGAAAATCAAAGATCTAAAGTTTGGATTCAGATAGTTCAATCACACATATTCAATGTTATCCTTAGAACTTCTAATTTAATGATTTAAGATCAATACTCAATAAAATACATTATTGGAATAATGTAGATCAGATTCTCTTACAATCAAGTAGATTGATTAAATGATTAAGATTTAGATCTTAATCAAGATAAGTTAGGGTTTAATCCCTAACCCTTCTATTATTAAGACCAATGGTTAATTTAAAGGTCAATGGAAAATCAATGTATTATTAGCATATTATTGATGTCAACTTAGGTTTGGATTAAGTATCATCTACTTAATCAAGTTATAAAGATTCTTAAGTTTATGTAAGTACATTTAAGTATCTAAATAAGTGTTAAGGTTCTCTAATATACCCCCTAGGTTCATGAACACATAAAAATAAAAAGGTAACATAAAATAAAAGGTGATTATTGCTAATCAAAATTAAAGAGATTAGCACTTAATCACAATTCTAAAGATCTACTTTGCATGCCATTTAGTTGTTAAGGTTCCACTTATTTGATTTAATCATTCATGTATTCTATTATCTAATGATTGACACAATACATTTTAAGGCACATACAAAGTGTTGAGTACATGATACTTGAAAAAATATTTCAAACTAAATTTTTGTATAGAAATTTATACTTAGCCCCACTAGGGTCCTAAGGGTCTTAAAATACCTAAACAATTGAGTTTTGGCAATTTCAGCCAAAACTGGGCAGTTTTACAAAATCTGGGCAGTTTTTGAAATTCTTGAAATTTTGCAATTTTTCGGGCGTTGAAGCGCGCTGGAGCGCTTTTCGTGCGGTAGCGCCTTTGCGCTGCGACTTGCTGCGGTCAGCTGCGATCCGCTGTAACCCGCTCAGCCCCGCTGCAGCGCGCTATGGCACGCTGTAGCGGTTCATTTTGCAAAACTACTGTTTAATTAATTTATTTTGTCATTTCCTAAGATCTGAAATATTTTCACTAAGGTCCGCTGTAGCGCGTTGTAGCGTCCCATTTTGCAAGTTACTGTTCAATTAACTTTTATGACCAATTCCTAAGTTTCGTGAGATGTTGCTGCAGACCGCTGCAGCGCGCAACCGCGCGCCGTAGCGGTCAAATTCGCAATTCCACTATTCCATTAGTTCAATATGTATTTTATACATTTTTCCTAAGTTTCAAGTCCCCGGCAATCCGCTGCAGCGCGCTACAGCGCGCTGTAGGTGCAGATGGTGATTTCGCCAGGTGCGAAACCCGCAAGAGCCATTTTTTGAGCCTAATTACTCTCAATCCAAAAAGTTCCACAAATCGTGTTATATATCAATGGAAAGGTATTTCCGATACCTTTCCATCGACACCAAAATCAGTGTGAATGGAGCATCCTAGCTATACTAAAAATGATGATGAATGACAAAGTATATGAAATAGATAAAAATAGAGCAGATTTTCATGGAGTTTATAAGAGCCTTAATGGCTTTCATACATGCATAGAGACATTCCAAGGCTACATTTTAACATCATAACATCATAAGGAAGACAATGAGAGGAGCAGGAGGGTACCTTTATGTTCTTGGAAGGAGAGGAAGAGGAAGGAACTTTTGTTGCCTTCTTCTTCTTTCTTTTTCTTCTTCTTCTTCTTCTTCTTAGGGTGAAGCAATGGGGGGAATGAGTGGAGAAAAGTTCAGCAAGCATGAGAAGGGGGCTGAGCTCTCCATTTAAAGGAGGAGAGGGAGTGTAGAGAGCCATCATGGCTAGGGAGGCTATGGAGTAGAGCCATCATACTTGAGCATTAATGGGGCATGGCTTGAGGAGGAAGGGAGAGATGGCCAGTCGAAATGTGCAAGGGGCTGTCAGCCAAAATACTAAAAATTGGGGGAAATTGCAAATAAGGGTCTCAATGATTGCCTAATTGCATATTTATTTTCCCAAATTATTTAAAAGTTCTAATTTTTGAACGCACTCCGAAAAATCCCAAAAATTCACCCCAAGCTAATTTGGGGGTGAGGAATTCAACGGCGAAGTCAGATTTCAATTCTGACGATTATTTAATTATCCTATCTTTCGACACATTTAATTATATTAAAATATTCGCTAAAATTTGATGACTTCCAAACGCGTCCAAAACATCTCCCCTAGCTAATTTGGGGGTGACGATCATAACGACGAAGTCGGATTTCGATTTCGAGGTCAATTTAAATACCTCAATTTTTCTAATTAATTAAATATTAAAATAATCTAAAATATTGGATTTAGCTCCGAATTGCTCCAAACCTTCAGGGCTTGGTTCTAATGACTATATGAACTTGATGGAATGGTGATTACGATAGGATTATGATAAAATCAAGCTGGGTAACAACTTTGGGTTGTTACAAACACTGGCAAATATCAATGTAGAGCCCACCTTCCATAGAGATGTGTCTGTGTCACAAACCAAAGACGAGGAATTCTTAGGCTTCAAATAGGCCATTGAGAGTGGCCGCCGCACTGATCTTCGATTTCAGAAGGGTGCTATCTATCTAGGAGATCATTTGTGGATCCTTAAATCCATGCAACATGAAATACTGGTTGAGGGTCATAATTCAGGGTATCAAGTGCACCCAGGAAGTACAAAGATGTATCAAGATTTGAAAATATTATTCTGGTAGCCAGGAATGAAGAGCAAGCAGACTTTGTGGCTAAGTGCCACGCTTGTTGCCTACTAAAGGCAGAACACCAAAGGCCAGGAGGTCTGCTACATCCACTAGAGATCCCAGAGTGGAAATGGTCAGACATATCGATGGACTTTGTTATGGGTCTGCCTCGTGTGAGATCTAGGGCAGATACTATTTGGGTCATAGTTGATCGATTGACTAAGTCTGCACACTTGCATTAGATAAAGGAAATAGTTCAGCTTCATGGCATCCCAAAAACTATTACATTAGATAAAGATAGCCGATTCACATCAAAATTTTGGCAGGCCGTTCATCAGGGCCTAGGCACCACGCTAGCCATGAGCATGGCTTTCCACCCTCAAATAGATGGTCAAACAGAGAGGGTAAATCAGGTACTAAAGGACTTACTCCGCCTATGCATACTAGACTTTGCAGGATCTTGGGAAGACCACCTCCCCTTAATGGAGTTCGCGTACAATAACAGCTTCCAAGCTAGCATCAAGATGGCTCCGTATGAAGCACTTTATGGTAGGAAATGCTCTACACCAATGGCTTGTGCAGAGACAAGAGATGTTCAATTGTTTGGCTCCGAGCTAGTAGAGGAGACAAGCAAGAAGATAAAGCTCATCAGCAACGTTTCAGAATGGCCCAGGATAGACAGAGCAAATATCATGACCTCCATCATCGGCCCTTGGAGTTTCAGGAAGGAGACTATGTATACCTAAAAGTCAGTCCCATGAAGGGAGTCTATCGCTTCGGGGTTGCCGGTAAGCTCAGCCCAAGATATGTTGGACCGTTCAAAATCTTGAAGAGGACTGGGTCAGCTACCTACCAGTTAGAATTGCCAATGGATTTCGCCGCAGTGCACAACGTCTTTCACGTATCATCCCTAAGGAAGTGCCTCCAGGATCCGTCTCACCTCATGCAACTCCCAGAAGTTCAAATCCAGCCCGATCTGTCATATGCCGAGGAACCAATTCAGATCCTAGCTCGTGATCGCAAACAGCTCAGAAGTCGTGCCATCGACATAATCAAAGTCCAGTGGAAGAATCGTTCTTGCAACAAAGCCACCTGGGAAAAGGAATCTGATATGCGATCCAAGCATCCTAAACTCTTCGAGAATCCAGGTAATTCCAATTCCTAGCATTCTGAACCTTTAACTTCAATACAAGTCACGCTTAGTTCAGCTTTTAGGTTCCACTTGAGTGATGTCGAGGACGACATTGTTCTTGAGTGGGGGAGTCTGTAACAACCCAAGTTGTTACCTTAGTTAATTAGGACTAATCTTAGTCTTGAATATAATTATAAGTGCTAATTAGGTCGATTGGAGTCAACCTCTAGGGCCTACCCCAAAATCAGGGATCAAATGGATCGAATACTGATTTCTAAAAAATCCAAAAACCCTAAAATTGACCTATCTAAATTGACATTGGATTGGAAAACGGACACCGCCGTTGCGTTCATTGACCCCAAATTAGCTTGGGGTGAAATTTTCGTGTTAATCGGAAATCGTCGAAATTTTGATGAATATTTTAATAATAAAAATTCCCTGGAAATCGAGGAATCAAAATACTCGTCAGATCGAAAATCTGACCTCACTGTTGCGTTCCTCACCTCTGAAAAGCTAGGAAAAACATGTTTGAAATTTTTATTAAAAAAAATAATAATAATATTTAATTAATTATTTAACGACGCCATTATCTGTTTAACCCTGTCGTCAACTGTAGCCAACGGCGCCGTCTGATCAGACGGCACCATCACAGCCGTTGGATCTAATCCAGATCCAACGGCTACGGAGCCGTCGTCCTCGACGGACGACGGCTCCGTCCCGAGCTCCACGCGGCAGCCCCGCCGTGCGCCCAGCCAACCCCCGCGCTCCTCAGCCCTCTGCGGGTCCGTCGAGCGGCCATTAAAGGTCCAGCCACGGGTTTGAGCTCCCAGTTTCCGTGAAGACGAGCCCCGGAGTCCTGATCCGAACCCCGAACCCTCGGCGCATAGCAACCGTTCGAATCAGGTACCCCTAACTCCCCCATTTTTCCTTCAATGATTGCAATCTCAATTCGATACTCTATTCCATACGCCCGATTGATGATCCATCGGTCCTGATCTGGGTTAACCCAACCAGATCGACGTCAATCAGGATTAGATCCACAGTAGATACCGTTAGCCCTCCGTAACCCGTAACCCTAGGATCTAGGGTTGGGATTTGTCGGCGATCCCGGCCACCTCCGGCGAAGGTCCACCCACCGACGTGTAGGCCTCGTCGAGGGCTACCGTCGGCCGTGCTGGCCGAGGTGGTCCGGCGCCGGGAAGGCCGGCAAAAGCCGTGCCCTAGCCCGGCGCCCTCGGGACGTCTCTACGAAGGAGACGAAATCCGGGCCGGGCCGGGTCGACCCGAGCCCGCCCCGGTCGCGCCCGGGTCCACGTCAGCTTTAGGTGGGACCCGCAATGCCACGTCTCGCGCCTCTTCGGCTTCGGCCATGGGGCCCACTGCGCCATGTGGCAGCCATCCGGTGCACCACGTGTCATGTGGGGCCCACAGCCCGAGCCCCGTGGCTCTTCGGCTTCGACCGTGGGGCCCATAGCGCCACGTGGCAGCCTCTGGCAGTGCCACGTGTCAGGTGGGACCCACTGTCCGGTCACCTGTGGCTCTTCGGCTTCCCTGTGAGGCCCACAGTGCCACGTGGCAGTCTCTCGCAGTGACACGTGTCAGGTGGGGCCCACTGTCTGTTAATTAAAATAAATTAATTATTGTTAGCCTAATTAATTACAGTTAGTGGCTAATTAAATTAAGATTAGTGTTAATGACTTTTGGATAGTAATTTTATAATTAATTAATTGTAATTGGTAATTAGAGGTTAATTAGAATTATTTTAATGTTAATTAAATCTTAAACAGTAATTAGAATAATTAATTACTATTAAACAGTAATTATAATTAATTAGTCTTAACTAGATAATTAGTGTATAATTAAGACTAAGCAAATAATGATTAATAGTTAATTACTTTTCTACAATAGAAATAATAATAATAATTATAATTAGATTAATGGATTAATTAATATTAATTAATAATTAAGCTCTAATTAATGACAGATTAATTAATTATCAATAATTTCAGAAATATATATATATATAACTTTAGGAATGAACAGTAAATTAATTTAATTTGAATAAATAAATAATAAATTAATACAAATTATATTTTTGAATAGTAAAACTTAAAAGTTTAATAACTTTTTGTAGGATGATCCAAATATAGCCAATATAGGTCTCAAAATACTCAGAAAAATAAATAGAATCAAATAGCATAAGTCAAAAATTAATTTTAGGGTACGCATAACGAGATAATATTTTATGATCTCTTTAGAATCTCATAACGTTTTATCGAGTTATCCAAACATAGTCAATATGGGTCTTAAAATACTCAGGAGAGCTGCCCCATCACTGTAGTAGTATTAGTTTTCTCATTTGGACATCAGGATAAAAAGTCAACCCTAGAATTCTCAGTAAAAATGACCAAAATGCCCCTAGACTTTAAACAACCATAACTTAGTTAAATTAACTCCAAATTTAAAAATTCAAGATGCTAACTAGTTTAGAATTTCAATATCATCAATAAACTAAAATAATATTTAGGATATCAACCCTAAAAATTAGGAAAATGACCAAAATACCCTTGTCCTTATTTTTGGTCATAACTTGACCGTTTCTCGTCCAATTTAGGCGTACTTACTGTCTACCTTTAAGTTAAATAGTAAAGAATCAATTGGAAGAGAGAAAACTCAATTTGGACCCTTAAAACAAAAGTTGACTATTAGACCTTAAGTAGGGCCAAAATAGTCATTTTGCCCTCAGTTTGGACTAAGTACTCTTAACCTCTAATTAACATTTAAAAATACTAAAACTAATCTTATAATTATATTAGAGACATCTAAGTGAGTGAAATCAACTATTAGGTCAGATCCCAAAAATTTCTCCAAGTTTTAACACTACACCGTAAGGACCTTTCCTAAGACTATGACTAGATCTTAGGTTAGAGTTCATTCGTTGGGTAAATTAGGTTACCCAATAGGTGAAACCTTAGTTCTATTAGTTTTTAGACTTTTTTTCTATTTTATAACTTATTTTGATTATTATTTTTTCTTTTAACCTTAGATTTAAGATAGAAGATTTATCATATTAAGCTTGATTACTTAATAGGATTTGCCTTAACTAGTAATCACTTATATAATAAAACTTAAAACTTAGTCTTACCCATCTTGGATCATATGATTAAACCTAAAATCTTGTAGTATTTAATCCATAATCTATAGGTTTAGAAGATCTTGATCAGATCTTAGATAGAACGTCTAAATTCACTAAAACTAGGACGTATGATTTATTGATTTAACTCATAGTCATCTATCTGATTTAACTAGATTAGAACCTAATCAGTTCTAATCCGTTTTAACTTATAAGGACGAATTTCTAAGTTACACTCGATAGTAGGAAAATGGTGATCCTGAACTTGTGTAACTTGGAATAGTTAGAATAGTCAAGTAAAAAACAAATGATATCACCATGTTTAGTAGAGTCCTTTGCTTCTATTTGATGATCATTACTACGTATTCTTTGATTTTTGTGCTTTAACTCCTTGAGCATATTATATAAGATTTTTGATGCATAAATAAAATGTTAGGAAAATATTGAGACTCCTTAGATTCATTATGAAAATATTAAAGTGATTAATGAAAAGATAATAGTTATATGAGCTGCCTCTCAGATATGTCCTTATTTCCTAGTCTCCTTATGTCACTAGTGGAAGGACTTATTTTGTTGTGTGCCTAGTTGCTTAGCCTCCTTATGTCGCTAGGGGTACACCATTGGTGCTTTAGCCGTACTGGTGCTAAGGTTCTTCAATCACATTGTGTGCTTAGTTTCCTAGCCTCCTTATGTCGCTAAGGGTACACAGTTTTGTGACTTAGCCATGATGGTGCTAAGATCTTTTGATATTTGATGGGCTAGATTAGCTCTTTTATGTATGGCAGTTGATGCACGAATATTTATATAAATATGCAGTTATGATGTTTTGTTTACTTTTCAGCATTTTTATTCAGTCAGCTATTTCTTGTACTATTTATATATTTTAGGATGTTAGAACCTTGCTGCTATTTATATGTATCACTGTTGAGTTATTTTATCTTTATTGACATTTTTTTTTTGATCACCAGCATGTCTAGGTTGTAGTATTTCTCTTACAGTACTTGTTCGATTATTTATATTTATGCCTTACCCTGTTTAGCTTATATTTGAGGCATGTCTTAGCCTCTCATTTTTCTTAAGTTATAAATGATGGTTTATAGTTTTCCTTCCTTTTGTATTGCTTGTTTCTCCCTTATATATTGTTGCTTAGAAGTTATAGAATGGTGATATTACATAACCCATATAAAACTTATCAACTTAAAATGTACTTAGACAATTGTCTAATCAGATTTTTCTTTTTTTGGCTAGGGCCATACATTGTGAAACCGATAATGGCAGATCCTCTTTAGTTAGATGATCAGGAATTTGGTGTGGAGCCATATCCGGAGGAGGAGCCTGTGGAAGAAGCAGCTATTTAGCCCTTCTATTTTAAGTGAGTATGAGTGCACTTTTATTTTTATTTATTGGAACTTAAATGGATGTAATAATACATGTACTTATGACTGCGTATTTGGATTCTATGCTTATGTTCTGAGATGCATTTCTTTATACTTATGTTATGATGCTTGGATATTTTATATTGAAAATCGCTTCTGCACTCTGTATATTTACTTAGTTAGTTACGTCAATTTAACTATCTGAGATGTGGGCTCCTGACTAACTATACATTCCTCATCAATGGCCATGTGCAGTCTCCTTATTTCTCTAGATATTAGTCTGTCTTGGCCTAACGTATTATCTGTACAAACATGAGATTAACTTGAATGAACCTATGATACTAATTTTTTTGATCATTTATTTTAAGTTCTGAGCACAAAATCTTATATGAATATATTAAAGTGAGTCAAAGCTTAAAAATGATGCAAAAATTGCTTATAAAAAAATAATATCTTTCATTATATATTAGTAAATATATTAATATTAATATAAAATTGGTCATTTATCTTTATACATTAAAAATAATAATCTTTATAATTATATGTAATATATACATATATATATATATATATATATAATGAAAGAAAAATAATTGAATTGAATTGAAAGTTATGTAAATTATAAAATATATACATATATAAAAAAATAAATAAAATGATAGAAATGAAAGTTGTTAAATTAGGATATATATATATATATATATATATATATATATATATATATATATATATATATAAATGATAGAAATAAAAGTTGCATAAATTAAAAAATATATACATATATAGAAAAAAAAATGACAAAAATGAAAATTGTAAAAATAAAAAAATATATACATATATAGATAAAAAAAATGACAGAAAAGAAAGTTGCAGAAATTAAAAAATATATACATATATAGAAAAAAAATAACTGAAATGAAAGTTACATAAATTAGAATATATATATATATATATATACATATATAATGATAGAAATAAAAGTTATTAAAATTAGAAAATATATACATATATAAAAAAAAAAATTGAAATGAAAGTTACAGAAATTAGAATATATATATATATATATATATACAGAAATTAGGAATACATATATAGAAAAAAAGAAAATGACAGATATAAATTTTGCATAAATTATGAAATATATACATGCTATAAAAAAAAATAACAGAAATAAAAGTTGCAGAAATTAAGAAATATATATATATATATATATATATATATATATAAATGTATATATATATATATAAATAAAAAAATAAAAATTATAGACATTAAGAAATATATACATATATATATATACATATATATATATATATATATATATATATATATATATATATATATATATATATAAAGAAAATAATAGAAATTAAAGTTGCAGAAATTATAAAATATATACATACAAAAAATAAGAAAATGATAGAAACAAAGTTGCATAAATTAAAAAAAAAAAAAAAAATATATATATATATATAATATTAACGAAAGTTGTATAAATTAAGATATCTATACATATGTAGAAAAAAAATAACAGAAATGAAAGTGTTATAAAAATTAGGAAATTTATACATATATAGAAAAAAAGAAAATGATAGAAAAGAAAATTACGTAAATTAAGAAATATATACATATATAAAAAAAAATGATAGATATGAAAATTGCAGAAATTAATAAATATGTACATATATAAAAAAAATGATAGAAATGAAAGTTACAAAAATTAAAAAATATATACATATATAAAAAAAAAATAATAGAAATGAAAATATAATAATAATAATAATAATAATAATAATAATATTATTATTATTATTATTATTATTAAAAGAAGAAGAAATGAAAATAATAGAAAATTTTTCACATCTTTTTCATTTCTTACCTTATTACGTTAATGAAGCTTTACTGAAAGTCAGTGAGAAAAACTAATAGTGGATGAGAAATAAGAGAAGGAGATAGGGGGAGAAGAGAGGTGGGGGAAGATAAGAGGAATGGGGGGTGGGGTGTATTTATAATCTTTTTTTTAATTAATTAATCAATTTTCTCTCTCATTCATTATTTGGATGAATAAGAGAAAATTAATCATAATTATTTGAAGTATTCAATTTGATCTTCTCTTCCTCATTCTCATATCTTCTTTTACTCTCTTTTTTCTCTCTCTTCTTTCTCTCTCTTCCATTTTTTTTCCAAAAAATAATGAAACTTGACATAGAGGTGTGTCTTGATGTAAAAAATACACTCGCATAAATTTTTTTTCAATTTAGAACAATATTTTAGTTTTTATTAATTTTTGAAGATAAAAACTTCAAAAATTAATTATGGTCAATCTGGAACTCTAAATTTGACGAAACTTTTATGTAGCCTTTTTATAATATTTTAAATCCAACGACACTAAAATTGTTGAATTTGGACTTGTATTTAGTTTTTCCAATTTACTGAATTTAAATAATTCAGAAATTAATTAAGGAGTATTCATTATATAGATTGCTCACAAACTTGGGCATTGCGATCACAAAAATATACTCTATTCAATAGTATTTTTAGTTTTCCCTAATTTTAAAGTCACTTGGGATCATGATTTTTGAGTTGAGTTTAGCTTTAATTATCATAGTAACGACTTGGGCCGTTACAAACTCTCCTACTTAAAAATAATGTCATTCTCGATATTACGTAAACAAAGCTTATTTATGGGTGAGAATAATACCTGACATATTGAACAGTGTTGCGTAATTCTTCCTCATGGAGTCTTCTCTTTCCCAAGCAACTTTTTCTTCTGATGAATTCTTTCTTTGTACTCTTACCATTAGGATGTGGCAACTTCGTAATTTCTGATTATCTAAACCTAATATTTTGAGTTGCTATTCTTTATAAGTTAGATTAGGTTAGAGGTTGATTGAAGGGATAGACACTTGCTAGAACAGTTTCTATAGACACATTCGTAATGGAGCAACATGTAATACGTTGTGAACGGCAGCAAAATTGTCTGGTAGTTTGAGGTTATAAGCAGTGTCTCCAATTTCGGCGATTATTTCAAAGGGTCCAACGTATCTTGAACTTAACTTTTCTATTATGCCAAACTTATGAACTCTTCTTATTGAGCTTACTTTTAGATAGGCACAATATCCTACTCAAAATTCTAGCATTCGATGTTTAGCATCATGATATTTCTTTCATCGATCTTGAGCTATAGAAATCTTGCTCTTTATTAGATGAATTTTCTTATTAGTCTCTTCAACTAGATCAGATCCGTAAAACTAAACATCTCTTATTTCAGTCTAGGTTAATGGCATGCTACATTTTATGCCATACAAAGCTTCATATGGGGCCATTCCAACACATGACTGATAGCTGTTATTGTGTACAAACTCCATTAATGGAATGTGATCTTCCCAACTACCACTGAAGTCTAATATGCTTAATTGAAGAAGATCTTCAAGTACTTGGTTTACTCTCTCGATCTAACCATCTGTTTGAGGGTGAAATGTTGTACTCATAGCATTTATTGTCCCAAAATCTTGATGTACTGCCTTCCAAAAAAGAGAGATAATTCTACCGTCACGATCCGAAATAATAATTTTAGGAATTTTATGAAGTTTGATTATTTCTGTAATATATAACTTGGCCAGCTTTTCTACTGAATCTATTTGTTTAATCGGAAGGAAGTGTGCTAATTTTATTAGACGATCTACGATTACCCAAATCGCATATACTTTTATCACTGAATTTGAACTTGTATTTAATTTTCTAATTTACAAATTTTAAATAATTTAGAAATTAATTAAGGGGTATTTATTATCTAGATTTCTCTTAAACTTGGGCATTATGATCATAAAAATATATTTTATCCAATTGTTTTTATAGTTTGCCCTAATTTTAAAGTCACCTAGGATCCTGATTTTTGAGTTGAGTTTAGTTTTAATTAATTTTAGTAACAACATGGGTCATTACAATAAGCATCTAAGTTTGAATTAAATTGCTTCTTCTTGTATTAGCTTCTCCTCAAAGGCTTGATCCAGATATTTCTCCTAATTTTTCATATATATATATATATGAAAAATTAGGAGAAATATCTGGATCAAGCCTTTGAGGAGAAGCTAATACAAGAAGAAGCAATTTAATTCAAACTTAGATGCATATATATATATATATATATATATATATATATATATATATATATATATATATATATATATATATATGATAATGCAGACCAAGAAAAAGAAAAAAAGAAAAGAAAAGAAAAGAAAATAAAATATTTAATTAGATACATGGGTCTAAATAAGGTTTGTAGGATATCAAAATTTGCACATAATATTAAATGACATGATTCTGCATGAGAAGTATATATAAATAAAATAATATGTAATAGTTAAGTAGAATACTCTTACAAAATTATCATGATTATAAATGCAATATACATATTTAAAATATGTGCTCATTCTAAAAAAAAATAGTAATATATAATATTTATTATGTTAGATAAAGTTACAGAATAATCGAAGACTGACTAATTACACATTCTCTCTTAAAGGCTATGTGCAATCTCCATATTTTTCTAGATATTAACATGTCTTGGCCTAATATATTATTTGTACAAAACTGTGATCAGCCTGAATGAACCCATGATATTGATTTCTAAATATTTATTTCAAGTTTTGAGCATAAATATCGAAGTAGATCAAATCTTAATAACAATGCAAAAGCTACAAATAAAATAATTAAATGAAAAAATAATATCCTTTATTTTATTCTAGTAAAATATTACTATTAATATTATATTATTTATTTATTTGTAAATAATAGTAATAATTTTTATTATTATAAGTAAAAATAATATATATATATATATATATTAAATGAAAGAAAAATAAAAAAAGAAAATTACTAAAATAAAAATTGTAGAAATTAAGAAATATATATATAGGAAAAAAATAACTAAAATGAAGTTTGCAAAAATTAAAAAATATATATTTTTATATAGAAAAAAAAAAGAAAATGACCGAAATAAAAATTGTATAAATTAGAATATATATTTATATATTATATATATATATATATAAAGAAAATGACTAAAGTAAAGATTGTAGAAATTTTAAATATATATATATATATATATATATATATATATATATATATATATATAGAAAAAAAGAAAATGACTAAAATGACAATTACAAAAATTAGAAAACACACACACACAGATATATATATATATAATGACTGAAATAAAAGTTACAGAAATTAGGAAACACGCATATATGCATATATATAAAAATGATTGAAATAAAAGTTGCATAAATTAGAAAATGTATATATATATATATATATATAAATAGAAATTTACATAAATAATAATAATAATAATATTATTATTATTATTGATAAAAGAAGAAAGAAAATTTTTTATCTCTCATCTTTCTCTCTCCTTCATTATTTCAAAATTAGAAACTTAGCTTCTCTTCCTTTTAAATACTTTGAATGTATAAATTGGCCTTATTATTCCTTCTTCTCTCTCCTCTTTCTCTTTATCTTTCTATCTCCTTCATTATTTCCAAAAAAAATAATAAAATTTGATAGGAATGTGTATCTTGATGAAACAAACACACTCGCGCCAAATTTTTTTAATTTTGAGTAATATTTTATTTTATATTAATTTCTAAAGATAAAAACTTCTCAAATTAATTATGATAAATCCATAGCTCCAAATTCGGCAAAACTTTTGGTATAGCATTTTTATAATATTCTTTATCTAAATGAACTAAAATCACTGAATTTGGACTTATATTTAATTTTTAGTTTTTTAATTTAAATAATTCACAAATTAATTTAGGAGTATCTGTTGTTCGAATTGCTCTCAAACTTTGGCATTACAATCACAAAAATGTGCTTTGTCCAAAAATATTTTTAGTTTGCCATAATTTTGAAGTCGCTCGGGATCCTAATTTTTGAGTCGAATTTAGTCATAATTATCTGAGTAACGACTTAGGTCATTTTAGATTTCCTTACTTCAAAATGATGTCATCCTCGAGATCACATTATATTTTAAAGTTCAAATGAAAAATAAGAAGATAGAATTTACCTGGGTTCTTAAATAATTTAGGATACTTTTTCAGCATATTATCTTCTTTTTTCCAAGTGAATTCTTTGGCACTATGATTTTGCAATTGAATCTTTATCATGGGTATGCTTCAATTTCTTAGTTGACAATTAGATTCTTCTGAATGATAAGTTTGGCTGAATTTCAACGGAAAGTATGGATAGTTCTTAGGATGAATTTTGTAAACTTATAAGATCTAGCGCCCCGCTCCTTATGTTCACAATCATTAGGCTAAGGAGTGAAGTGTCACTCTGGCAAATCCCTCACTTATCATTGGATTAGGTAAGATTCACAATCCACTGCTAAGGGAAGGATGTGCACAATATAAATAAGAGAATCAATCACTAAGTCTATACTTATATATAGAGTGCGGAAGCGATAAGAAGTAAAGATTATATACATTCATCATACATCAGACATGAAATAAAATGAAATAGCTCAGAAAATAATAATGTGCAGAAAGTAAACACAATCACAAGTATCTATATTATTATAATATTTTAATTAATATTTAAGAAGTGGAAATAAAATAACTCTCATCCTAACAAAAATAAAAAGATAGCTAAATATCCTCTACTCTAAGCTGTTGCGCCTCTTCTATGTAAGGCTCCTCCTCAAGCACTTGCTTCTCAAACTGCTCAAGATCTGATATTATCGGTTTCACAATGTTAGGGCCCCAACTAATAAAAAAAATCTTATTAGACAAAATGTCTAAGTACATTTTAGGCAAGTAATTTATTATGCATTTATTAATATCACTATTTTATTCTAACAACACGAAATATCTATCTAGCATCAAGCAAGTAAGCATACAAGGAAAACATGATAAGTTATAAATGTAATATTTATAACTAAGCAAAAATTGAGGCAAAAGCACACCTCAAGTAGGCTAAACAAGGCAGGGAATACATATGTAATACAGTAAGTAAAAGTATTGAAAGAAAAGTTTAAATTTAAATATGCTGATGATCATATGACATATACTGATTTAAAACAGTAATCTAAAAGTGGTACATATAGTAAGTAGTAAAGTTTAGCATCCTATATATGCATCTACTCAAGTAAGCAGGTAAAGCAGGAGACATAGCTGACTGAAATAACATACATCATTAACATAATAAATAGTAAGCTGAAAACTAAAAAGAATGTATAACTGTCATATCAGAAAGAATTATCCAATCTGACCATAATAATATTCCCATAGCCTTTATGAGCTAGGGCAGACATAACATAATAATATAGTACAGTATGACTGAAGAGGCAGATAATACTATGCAGATATCTTTTAATTATTTTACTTTTATTTCTGTGGACAATTTTAGGAATAGCTGAGGAGTTAAGAATGTCTGTAAGACTAAACATGTCCCAAGCTTAACACACTCTCCTCAAATAGTGATGTTAAGCATCCTGATCTCTTCTTACCCCTGTCCATTAGAGTAATGTGCACCATAATCCACAATGAATTGAACCTAAATGCAAGTGTTTTTCTAGTATTCTAAATTTTCATTTTCATGCAACAATATTTTTTTTATATGACATGTTCAAGGAAAAATAGTCAAAAAATTCAAGGAATGCGTAGCACAAAAATCAAGTAGTGAGCAAAAGACCTTATTAAATATAGTGATATTATTTTAAGGTTTTTGACATAAGGGGCAATCTTATAATTTGCACCAAATGAAATCTAAATTTTTGTGTAGTTTACTATTGGTTACTGTTCAAGGATTCCATAGAGTCCAAAAATACTATATCATGAGGTCAAATGACTAAGTTATAGCTATTTCAATTTCTAAGGGCAATTCGGTAATTTTGTCGGTCAACGGGGGACAAAAACTGAACTTTTTCGTTTAAAGTCCAATTTCACCAAACTCAATTTTTATAGCTTCCCTATAATATATTGAGTGTGTTGACAAGGAGTAAACCCAATTTAATCTTATAATGACCAAGTTATGACCTAACTAAGATTAGAAATATTTTGGTCATTTTCTAATTTTATAGGGCCCATATCCTAAGTGCTATTTCAATTTATTGATGATATTAAGATTCTACGCTAGTTAGCACTATGAATTTCTGAATTGGGAGTTGAATTGACCAAGTTATGGTCAATTGAATACTAGGGGTATTTAGGTCATTTTTAGGGTAGGCTCCTAAATATCACTTTCCAAACTAAGCTCCAAATGGGAAAACTAAAACTTCTATAGTAATAGGACTGTTCTCCTGAGTATTTTAAGATCCATATTGCATATGTTTGGACAACTACGTTAAAAGTTGTGAGAGTTTGATTAGGTCCTAAAATGTCACTACGTTATATGTACCCCGAAATGAATTTTTGAATTATGTCATTTGATTCCTTTTATTTTTCTGAGTAAAATAAGACCTATATTGACTATGTTTGGATCATTGTATAAGAAGTTATTAAACTTTAAAGATTTTGAATTAAATAATTTAAATTAAATAAAATTACTATTTATTTATTTAATTTATATTATTTTATTATTCATTACTAAAGTAAAAAAATGAATTTATTGTATTTTTAATTACTTAATTAATTATTCCTAATATGTATTTAATTAACATTAATTATTAATTAATTAATTTTTACTCTATTATTTAATTAATTAGTATATTTTTAAATATTAAAATTATTGTTTAGTTAGGGTTAGTGTAAATTAATTAATTATACTACTGTTTAAACCTAATTAATGAATTAATTAATCTTATTAATTATCTATTTAATAATACTTAAATATTTATTTAATTAGATCTAGGATTAGTACTAATTAATCCTTAATTAATATTATTTAACTGTATTAATAATTATTAAATTAAACCTAATTAATTTGATTAATTATATTTAATATTTATTAATTTAATTGAATAATGTTAATTATTGTTACTGTTTGATTAATATTAAAATAATCTTAATTAGATTCTGTCTAACTAATTATTATTAATAATATAATATTAATTAATAATAATTAACCTAATAATTAATAAACTAATATTTAATATTAATAATTAACTAATTAATTAACATAAATTAATTAAATAATGTTTACTATTTAATAATAATTAATTACTAATTATCATTAATTAAATCTACGAATCTAACTGCTAAGCATAATTAATCGCTAATTTACCGCAATTAACATTAATTAACACAGAATAATAAATTAATAATCATTTTCAAATTCGACCGGTGGGACCCACGGTTGCCATGTGGCGCATTCAGATTGGCCACGGAAATCGTGGCGGGTCCCACCGCTGATGCCCAACGGGACAGTGGGCCCCCACCACGACACGTAGCAGCCACCGATTGGGTGCTGCACAACGCGTGGGTCCCACTGTCGCAATCAAAGAGACCGCGACACTGGCAGTGGGCCCCAGGCGCCACATGTCGCGCCCGAAGGACACCATGCGGCGCTGCGGGCCCCACCTCCGCTGACTGGTCACTGATGCCTGCGGAACAAAACGCAAGCCCAACGCGTCACGCGGACTAACCAGCGTGCGCCGGCTGGCACCGCGGGTCCCACACGTCGCAGACGCGGACCCGGGTCGACCTGGCCCGACCCAGCTTTGCTTTGACCCACATTGTTCTGAGACGAGTAAATTAGGGTTGCACCTCGGTGGCTATGCCAACGTGTGGCGACCCGCACCCTTAATCCACCGAAGGATTAAGCTAAGGGTGGAGTGTCACTCTGGCTAACCCCTCACTTACCATTGGATTAGGATTAAATCCACAATCCATCTGATTAGGGAAGAATTAACACAGAATCAATCTAACAGTCACTATATAAGTAAATGTACAGAGTGCGGAAGCAGTAAATGACATCCAAACACCACAATATAATATAAGTGCAAAATATGGCTTAGAATATAAGCATATAAATCCAAATACATGGTCAAGGGTACCTGCATTATTACAACAATTAAAGTTTAAATGAAAAAGGAAATGCAAATGCACTCATCCTCACATATATATCTAAAGACTAGATATGCTCTGGCCCGAGCTGCTGCTCCTCCTCTAGGTATAGCTCATCCTCAGGTACTGGATCCTCTATCTGCTCTATGCCTGCCATTGTCGGTTTCACAATGTAGGGCCCCAGCCAAAAAGGAGAAAATCTTGTGTTAGACAATTGTCTAAGTACATTTTAAGGTGATAAGTTTTATATGTATTTTGTAATATCACCATTTTACCATTTCTAAGCAATAACCATACAAATATAGGAGCAACTAACAATACAATAAAGAAGGAAAAAGCTATAAATAATCGTTTATAACTTAAGCAAAAAGAGAGGCTAAGACATGCCTCACATGCAAACTAAATAGGGCAAGACATATATAAATAACTAAACAAGTGCTGAAAGAAATTACTACATCCTAAATTTGCTGGTGATCAAAAATAATATGCAAATTAAATAATATAACTCAGCAATGATACATAAAATAGCAGCAAAGTTCTAATATCCTAAAATATATATATAAGCAGGATAAAGGAATAGCTGACTGAATAAAAATGTTGAAAAGTAACCAAAATATCAAACTGCATATATATAAATATCTGTGTACTAACTGCCATATAGAAAAGAGCTAATCTAGCCCACTGAATATCAAAAGGATCCTAGTGTCATCAAGGAGACTAGGCGCAAACTATATAGCCCTAGTGTCATGCAAGGAGACTAGGCAGATATATAGGGTTTTCTCCTAGTGTCATCAAGGAGACTAGGCAAAGAAAATACAACAAATCTTCTCTTAGTGTCAATAAGGAGACTAAGCAAAGAAGATATAAACCAGGTCTTCTCCTAGTGTCAACAAGGAGCTAGGCAAGAAGACATAACTGAGAGGCAGCTCTAACACATACAATTATTATCTTTAATCAATCACTTTAATATTTTCGCAAGGAATCTAAGGAGTCTCCATATTTTCCTAACATTTTATTTATGAATCAAAATCTTGTATGATATGCTCAAGGAGTTAAGGCACAAAAATACACAAGGAATACGTAGCACAAAATATCAAAAGTAAGCAAGGGACTCTACTAATATGATGATATCATTTGTTTTCTATTATCTATTCTAACTATTCCAAGTTACACAAGTTCAGAATCACCATTTTCCTACTATCGAGTATAACTTAGACATTCATCCTTATAAGTTAAAAAGGATTAGAACTGATCAGGTTATAATCTAGTTCAATCAAATGACAACTATGTGTTGAATCAATAACTCATACGTCCTAGTTTTGTGAATTTAGACATTCTATCTAAGATCTGATAAAACTATAGATTATGAATTAAACACTATGAGATTTAGGTTTAATCACATAATCCAAAAAGGATAAGACTCAATTCTAAGTTTTATTCTATAAGTGCTCTACTAGTTAAGGCCAATCCTATTAAGTAATCAAACTTAATAGGATGAATCTTCTATTCTAAAACTAAGGTTAAAAGATAAAATAATCATAATAAGTTGTAAGATAAAAGAAAAGTCTAGAAACTAATAAAACCAAGGTTTTACCCATTGGGTAACCCAATTTACCCAATGAATGAACTATAACTTAAGATCTTGTCCTAATCTTAGAAAGGGTCCTTAAGGTGTAGTGTTAAAGACTTAGAGAAATCTTGGAATCTAACCTAATATTTAATTTTGCTCGCTTAAGTGTCACTAATACAATTATAATATTAGTTTTAGTATTTTGGATTGTTAATTAGAGGTTATGGATGCTTAATCAAATCTTAGGATAAAATAACTATTTTGCCCCTACTTTAAGGGTCTAACAGTTAACTTTTGACCTAGGGTTCAAAATTGGAATTTCTTATTGTCAAATGATTCATTACTATCTAACATGGAGATAAACAGTAAGTATGCCAAATTTGGATAAGAACTGGGTTCTATAGGTCCAACTAAGATTTACGACCTAAGGGGTATTTTGGTAGGTTGCACTTAATAAAATCTAAATTTTTATATAGTTTACTGTTGGTTATTGTTCAAGAATTCTATAGAGTCCAAGAACACTAAATTCTGAGGTTTAATGAATTATTTATAGCCATTTGAATTCCTAAGGGTAAATTGGTAATTTTCTAATTTTATAGGGTTCAAAACTTAAATATTATTTTAGATTATTGTTGGCACTGAAATTCTAAGGTATCTAACAATTTGCACAATGCATTTTATGTACAAGGTAGGTTTTGATCACTTATTAATAATGGCAAGGTTTTCAAATTTAACTTTCATATAAAATTTTATATAGTGTTCACTTTTGATATAACTTAGCCCCACTAGGGTCCTAAGGGTCTTAAAATATCTAAACAGTGAAGTTTTGGCCATTTCAGTCAAAACTGGGCAGTTTACAAAAATATGGGCAATTTTCTGGAATTTCTGGGCAATTTGTAAATCTGGGCGTTGGAACGCTTTCCGCGCGACAGCGCGTAGTCGTGCTTTCCGCGCCGTAGCGCCATTGCGCTGCGACTCGCTGCAGTCCGCTGCAGCGCGCTATGGCGCGCTGTAGCGGTTCATTTTGCAAATCTACTATTCAATTAATTTATTTTCACATTTTCTAAAGTTCTGAATTTTTGCTATAGTCCGCTGCAGCGCTCTACAGTGCGCTAGAGCGGCCCATTTTACAATTTACTGTTCAATTAAATTTAAGGCCATTTTCCTAAGTTCTGAAATGCCACTGCAACGCGCGATCGCGCGCTGTAGCAGTTCACTTTGCAATTTACTATTCAATTAGTTCTATTAACATTTTCCCCTAAGTTTTTACGTCCACGACCAACCGCTGCGACCCGCTGTAGCGGCAAACGGTGATTTTGCCAGGTGTGAAACTCAGGTAGGCCATTTTCTAGCTTAATTACTCTTAATCCAGAGAGTTCCATGAGCGGTGCCATATATCAATGGAAAGGTATTTTCGATACCTTTCCATCGACACCAAAATCGGCACAAACGGACTATCTTAGCTATACTAAAAATACAAATAAATGACAGCGTGTACAGAATACAAGAAAATAAAGCATTTTTATATGATGCTTTCAAGAGCCTTAATGGCTTCCATACTTAAACATGGATATCTAGAGATGTATTCAAGCATTGTAGCTATATGAAAAAGGCAAAAGAGATGGGTAAAGGGGTACCTTAATCCTTTGCAAGAGGAGAAGGAAGATGGAACATTTGATTTTCTTCAAATACTTTAGAGGCGGAGAGTTGCACTTCCTTCTCCCTTAGCAAACTCCCAAAGAAGGAGGTGAAGGAGGAGGAATGAGGGAAAGTTTCAGCAAATTGGGGAAGGAGCCATGCTTCTTCTTAATGATGGAGATGGAGTAGGGAGCTAGGCCATCATTGCCCTAGGGGTGTCATCATTGGGCTACTCAAGGTATGGAGGCACCGGCTGAGGTGATGGCCAGCCAGAAATCAGAATTAGAAAAATGGGAAAATTGCGAATAGGGGATCCAATGATTGCTTATTTATTTTCCTTGTTTATTTAAAAATTCTGATTTTTGAAATGTGTTCTGAAAAATCCCAAAAATTCACCCCTAGCTAATTTGGGGGTGAGGAATCCAACGGTGAAGTCAGATTTCAATTCCGATGATTATTTAATTATCTTATTTTTCGACGCATTTAATTATATTAAAATATTCACGAAAATCCGACGACTTCCAAACGCGTCCAAAACATCACCCCTAGCTAATTTGGGGGTGACGATCTCAACGGCGAAGTCAGATTTTGATTTTGAGGTCAAAATAAATACCTCAATTTTCTAATTAATTAAATATTAAAATATTTCCAATTAATTGATTGGTCTCCGAATTGTTCCAAACCTTCAGGATTTGGTTCTAATGACTAGATGAATGTGATAGAATGATAATTATGATATAATTAAGCTAGATTCAAGTTGGGTAACAACCTTGGGTTGTTACACGATGACCATAGCTAATTTGGGGTATTTAAATATTATTAAAATATTTGTTAAAATTTTGATGACTTCCGATTGATACAAAAACATCACCCCTAGCTAATTTGGGGGCAATGAGCGCAATGACGAAGTCCATTTTTCGATCTGATGTCAATTTAAATAGGTCAAATTTTAGGGTTTCTGGATTTTTCAAAAATAAGGATTCGATCCATTTAACTCCTGATTTGTACTGAGTCTTAGAGGTTGACTCCTAATGACTTAATTAACATTTAGGATCAAGATTAAGATTGAGATTAGTCTTAATTAACTAAGGTAACAACTTGGGTTGTTACATAAGGAGTGAAGATACATGTAATAAATTATGTAGTACTGCCAAATCTTTGAGAAGTCTTAACTTGTATGCAGAATTTCCAACTCGGTCTAATATTACAAAGAGTCTGACGTACCATAGGCTTAACTTACTAGGCATGCCAAACCGATATATTCTTGTCATTGAGCTCACTTTTAGATATGCCATATCTCCAATTTGAAATTCTAGTATTCGATATTTAGCATCATAATATTTCTTTAGCCGATCTTTAGCTGTAGTAATCCTGCTCTTTATCATATGAATTTTTTTATTAATCTCTTTAACTAGATCAGATTCATATAACTGAACATCTCATACTTCAGTCCAGACCAATAACATACTACACTTTCGGTCATACATAGCTTTATATGGGCCATTCTAATACAGGACTGATAACTGTTATTGTATGCAAATTCCACTAATGGAATGTAATCTTCCCAACTACCGCCAAAGTCTAATATGATTAAATGAAGAAAATCTTCATGTACTTGATTTACTCTCTCGATCTGACCACCTGTTCGAGGGTGAAATAATGTACATATATCCAATATTGTCCCAAAATCTTGATGTACTGCCTTCCAAATATGGTAGGTAAATATATCATCATGATCTGAGATAATAATTTTAGGGAATTCCTTGAAGCTTGATTACTTCTTTAATATAAAATTTGGTCAGATTTTCTACCGAATCTGTTTACTTAATCAGAAGGAAGTGTGCCGATTTCGTTGGATGAGCTATAATTACCCAAATAGCATCTACTATAGTATGGTTTCTGGGTAATCTCATCACAAAATCTATAGAAATGTCTGACCATTTTTACTTTGGGATATCTAATGAATGTAATAATTCACCTAATTTTTGATGTTCTGCATTTGCTAGACTACATACATGACATTTAGCAACGTATTCAGCTACATCTTTCTTTAGTTTATGCTACTAAAAGGACTCTTTCAAATCTCTATATATTTTATTATTTACTGGGTGAATTGTTACCATGAGTTATGAGTTTCAGTTAGAATTTTATTATGTATATATAAATTATTTGGAATCCAAATCATATTTCTATGATAAATATAAACTCTTTTTTGCAGATGCAAGTCTATTATATGAATATTTTTGATGTTTGCTTTTATGTTTGAATACCCTTATCATTCTCTTGGATAATTATTATGCATTGTATGAACATACATAGGTTTTGTAGTATTATTTTAAAATAAATTAATTAACTACTTCCCATTAATAAGTTTTATACCTAATTTTTTAAATTCTTTTATTAATAGACTTGCCATTATAATATTTATGTCTATTTTTCTACTGAGTGCATCATCTATGACAATAGCTTTATCAGGATGATATTGTATGTCTAAATCGTAGTCACTTATCAATTCCAATCATTGCCTTTATCGATAGTTCAACTCTTTCTTATTAAAAATATATTTTAAACTTTGATGATCAGTAAAAATATCACATCTCACTCCATATAGGTAGTGCATCCATATTTGTAAGGCAAACACTACTGTTGTCAATTCTAAGTCATGCACTGGGTAGTTCCTTTCATGAATATTTAGTTTCCTAGATGTATATGCTACTATCTTCTTCTCTTGCTTGAGAACACATCCAAGCTCTACTATGAATGCTTCGGTATAAACTTGATAATTTCTTGTCTCTCGTGGTAAGGTTAGTACTGGAGCGGTTGTTAATGCTTATTTTGACTGTTGAAAATATTCATCACATTGCTGACTCCAAATGAATGGAAATGCTTTCTGCGTTAATTTGTTTAAAGGTACATCTATTTGAAAAAATCCATTAACAAATTTTCGATAATATTCAGCTAAACTGAGACAACTGGGAATATCTGTCATAGTCTTTGGTTGGGGTAATTTCTGAATGACTCTTATGATTATTTTGTTTTGATCAACCTTGATTCCTTCGATATCCACTACATGGCCAAAGAAAGCTATAGAATCTATCCAAAATTTACATTTAGAATATTTGGCATATAGTTGATGATGCCTTAGAGTTTCTAGAATAACTCTCAGATGATCTTCGTATTCTTTCTTACTCTTGGAATAAATTAGAATATCATTGATAAATACTATTACAAACTTATCTAAATACGGTCTAATATTTCTTTGCATCAAGTTCATAAAGATGGATGGAGTATTGGTTATACCAAATGACATGACCATGAGCTCATAATACCATTAGCGAGTTCTAATTACTATTTTTCAGAATATCTTCTTCTTCAACTCTTAAATGATGATACCCTGATCTTAGATATATCTTGAAAAATATCTTAGTTCTAGCTAATTGATCAAATAGATCATCAATACATGGTAGAGGGTACTTTTTATTAATTGTTACCTTATTGAGTTCAGAATAATTAATGCACATTCATATAGAACCGTCTTTCTTCTTTATAAAGAGCATTGGGCTCCCCATGGTGACATACTTTGTCGAATAAAATATTTGCTTATCAGCTCTTGTAGTTATTCGCTTAACTCTTGCAGTTCTTTAGGTGCCATACGGCAAGGTGCCTTTGCTATTGTTTGAGTCCTAAGAATTAATTTAATTGAGAATTTGATTTCTCTTACTAGTGGAAATCCAAGCAATTCATCAGAAAATACATCTTCAATCTCCTTTATAATTTAAGTGTCTACTAAATAAATTTCTTATCTTTTCTCCCATTATTGTTACTAAGTGCGCATTACATTGCTTCCGAATCAATTTCTCTACTTGCGAAGCATTGATTAAAGATGCTGAAATGCCTAACTTTCTCATAAATACTTCAGGCTTGCTTCCACCCTTGACAATAACATTTTTTCTTTGACAATCAATCATAATTTTATGCTTGCTAAGCCAATTCATTCCTAGAATGATGTCAAAATTTACTATAGATAATAATATATATTTTGCTTCATATGTATTGACATTAATTGGTATGTTACAGTCGTAATATTTTTGTGCACTCATGTGGGCACTAGATGGTAACCCAACATTCAAGGCCTTAGCTAAGTTGTAATATGACAGTTCAAGAGCTTTGATAAATATTTCTGAAATGAACGAGTGACTTGCACCAGTGTTAAATAATGTGCCATAAGATTTCTCATTGAAATGTAAGGTGCCTAGGATTTAAAATGAATGATAATTCATGCTATAGTTAACTATAATATGAAAGATATTTATAAAAAGAAAGAATGTAGTTCCTGATACCTCTTCATTATCTTTTGGGGATATAACTGGGTGAGGGTATAGATCCTCGCATGTGCAGCTTGCTTGGAAGCAGTTGGTCTTCCCTTTTAATTAGCTGTTGGTGCTTTAGAAGCATTGGGTGGACCTCTTCTTTGTATTAAAGCAGCTATATGTACATGGGCTGGTCTCTCTACTAGTGTGAGTTCTTGCTTTCCAGCTAGTATGGGTATTTGTTGTTGAATCTGAGAAGGATGGATGATCCACTAATTGTTTACTATACGGGTTGCTTGACATTGCAAAAAGTTGTGTCCAGATCGTCTACACATATAGCATATCCTACTTCAATGATAACAATTACCATAAGGATGCGGTTGGTTGTATTTTCCAGTTGTTGTTTGCTGAGCAATTTGATAAACCTTGGTTTGAGGCGATCTTGGTCTCTTGTATTCAATTTATTGTACATGTGCAGATGTGGGTCTTTTTCTTAGTTCTTCTATTTCCTGTTGTTTCCCATGTTCTAAATTTTTTGTACTTTCAAGCATGTCTGAGAATTTGAAAATTCGAAGAGCCATTAAATGTTAATTGGAACGTGAAAATGCATAGGAAGCAACAACTCCACCAACGTTCTACAGAATTGAGTGATTTCTCAAAAATGTCTACATGATTTTTTTACCAAATTCTTCCAATATGTAGTGACTTAAAGCTAGATTCAAGTTTGTACGTGTTCACAAGTAGGTAGCGCCCATTTTTGAATTTAGGGATGCCTGAATCAACCTCCAAAAATTAAAATCTCAATTCATAGGGTTTTTCTTACATTCAGCATGCATTGGGGTTTATCGCATAGAAGATCTACAGTGGCAAGTCTCGATTGGGCCGAGCTCAGCCTTAAAATCTACCGGCCGGGCTGGATCCCACCATCTAATCACTGCTATTATATCCAACAATTATAAATGCTTGTGTTTTAAATACTGTGAATCGACGTTGGATCAAAGTCGCATATCCGATGACTGACATTCTTCCAGCCATGTGATAAGGATCATCGTCGGATTGATGCTGTGAATCCAACGACTAGCATTCCTCCCTCCATTTGAGTAAGGATCATCGCCGTGCCGAAGGTGCAGATCCGGTGACCGAAGTTCTTTATAACATTTGAATAAGGATCGTCGTCAGATCGAAGTTGCGGATCCATCGGTTGACGTTCCTCCCGTTGTTTGAATAAGGATCGTCATCAGATCGAAGGCATGGATATGACAGTTGATGTTCCTCTTGTCGTTTGAACAAGGAAAATTTAGCTTGAATTAGAATGAATCATGGGATAATTTTAATTAAATTAATGCACATCGCAGTTTGTGCGTATTTCTCTTATTTGAACTCCAAAAATTATGAAAATATGAAGTTTGATATCTTGAATCTACGAATTCAAAATTCTGGTCAAGTTTATATAGTTGGTTATTCCAGCTCAATCATTAGATTGTAGATGATGAATTGAGCAAAATCTCAATTGCAATGTCAGTTAAAATTTGAAGTTTTCTGAATGCAAATTAAGTTTCAATCAAGAAAATAGTCTTTTCTTTTCAGGAAAGCTCACCCACAAATAACTAACAATAAAGCATCATCCGCTGCAAAGAGAAATATGGCTGGTTTAGATTCGAGCTCGAGCGAGTCAGCTCAGACTCGATTTCAAAATTTTTGAGTTTATGTCGACTCGAAACTGATTTTAGTTAGGCTCGAAGTATATAAACTAAATAAGCTTGTACTACTTGAAAATATTTTGCGGCGCACTGATACTGCTCTTTTTTATATCGTAGTCCCGGTTTCGATTCCATCTGCTGCTATATATATGTGTATTTATTTTATATATTTCGATCAAATCGATCATAACTCGAACTCGGCTCGAATTTGGTTTAGAAGAACCCGTTTAGCTCGAGAATCAATTTTTCGACTCAAAATTCAAGCGAATTTCGAGTTCCGAGTTAAATTGTCATGGATCGACAGAGAAAAGATGCAAATTTTTATTTTTCATATTTTTTCTTAAAGCACCATTACATTTAAATTGGAACCTTTAATAATAAACCCTATTATTCCACAGTAAAAATTGGAATATAAAACAGGCGACCAAAAGAGGAAGCTTTTTCATTTTAAATCTGAAATAAAACATGCCTTAAGACTTCCGTTCATCTCAACTGAAACGCAGAATCAAACAGCTGTTTTTGGGGTGGCTGTCATTTGAAGAATGATTCTTCGCCGCGTAACTGATTATCATATTAATGAAGATTTATATTTGAAATAAAAATTAAGTAGTATTACCTAATAATTAAAAATAATTAATTAAGTAATTGTGATTTAATTAATTAATTGTAAACATTATATAGTTTGTAGTTATATTGTATTAATTAAGTTACTTGATCTGAACATGACTCATCTAGAGGCTTTACGTACAAAGAATCACAAATTCAAAGAAAATTGTATATATGCATCGAATAACTAAAATTTAATAATTTTAAAATTATCATTTAAATTTAATTATTACATTAGATATAATATTTAATGGAGGCGATTTGGAAGATTATAAATTTAACATGAAAGACTATAATATTGAGAAGCAAAAGAGTTAACAATTAGCGGCGGAACGGTGCGCCACTCGGGAAGGACTGCTGAACCTCCCCAAATAATCGCTGAATAATGAGCTGCTTGACTAATATTTAAGATATGCATAAAATCTTATCTTAAGTATTAAACAATATAGTATATACATTTGATTATGAGTGGAGCATGAGTAATCCAATATATAAAAGTATAACAATATTTTCAGTATGCAGATCACATCATAATATTAAGTATAAGTAGTAATAAATACAAAGTAAAGAGGCTAAAACATATATCCAAAACATTCATCACAGAAGATAATAAATTATTCATCTCAAAAAAGAAAAAAAAATATCCAGAATTATTACAAACAGTTTACTTGAATGAAAATATAGTAAATAATCTAGTGACTAAACTGAAAGTAAACTAATACAAAAAGGTAAATGCTGATGTAGAGTTATCTAGTGCTCCACGAACTCCTCCCATATCTCCTGTGACACCTCTTGAACTAGCTCCACAAGCTGCTCTAAATCAAGCAAATTATCGGATCTTAAAAGTACCACGTGTTAGACAATGAGTCTAACACATCAAAAACTATAATTATCTAAGATTTATTATTTTATCAATTTAAACAAAATATAGAAAAGCATTAAAATAGTTGAAAAATGTGAAACTGTACAAAACTGAAAATAAGGTAAAATGATAGCTGAAAGAAAAAGTACTAAAAACAAAAAATAGTAAAGAAGCTGAAACTGAATAAAAGCTAAAATAAGACTGTGCGGTATGTCACTGAATATGCCTCATGCATCCAAAAGAATCCTAATATCCATAATGCATGATGCATCCTGTAAGTTCTACCAATATTGATGCATGCTGCATCCCGTATTTCATAATGCTTTCATGCTTATGCTTATGTAATTATGCCAATGCTTTCAATTCAACATGGTTCATAAAATCATCAAAAATAGAAATCCATTTCAAGAAAATAATCATTTAACATAATTCTTGATTCTCATAATCATCCTAATATGCACTCATGCTTGTATCTGCTAAATTCAGAATCTACCACAATTTCAATCATTTATTCCTAAGTTATCACATGTGTAGAGTACATGTACATATGAAATAAGTATTTAAGAAGGTAAACTTGAATTTTTTAGTTTGTTTAACTGCACTTATCAATACGTGCAAAGATAAGAGAATGAAACCCTTTCACAATTTATCCTCTCAAACTAAGATATTTAATACCCTAATTGATATATTACTTTGAGTACATTCTACAAAAAGTAACATAAATCACTTAGTTTACTTAACTGTACTTATCAATATGCACAAAGATAAGAGGACGAAACTCTTTTATAATCTTATTTAGGACAAATCAACTAATTTTATGTTCTACTGAATTGAGCCAGTCATATGAACATGCACCAAAATCTTAACATGATAATACTAATATTATTATTTTTAAATTGACCATATTATAATCCAAGGAATATCAAACTAAATGAATCCACACTCTCTTAAGGTGAGTCCTACTCAAGGTTCCATGAATGTGACATGAAAGTCACTCAACTTAGGATACTATCATAAGAAATAATCTCATTCTAGAGTCTTTAAGTTATTCCACCACAAGGATCTAAGATAAGAATCTAAAGATCTTAAGGGTTCATCTAAGCTTCTACCTCAAAATCAGAATATAAGCTCTTTATACCTCAATAGTTTATCTATTTTAAGGTCTAGCAATTGATGGAATTGAACTGTTAACATTTCAATATTTAAAGTTCTAAGCACTAAAATACGTAATTTTTCAAGTTGTAAACTAAGTTATATGATTTCACTTAAGATTAACATAGTAAGCTGGATTATATAAATCAGATGTGTAAACCCATCTGATTATAGCCTACACTACAATTATGTAATACGATCATATGAATTAGTAGGAATTGATCATTTTATAAATCAATCTTATTTTACAATTTAATTTATGCCAATGATTTTTCTTAAGAGAAAATTAAAGATCTAATGATTAGATTCAGATGATCAATTATATGAGTTTGTTATAAACCTAAGTTCTTCCAATTTAATGGCTTAAGATGAAATGGTAAATCAATAATCATTATGGGAGTTATGCAAGTTCTTAGTGTCCAAATCAAATACCTTATTTACTGATCATGTAGCGCCCTGCCCCGTCGCCATGCGCAAAAGATGAGTATGATCATATCGGCGGTGGAGCGATGCGCCACTTGGGCAGGAACAACCCGTCTCCCCGAAATAGCTGAAAACTAAGCCTATTTGAAGGGATGCTGACTCAACCTCAAGGAGGGTTGAGAGCTAATACTTAAGATAAGAGTGGTATCCTTATCCTAAGTATTAGATAAATATATATATTTAATTTAGAATACAATAGGGATCCAATATATATATAAGGCATCAGCATTTCTAGTATACTGATCACATCACAATACTAAGTATAAGTAGTATATAACAGAGTGCGGAAGCTTAAAGCAAACATCCAGAAAACATTTATCACAAAAGTTGTATAAAAACATTTGTCTCAGAAAAGAAAAGAAAATACATCCAAAATTATTATAAATACTTTACTGAAATAGATATAAAACTAAGTACTGAACTAAAAATACTAAATAGAAAATAAAACTGGAGGAGAGTCCACTAGTGCTCCACGGGCTCCTCCTGAATCTCCTGGGTGTCCTCTTGACCTGACTCAATATAATGCTCAAGATCTAGCAAATTGTTGGATCCCAAAAGTACCCCATGTTAGACAATAAGTCTAACACATCGAACTAGTCTAAATAGTTCTAGTTATTCATTTAACATTTACATAATGTGATTAAATCTGCAGAAATACTGTAAAGGTAACTGAAAGCATAAAACTGTATCAAACTGTATAAAACTAAAGTAAAGTAAGGTAAAGTTGAACTATAAACTGAAATACAAAAAATAAACCAAAACAGTACTGAATCTAAACTGAATAATCATCTGTAAAATTATGGCTGTATGTCACTAAAATTGTGCATCTGAATATGCCATAATACTGTATGCTACTAATGCAACCAAAATATCACTGAACTGCTATGAGTAGTACGGTCCAATGTATACATACATCTAGTTGGGAATACTGCTTACTGTTGATGCCGATGCATCCTGAAATTCTCCAGTCAATGTATGCAATATTCCGTAACCCATAAATCATCACTGATACTCATACATCATTCTGATACTCACACGTCATGCTTATGCTCATGATCATGCTTCTAAACTACATGAGATAAATCCAAAGTTCCAGAATATTTTTTAAAATCTGATAATAAATTATTGGTCTCTATTGTGCAGAATCCTGCTATAATGATTTTGACTCCTAGATTCTAGTTTGATAATTGGTTAAAGTTGAAAGTTTACTTAAAAATCATTAGCTGGGGAGATTTTATACAAATATTTAGCATGTTTGCAATAAAGGTAGATTTAACTATTAACTTGTTTAAACTGTACTTATCGAAGCACACTACGATAAGAGGTAGAACCCGGTTACATTTGACATCTCAAGCTAAGCTGTTAAATGCCCTAATTACAAGCATACTTAGTGGTCTACGCAAAGTGACTTAAGATACTTAGTTTGCTTAAACTGCACTTATCGAAGCGCACTATGATAGGAGGCAGAACCCAATCGCAGTTTACTTCTCAAACTAAGGATCTTGTTCACTAATTGTAACACTCTTAGTCTTGGAGGATTTACTCTAACGGGACTGTATTCGTCTAATCCCTCAGGATAGCACCTGGTCATAAGTCCACATTGGAGTGAATCAACCAATCCTGAATACTACTAAAATAATCCAGTAATATGGGTATACCTTACCCAACCAATAATTTGAGTTCAGAAATTTTATTTAATCGATAAGGATTTATCAAATCTATTAATTCTTACTCTAAGTGGGTGAGTCCTATACAAGGCTCCAAGGATGTGATCAAAGGATCACTCAATATAGGTTGCTATCATAATGAATAAGTCACATCCTAACTACTTTAGGTGATTCCTGCCACAAGGTATCAAGTTCAATTTCTAAAGTCATGAAGGATCATCTAAGCTTTTACCTCATTAAAATGCAAAAATTCTTCCTACCTTAAGGTATCAATATTTAAGGTCTTTAAGTATTTCAAGAACAATCCTAAAATAAGACCCCTAAGGTCTCACTTTTCTACTTCTTAAGTTAACATTCAAGGTTTACTTATTAATTTTGGATTGAAGTGATTAGATCAGATGATTAAACTTCACTTGATCCTTTTCTATTCTATAATTATGGGATAAAATCAAGGATATTATTAGAATTAGGTCATCTCATCAATCATTACAATTTTATTATTCATCTTATGCTAATAGTCTTATATAAGAGAAAATCAAGGATCTAAAGTTTGGATTCCAATGGTATAATCACATATATTCAATATTAACCTTAGCACGTCTAATTCAATAATTTAAGATCAATATTAAATCATGTGCATTATTAGAATAATGTCCATTGAATTATCTTACAATCAAATTAATTGATTAAGTGATTAAAATTTAGATCTTAATCAAGATAAGTTAAGGTTTAACCCCTAGCCTTTCTATTATTAAGACCAATAGTTAATTTAAAGGTTAATGACAAATCAATGTATTATTAGTGTATTATTGATGTCAAACTTAGGTTTGGATTAAGTATCATTTACTTAATTAAGTTATCAAGATTCTTATGTTTAAGTTTAGTTTAATGTCAATTAAGCACAATTAAGAGTCGAAATAATTATTAAGATTCTCTAATATACACCCTAAGGTTATAAAAACATATGAATGTAAAGATGACATAGAATAAGAGGATAATTAATGCTAATCAAATTCTAAATCAAGCCAAAAAGATTAATACTTAATCATAAATCTAAAAGATCTAAGTTTCATGTCATTTAGTGTTAAACTCTACCTAATTAATACATGCAATTAAGATTCTAATACTTATTCTTTAGCATAACACATATTTAAGATCCATAGTAGATATGAGGGCTAATTTAAAAGTGACAAGTTTCAAATTTTACTTTCATATAAAATTTTATGCAATATTTAATTTAGCTAAAATTGAGAAATTGCGGTAAACTGGGCGCCGCATCGCGCTGCGGCTCTCGCTTGTTCAGGCGCATTTCTATGTCATTTCAGCTTTGGGGTGAACGGATTAGAAGAGATGACGGATCTGCGCGAAAATGAATGCTAAACCATGCTATTCGAGGATACACCCGCTTCAAATCACTAAGAAAAAAAAACCCACAAGATGAATTATCTGCAAGAATTTATGGCAGCGGCTTAAAAGAGGAGTGCAACACGATGACTTCCTAGGAGGTCACCCATCCTAGTACTGCTCTCACCCAAGCACACTTAACTGCGGTGTTCTGATGGGATCCGGTGCAGTAGTACTGGTATGGTCGCACCATCAAAAAAGTTCATGCTTAGTTTATTTATACCGGTGTAATTCTGTGAGTTATCTTTAAGAGTCAGTAAGAATTCTTTAGAGCGTGCACCTATATAATTGCAAAATGCATGAATTCCCTGAAACCAGTTTTTGTTTTAGTGTATGCTTACGTTACTAAGGTTATGAAGTTGACAGATTGCAAAAAAAATGAGAAATTATGCCAAACTGGGCGCCACATCGCGCTGCAGCTCTCGCTTGTTTAGGCGCATTTCTATGTCATTTCAGCTTTCGGGTGAACAGATAAGAAGAGATGACGGATCTGCGCAAAAACGAATGCTAAATTGCGCTATCCGAGGATACGCCCGCTTCAAATCACTAAGAAAAAAAAACCCACAAGATGAATTATCTGCAAGAATTTGCAGGGGCGGCTTAAAAGAGGACTTCCCAAGAGGTCACCCATCCTAGTACTGCTCTGGCCCAAGAACACTTAACTGTGAAGCTCTGATGGGATCCGACGCAATAATACTGGTATGGTCGCACCATCAGAAAAGTTCATGCAGTTTATTTATACCGGTGTAATTCTGTGAGTTATCTTTAAGAGACAATAAGAGTTCTTTAGAGCGTGCACCTATACAATTGCAAAATGCATGAATTCCCCGAAACCAGTTTTTGTTTTAGTGGATTCTTACGTTACTAAGGTTATGGAGTTGACAGATTGCAAAAAAATTGAGAAATTGCGCCAAACTAGGTGCCACATCGCGCTGCGGCTTCACTTGTTTAGGTGCATTTCTATGTCATTTCTGCTTTGGGGTGAACGGATTAGAAGAGATGATGGATCTGCGCGAAAAGGAATGCTAAACTGCGCTATTCGAGGATACGCCCGCTTCAAATCTCTAAGAAAAAAAAGACCCACAAGATGAATTATTTGCAAGAATTGGCGCAATTTCTCAATTTTTTTACAATCTGTCAACTCCATAACCTTAGTAACGTAAGAATACACTAAAACAAAAACTGATTTCGGAGAATTCATGCATTTTGCAATTGTATAGGTGCACGCTAAAGAACTCTTACTGGCTCTTAAAGATAACTCACAGAATTACGCGGGTATAAATAAACTGAGCATGAACTTTTCTAATGGTGCGACCATACCAGTACTACTGCACTGGATCCCACCAGAACTCCACAGTTAAGTGTGCTTGGGTGAGAGCAGTACTAGGATGGGTGACCTCCTGGAAAGTTCTCGTGTTGTACTCCTCTTTTAAGCCGCCCCCGCAAATTCTTGCAGATAATTCATCTTGTGGGTTTTTTTTTTCTTAGTGATTTGAAGCGGGCGTATCCTCGGATAGCAAGGTTTAGCATTCATTTTCACACAGATCCGTCATCCCTTCTAATCCGTTCACCCCAAAGCTGAAATGACATAGAAATGCGCCTGAACAAGCGAGAGCCGCAGCGCGATGCGGCGCCCAGTTTGGCACAATTTCTCAATTTTTTTGCAATCTGTCAACTCTATAACCTTAGTAACGTAAGAATACACTAAAATAAAAACTAGTTTTAGGGAATTCATGTATTTTGCAATTGTATAGGTGCACGCTCTAAAGAACACTTACTGGCTCTTAAAGATAACTCACAGAATTACGCCGGTATAAATAAACTGAGCATGAACTTTTCTAATGGTGCGACCATACCAGTACTACTGCACCATATCACATTAGACCTCCGCAGTTAAGTGTTCTTGGGCGAGAGCAGTACTACGATGGGTGACCTCCTGGGAAGTCCTCGTGTTGCACTCCTCTTTTAAGCCGCTCCTGCAAATTCTTGCAGATTATTCATCTTGTGAGTTTTTTTTTACCTAATGATTTGAAGTGGGCGTATCATCGGATAGCGCGGTTTAGCATTCATTTTCACGCAGATCTGTCATCCCTTCTAATCCGTTCAACCCAAAGCTGAAATGACATAGAAATGCGCCTGAACAAGCGAGAGCCGCAGCGCGATGCGGCGTCCAGTTTAGCGCAATTTCTCAATTTTTTTGCAGTCTGTCAACTCCATAACCTTAATAACGTAAGAATACACTAAAACAAAAATTGGTTTCAGGAAATTTATGCATTTTGCAATTGTATAGGTGCACGCTCTAAAGAACTCTTACTAGCTCTTAAAGATAACTCACAGAATTACACCGGTATAAATAATCTGAGCATGAACTTTTTTAATGGTGCGACAATACCAGTACTACTGCGTCGGATCCCATCAGAGCTCTGCAGTTATGTGTGCTTGGGCGGGAGCAGTATTAGGATGGGTGACCTTCTGGGAAGTCCTCGTGTTACACTCTTCTTTTAAGCCGCCCCCACAAATTCTTGCAGATAATTCATCTTGTGGGTTTTTTTTTCTTAGTGATTTGAAGCGGGCGTATCCTCGGATAGCGTGGTTTAGCATTTGTTTTCGCGCAGATCCGTCATCTCTTCTAATCCGTTCACCCCAAAGCTGAAATGACAAAGAAATGCGCCTGAACAAGTGAGAGCTGCAGCGTGATGCGGCGCCTAGTTTGGTGCAATTTTCTAATTTTTTTGCAATCTGTCAACTCCATAACCTTAGTAACGTAAGCATACACTAAAACAAAAACTGGTTTCAGGGAATTCATGCCTTTTGCAATTGTATAGGTGCACGCTCTAAAGAACTCTTACTGGCTCTTAAAGATAACTCACAGAATTACACCGGTATAAATAAACTAAGCATGAACTTTTTTAATGGTGAGACCATACCAGTACTATTGCACTGGATCTTATCAGAACACCGTGGTTAAGTGTGCTTGGGCGAGAGCAGTACTAGGATGGGTGACCTCCTGGGAAGTTCTCATATTGCACTCCTCTTTTAAGCCGCTGCCACAAATTCTTGCAGATAATTCATCTTGTGGGTTTTTTTTTTCTTAGTGATTTGAAGCGGGCGTATCCTCGGATAGCGTGGTTTAGCATTTGTTTTTGCGCAGATCCATCATCTCTTCTAATCCGTTCACCACAAAGCTAAAATGACATAGAAATGCGCCTGAACAAGCGAGAGCCGCAGCGCGATACGGCGCTGTGATGACCCACTTAAGTAGTAATAAGTGAAACTCTTAAACATCGAGGCGCCTTTTCAGATAATGGTGGAGTTCCTGATAAGAACTCTAAAGTTAAGCGTGCTCGGGTGGGAGCACTCCCAGGATGGGTGACTTACTGGGAAGTTATCTTCTATGGGCAAAATTATGAGGCCTTTCAGGCCAAAGCAGATAATACCTTGGTGCTTAAGAGTTTGGGCTATTACAAATGGTATCAGAGCTCTTAGCACATTTAAATTCCTTTTCTATTCTTTGGATCCACTCCTCAGCTTAGTAGGGAGTTAGTTTGCCATTGAATCTGGGCAGCTGAAGTTTAAGGAAAACATGCATGTCTTCATTTACTGCTTTTCTCTGAATAGGATGAGGGTTCTGGATTTGTTGACTGTTCATGAATTGACTCATCATATTCATGAACTGGAGCATATGATTTGCTCCACTGTGATCAAAAGGATAGACTATTTCATTAGGTGAAACAGTCTTGTTATTACTATGAGTGTTTTGATGAACATTTTTCTCCTATGATTGATTGTTGTTGTTGTTGTTTTGACTATCCATAATCTGGGAAATAATAAACTATACTTAGTTGGCTCTCCAACTTAAAATATAACTTCTAATAACTTAGTAACTATATTCATATAGTTGGCTCTTTTAATGAATTATTCCTTAAATAGTCTCAAACTTCGCTCTGATACTAATTTCTGTGGTGACCGGAGATCGAAGTTCGAGAGTCTTTAAAGAATAATTCATCTCAATTTGAAAATATAAATATTTTTATAATTCACAAAGGACATAATAAAATAAAATAATATGATGTTCATTCCTTTTTGATTCTGGAGCTACGCATTCTTTTATCACGTAAACAATAGTTCAACAATATTCATTACCAGTAGAACAACTTTCATCAGCCCTTAAAGTTAATCTACATCAGGAGAGTTCTTAGAAACAAACATCTTCTATAATTGCAAGTTAGTTATAAATGGAAATTCTTAGGAAGCTAAACTCACAATCATCCATATAACTAGTTTTGATATTATCCTTCGGATGGATTGGATGAGTCAGAATAAGGCATTGATTGATTGTGCAAAGAAGAGGGTATATATTTATAATGAAGATAAGAGAGTAACCTTTATTGGTTAAAGAAGTGTAATCATTAGTCTTATCCCAGCAAACAAGAATGAGAAATTCATCAGAAAGAAGTATCCTATATTCCTAACCCTACTCTCAAGTTCTGAAGATAAAACTACAACCTTAGAAGAAACTCCTGTCGTAAGAGAATATGCAGATGAACTTCCAGGTTTGCCACCTCAAAGAGAAGTGGAGTTTAGTATTGATTTAAGTCAAGGAACGAATCCTTTATCTAAAGCTCCATACAGAATGGATCCCAAAGAGTTAGAAGAACTTAAGAATCAACTTCAAGAGTTGATTGAAAAAGGATTTATAAGACCAAGTAATTTTTCTTGGGGAGCCCCAGTTTTATTTATTAAGAAGAAAGATGGAAGTATGCGATTATGTATCGATTACCAGGAATTGAATAAGGTTACTATTAAGAACAAATACCCATTACCAAGAATAGATGATTTATTTGACCAGTTAGTTGGTGCTTCCATATTTTCTAAAATTGATCTGAGATCTGGTTGTCACCAACTTCGTATCAAAGACGCAGATATCCCTAAATCTGCATTCAGAACGAGATATGGGCATTATGAATTTTTAGTGATGCCGTTTGGGTTAACAAATTCCCCATCTTACTTTATGGATCTAATGCAGTGAATAATGAAACCCTATCTGGATTCTTTTATTATCGTTTTTATTAATGATATATTAATCTATTCTAAGAATGCCAAGGAACATAAAGAGCATCTTAGAATCACCTTAAACTTGCTAAGGCAACATCAACTGTATGCCAAATTCTCAAAATGTGAATTTTGGCTTCACTCAGTAGCCTTCTTAGGCCATATAATTAGCAAGGAAGGAATATCAGTCGATCCCAGCAAGATAAGTGCAATTCAAGATTGGCCCCCAACCTACTTCTGTAACAGAAATAAGAAGTTTCTTGGGATTAGTTGGGTACTATCGCAAGTTTGTTAAGAACTTCTCTCAGATTACAGTCCCTCTTACTCATCTCACTCAAAAAGATGTACCTTATGTTTGGGACTCATCTTGTGAATCAGCGTTTAAGAAATTAAAAGAATGTCTAACCTCAGCTCCTATTCTAGTTCTACCAATTAAAGGAAAAGAATATCAGATTTATTGTGATGCTTCTGGAATTGGATTAGGCTGTGTTCTTATGCAGGAAGGAAAAGTGATAGCTTTTGCATCTAGACAGCTTAAAGTCCATGAGAAGAATTATCCAGTTCATGACCTGGAGTTAGCTGCAATAGTCTTTGCACTAAATATCTGGAGACACTACTTATATGGAGTAAGATGTGAAGTCTTTACAGATCATCAAAGTCTGAAGTATATTTTTACTCAAAAAGAGATCAACTTGAGACAACGAAGATGGTTGGAATCAATCAAAGACTATGATTTATCAATTCAGTATCATCCTGGCAAGGCAAATATAGTAGCAGATGCATTAAGTCGAAAGGCAGTTTCACATTTGCATATTTTGACTTCTAATCCTATATTACTCAAGAAAATAGAAGATCTTCAATTAGAAGTCACATTGCCATCAAATGCTAAGCTATTTCAGATGACTGTAGAATGTTCATTAATGGATGAGATTAAAGAAGCTCAACATCTTGATGAAGAATATAACTCCTTATCTGCATCCATTCAATCAAGAAAGCAATTAGAATTGAATTTGGATTCAAATAAAAATATTTGGTGTGGATCCAGGATATGGATACCAAATAAAGATGAGCTAAGAACTAAAGTATTGAAAGAAGCTCACCGGTCTATATACTCAATTCATCCTGGAAATAATAAGATGTACCAAGACCTGAAATCACATTTCTGGTGGCTAGGAATGAAAAGAAGTATAGCTGAGTTCATATCAAAATGTGAAGCCTGTAACTTGGTAAAAGCAGAACATCAGAAACTAGGTGGATTACTCCAACCTCTAGCTATACCTCAATGGAAATGGGAAGATATTTCTATGGATTTTATAATTGGATTTCCTCGTTCAAAATCCAATAATGATTCTATTTGGGTAATTGTGGTTAGACTTACCAAATCAGCGCACTTTTTACCCATTAAGCAAACAGATTCAGTAGACAAATTGGCAAGAATCTATCTAAAAGAGATAGTAAAATTGCATGGTATTCCAAAAACTATAGTTTCTGATAGAGATAGCAGATTCACTTCAAAGTTCTGAAAAGCAATTCATCAAGATCTTGGTTCACAGCTCTGTATGAGTACAGCTTTTCATCCACAGACTGATGGACAAACTGAAAGAGTAAATCAAACTCTAGAAGATCTTCTTCGCCTTTGTGTCTTAGATTTTGGAGGAAGCTGGGATGATCACCTTCCATTAATTGAATTCTCTTATAACAACAGTTTTCAAGTAAGTATTGGAATGGCTCCTTATGAAGCCCTTTATGGAAGGAAGTGTATCACTCCCTTATCCTGGAATAGTATTTGAGAAAATAGGATATTAAAATCAAATTTGATTCTTCAGGCAACAGAAAAGATAAAAATAATTCAACATCGAATGAAAGCAGCTCAAGACAGACAGAAGCAGTATTTTGATGCTCATCATCGTCATGTTGAATTTTCTGTTGGAGACTTTGTGTATTTGAAAGTGAACCCATTCAGAGGAATTTCTAGATTTGGAGTCTCTGGGAAATTAAGTCCAAGATTTATTGGACCTTTTGAAGTTTTGAGAAGAGTTGGCCAAGTGGCATATCAGATCAAACTCCTAGCACATCTGAGCCTGATGCATGATGCGTTTCATATCTCTTCACTAAGAAAGTGCTTATCTGAATCTTCAATGAGAATAGAAGTAGAAAATATCAATTTGCAACCAAATCTAAGCTATGTGATTGAACCAGAAGAAGTTCTAGATCGAGATGAAAGAAAGTTAAGAGGTAATTCCATTCCCATGATAAAGATCAAATGGAAGAACTATTGCAGAGAAGAAACTACATGGGAAGAAGAATCAAGTATGGGGAAAGCATATCCTCACTTATTTCACTAGTAAGAAATTCTAGATCTTGTAAATATCTTTAAATCTTAGATTAATGTCGGGACGACATTTCTTTTAAGTTGAGGAGATTGTGATGACCCACTTAAGTAGTAATAAGTGAAACTCTTAAACATCGAGACGCCTTTTCAGATAACAGTGGAGTTCCTGATAAGAACTCCAAAGTTAAGCATGTTCAGGTGGGAGCACTCCCAGGATAGGTGACCTACTGGGAATTTATCTTCTGTGGGCAAAACCGTGAGGCCTTTCAGGCCAAAGTGGATAATACCTTGGTGCTTAAGAGTTTGGGCTGTTACAGGCGCCCAGTTTATCGCAATTTTTCAAACTTGATATTATTTAGTCCCACTAGGGTCCTAGGGACCTTAAAATACCAAAACAGGAAAGTTTTGGCTATTTCTGCCAAAACTGGGCAATATTACAAAATTCTGGGCATTTTTGCAAGTTTGGGTGCTGCAGTGCGCTGGAGCGCTTTTTTGCGCGCGGTAGCGTTTTTCGCACGGCAGCGCGCGGTAGCGCTTTTCGCGCGGCAGCACTTTGTAGCACTTTTAGCGCTGGAGGTGCGCTACGGCCCACTGCGGCGCACCATACGCGCTGCAGCAGTTCAACTTGTGAAAATCACTGTTCAATTAATTTATTTTTCATATTCCCTAAGAATTTCCAAAACTTTCCGCTGCAACGCGCTACGGCGTGCTGTAGTGGTCCATTTAGTAAATTTACTATTTAAATAGTTTTATTAATATTTTTATATGTTCTGCCGAAATATAGCTACAGCGGCCCTTTTCGCAAATTCGGGCGCTGCAGCGCCAAACGGTGATTTCGCTAGGACGAAAACTATAAGGTCCATTTTCGAGCTCAAATACACCCAATCCAGAGCATTCCATGAGCGGTGCTATATATCAATGGAAAGGTCTTTCCAATACCTTTCCATCAACACCAAAATTGGCACAAACAGAGCATTGTAACTATATAAAAAATATAAATGAATGATAGGGTATGCAGAATAAACAAAAACAGAGCATACATTTTTAAAAGAAATGAGCTGCATCAATGAGCCTTAATGGCCTCCATACATGTTTATGAACTCCTAAAGATACATTCAAGCAATGTAACAACATGAGAATAACAATGAGAGAAGCAAAGGGGTACCTTAAACTTTGCAAGAAGAGGAAGAGACTTGAAAGGAACCTTTATCTTTCTCCAAAGCCTTAGAGATGAGTTGCACTTCTTCTTCTTCAACACAAGTGCATCAAGCAATGGAAGGGAAGGTGAGAAAACTTCAACAAGCAAAAGAGGAGGGCTGAGCTCTTCCTTTAAAGAAGAAGGGGAAGAGTAGGGAGCCATCATGAGCCTAGGGAAGCTAGGAGAGGGGATGAGGATGTGAGCTCACATCAAGGCATGGGAGGAAGGAGTGGCCAACTGATTTTGCAAGGATGGCCAGCCAAAAATGCAAAGGAGGAAAGAGAAGATAAATGCAAATTTAGGAATAATCAATTATAATTTCTAATTTTAATTTATAAAAAAAAATCGGATTAATTAAACATGTTCCAAAAAATCCCAAAAATTCACCCCTAGCTAATTTGGGGGTGAGGAATTCAATGGCGAAGTTGGAATTTGATTTCGATGATTATTTAATTATGCTAACTCTTGGGGTATTTAAATATATTAAAATATTGATAAAAATTCGACGACTTCCAAACGCGTCCAAAACATCACCCCTAGCTAATTTGGGGGTGACGATCGCAAAGGCGAAGTCAGATTTCAATTTCAAGGTCAAAATAAATATCTCAATTTTCTAATTAATTATATATTAAAATAATCCAAGATAATCGATTGGGCTCCGAATTGCTCCAAACCTTTAAAGTTTGGTTCTAATGACTAGATGAACTTAATGGAACAATGATTACGATACGATTAGGCTAAATTCAAACTGGGTAACAACCTTGGTTTGTTACAGACTCCCCCACTTAAAAACGATGTCGTCCTCGACAACATTACTAAGAAAGGAAGAATTAAAACACAAAAAATTAAGAACGAAAATCTTGAATCTTAAAGGTACCTGAATTATCAAAGAGGATTGGATATTTCTGTCGCATATCGGCCTCTTTTTCCCAAGTAGATTCTTCAACAGAGTGTTTACCCCACTGAACTTTTACCATAAGGATAGAATGATTTCTTAGCTGCCTTTGATCACGAGCTAAGATTCTAATAGGCTCTTCCAGATAAGAAAGATCCGGTTGAAGAGATACCGCTGGAAGTTGGATTAGGTGAGAAGGATCACGAAGACACCTCCGCGGAGAGGAGATATGGAATACATTATGAACTACAGAGAAATTTTTCGGAAGTTTTAATCTATACGCTGCAGAACCAATTTTCTTTGTTACTTCGAATGGTCCGACGTAGCGAGGACTGAGCTTCCCAGCTACACCGAAATGAAATACACCTTTCATTGGGCTTACTTTGAGATACGTAAAATCTCCAATATTGAACTCCAGAGAACGATGATGGGCATCGTGATATTTACTCTGGCGATTTTGAGCCGCTTTAATCCTTTATTGGATCAATTGCACCTTCTTATTCCTTTCTTCAACTAAATATGAACCATATAGCTAAACACTGCCTGTTTCAGACCACGCTAAGGGCGTACTGCATTTTCTGGCGTACAAGGCTTCATACGGAGCCATGCCGATACTTGATTGGAAACTGTTGTTATAAGCAAATTCAACTAAAGAAGTATGATCTTCCCAAAACCTTTGAAACCCAAAATACATAGATGAAGAATGTCTTCAAGAACTTGATTTACTTGCTCTGTTTGACCATCTGTTTGAGGATGAAAAGTGATGCTCATGACTAGGGTGGTTCTCAAGTCTTGATGCACAACTTGCCAAAATTTAGAAGTGAATCAACTATCATGATAAGATATAATAGACCTCGGAATCCCATGAAGTCTGACGATTTTCTTGATGTACAGCTTCACCAATTTCTCTACTGAATCAGTTTGACGCATTGGAATGAAATGTGCCGATTTGGTCAGTCGATCGACAATGACCCAAATTGAATCAGCACCAGATCTTGACTTAGGTAAACCCATTATGAAGTCTATAGAAATATCAAACCACTTTCATTCAAGAATTTCTAGAGGATAGAGAAGTCCTCTAGGCTTTTGATGCTCCGCCATGATTAGATTACAGGCATGACACTTCGATACTAACTCAGCCACACTTTTCTTCATTCCAGGCCACCAGAATGACTTTTTTAGATCTTGATACATCTTAGTACTACCAGAATGTACTTGGTAACCAGAATTGTGGCATTCCACTAAAATTTCTTGATGCATAAATTTGGGAATCCACAGGCGATCTTCTTGATATATTACATTACCTCGCAATTGCAGGTCGAATCAACGACAACTTTTGATTTCCCTTTTAAACGTTAAATAGTCCTCATCTTTTGTTTGGGAACTGGAGACATCACGATGAAACATTGGTTCTAGGGTACTCATAGATATTAATTCGCTTAGCATAGCACCACAAACTGGCCTAATATTAAGCCTTTTAAATTCTTCCTCTAAAGTGCTTGAAGCTATTAAGGAGGAAAGTGTAGCATGACGACTGAGTGTATCGGCTACTACATTCGCTTTCCCCAAATAATATTATATCGATAAACCATAATCACTTATTAACTTGAACCATCTTCGCTGACGACAGTTGAGTTCACGCTGAGTGAAAATATATTTTAAGCTCTGATGATCGGTAAATATGGAACATTGGACGCCATAAAGATAGTGACGCCAAATTTTCAAGGCAAAGACTACGATAGCTAATTCGAGATCATGAACAGGATAATTCTTCTCATGTGGTTTTAACTGATGAGATGCATAAGCTATAACTTTTCTTTCCTGCATCAGCACACAACCCAGGCCTATCCCAGATGCGTCGGTGTAGACTTGGTAGTTCAAGCCTTCTTTAGGTATGGCGAGAACAAGGGCAGAAGAAAGAGCATATTTTAATGATTGAAAGGCCTTTTCACATTCTGGACTTTATATGAATGGTACTGGCTTCTGAGTCAACTTTGTGAGAGGAGAAGCTATCTGCGAAAAGCCTTTGACAAATTTTCTATAATATCCTGCCATACCCAAAAAGCTTCTGATATCAGTCACAGACTTTGGCTGTGACCAATCTTGAACGGCGCTAACTTTATTTTGATCTACTTTAATTCCTTAGGCATCTATGACATAACCTAGAAAAATGACTGAGTCAAGCCAAAACTTGCACTTAGAATATTTTGCATAAAGCTCATGATTTCGGAGTTCTTGTAGAACTAATCTTAAGTGCTTCTCATGATCAGGACTTTTCTTTGAATAAATCAGGAAATCATCAATGAAGACGATGACGAATTTATCTAAATATACTTTTAGTACTCGCTGCATTAAGTCCATAAAGATGGACAGTGCATTAGTTAATCCAAATGACATTACTAGGAATTCATAATGTCCATAATGAGTTCTGAATATTGTCTTTTCTATATCTGCATACTTAACTTTTAGCTGATGATAACCAGATCACAGATCGATCTTGGAAAATACCTTAGCTCCAGATAACTGATTGAATAGATCATCGATTCACGGTAATAAGTGTTATTCTTGATAGTTACCTTATTCAATTCTCTATAATTGATGCAATTCTCATCGATCCATCTTCTTCTTAACGAATAAAACTGGCGCTCCCCAAGGAGACTAACTCGACCGAATAAGACCTTTTTCTAACAGCTCTTCCAGTTGCTTGTTCAACTCTTGCAACTCTTTAGGTGCCATACGATACGAAACTTTTGATAATGGTTGGGTTCCCAGAATTAATTCTATACCAAATTCTACTTCCCTAACGGGAGGAAGACCGAGTAGGTCTTCAGGAAAAACATCGAGAAATTCACAAACTATTCAGTTCTCCAAAATAGGCACTACTTCTTTCTTTTCTCCCAGCATTGTTACGAGATACGCATCGCACCCTTTCCTGACTAGCTTTTCTGCTTTCATGGCATTGATCAATGACGCTTGACTGCTAAATCTTCCAATGAAGGTTTTTGATTGGCTTCCACTACCCAAAGTGATTTTCTTCTTTTGGTAATTTATGGAAGCACCATGTTCACTTAACCAATTCATGCTTAGGATTATATCAAAGTTTGCGATTGGCAATATAATTAATTTAGCTCCATATTTTTGCTCACTGATAGGAATATTTATGTTACAGAATTGCTGAGATTGCATACAGGCTCCGGAAGGTAACCCGATGCTCAACGAGTTTGCTAATCGATATGTTGGTAGCTTAAGGGCCTTCACCCAGCTTTTCGATACGAAGGAATGACTCGCTCCAATATCGAAAAGGATATTACAAAGTTTACCATTTATTGATAAGGTGCCTATGATTACAATAACAAAATAAGAATTGCTACTCAAACATTTGAAAATATAGAAGTAGTAAAGAATAAATACTGAAACAATAATAACTGAATAAAACTTTAATTTAAGACATACCTGATATGACATTGTTGTCTTCATGTGCTGAGGCAGGTGTTAGCATGTACACCCTCGCAGGGGCTGTAGGTTATTTGCCCTGGGGCCGCTGGCCTTGATGATTATAGGCTGGCTTTTGCGCAGGTATAGTTGCCCTAGCATTTGAAGAGGGTGCTGGCATTACGGCTAGGGCAGGTTCTCGGCCATTCTTTGGTTGCACGAGATACTTGTTTATGACGGGAGTGGTCAATGAGCACTCCGTCAGTTGTTGTCTTAGAATTGCATTTGAAATAATGGTGGCCCTTTCGACCACATGCAAAACACACACCACCAAAGTGGTAGCATTTCCCATACGGATGATATTTCTTACATTCAGGATTCTAAGGTTGGGATTGTTCGGCTTCGATGTTATAAACTTTAGCCATCTTGCGGTGACCAAACTGCTCCTTCCTTGGCTGCACAAATGCAGCCTTACGCTTACGGTCCATCTGACCTTGAAATTCTTCCTGGAGGCGAGCCGCCTCGATTAATTCTGCCATAGTTTTGATTTGGTAGGACACTATGTGAGCTTTTATAGAGTATTTTAGACCCTTCAGAAAACGATGGCATTTAGATGCTTCCGTTCTAACCAGATCCGAAACGAAACGTGACAACCTCTGGAATTCTTGTTCATATTCAAACACTGAGTTATTGCCTTGGGTGAGATGGAGGAGCTCATCCTCCAGGATTGCTTGAGATGATGCTGGTATGAACGCCTCGCAAAATGCTTCCAAAAACATATCCCATGGGATATCTTCTATTTCATAATTGGCGAATCTGTTAGCCTGCTCATTCTCCCACCAATATTCGGCTTCTTCTTGGAACAAATGAGTTATTAAGCGAATAGCTTCAAAATACAAAAAATTCACCCCTAGTTAATTTAGGGGTGAGGAATTTAACGGTAAAGTTGGAATTCGATTCCGATGATTATTTAATTATGTTAATTTTTGAGGTATTTAAATATATTAAAATATTGACAAAAATTCGACGACTTCCAAACGCGCCCAAAACATCACCACTAGCTAATTTGGGGGTGACGATCGCAATGGTGAAGTCGGATTTCGATTTCGAGGTCAAAATAAATACCTCAATTTTCTAATTAATTATATATTAAAATAATACAAGATAATTGATTATGCTCTGAATTGTTCCAAACCTTTAAGGTTTGATTCTAATGACTATATGAACTTAATGGAATGATGATTATGATACGATCAGGCTAAATTCAAGTTGGGTAATAACATTGAGTTGTTACAGATCAAGATTTGAGTCTTAATCTAACCAAGCTAGGGTTTAACTCTCAACTTGACCAAATCAAGATTGATTACATATTTATTAATCAATTTAAAAATTAGTAAGCTTATTATCCATTATTGATATCCAATTCCAAGTCAATTCAATTATTGATTTAATTAAGCATTTCTTTAGGATTCTTTAAGGTATAATTATTGATTAATGTTAAATCATTTATTCAAATGTCCAAATCAAAGTTAGGATTTTCTAACATGCATCATACTGTTAATGAAACATATAAACATTACATTAATCAAAATAGAAGGTAATTAAGGCTAATCAAGCCATAAATAAAACCAAAATGGATTAGCACATAATTATAAATTCAATTATCTAATTTCGTGTAACTTGGCTGTTATGTTCTAATTAATCATTCAAGCAATCAAAGATTATAAAATCACCTTTCGGCACAAAATATTTAAGAGAATCACTTAGAAGATTAGAACATGTCATTTAGGATAAGAGGTAGATTTCATAGTCAAAATTACCTCTACATTCACACAATGCATGATTCTACTAAATCTAATTTTTATTTTGATATATTTTTGCATTATTAGGATTTTGGGGTCATAAAAATGCAAAACATGTCAAATTTGGGCAAAATTGGACTGTTTTGCGAGCTACGGTGCGCTAGAATGCCTCCTGGCCAAGAGCCAGGCACTACGGCGCACCATAGCACTTTCAAGAGCTATGGTGCGCTACAACGCCAGATTTCCCGAGATATAGGTGCTACGGCGCCAAAAATTTTGAGACATGGACGCTGCTGTAGTGCCATAATTCCCAAGACACGGGTGCTACGGCACATTGCAGTGCTCCCTGATTGAGAGCTAGGCACTACGGCGCACTATAGCGCTCGACGGTGATTTTTCCTGAGCGAAAATGGAACGTGTCCCCTTTTTCACCCAAATACTCTCGATTCGGGGCACCTCAAGTGCGGTGCCATATACCAATGGAAAGGTCTTTCTATGAACTTTCCATTGATACCAAAATCGGCACAAAAAGTCTATTTTAATGTCTCAAATAATGATGCCCTAGCTATGCAAGTTTCTCATCACACAACACAATTTGTTTTCTCTTTGAAATGGATTCTAATCGAGCTCTATTGAGCTTGATCGCTCCAATACATGCTCTTAATAATGTGAAATAAGTATATGAGTGATACAAAGCAGCCATTGGATCAATCTAATGGAAAAAAAAAGGAAATGATACAAGAGGGTACTTTGTCTTGCAAAAAGGAAGAAGATCGAGTTCTACTTTCTTTAGGGATTGGGAGGAAGGAGCTTCTTCTTCTGCTTGGGAGGGAATGAGCTTATTCCTTAGCTTGGGGTGGATCTTGGGAAGAAGAGAAGGAGCTTCAGTTGATGGCCAAATGGAGGAAGGCAAGTTAAGGGAGGGCTAGATAAAGGAGAAGAATGTATAGGCTGGGAGAGTGGGCAAGTCCTCTCCCATCCACAGCATGGAGAACGAAAGAGTGCAGAGCCCCTTGTGTGTATAGGCAAGGAGGAGAAGGCATTGGCGTACGCATGGAGAAAAAGAAAAAGGAGAATGGAGAAAATAATTTACTTAATTAGTGTTTCCTAATTTTTAAATTAATGCATTTTAATTAATTTAAAATCGGATTAATAGACGAACTCCAAAAAATCCCAAAAATTCATTATTAGCTAATTTGGGGGTGAGGAATGCAATGACAAAGTCAGATTTTAATTTTGAGATTAATTTAATTATCCTAATTTTTTGGGTATTTAAATACATTAAAATATTCGCAAAAATTTGACGACTTCCAAATACTTCCAAAATATCACCCTTAGCTAATTTGGGGGTGACGAGCGCAATGGCGAAATTTAATTTTGATTTTAAGGTCAGTCGGGCTACCGAAGGCGAAAGTTGTTCAAACTAAATATCTTAATTTTCTAAATAATTTAATATTATTAAAATAATTCAAATATTCAATTGAGCTCTGAATCGCTCTAAATCTTCAGAGATTGGGTCTTAATGACTAATGAACCTAATAGAATGATAATTAGGATGCAATAAAGCTATGATTAAGCTAAGTAACAACCTATGATTGTTTCATTCACACCAACACAAAAGCGCCATTCTCACATTGGAGGGAAAATATTCCATCATTAATCATCATTTCAAATGACATACATGAGCTATTTATAAATATATTCAAAAAACCATATGTGTTCGAAGACACGCCAGACAATGATCACACATAATACAACACAATATTAGTTGATAATATAATTGGGTCACATCATAATCTAAAACAAAATCAAATACAACACAGTAATAAGTCAATCCCCTTCAGCTAAGCTAAGTACAATTGATAGAGTCAAGGGCCTTTTCTTTGTATACGCTTGATGTCTTGCATTAGACTCTCCCCCACCAAAAGAACTTAGCTCTGCATAGTTAATATAGTGATCAATCTTCTCCCTAATTTTTGGTTGGGTCATATTATAATGTTGTCAACGAACCTTTACCACTACTACTTTCACCACGGAACTAGTCATTAACCTTCATAGCTTGCACATGCATAAGCATTTGTTTGTCAACCAAATTTAATTGTTATTAACATTTCATTCCAAATGACTCTTAAATTAAGTTATCGTTGCTATGCGTCAAAATCAGGCTCCTCTTGCAATGAATAAATTCACCTTTAATTTTAAATTTATCATAGTCTTTGAGGTCACTTTTTTTTTTCAATGTGATTTATATGCTCAATAATTCTATAAAAAGTGATATTATAAGTACCATCATGTACAATTTGTTATCAATGTGATTTTCATTCTTAGTTTCATATTTATTCTCATTAGTATCATTTTCATTTACTTTACACTCAATTGAGAGCATTCAAATGTTCTTACACAAAAGAAAATTCATATTAAAGGCAACACAAATCTTTTGATCTAGAGGCTATTGTGGGGACCCAGTGTCAGGTTCAGCGGGAACTGATCCAGCACTGGTTATTTTTGTGCTAGTTCATTAGCCAGAGGATCATAATGAGTGATTTAAAAGATAAAATATGTAGACAACAAATATAACTCATTTATTCATTAATTCATAAGTTTTGGATATAAAGATCAAAATAAAAGAAAAGTTACAAACTCTTAAAAAAGAGTTAAAAAGCGGCAATCAATAAAAAGCAGTATCAGCACTGCTTGGTTCTTAGCACATTTCCTCAATGACAAACTCCTGATATGGGCACGTTTCAAAAGTGCGGGTATTTGAATACCAGTTACTTGTGAAACTAAGTACTGATAGATGTGAACTTTACAATTATTAAATAATAATCAAAATAAGTAATAATTTGACATACAAGCTGTATAAATTTATTCATGCAAATCAATTTCAATTGCATTGAAACTTTAGCATAAAAGTAATTGTAGTAACAAAAATAAATATATAATTTTAGCGTTTGTTATTTGACGCAAAATATAATTTTGTTGGGCAAGTACAAAATCGAAGAAAATGGGTTCATCTTTTCTTTTTTATATCTAACTTCCCTTTATACCTGCCCCCTCAAGGTTTATTAGTATAGGTTCCTTATGACTCCCGATATCGGACAACCCCATCCTAGCAGTTATCTGATTTGACTAAAAATATATCAACATAGAACCCTTGCCTGTCCGTTATTCAAAATTTTTTATATATCATTTTATGTGACTTTTTTCTTAAAAGCATTTATATCAATTTTGTGCGATGCTGAACGAAAAATCATATTTAAACATAAGTAAAAAAAGACATCAGATACATTGTTCTTTAAGTTCAAAAGTTCACTTGTTTGATCGAATCTGCATTTATATTTGATATTTTGAATTAGTTTTTTAGCCAATATTTTAGGAGTAATTATTATCTTTATTTCTTTTATGTTTTTCTTTTACTATTTCTTCTTGACCGATACTCCAAAATTGATGAAACTTTTTGAATATCTTTATATAATATACTTAACATAATGATATGAAAATCATTGAATTAAGACAAGTATTTAATTTTCTCAACTTATTGGATTTAAATCAATGAATTAAGACAAGAATTCTTGGGCAAAGTGCCATACAAGAAAAAGTACCACTCCATGGGAGCGACTTATTGAACTAATGATAGGTTAAGATGCTACATGAATGAATGTACCTCTTTATCATATGGGAGCTACCTCTAGCCCTATATACTCGATGGATGGTTCTTGAATCCGTGTGTGGATATTGATTGGCCTCTACTTTGATCATGCCTATTATGGTCAACTTATCATATGCTTTGCATCTCATCTTCATTTAGGAATCATCAAATTCATTCTCAAAGTCTTCCTCCTTATATTTCTACCACTCCTATAGATTGATTTTTGCTTTATTTCATAAAGGTTATCATCCCTAGCTTAAAATAAAAAGACATAACATGCCATAGATCTAGTTTAAAGTGTTGGATAACCAGGTGGTGGTTTAAGATGTTAATTATTTCTTAGGTACATCACTTCTAAGACTTGCATAAACTATAATTTTATCCTAGCCACAGATGTATATAAATCCTCAAATCATTAATTTAACATAATCATAGATGTAATAACCTAAGTTGTTACCCTAGCCAATTAGGACTAATTCAAGTTCTGGTTTTGATCTTAGTACATTAATTATATCATTAGTAGTAACTCACCACCAGGACCTAGTCCAAATCAGAGGTCAAATGGATCAAACTCTGATTTTGGAAATTTCAGGAACCTTGGAATTTGACCTAAGTATTTTAACCTCAGATCAAAAAGCAGACTTTGCCATTACGCTCATTGCCCCTAAATTAGCTAGGGGTGATATTTTGGTGGCAATCGAAAGTCATCAAATTTTGTCAAGTATTTTAATAATATTTAATTAATTAGAAAATCAAGATATTTAATTCGACCCTGAAATCAAAATCTAACTTTATCATTGCGATCGTCACCCCCAAATTAGCTTGTGGTGATGTTTTGGACATGTTTGGAAGTCGTCAGATTTTTACGAATATTTTAATGTAATTAAATACCCCAAAAAATAAGAAAATTAAACACTATTCGGAATCAAAATCCGACTTCGTCGTTGGATTCTTCACCCCAAATTAGTTGGTGTGAATTTTCGGGATTTTTCGGAGCCCGTTTATTAAATCTGAATTTTTATAAATTAAGAAAATTAGAAAATATTTATTTCTTAAATCCTTATTTCCATTTTCCTCTCTCCCTCTTTTCTCTCTCCTGGCTGGCACATCTTTTTCTTCTTCATTCGACGCTTCCCTCTCCTGCCACACGCAAAAAGGTGCAGAGCCCATTTCATTCCCTTTTTGCCATCATCTCTTCCATGCCATGGATGGGATAACTCATTCCTATCCCATCCCAAGGCTAACCTCCTCTTCTCCTATAATAATAGAGCTCCAGCCTCTCCTTCCTCCATTTGGCCAGTTGATCTCTTCTCCTTTTCCCAAGCTCTCTTCTTCCTCCTCAATCCTTCAAGCCTCCAAGATCTTGTAGAGATCTGAGCCTTCTTCCTCCAAGCTTCTACTAAAAGTTAAGATCTTCTTCCATCTCTAAAGGTACCTCTATTTACCCCCATTGAATTAATTTAATGGCTACTTCATTTCACTCTTATGCTTATTTTACATCCTTATAAATTTGTGATTGAGTATGGAAGTCATTAAAGTTTATTAAAGTATTAAATTTTATTATAAATAAAATGCTCAATTTTTTCTTCTTTCTACATACATGAACTTTTAACTCCATTGTTTGCATAGTTAGAATAATCATTTTGTGTTGATTTTGGTATCGATAGAAATGTATCAAAAATATCATTCCATCGATATATGGCATCGCACGTGAAGTGCTCTAGGTTGAGAGTATTTGAGCCCAAAATATGACTCGTTATAGTTTTTGCACAGGCAAAATCACCGTCAGGATCTACAGCGCAACGTAGCGCCCGAGTATCGGGCTGAATCCGTCATAGCGCGCCACAGCGCGTTGCGGCGGCATATTAATTTGATGCGGCAAATAACTTTGATGAAACATAAAACTTTGATGAAGCTTATATTCTGATAAAGCATATAAATTTGATGAAATTAAATTAAATGCACCTCAGTGCTGAAATCCGCCGCAGTGCCTGAAAGCGCTGCAGCACGTCGCAGCACCTAGCTCTCTGAAAGTTCTGGCGCCGCATCGCCTAAAAGCGTTACCATGCGCCACAGCGCCGAAATCAGCTACAGCACGCCGCAGCGACAGCGCCCGAAAGCGTTGTCGCACACCGTAGCGGCCATACTTCAGAAAAGCGGGCGCCACAGTGTGTCGCAGTTCTTGGCTCTCGGCCAGGAGGCGCCACAGCGCACCATAGCGCCACAGCGCGCCGTAGCGCCCAAAACTGTCTGAAAGTGCCCAGAACTGTCCGGAATGGCCGAAATTTCACATGTTTTGCATTTTAATGACCCTAGGACCATAATGGGGCTAAAATATATCAAATTAAACCTAGTTTTAGTAGAATTAAGCATTATATAAAATTATATGTAATTTTTGAATATGAAAAAATTAGGTTTTGACCCCCTTTCATGAAAGTAGAATCATAATATTGAAATGATAATAACTTAATCATTAAATATCAGAATTCAAAGTTCTTAGACTCTTTAGAGTCCTTGGACAGTAGACAACAGTAAATTAATTGAATTTTTAAATTTCACTAAGTGAAATGACCAAAATGCCCTTATAGGTTAAAATCCTTAAATTGGACTCATAGGACTTAATACTTGTCCAAATTTGATGTACCTACTGTCCAACTTCATGTTAAACAGCAAAGAATCATTTGACATCAATAAAATATAATTTAGATCCTTTTATTAAAAAGTAGCATTTTAGACCATTAAGTATGAGCAAAACAATTATTTTGCCCAAAATTTAGGTTAAGTACCATTAACTTCTAAAATATCATTTAAATCATTAAAATCGATAATAAAATTGATTTTGGATCAATTTAAAACTCTTAACCCCATAACTAAGCAATTTGGTAAAATTCTCATTAAAGACTTGAGAATTTTCTAAGTAAAATCTATGAGCTTCTAACCTAGTTTAAACTTCACAACGTAACTTCCTTAAATAAATCAATACAACAATTAAGGAATATAATGTAATAACTATCAACAACTCCTAACATTCTCTGAGTTATTTATTACGAGCTTCTTAGGATCTACACTTCACCTTAGGATCTTTTCCTTAAGATTAGGAGTAAGTCCTATGTTAAATTTCACTCATTAAATAAACGAGTTATTCAATGAATGAAACTTTAGTTTTATTAGTTTCTAGATTTTCATACTTTAATTCTGATTATTTTATTTTTCAACTTTAGATTAAGATTAGGAGAATCATTCTATTAAGCTTGATTGTGCTTAATAGAATTTGCCTTGGTTATTAGTTCATATTTAGACTTAAACGTTTAGTCCTTAAGCCTTACCCTTTAGATCATGTGATTAACTCTAATTTATAGTGTATAATTCATAATACTTAGCTTAGTAGATCTTGATTAGATCTTAGTTTAGAACATCTAAATTCATCAAATAGGATGTGTTGATTTCTTATTCAAATTATAGGCAATATTGATTTAACTAAGTTAGAACCTGATCAGTTCTAATTGCTTTTAACTTATAAGGTCGTGCTTCTAAGTTATACTCAATAGTAGGAATTAGAGATCCTGAACTTGTATAATTTAGAATAGTTAAAATAGTTTAATAGATAAAAACTGATGTCATCTTGTGTAGTAGAGTTCCTTTCTCACTATTATTTTACTTATTGCTTTTTCATTCTTTATATTATGTGCCTTATTCTTTGAACATACCATATAAGATATCATTATTGTATGAAATGAAAGCATAGAATAAATAGGATAATATTTTCATATGGTTTAGTTACTTGTTGATATTGCGCATTTTACCATATTGGACAGGGGTAAAGAGAAATAAGAATTATTTAACATTACCCATTGAGGAGTGTTGTGTTAAGTTGGAACCCGCTTAGTCTTGCAGACATGCTTGACTCCTCAGCTACTTCTGAATATGTCCACATAAGTAAAGTAAATAACTAAAATATTATTGTATTTGTGATTACTGCCTCTTTAGTTTAGTTTCTATTCTATTATTCTGGCCCAACCTCAGATAATACTAAAAATATACATATACTTGTTGCAGCAAGCTAGATTAGCCCTCTATTGATATGGTAATCATTACATACCTATTTATTATTTATTGTTTATCATTTATTATTATATTTTACTTCAGTTAGCTTTATTTTATCTGCTTACTTACCTATATGATGCTATATTTCTTACTGCTTATTTATACTTATTACAAATTGATTATTTACTTTTAAACATGCATATTTCATATGATTATCAGCATATTTAGGATCCATTTTTTTTAGTACTTTTCTTACTTTATATTTATATATATATATATATATATATATATATATATATATATATAACCTTGTCACAACTTAGTATTGAGGTGTTCTTATGCTTTATATGTTGTTCTGTTATAAATAATGTATTTATAACTTTTTATATTCCTTTGTATACTTGTTGTACCTTTACGCTTTGTTTGTTTTCTAATCTAAGTAAAATGGTAATATCATAAAACTCATGAAATATTAATAGTCTAAAATGTACTTAGACAATATATCTAACAAAAATTTTCTTTTATTTGTTGGGGCCCTATCATTGTGAAACTGACAATAGAAGATTCCGAGTTATTCGAGGTAGTCGAACCTTCTGAATGTCAGATTCAGGAGGAGGAGTGTGATGCCGTTGAAGATCCTTGGCTTAGTTTCTCTTTTATTTTTTTTGTGAGGATGAGAGCTTTATTATTTTCATTAATACTTATTTAATATTTGTGATAATTCAGATATTTATGTATATTCTTTTACTGTACTATTTTGTTCTGAGCTGCATGTTTACTTCTTACTTGTATTGTAATGGATTGGATGTAGCATATTTTATTATCTTGCTTCCGCACTCTGATGAATGTATATACTTAGTGAATGATTCTGTTGCATTATCCAGGGCACATCCTTCTCTTATTAGTGGATTGAAGAATTACATCTTAATTTAATGATAAGTGAGGAATTTGCCAGCATGGAACACTGCTCCTTAGCCCTGACTCTTGGCGGTCAAAGGGCGGGGCGCCACACTAGCTATCCTTGGTTAGACATGATGCCCTTAATTTGTTAAATTTTAAATAAAGTGCAACACAAAATTGCAAATCAAATATATTAAAAATAGTAAAGAAAAGTAACAAATCTCTAACATAAATAAAATAACCATGAGTTATTTCAATTTTAGATTGAATGCACCTCCAACACACTTTAGAAGGGCTATTTTGGTAAAATGCACACTCAAGATTTTGTGTTGCACTCAATATCAATTAGTTGGTCAAAGAAAGATAGAAGTTCAGTCAATCAAACAAGAATACTAAACTTACACAAAATTGACAATTTATATATAAACAAATATATCTCAATATTTAAAAAACAATTCCAAGTTCTAAGAAAAAAAAATAGAACTTATCTTGCGTGATGGTGAATAGATCACTACTGATAATTCAAAACTTCTAGCTTTCTTTCTTTAAAGAATTGTGCTAAGATCGTTTTAAAATTATTATTTGAGTGTAGGTGACGCTTGTTGGATCACAACAATGTTATCGAAAAATAGTAAATCTCAAAATGAATCATCGAAGCAAAAATTAAAATAAACAAAAAAAATTCACAGAAATTCATATCACAAATTATAAGAGACAAAAATTAGCGTAGTTCAGTAAGAATCATCTACTTACACTGGGAGAAGAGGGAGATTTTTACTATGCATGGAAGAAGATTACAATTATCTCGCACCCATTTTCGGATAAACTGAATCATTCCTGTTTAAAATGGTTTTTTACCCATCCGGTTGTTATGAATTAAATGATTTTTATGGCAATTAATTTTCTATCTGTTACAAATCGTCCATCATTATAATCCATTAATTGACATAAGTTACGATTTGAACATCACAAATTTATGTTGGTTACAAAAAAACCATAATGCATCATTAACTCGTCGTCGGTTATGAAACGCAGGATTAGCACCACTTGGCTTCAGGTTCTTCTTTCCATAAAAGAGTTCAGAAAAATCTCCATGAATAAGTCTGGAGTTTCAAAAACTCCCACAAAACTCCCCAAACAAAATTTCGAAACTTCCCAACTTCACATTGCTTTCAGGATTCCAACAATGTAAACAACAATAAATCGAAGGTCAGATGGCGAAGAACATAGCGTCAAAAAATGGTGAGATGAAGAAGGTTTGTTTGAGCGGCATGTGCATGCGATGCTGATGGAGTGCTCACGTTCGCCAGCAGGCGTGCGTGCAGCTATGCGCACGAGGACAAGCTGAAATGGGCTGGGTTGAGTTGGCTTGGAAATGAACCGCAGAGTGAGCTGGGCCAAATCGATTGCCGGCGTTTTGCGCAAACGGGTGAGATGCGGGTTGCGTGGTCCCGACGGGCTGACGGTTCGCACTGCAATGGCGGCGAGTGTGGCCGGTGGCCAGAAAACGACCTCTTTGGGGTTTTTAGGGTGGAAACATGATAAAAAATTTTAAAAAAATTTACCAAAAAATATGTAAATTTTCGGCACAAAATTCTCTATAATCATAACAAAAAAAACTTAGCTCTGATACCAAAAAATGATGAGGTGATTTGGAAAAATTATAGATTTGATACAGGGAGACTTTTAGTAGACCATAAACGCAAGATGTTGAGTGGATTATAATAAAGTTGAGAAGTTTTGACAATATATATATATATTTATTTTTATGGGTAGCTTTTTTGGATGGATGACAAAAAAATGAAAACATAAACACATGATGAGTTCATACCAACACACACATTCAAAGTGATGGTTGTCCATACCAACACAAGAGCTTCATTCTCATATAGGAGGAAAATTGTTCTCTTCCTCTATACAAAACGATTGATAATATAATTGGGCAACAACATAATTCGAAACAAAAACTGATACGACACAATAACAAATCAATCTCAAACAGCTAAGCTCCGTGCTGAGTCATAGTTAAAAGCTTTGATTTATTATCCATATCTTGAATTTAATTTGTTAAATATTTGAGTATCATCTAGATAAGATAATTAAATGTGTAATATTTAAATATATGAAATTAAATTATTATTAGAAAATACAACTGATTGGTCAAATATGTGCTTGTGTTGATTTGGTGTGTACGGCAAAGTTGTTGAATGAGCCAATGCAAAATATTATATAGATGATAGTTTTGCAAAAGTAAATAATTTTTTGAAATTAGTGGGATATGGCATAAGTAAATGTTATTTAGATCTGCTGGCATGGTACTCATAAAAATCCATTTAATAGAATTTGAGCATCATTTTATTAGTATTTATTTAATTACATTAAAATAATAAAAATATCATTTCTCTATGATATAATATTATGTTTTTTTTAATGACAGATACTTATCACATTTAATTATCAAAATGTATTTCATATTTTTTTAAATAAAATTAGCAGTGCTACAGTGTTTCATTGATGATGGGTTTTTTGGGAGCCACCCAAATCTAAATAACATTTCTCATAATTAATATTTCTAAATCTACTATTATATTGAACAACAAAACTGTAAAAAAACGAACTAAACATGTTCACAGCTTAAAACTTAAGAACAATCGTAGCTTCAACATAAATAATACAAAAAGTTGTAAACATGCAAACTCTAAACAAAAAACCCTTAAAAAAACTTAAAGAGATCCTAAGAAACTCCTAAACTAAAGAGGCAAAGATGAAAGACCACTTGCAAAGAAAAAGAAAATACATAATTTTAGTTATTAAATAACTCACAAAACCTCTGCATACTACAAATGCTCTCACAATTTCAACAAAGAATGATTATGATTCACAAGAACATGGAAGATTTATAGGATGTCGGGACTCAGAAATCAGAAGATCAGAGGCGAGAGCCGAGAAATCAAAAAGAATATCAAGAAATGAAATTTTAGGGCAAGCCAATGGCTTTTAGCCTTTTATACACACTTTGAAAGTCGGACCTAAGTTGTTGAATAAAAATTCGATAGTTTAAATCTGTCGTTTGCATTTTTCTTAATCAAACTCGATGGAAAGGAAAAGACGGAGATGGAGTGGTGAATTTTAACTGACAAAGCTGTCAAAAAATTCTGCTTAATTATATAAGTATTTATTTATATATTTTAATTAACTCTATATTTCGAGTGACTCGAATCCAATTTAAGTCCAGCCCAACTCAAACAACTCGAAATGGGTTCGAGTCAACCCGTTCAACTTGATAATCAATTTGAAAATTTATAATTGTGTTCGATTCAACTCAAAATTCGATGAGAGTTTTGAGCAATTTTCAAGTCTCGGGTTAAATTACCAGCCCTATCTGCTACTTAGCCCAATAAAGCCCTTTTTCAATACTAGATTTGGTCGCACCTGCACTATTAACCATAGAGTTAACATTCAAAATATCAACATTATAAATGTTCATCAAAGAGGATGCATTATCATTCTCATTAGTTTTTTGGCTGCCATAGGTTTTGGTATGAAGTTTCTTCATGAGAACATAGAGAGGATTGTCTTAAAATGAGAATTCCAAACCAAGAATAAAACTTGATGATAACCACCCATGAACTCCCAATAGTTCTTGTACATGAATCTATCACCTTATCTACTATCTTTAATGAAATAAGAATATGAGAATATAGAAATTGTTTTTTGAGCTTTCGCTATTTAAAAAACACCACTTCTTGGCTTTAAAAGCATTACTATTATCAGATAATGAAAGTTTAAGCTCAACTAAAGCCACTAGGAATATCTTCAAAGCTTTATTAAGCCATTTGTACTAAAAAAAAGTCTTTATGAAGCCCTTTAATATACCCTACACAAAATTTAATTGACATAATAAACCTTATTAAAATTTCACATGCCCCCCAGGCCACGAATCATAAGCTACGATCATTTTCCAATTTGAGCCTTCAAAATTTTCTCACATGTTCCTTATCAATAGAACTCTCATTTTCCATTCCTCCATCCACCCCCGAGGACTATGCCATTGGTTGGTTGTTAAAATAAATGGGGCTAATGCTTTGCCTCGAGGTGGGAAAATCAATCAAATCTCTGAGTTGATTATTTGGTGTTAGCCTTCCATGTGAGTTAGGAAGGACAACAACTTCGCTATTATTCCTCATTATTTTCTATCTCCTCCTTCGATTATTCTTTTAATACACTTCTTTATCACCACAGCTATTGCTAAGTAATTGAAACTTCTTACATGAAGACCATATCTCATGCAAGTCAATCGTATATGGCTTCCTGAGAAGGCATGTCGTTGTTATCTGTTAGAATAACTGTAAGTAAAGATCATCCCTAGAGTGATCTCCAAGCATAATAGAGCAAATGCAAGCCTTTTTCTATAAGCAGTTAAAGAATCTAACCAGTGAGAGGTACACCAAAACAACTTACTATACTAGAAAGCATTGTTTAATCCAAAGCACAAATGGAAGACCAAGTAATCTAACCCATATAGGAATAGAAGCAACTGCTTCATTTGAGGACACAAAGGAGGAGTTCAGTTCTTTAAGAATGGTACACCAAAGAAATGATATCAACGACCATCTTTAACCATGCATAGTGACCTTCCATAAAGACATCTAATTAAGTAAACATCCCCATCAAGAGAGTTCAGTTCAAATGAACATTTGAAAACATGCTTACAACAAAAAGAAAACCCTAACAAGCAAATATTCAAAAGTTTTTCACCTCCCGCAAGTTCTTCAGTTCTTACAGAGACCCCCTCCTCCCGTCTACCAAAGTATTACGTGAGTAAGCAAAGAACTTTGGGGAAGCAACCATAAGTAGACATTCCTTATTTAAAATATTAAATTTATATATAAATAATAAAAAATATGAGAAGCTCCATAATTGGTTAAGAAGCCAAATGCAAAGGCTAGCTAAGTAAAAAAAAAGTGGATTTTATTTACATTTCTAATCAAATAAACAATAAATCACAACAATTATTATTTAAACATAATGTTGAGCAATCTATTGATCAAATCATGAGAATATATATTGTTATATGATCCTTGAATATTAAGTGGGTGGTGGCTCAGCCAAATTTATATTAATAAAAAAGAAAAGCTATTTAAACTTATTGACATAACACTCTAAGAAAATTCATCTAATAATATTTGAATATTATTTTATTAATATTTATTAAAATAATATAAATATTATTTTTAAATTTTATATTAAAATAATATTTAAATCTTATTGTATAAAATTTTTTAGATGCCACCTCAACGTATTTAAATTACTAATACTCTAGTACGATTTCATATATATCCCACGAAACAAATAATAATTGTAATGCCATTTTTAAGCATTATTTGATTATAAGATGAAATCAAATATAGCATTAATGATGGAGATGTTGCTAATATTTTATTTTGATGAAATTATTAACAGATTGCTAATAGTATTCAGGTTTACCTAAACCCTAACTGACCTACCAAATAAAATTGGGAGTACCTATTTTTGCATGTGAAATAAAAAAATATATTTTTCTTAAAATTATGGTAAGAAAATAAATGGACAAATAAAAAAACAATATATTTCAATATCCATATCTCAATTTGTTTATCTACAAATTTAAGATGAAAAAAAAAAATAAAAAAAAATAAAACCAAAAAACAAAACTTTTGATTTACAATCTATCCACAATTAATCAGCACTTATTGAGTATTCTAAATGCTATTAATTGTGCATTTTTTGAGAGAAAAAAAAAAAGAAAGAAACAATTACAGGCATAGCATCCAAAACTTTCATATTTACTTACATAACACCCGGGCATTTTTTATAGTATAGATATTATAAGTTCAGGTGTTACAGAAAGTAGATAGAAAGGATTCCGGTGGTATGTAAGAAAATTATATCAGAGAAAAAGAAATTGAGACTGTATTTACTGAAAGAAGAGGCTGTGCTGAATTGGTGAAGATAGGCTCATCATGGGTCCAAAAGAGTGGCAGTCCAGCAAATTTGACTGCAGAGGAGAGAAGCCATATGCAGAAGATTCTGTAATGTTCGTTTGGCTGCAAGCAAGCCTCATTCAATGTAAATAAGAGAAAGAAGAAGAAGAAGAAGAAGAAGAAGAAGAAAGCAAGCTTACCTGTTCATCAAGTATGATGATGCAAGAGAAGGCATTACTGGCAAATCATTCATACCATTACCAGGAGCAATCAGAGGCCAGAAAACTGCAGATAAATGAACAACAAAATGTCTTTGGTCTCAGAAAGTTTGGTATTAGATTTTCCATTTAACTAATCAAGTTCTCTAAGAAGCCCTCTCAGCATTTATAGAGACTATCCTTTAAGTGCAAAATAGAAGCTTCTTAGTATACTACAATGTGTTCAGAGTCTGAGGAAAAGATCGAAAGAGGAATATGTAAATGATCATTGTAGAAGGTAGAAAAATATATAATTCTACTTGAAAGTTTTTAATTGCTGGGGAAAGGCAAGAGAAAGTTCATGAATTTGAGCATAATTTACAGCTTGAAAATAAGCAATTATACTAGCAAAACTTGTTTATGCAAAAGGATGAATGACGACTAACCCAGTTGCTCAGATTGGTCTTGATATCCCAAGCAAAACAAGATCTCCTGCGTATTAGCATAGCATATTAATGAGGATTCATTCAGTAAAATAGAAATGAAATATTCAAAATATTTATAAGATTCTGAATACAAACAAAAATTCCAACCTCTCCTGATCGATGATGAGAATTGTGATAAGCATCTGCCGAAGAAAATCAATCAGAAAACTAATTCAATAAAAACATTCATAAAGCATAACAGACATTCCTAATACATCTCCCAAATGAAAAACTAATTTAATGATAGAATGCGCGCAATATAAAGCAAACAAACTGCCAATTATTCCAACAAACCGCTAAAACCAGAAAATGGACCTACAAACATATAGGAAAATTTTGGGGACAGCCCTAAAGACAAAAAATAAATGAAATCCGTACAAGTGTTTAAATTTTAAGTTTCTTATTTATGCAAATGAGATTAATGCTTCAGATTGCTTAGTACTAGTCCAAATAAAGCATAATCTTATCATCCACTATCCAGGACTTGCACAATATAAAAAAAAGTGAAGTAAACAAAATTAGAGGTAGCGAATACCAGAGCTAGGAATGCTTGGCTCCACTGCTAGTGTCAAACCAAGAAAACAATCCTCTTCGGATTCATTGCCAAAGTCCCAAAGACTCAATTCAAGTTTTGGGTCTGATCCTGAGTAAATATCACAGAGAAGTTTACTTCTCACAAATTAAAATAAAAAATATAAAAACAAACCAACAACACTAGTTATTCAATTTTCTTAAGTATATATATATATAGGGTAATTAGCAATCTGCAGCTCACCAGTTTTATTTGTATTCACAGGAAGAGGATCCTGGAGAGAACATGAAACCCATGTACCTACCTGAACAAATGACCAAAATTGGAAACCAGCAACCAATTTATATTTTAAGAGTAAGGCTATTTAAAATTTGCGAATTCTTTTTTTAAAAACAAATGGTTCAAAAAGTTACATGGAAAAAGGGATGTTGCAATGACTGATCTGCAGTTAACCTATTATGGGGGTCCCAGGTACAGAGTTTCTATGTAATTTCAATTACAAAATACCGAACATCAGTAGAAGCTAAGAAGACGATGCATGTTAAAGAACAAGTACATCAGCAAAAAGTACCTGGATCAAATCAATTGCTTCAAGACTAGCATTTGGAATGATATCAGAGAAATTAGCTGGTGGAGCCTTCAATATTCAAAAAAATGAGGTTAAAGAAGCTATTATCTAATTAGAAATGCATATTCCTCCAAATGAATTTTCACCTGAAAATAATTAAAACTAAAGGATCGAGAAAACTCCAATTGTTCGGGAAAAATATTGACATCTGGGGTCCCAAGCACAGCACATATCTTGTGCATTTGATCAAATTCACTGAAATAAATAAAAAATACTCCTAAACTGATATTGGGAGAAGAGAAAAAAGAATCTAAATTTAATAAACATTTTGAATCTTAATACATATTTAAAATTCAAATACAATTACGAGCAATCCATAACTATATCTTATTTAAAGAGAATAGGTTTAATGCAGTGAAGAAGCTAAAATATTTTGATGTTTATACAAGATATGGGAGGCGAATAGAGGGGCATTACCTTTCACCGGGAAAAAGTGGATAGCGTAAGAACAGCTCAGCCAAAATTGCTCCGACAGCCCACATGTCTGCAATTTTTTTTAATGTTAGCAAATACGCAACATATAACAAAATACATATGCCCCAAATTTCATAATGAAATTTTCAAAAAAAACATCATTAAATGAATATGTTTTCATTACTCTGTGAAACATATAACAAGTTAACGATTGCTACCTAACAAAATTAGAAGTCAAGCAAACACGATATTACATAATAAACTTCTGCAAATTGATAATGATAATAGCCTAGTAGCCCAAATAACAGAAGTTGAAAGAGAATGGTAAAAATCAATATTAGCCCTCAAAGTTTGGAGATTATATACTATAGCTTCTATAGTTAGGTAAAGTACATATATAATAAAAAAATTGATAGGCGGGCAATTTCACCAAACAGGAATTTAATGATTCTGATGTTACACAACAACAACTTCTTTAAAAGTATGATTTTGAGGAAGCCAATTACAAGCTTAGCAGTGTAAAAATAAGAAGAAAAAAAAGCAGCACTCACCCTAAACTTCACCGCATCGAATCAATAATTAAGGACAAAAGCTTTTGATAATGGCCTTTCAAAAAAAATTAAAATAACATTTTTACATCATAGCATGCTTTTATGAACATCAACTAAGTTTCCACAAAAAAAACATTCTGACTTCTTGACCCTATTGCTGAACAAAATTTTAAAGTACAGTAATAGATAAATTGATTGCATACCTATTGCAGGTGAGTACGTTGAAGATTGAAACAAAGCTTCAGGAGCCCGATACCTTGTTGAATATTTAAGCTTGTTAATAAAAATGAAAGTACGGTTCAATGTTAAGAGTTACAATGAAACACATACCATCTTGTGGAAACATAGTCAGTATAAGGAGCCTGCGATATTACTTCTCTTGCAAGCCCAAAATCAGCAATCTTGATGATGCCATTTTTTGCCAGTAAATTCTCTAAAAACAGAAGCAAAAAATCAAATAGATGAGAATAAATAAAAAGGCGTTCATGATTGCATTAAATAGCAAAATGGTGAGTTTATGGAAAATAGCAAACCAGGCTTCAAATCCCGATGGAAATAGCCATTTCTGTGCATATAAGCAAGCCCGTGCAAAACTTGTGCCATTGTAGTGCGTATCTCTGACTCCGAAAAAGGTTTTTGATGGTCTCTCATCATTTGATAAAGATTACAATCCTAGAAATTTAAAGAATCGAATAAAAGACCGTTCATAAGGTGTAAGCAAAAAGCAAGCTCTGATTAGGTTCCAAATGCTTCTATTCCAAATGAACATTGAATTGCAAGCACAATACTCGTCAAATAATACTAGAGATACAGAATCCACAACAAAGAGGGGGAAACGTATCAACTAAGTCAAAACAAAGGTTCATATAAGTAAAAAATTTTATGAAAATAGTAGTTATGATACATTACCATAATAAGTATATCAATTAAGAAACAGGATAAGTTCTTATATAAAGAACAGAAAAATGTTGACTTGCAAGAAAATAGTTTAATTTGTACTTTAAAGTAAGTAAAAAGTCACTTCTCACCATGTGCTCAAAAATAAGGAATAGCTCATGATGCTCCTTGACAATTTCCTTCAGCTTGACAATATTTGGATGACTTAGCTTTTGCAGCAACTGCAGAGGCCAGAATAAATTAGCATGAAAAAAAAAAAAAAATCATATAAAGCCTAACTGACAAAAACACAACAAAAACGAAAAGACAAACCTTAACTTCCCTGAGATTCAAACACTCCTCCCAATAGTAAAATTTTCTCTTCAATTTTTTGACTGCAACCTATATTTGGCATGAGATGGTATCAGCAAACGTTCTTAAAATAGATTTTGCAATTGAAAATATTATTTATACTTCAGTTCACAAAAGCATCAAACAATGAAAACTAATGTTGAACTTTCTAACTTTGCTGATTCATATAACATGAAAAAAATCTACATTTAGGCTTTTGAATTACATAAAGTCAAAACGTTGACTTATAGTTCGTACAATGGCCATATTATAGCATGTGTTGTAACATGTACTTCACATATACAAGCTAAGAACTTACAATCTCATTATTCTCCACGTTGAAAGCCTCGTAAACATTTCCGCATGTTCCATCCCCAATCTCCTTTACAAGGCGGTATCTGCAAATTGTTTAAGAAACTATAATTTAACTGACCATTTGCCTTCCACTTAAAGATAAACTAGGCACTCACAAACCAACCTCTCCATAATTTTAGATGCAGCAGGATGCAATCACGACAATTTCACAGGACTGGAAAGAAAATCCAGACGCGAGCAAAGTATTTTAATGAGCTTTGTATAACTTGAAGTAGTTACAAAGCAAATTAAACAAATACATGTTCGAAACATCCTTGGCACAATGGCTTTAATCTTCAAAAATCAACATTATCTGCATGCAAGGACTTCAATGGAAAAAGCCTGTAGCAGAAGGGTATAATGCGGTCTTTCTGAAAACTGAAATTCTAGGAGGCTAGGGATTGTATGATTAAGCTCCATTCACCGAAAAAAACTTGCTTTACTTCCGCAACCACTAAGTTGAATGCTCTGCAAATAAGAGGGAAAATGTTGTAACTATGTGGAAAACTACAAAAAAATTTACATATCTAGTCTCTACCATCCAATAAAAGCCAAGAAATCATCAGCGATTCAATAAGAGGGATTGTATTATTAGTATGAGTCTTTGGGTGCAGACACATAAACATCCAAGAATACAGTAATTATTAAAAATCCCTCTAAAAAACAAGATATATGCTTATACCAACTACGCATATTAACCATTACTAAATAAACTGATCCTTTAACTCTCTACGTCTATATTTCCATGATTTCGCCATTAATCAAAATCAAACAATTTGGCAGACTTGAAATGTACCAAAATGAATTTAGTATTCTTTAAAGAGAGAAAAGAAACCAAAGGCGATGAAGCATTCTTTATAAGTGGCAAAATAGTGCAGCCATAACTATAAAGCATCAATATTAACATTACACATCAATTAGAAGAATTAGAATCAGTGGTCCACCGATAGCACAACCAAGGTGCCTCTGGAATCTCGAACTATTAAGATAAAGAATTTTACTCCAGATACAAAAAGATCCATGGGTGGGTCAATAAAGTTTTTCTGAACAAAGGAATTCTCATCGATAGGTAACGCCTCATAAATCCACAGTGCTCTTGTGCAGATCATACCAATTTCCTAGCAGGGATTTGGATTAATGGTAGGGTTTCACAGTCACAATAAGTTAAATCACAAGGCAATAGTTGCACCGCATACCAGGATAAGCTGAGGAAGCAAGAAAATTTGATAAACTAATCTTCGATTAAGGAATCAAAATGAACTTTCCTTCTCCTCCAAGTATTAAAAAAAGAGATAAAATTTGATGTGCATGTAGAGAAGGGCATAAAAGAAAAGGAATCAAATAAAATCTACAATAAATCATCAATTTAAAGCACAATTCATAAAAAGAAAGAAATCCCAAGCTTACGAGGGAAAGAAATAAAGCTTATTCCATTAGAATATAATATTTCGGCAAATCAATAAATGCGCAGATAATAGGAAAGAGGAAAAACAACGGGGAAGCAGACGAGAATACATTTTCTTCAGAAAATAAAATAAAATTTATATCATCTGTACCAAGGCCTAACCCGTTATAAACGTCAAAATAAACTGCAGAAACTTCTCAAAGATTTAAAACGAAAAAAAAGAGATGAATATCGGCGGTCTCCGCAAGCGAACCTCCAATGGAACGCAGAGAAAAAGATGAATAATGCTAAAAAAGAAAGGTGCAATTTAACTAAATCAAAGTCACCATCCAAATGCATCGTTCAAACTGAGGAACAGAAATGGAAAACAGATGTGAGAAGAAGTAGAAAAGACAGGTAAAGGGATTGAACCATTGAAGCGTCTACAAATTACGGATGAAGAAAAGATGATTTCTCCAGATAGAATATGGCGTCGGATGAAATTGGAGGTGAATTGCTTCGATTTGAAGAGAGGGAGACGAGGAGAAAAGTGATTCAGAGAGAGGGAGAGAGAGATTCAGGCCATGGAGAAGGGTGGGGGGGGGGGGGGTGAAGAGGGTAAGGGGCCACGGATCATCGTTTAATATTCAGTCGTTTTACTAAAATGCCCTCCAATTTTAGTCGAAATATCGCAAGCTCTGGTTCGCGCTTTGTAAATGGCGTTTATCTTAATGGTGGTTCGGTTTTTTCATGGAACAGTAGCGGTATCCGTTTCGGCCCCAATTTATATTAATTATTATTTTTATTATTATTATATAATTAAAGAAACTCGGACCGGATCCGACTAAAACTGCCGGCTGAATGGTCAGATCCGCGTGACTACGGGTTGGGCTTCCTTCTTTCAAAATTAATTTCAAAAAACTCATCATTAATATGATAAGAAAATAAAGTAATTTGAGAGGATTTTTCGAGTAATATTTGAGGTAAATTATATCCCTAAATTTTTTTTTGTTAGGCTTTCCTTCAATTGATTACCGTATAATTCGAACGATTTCGAAATTGAACTAAATCGTTGGCGTTCAATATTGTTCAGAAGAACGGTTCGTTCGGAAAAATCGTTTGATTCAAATGAAATCATTTGAATTGAACCAAATCGAACGATTTTGATTTCGTTCGCCCTCTAATTCGTTCGAATCGAACGATTTCGAATTCAATTTCGTTCGACGATTTCTGCGAACCAAGTTGTTCTAATATAATGTTTCGTTCGCATGGACGGAGGCATGAAGCAAAGGTAGCTCCTTCATGTGGAGGGGTCTTCGCATTCGCCCGAGGGAGGGAGCTCATTTGGTCGGAGAAGAGAGAGCTCCTTCGCTTTCGGTTCGTTGCTTCGCGTCGCATGAGGGAACTCGTGTGATCTGAGATTTCGGTCGATTTGGCCGAAATCCAATTACACTGTTTGTATTTACACCAGTGTAAGTATTTGACGCTTGTGTATTAGTTTATATCTGCAATTATTTTTAAAAGGAATTTACGAATGCGCCACACCAAAAGTTATAATATTTACCAATTAAATACCTAAAATTTGAATTTAATAAGGAGTTGATGCTTTGATATAGCCACAATTGACTTTTTTTAATGAAGGTTTAAATACTTGGGCGTCCAAATTTACTATTTTTGTCGGGCTTTCTTATTTTTAATTTTAATGGGCTTCCTGTGGGGCCTCGTACCCTTCCGCGGTCATGCTAATACTGATATTAACATGATTACGATGAGTACGGTACTCCAACTATGACAACTCCCTAACCTAAGTAGAGTCAGGTATAACTAAACCCACCTTAAGCAGAAGACTTGTCGCCTGAAACTGAGAACATACATCAATATATCAAAGTAGCAGAAGTAGAAAACAAATAGAACATAATATCAACATCACGGCATAGTATAAAAAAGAGTAAATGCAACAGTAGCTCAACTTAAAATGCAGAAAGTAAATACATCCAGATTAATATTATGAATTGAAAGTTTAAGAAAAATAGCTCTCATCCTCACAGCAGAAAAAAAAAACTAACTAAGCAGCAATAGAAATATCATCCTTCTATCCAAGCTCCTATCCAGCAGAATCATTAATGAACAGCTTCAAATCTGACATTTGTCGGTATCACAAATTCCAGGGCCCCAGCTATGGCGCCCTACCCCTAACCCGCATGATTAGACTTAAGGGGTGGTGTGCCACTCCGGCAAATCCCTCACTTATCATTGGATTAGTTAAGATCCACAATCTACTAATAAGGGAAGGATATGCATATAATGAATATATATATTATCAGTCACTAAATCGACACGAGTACAGAATGCTGAAGCATACAAAGTAAACATCACATCTATTTCACCATACATCAATAAGAAAATAAGAATAAATAGTAGCTCAGAAAATAGTAGTGCAAAAAAGTAAGCACAGTCACAAGTGTACATGTATTATTACAATATTTAATTAAAATTTGAAATAAAATAAAGCATATCACTCATTCTCATAAGTAATGAAAGAAATAAAGATATTCTGCTCCGCCTTGAAGTGCCTCCTCTATATATGGCTCCTCCACAGGGACTAGATCTTCAAACTGCTCAAGATCTGACATTGTCGGTTTCACAATATCACGGTATTGATGTAAAACAAAGTAAATGCGTATGCGGAGGGTATAATTATTTTTACACCAATAAAAATAACAAATTACTCATGATTGAGTATCGATAAAATAAGACGAATTTTGCGTACAAATGCAAAATTAAAAAAAATGAGATTAAGATAATTCGAGTCACAGTTATGCTAACACACAAAATTCCTTACCATATAAAGTATAGAGATAAATAAGAACTGTGGTTGATCTATATAATAACCCGAGTTGTTACCATAGTTGATTAGGACTAATCATAAGTCTTAAACACAATTATAAGTGCTAATTATGTCAATTGGAGTCAACTTCTGAGACCTAGTCCAAATCAGGAGTCAAATGGATAGAATCCTAATTTTTGGAAATCCAAAAATCCTAGAAATTGACCTATTTAAATTGATCTTCGATCGAAAAACGAACACCGCCATTGCGTTCCTTAACCCCAAATTAGCTTGGGTGAAGTTTTCGTGTCAATCGGAAGTCGCCGAAATTTCGACGAATATTTTAATAATAAAAATACCCCAGAAATCGCCAAAATTAGCTAGGAACAATATGTTCAAAAATTTCTGGAAAATTTTAAAAAAAAAAATTTAATTAATTATTTAACGGTCGCCGTTAAGTAATTACTGTTACCGTCAACTGTAGCTGACGGCGCCGTCAGATCGGACGGCGCCCTCATAGCCGTTGGATCTGATCCAGATCCAACGGCTACAGGGCCGTCTCCCTCGGCCCAGTCGCCTTCGCACGCCACGCGGCGTCCGCCGCGTATGCCGGCCAACCAGGGCCTCCCCCGGCCTCTGTGAGGTCGCCGGCGGGTCTATAAGACCTCGGCCGACCTCTGGGCTCCGAGTTTTTACAAACCCCAGCCCCGAGCCACCGTCCGCCATCCAAGCCAAATGCCCCGATCTCCCCTCTCCTCCATTAGATTGCAATTTTTTTGTAGATTATTGTAGATCTATGGTCAGATCGACGATCCATCGGACCTGATCGAGCTCGATCAGGTCTGATCAACCCGAATCTAGGTTTAGACTTTTTAGGGTTCAGTCGGCCGAAACCCTAGAAACTAGGGTTCCTTGTTGTCGCCGATCCCGGCCACCTCCGGCGGAGGTCCGCCCACCGGCGTGTAGCCCTCGTCGAGGGCTACCGTCGGCCGTGCGGGCCGAGGTGGTCCGGCGCCGGGAAGGCCGGCAAAAGCCGTGCCCTAGCTCGGCGCCCTAGGGCCGTCTCCGCGGGGAAGACGAAGTCCGGGTCGAGCCGGGTCGACCCGAGCCCGACCCACCCAAGCCGGGTCCGCGTCAGCCAGGTGGGGCCCACCAAGCACGTGGCGCCTTTTAGGCGAGCCACGTGTCCAGTGGGACCCACCAGCTAAAGCCGCGACCCTTCGGCTTCGGCCGTGGGGCCCACAGCGCCACGTGGCAGCCAACCGGCATGCCACGTGGCGCGTGGGGCCCACAGCTCGAGCCCGCGCGACGGTTCAGCTCCCCCGTGGGGCCCACAGTGCCACGTGGCAGCCAGCCGACACGCCACGTGGCACGTGGGACCCACTGCCAGGTCACCCGTGACGCTTCGGCTCCCCAATGGGGCCCACAGTGCCACGTGGCAGCCTCTGGGCCCGCCATGTGTCAAGTGGGACCCATTGCCCGGTCACCCGGGGCGGTTCAGCTTCCCTATGGGGCCCACAGTGCCACGTGTCAGGTGGGGCCCACTGCCCAGTCACAGAGCTGACTTAGCCCCTGTGGGGTCCACAGTACCACGTGGTAGTCTCTGGCAGTGCCACGTGTCTAATGGGGTCCACTGCTTGTTAATTAAAATATTAATTAAATTACTATTAGTATTAATTAATTACTGTTAATGATTAATTAATTACAGTTAGCGATTAATTAAATTATGATTAGTATTAATTACTCTTAAACAGTAATCTTAATTAATTATATGTAATTAAAGATTAATTAGGGGTAATCTAAGATTAATTTAACCTTAATAGTAATTAGGATAATTAATTATTATTAAACAGTAAAATATACTTAATTATTACTAAATAAATATAAATAGATAATTAAGACTAATTAAATAATAATTAGTGCTAATTACTTTACTACAGTAAAATATTAATAAATATAATTTAATTAATTAAATAATAGATTAATTAATGTTAATTAATAATTAAGCCTAATTAATCACAGATTAATCACAAATTAATTAAGGATTAATAATTCTAAAAATTTTATATAAGAACCTTAGGAATGAACAGTAAAATTAATTAAATTGAATAAATGAACAGTAAAATAATTCAAATTGTATTTTTGAATAGTAAATCTTAAAAGTTTAATAACTTTTTGTATGATGATCCAAACATAGCCAATATAGGTCTTAAAATACTCAGAAAAATGTAAGGAATCAAATAACGTAGTGTAAAAATTTATTTCAGGTACGTATAATGAGGTAGCATTTTATGACCTTTTTAGGACCCCATAACTTTTTACCCAGTTATCGAAACATAGTCAATATGGGTCTTAAAATACTCAGGAGAGCGGCCCCATTACCGTAGTAGTATTAGTTTTCCCATTTGGACATCAGGATAAAAATTCAACCCTAGAACTTAAAGTTGACTTTAGTGAAAAATGACTATAATGCCCTTGGAATTCAAATGGCCATAACTTGGTCAAATCAACTCCAAATTCAAAAATTCAAGAAGCTATCTAACCTAGAATTCCAATATCATCAACATACTAAAATAATATTTAGGATTTGAATCCTAGAAATTTAGGTAAATGACCAAATTACCCCTAGCCTTATTTTATTTATAACTTGACCGTTTCTCGCCCAATTTAGGCGTACTTACTGTCTATCTTCAAGTTAGATAGTAAGGAATCAATTGGAACTAGGAGAATTCAATTCTAACCCCTAAGTCAAAAGTTGACTTTTTGACCCTTAAAGTAGGGACAAAATAGTCATTTTGCCATAAAATTGGATTAAGTACCCTTACCCTTTGGATAATATTCTAGAACGCCAAGACTAATATTATAATCATCTTAGTAACAATTAAGCAAGTGAAATCAACCCTTAAGTCAGATTTCAGTAGTCTCTCTAAGTCTTAAGCACTACACCTTAAGGATCCTTCATGAGACTAGGACTAGATCATAAGTTAGAGTTCATTCATTGGGTAAATTAGGTTACCCAATGGGTGAAACCTTGGTTTTATTAGTTTCTAGACTTTCTTTTATTTTACAACTCATTCTGATTATTTTATCTTTTAATCTTAGATTTAAGATAGGAGATTCATCCTATTAAGTTTGATTACTTAATAGAATTTGCCATAGCTAGTAGATCACTAATAAAACAAAACCTAGAACTTAGGTCTCATCCACTTTAGATTATGTGATTAAACTTAAATCTCGTAGTATTTACTCCATAATCTATAGGTTTAGAAGATCTTGATCAGATCTTAGTTAGAATGTCTAAATTCACAAAACTAGGACGTATGATTTATTGATTTAACTCATAGTCGTCTATCTGATTGAACTAGATTAGAACCTGATCAGTTCTAATCCTTTTTAACTTATAAGGACAAATTTTTAAGTTATACTAGATAGTAGGAAAATGGTGATCCTAAACTTGTGTAACTTGGAATAGTTAGAATGGTTAAGTAGAAAACAAATAATATCACCATGTTGAGTAGAGTCTTTTGCTTTTATTTGATATTTTGTTGCTTATGCGCTCCTTGATTTTTGTGCCATATTTCATTGAGCATATCATATAAGATATTTGATGCATGAATAAAATGTTAGGAAAATATGGAGACTCCCTAGATTCCTTGTGAAAATATTAAAGTAATTAATGAGAAGATAATGATTTGATGTGTTTGAGCTGCCTCTCAGTGTTCTTTTGATTATACCGATTGTTGCCCTAGCCGTATCGTGCTAGGAACCGCCCTAGCCGTACTAGTGCTAGGATCTTTCGGGTATGACTATTGGTGACCTAACCGTATCGTGCTAGGAACTGCCCTAGTCGTACTGTGTTAGGGCCTTCTATGTTGACTGTTGTTGCCTTAGCCGTATCGTGCTAGGAACTGCCATAGCCATACTGGTGCTAAGATCTTCAGCCCTTTTTGGTGAGCTAAGTAGCTCTTTTCTGTATGGCAGATTGTACACGTATGGTTTTATATGCAATTGTTGTTGTTTAGTTTTCAGTATTCTTATTCAATCAGCTATTTCCTTGTACTGCTTTTATATATATTTAGGATATTAGAACATTGCTGCTATTTATATGTACCACTGCTGAGTTGTTTATTTTAATTGGCATATTTTCTATTGATCACCAGTATATTTAGGATGTAGAACTTTTCTTACAACACTTGTTTAGTTATGTATATTTATATGTCCTTCCTTGTTTAGTTTGTATGCGAGGTATGTCTCAGCCTCTTTCCTTTTCTTTGCTTATGTTATAAATAATAGTTTATAGCTTTCCCTTTTTTTTAGTACTGCTTGTTGCTCCTTTTATACACATTGTTGCTTAGAAGTCGTAAAATGGTGATATTACATAACCTTTATGATAATCAGCTTAAAATGTACTTAGACAATTGTCTAACCAGATTTTTCTTTTCTTTGGGTGGGGCCCTACATTGTGAAACCGACAATGGCAGATCCTCTTTAGTTAGATGAGCAGGAGTTATGAGTGAAGCCATACCCAAAGGAGGAGCCCGTAGAAGAAGCCGTTGTTTAGAATTTATTTTATATGTGAGAATGAGAGTATTTGCACATTCTATTCTATTTGAACTTTTAAATGATGTAATAATACAGGTACATTGAATGTGTATTTGGATTGTATGCTTATATTCTGAGTTCTACTTTTGCTATTTATATTATGATGCTTGGATGGTTTACATTTTCTTAAATCGCTTCCGCACTCTGTTTGTTTACATAGATAGTGACTGAATGCTTGATTCTATGCTCACTCATTCCCTTATTAAGTGGATTCTAGATTACATCCTAATCCAACTATAAGTGAAGGGTTAGCTAGAGTGATACGCCACCCCTTAGCTTAACCCTTGTGGGTTAAGGGGTGGGGCGCCACAATCTAACCTGTGTCAATGTTAAGGCAACCGGTGGCGAAGCAGGGATAATTGAAGTCGACCTCTACAAACAGTCCTTCATTGCAAGATCTTCTTCCTTCCTTAGATGTCATTCTCTAAGGCTTGCAATACTCACACTCAAGATTTCATTCTCTTAAGAATGAAAGTACTAATGAACATAATAAGTAGAGAAATATATTTTCATTCAATCTTCAATATCATGATACATAAGATATTGGTTTATTTATAGCCATATAATATATGTCAATTGATCATCAAAATCATAAACTTACCCTTTCATGAAGGGTTAAAGTATCTTTTCATATAAATAACTAATAAAACTCTCAACCAACTCACTCATGAAGGACTAAAATATCCTTTCATATAAAATACCAAAAAAATATTAAACCAACTCTCTCATGAAGGACTAAAGTGTCATTTCACTCAAATAACACTCATGACAAAAAAACATGATAAATGGGCTAAACGAAAGGCCAATTTAAATGAGTTCCACAAATAAGCCCATATAACTAAAATGAAAAATATAATATAGAATCATGAAAACATTAAGCTTAATTTATGATTTGGTGCGTCAACGATGATTACGTGGGTGCTCTGCATCAGGTGTGGCGCCCCGCTCCCTGGGTCTGCAATCATTAGGCTAAGGAGTGGAGTGTCACTCTGAAAAATCATTCACTTATTATTAGATTAGATAAGATCCATAATTGAATAATAGGGGAAGGATGTGCATAGAATATTTATAAAAATTAGTCACTAAATCTATATATTCATACAGAGTGCAGAAGCAATAAAAAGTAATGATTATATCCATTCACCATACATCAACCATGAAATAAAATGAAATAGCTTAGAAAATAATAATATATAAAAAGTAAACTCAGTCACGAGTACCTGTATTATTACATCATTAAATTAAAGTTTAAAAGACTAAAAATGATAATATCACTTGTCCTCATAATGAAAAAAAAAGGCAACTAGAGATCTTCTGCATCAGGCTGATGCATCTTCTCTAAATAAGGCTCATCCTCACGCACTGGCTCTTTAAACTGAATAATATCTGATATTATCGGTTTCACAATGACAGGGCCCCAGCCAATAAAAGAAAAAATTTATTAGACAAATTATCTAAGTACATTTTAGGCAAATAATTTATTATGTATTTGTTAATATAACTATTTTACTCTAAATCAAATGAAACATCTATCTAGCATATGAGCAAATAAGCATACAATGGGATGAGAATAAGTTATAGATGTAATATTCATAACTAAGTAAGAATTGAGATAAAAGTACACCTCAAGTAAACTAAAAAAGGTAAAGTATACATATATAATACAGTAAGTAAAAATACTGAAAAGAAAAGTCTAATCTAAATATGTTGATGATCATATGACATATGCTAATTTAAAATATAAATCTAAAAATAGTATATATAATAAACAGTAAAAACTAGCATCCTATATATGCATCTACTCAGGTAAGCAGGTAACATAGGAAAATACAGCTAGTCAAAATAAAATGCATCAACAACATAATAAACAGTAAGCTAAAAAATTGTAAAGAATGTACAAACTATCATATCAGAAAGAATTGACAAATCCGGCCCAATATATTCCCGTAGCCTTTATGGGCTATGGTGGACATAGTATCACAATATAGTACAATATGACTAAAGAGGTAGATAATACTATGCAAATATATTTTAGTTATTTTACTTTTATTTTTTGTGAATAATTTTAGAAACAGCTGAGGAGTCAAGCACATCTGTAAGACTGAATGGGTCCCAAGCTTAACACACTCTCCTCAATGAGTGATATTAAGCATCTTGATCTCTCCTTACCCCTGTCCATTAAAGTAATGTGCATCATAATCCATTATGTACTGAACCCAAATACAAATATTTTCTTAATTTTTTAAGTTTTCAATTTTTCATGCAACAATATTTTTCTTATATGACATATTCAAAGAAAGATAAGCACAAAGTTCAAGAAATATATAGCACAAAATCAAGTAGTAAGCAATGGACTCTACTAAACATGGTAATATTATTTATTGTCTAATTTAAATATTCTAACTATTCCAAGTTATACAAGTTCATGATCTCCAATTCCTACTATCGAGTGTAACTTAGAAGTACATCTTTATAGGTTACAAAATATTAGGACTAGCTAGGTCCTAATATGATTAAATTAATATCGATTATAAAAAATTATCATGACCTAGTTTATGAGTTTAGACGTTCTAAGCTAAAAGCTTGTCCAAAATCTATCAAGCTAGAGATTATGGATTAAACATCATGAGATTGAGCTTAATCATATAATTCCAAGGGTAATACTTAAGATCTATGTTAAATCTAAATGTGAACTAATGATTGAGGTAAATCCTATTAAGTAAATCAGACTTAATATGATGAATCTCATATCCTAAATCTAATATTGAAAGACAAAATAATCCAAATAAATTGTGAAATTTAGAAACTAATAAAATCAATGATTCATTCATTGAATAATTCTATTATTTTATGAATAAAATTTAACATAATATTTAATCATATTCTTAAGAAATAGATCCTAAGGTGAAGTGAGGATTTCTAATGATAAGACTTGAAAAATTTCTAAGAATTGATTGAATTTCTTCACACTTACTGATTTTATTTAATTAGGGAGGTTAGAGATAAATTTTAGCTAAGTAAGGCATACTAACCTTATTTAGGGATTTTTAAATCTAAAATTGAGATGTTTTACAAATTATCCAATTGAGGGATTTATGACTTAAATTAATCTTAAATCAGTTCTATTACTAATTTTAATGATTTCAAAGGGTATTTTAAGGGTTAAGGATATTTAACTTAATTTTTGGACAAAATGACCATTTTACCCTTACTTAAGGGTCCAAGAAGATACCTTTTGATTAAGGGCTTCAAATTAGGATTTCTTACTGTCAAATAATCCCTTACTATCTAACATAAAGATAGATAGTAAGTTCAACAAATTTAGATAAGAAAAGAGTCATACGGGTTCAAACTAAAGTTTTTGATCTAAGGAATATTTTAGTAAATTACACCTAATAAAATCTAAATTTTTATGTAGTTTATTATTGGTTGCTATTCAAGGATTTTATAGAGTCTAAGAACACTAAATTTTGAGGTCTAATGAATTAGTTATAGCCATTTCAATTTCTAAGGGCAATTTGGTAATTTTTTAAGCTAAGGGGTCAAAAGCTAACTTTTTTATTTGATATTCAAATTCAACAAACTCAATGGCTATAGCTTCCCTATATCACACTGAGTATTTTAATTAGAAGTAGACCCAAATTGGACTTCGATTGGTCAAGTTATGACATAATTAAGGTTATGAGTATTTTGGTCATTTTTTATTTTTTTAGGATTCAGAACCTAAATATTATTTTAGATTATTATTGACACTGAAATTCTAAGCTATCTAGTACTTTAAAGTTTTGGATTTGAAGTCTAAATGACTAAGATATGATTAAATGAATTTTCTGGACGCTACTGCGCGCTGTAACGCCCGACAGAGATTTTGCTTGTGCGAAAACTGTGAATGGTCACATTTTGAGCTCAAATACTCTCAATCCAGAGCATTTTATGAGCGGTACCATATATCAATGGAAAGGTTTTTCTAATACCTTTCCATTGACACTAAAATCGGCACAAACGGATCATCCTAGCTATATGAACAATGGTGATAAAAACAAGGGGTGCAGAATAAACGAAAAATAGAGCATGAAGTATATTACTTTGAAGAACTATAATGGCTTCCATACTTAATCATGGATGTCTTAATATGCGAATAAGCCTAATAAAGGAATGAAATAATTAAGGAAGGAAAACAAATGGGTACCTAAGCCTTTAGAAGAGGAAGAAGGAACCTTGAAAAGCTTGGAGGAGGAACTTCTTCTTCTTCTTCTTCTTCTTCTTCTTTATCACAAAGCTCAACAATGTGGGGAAATGGTGAAAGCTTGGGAGCTTTATCTTAATAGCCAAAAATGGAGAGGAAGAGCTGAACTTTCATTTATAGGAGGAGAAGGAAATGGGAAAAGCCATCATGAGCTGGAGGGAAGGAAGAGGGATGGCCATAACCATCAAAGCTTACCATTAAGGAGGGAGGAAGGAAGAGGGATGGCCATAGTGTGGCGGCCACCCCTTCTAATCATAAGGCTTAAGGAGGGGTCATCACTAAGCACATCTCATACTTAACATTAGGTTGGAATTTAAGACTCCAATCCAATCTTAAGAAAAGGAGGTGCTTTTCTAAATAAGATAAAGATTAACAACCACTTAATGAGTATCAGAGTGCGGAAGAAAAGTAACAACTGAAGTAAACATCCATACTATAAAATAAAGACATCTAGCTCAGAATATATACAATGCAGGAAAGTAAAGTACAAATAGATTTGTATTATTACAAACATTTAAAGTTTAAAAGCTGAAAAGAAAAGAGTCTCTCATCTTTATAATATAAAAGTAATGCAATCTAATAAGTAAGCTAAGGTCCCTCAGTAGTCTGGATCTCCTCCTGAATCTGCTTCTCAGTAGGCTCAATCTTCTCAAAGAGTTTAGAATCTACTATTATCAGTTTCATAATGGTAAGGCCCTAGCCAATAAAAGAAAAATCTTGTTAGACAAAATGTCTAAGTGCATTTTAAGATAATGAATTTTAATATATTTTAATGACATCACAACTAAAATTAAGCATAATATAGCAGTAAAGCATAAAGAAAGGCAATAACAAGTCATGAGGTAGAAACATACCTCAATTTAGGCTGCAATGTAAGGTAAGTAAAGTACAAAGGTAAATCTACTAAGTACAAAGAAAAGTCCTAAAGAATATGATCAAATTAACATGCCAGTTATAGTATAAGTAAAAGTACAGTACTGAAAATATAAAGGTTATCATCCTAACATGTGCTCAAGTGAGTAAAACGGCTGACATACAGAAAGTTCTGAAATATAAAGGAATTGAGAAAATGAAAAATATGAAAGAAAGAAAAGTGTACTGAAATGGTAAAGTAAAGTAAGTCTGAAGTGTAAGAAAGTATGTAAAATAACTGTAAAGAGTCTGAAAAGTCAATGTAAGTAATGTAGTTTAAAGTCTTGCACGTGTGAGATACTCTTACTTAGTCTGCCAAAAAGTAAAGTCCATCTGGTAATCTAGGAGAAACATCCCAGATTAGAGTAAAGTTTCACCAAAAGAGGCATCTAGGAGAAACATCCCAGATCCTAAAGTAAATCCACAAAGTATCTAAAGGGCATATAGGAGAAACATCCTAATGCTAAAGTAAAGTACCATAGGGGAAATTCTCTAGGCAAAAGCAGTCCTAAAGTAAAGTCATACTAAGTGGCAGGCTAAGTAAAACATAAACTACAAGTATAATGTTGTTTATTAATGTTTCTTTTAAAATTATGCATATGATATGTGAATGGACTTCAAAGTATGTTATAAAGTAAGTATCAAGTATTTAAGTATGTCCAAAGGTATAAAAAGGCTCAAAAGCAAAGAAAAGCATTGCATTTCAAATTCAAAGAACTAATTTACACTACACCAACTTTGTGATATCACCTATTTTCTAATTTAATCATTCTAACTACTCTAAGTTATATAAGATTCAGAATTATCAATTCTTACACTGTCTATAACTTAGAATCACGAACCTACATGTTGAACATAATTAGGATTAGCTATGTCCTAATTATAAGTGAATCAATTGTCGCCTATAAAGTTAAATAAGTAAATCAATCATCCTAACTTGTTATTTTATATAAACCCATTCAAATCCTGATTAGCCAAATCAAGATTTAAAAAATTAAAAATTAAACTCCAAAGAATGAAGTTTAATTCTTAATCACAAGGCTATCCTAAATGACTAAGGTTTAATCCCATCTCACAGATTAAATGTTAAGGCAAATCCTATTAAATTAAATCAAGTTCAATAAGATAGATTTCTAATCCTAATTCTAATGTTAAAAGACCAAATAATTAATAAATAAACTATGAAAAATCTAATAAACTAGTAAGATCAAGATTTCACATTAATGAGTAACCCACTATACCCATTAGATGAATTCTAATCTAAGATCTAGTCCTATTCTTAGGAATTAAGGCTCTTAGATAATAAGAGTATCACTCAGACACATATCCTAACTAAGGTTATAAGACCTAAAGGATGATCTAAGGAGTTCAAAGGAAAGAAAGGATTCTCAATTTTACTTAAGATTTTTGCTTAAGACTAAATTTAGGATTTTTTTTAAATTTCTAATTTGAGACTTAGAATTATCTAGATCAAGGTCTAAATCACTTTAATTACTATTTGTTATGATTTAGAGATAAAATTAGGACTTAGAAACATTAAACCCTAAATTTGGGCAAAATAACCATTTTGCCTCTACTTAAGGGTCTAAATTTTACCTTTATGAATTAGGGCTTAATTCTAGATTTTAATAATGTGGAATGATTACTTACTGTCTAATATGAGTTTAGAGAGTAAGTTCATTAATTTTGGTTAAGTATTAAGCCTTATAGGGTCAAATTAAGAAATTTGACCTATAAGGGTATAATGGTAATTTTACCCTAATGACATATAATTTTTTTGTTAGTTTATTAAAGGTTAAGTCCTAAGCTTTCCATAGAACCTTAAATTATTGAATTCTGATGTGTATTGGCTAAGTTATAGCCAAAACAAGTTTTAGGGTTAAAGTGTAATTAAGGGTGCTTAATTAAGGGTTAAAAACCCTAACTTTGTCATTTGGTGTCCAAACTGAAAAATTTCAGTGGCTGTATGTCACAATTGATTCACTGATTCTAATAACTAGTGGTAGTTAAATTTGGACTCCATTTGACTAAGTTATGGCTTAATTAATATTTAGGGTAATTAGTGAGTGATTAATGGAATTAATCACCCAATCACTAATCCAACCTCACAGTTAGGTTCTAATAGGTTCTATGAGTTCTCTGAAACTTAGTTTGTCCAATTTGGGTTATTAAATTTGCTAATATTCACTAATCAATTTTTATGGTAATTAGGAGTGATTAGCAAATCTAACCATTGGATCCTAAATATTTTGGTAGATCTCTATATATTAGGTTTTGCTGATCTATATTGGTGTTTGGATCACCTAATTTGGAGCTAAGATGACCAACTTATGGTTATTTGAAGTTCTAGGTCAAATTAGGCTAATTAGGGTTAGGTCCTAAATGTCATTAGGCTCAAACTAACCCAAATAGCAAAGCAAATATTTTCAAATTAATCCTTAGAATTTTGTGAGTATTTTAAGACCCATATTGGGTATGTTTAGATTAGAGGTTGCAAAGTTATAGTGATTTGAATATTTATAACAAAATTTGAATTATTTATTAACCTAAAATATCACTAAGTTAAATATCTACCCAAATCTAATTTTGATAGTCTCAGATTTTTCTTTAATTTTTACTGATTAATCTAGTATATTTAATTATTGTATTTGGATATGTATTTTGCAAGTTATTAAAGTTTAAAGTTTAGGAATTACTAGAATTAATTTAATTTATTATTAATATGTTTAAATATTTTTATCCTAACAGAATTAATTCTGTATTTAATAATACTATTTAATATAATTAATATTTTATTATTTGTTATTAAATATATATATATATATATATATATATATATATATATATATATATATATATATATTGTTGTTGTTGTTGTCTTGTTTATTTTATAGATATGTATATATATATATATATATGTATATATATATATATATATATATATATATATATATATATATATGTATATATATATATATATATATAATTATAGTTACATATATGTATAATCATATAAATTAAATATGATTTATATAATTATTTATACGTTATATTTAACTTAATTAAATATTTAATAATCAATCTAATTATTATTACTGGCAGATGGAGACAACAGCAGACCCCACAGAAATGATGTAGCGAGCGTTGATTCGCCGAAGCTTGGCTGGCGGGCCTCACCCGGGCAGACGGAGACAGCGCTGACGGCTCCTCAAACGCGTGTCGCCACGCGATTTGCTGAAGTCTGATGGTGGGCCTTCGATTCACGGATATGTGACGCGTGTCCCGGCTTGTCTCTGCGCGAACCGGACCGGACAGCAGACGGAGGGTTTGAACCGGTCGCAGCTGACCGGTTCGCTCGAGGAGGACGCTTCGTCTTCCTCAGCGAAAAATTAGGGTTATGCGATTTTTCGATCGATCGATCGAAGTTCGATCGATCGAGGCTTAGTCTTTAGGATCAATCAAAGATGATTTGCAAAAGTGCTTAAGTAAAGGATAGGAAGGGTAGGAAGTACCTTTAGGATCACGGTAGGTCTTAGGGTTTGCTGTTGTCGAGGATTAGGATTCGACTCGCACCTTGATCTGCTTGAAAATGGTGAAACCGGTTGAAGGAGAGGAGTGGGGGTCTTAAAGGAGTCCTAAAGCGGTGGCTAGAGGCGATGGAAGGCGCGTGGAAGGTCCGCATGGCGACAGCTTCGCCGCGTGTCCAGACGCAGGACACGCGCTGTGCTCTGCGTACTTCGCGAGAGGGACGATCGCGCGACCGTTTGATCTCTTGATCGGACGGCCCGCGAGGATCGTTACTTTGAATGGCGCATAATAGATTTAGGGCAACGGCGTTATACTTCTGACGGCGCCGTTAATAATTAATAAAATATATTATTATTTAAATTAAACTATACAATTTTCTTAATTAAATTTATATGATTAATTGTATTCAGAAAATTTTTAATAAATCACCCTTAGCTAAATGAAGGGTGCTGAATACAACAGCGCACTCGGATTTTTGATCCGACGAGTATTTAATTATTCGAATTTTCAGGTATTTAAATAATATTAAAATATTCGACGAAAATCCAACGGCTTCCAAATGCATCCAAAATTTCACATCTAGCTAATTTGAGGGTTTTGAATGCAATGGCGAAGTCAGATTTTTAATCTGAGGTCTAGATAAAAAGTCAATTTCTAGGGTTTTTGAGATTTTCCAGAGATCAAGTTTTGATCTATTTGATCCCTGATTTGATCCAAATTCTAGAGGTAGATTCTAAATGACTTAATTAAGCTACTAGAATCATAATTAAGACTTAAATCAATCTTAATTGACCTAAGTAACAACTTGAGTTGTTACACATAGCCATCAAAGCTTTCAATTAATAAGGGAGAAAGAGATGGGTCAGCCGAAAGTGGAGGTAAGGGCCAGCTGAATGGAATAGCCAACTAGGAGAGAGAAAGAGGGAAAGAAAAAAATGCAATTATGAATAAATAATTATTTATTCTTTTAATTAATTAAAAATTCTGATTTAAAAAATGCGCTCTGAAAATTCCCAAGAATTCACCCCAACCTAATTTGGGGGTGACGATCGCAACGGTGAAGTCGGATTTCGATTCCGACGATTATTTAATTATTCTATTTTCTGGGGTATTTAATTATATTAAAATATTTGTGAAAATCCGACGGGTTTCAAATGCGTCCAAAATATCACCCATAGCTAATTTGGGTGTGATGATCGCAACGATAGTCGGATTTTGATTTCGAGGTCAAAATAATTACCTCAATTTTCTAATTAATTTAAATATATTAAAATATTCAAGAAAATTGAACGACTTCTGAAAAATCCTAAAATTTCATCAATGGCTAATCCGAGGGTGAGGATCGCAGTGGTAAAGTCGGATTTTAATTCCAATGAGTATTTAATTTTCCAATTTTCTAGGTATTAAATATTATTAAAATATTCATCAAAATTTTGACGACTTCTGATTGACTCGAAAATATCACCCATAACTAATTTGGAGGCAATGAGCGCAATGACGAAGTCCAATTTTTGATATGAGGTTAATTTATATAGGCCATTTTCCAGAGTTTCTAGATTTCCCAAAAATCAGTACTTGATCTATTTAACTCTTGATTTGGACTAGGTCTTAGTGGATGACTCATAATGACTTGATTAATATTTTAGAATCAAGATTAGGATGGAGATTAGTCTTAATTGACAAGGGTAACAGCTTGGGTTGTTACACAGGGCCCTAGCCAATAAAAAAATCTTATTAGATAATTGTCTAAGTATATTTTAGACTGAATATTTTACATGAATTATTAATATCATCATTTTACTTATCAAACCAAAATAACTATCTAGCATAGGAGCAATAAGCATACAAGGAATATGAAAAGTTATAAATACAACATTTATAACTGTGGCGGCCGCCCCTTAATCATACGAGGTTAAGGAGTGGTCGTCACTGAGCACATCCCTTACTTAACATTAGGTTGGAAATTTAAGGCTCAAATCCAATCTTAAGGGAATGACGTGCCCTTTTTAATAGAGCAAAGAGAACAATCACTTAATGAGTATATAACATAATCAGAGTGCGGAAGAAAAAGAAATAAGATATAGTAACATCCATTCATCCATAATAAAATGTGAAACATCCAACTCAAAATATAAAATGCAGGAAAAGAAAAGCACAATTTAACCTATATTATTACAAACATTTAAAGTTAAAAGATTAAAATATAAAGGTCTCTCATCCTCACGATGTAAAAGTAAAGGAAACTAGAAATTATAATCTAAAGGTCTTCAGCAACCTGGACCTCCTCCTGTTCTACTCCTCTGAAGGCTCTACCTCCTCAAACAGCTCGGAATCTACTATATCAATTGTATAATGGTAGGGCCCCAGCCAACAAAAGAAAAATCTAATTAGACAAAATGTCTAAGTATAATTTAGGGTAATCATTTTTATGTGTTTTATTGATATCACAAACTAACTTAAGCATGAAAGTAGCTATAAAGCAATAAAAAAAGAAAGGCAAGTTATAATAATATATTATAACTTAAATAAAATGTGAGATAAGAACATACCTCAACTCAAACTGCATAAAAAGATAAATAAAGTGTTAGTGAAAATCTACTAAGTACAAAAAAAAGTTCGAAGTAATATGATCAAATAAAGTATGCCAATTTATAATGTAAAGTAAAAGATACTATACTGAAAAGAAGCTTTTAGCATCCTAACATGCTTTTAATAAAGAAAAGTGATTGAATAAGAGGAGATTATAAAAAACTCTGTAATACAAAAGAACTACAGTAAATGACAATCCAAGAAAAAGTGTGCCAAACTATAACATAATAGTAAGTTAGAACTGTAAAATAATTGTAAAGTAAAAGTATAAAGTAATGTGTGGAGATACTCTTACTTAGTCCTGCCAAAAAGTAAAGTCCATCTGATCATCTAGGAAAGTGTCCCAGATTAAAGTATGCCACACTAGGAAAGTGTCATAGTCAAAAGTAATGCGCACTAGGAAAGTGTCATAGGCAAAAGTAACACGCACTAGGAATGTGTCCTAAGCAAAAATAACACGCACTAGGAAAGTGTCATAGGCAAGGGAAGTAACAAGTACTAGGAAAGTGTCCTAGGCAAAAGCTGTCTCAAAAGTAAAGTTATATTGAATGGCAAACTAAGTAAGACATAACTCATAAAGTGTAGTAATGTTTGTTTCATAAAGTTTTCTCCTTAAGTTATGAAAATGCCATATGAATGTGTTTAAAGTTTAACATAGAATATTTATCAAATATTCCATATTTAATATAATGTAACCAAATGTGTAATGAAGCTCAAAATAAGGAAAGCATATCATTTCAAATTCAAGATAATAAATAGCACTACTCAAACTTTGTGATATCACTTGTTTTTTAATTTAATCGATCTAACTACTCTAAGTTACATATGATTCAGAATCATCAATTCTTACACTATCTGTAACTTGGAATCATGATCTTATGAGTTGAACATAATTTAGATTAGCTAAATGCTAATTATAACTGAATTAATGTCGTCTAAATAATTAAATAAGTAAATCAATCATCCTAATTTGTTATTTTAAATAATCACAAACCAAATTTTGATTAGCTAAACCAAGATTGAAAGGATTAAGAATTAAACTTTAAGTAATGAAGTTCAATTACTTAATCACAAGGTTATCATAAGGACTAAGGTTTAATCACATCTCATTGATTAAATGTTAAGGCAAATCCTATTGAATTAAGTTAAACTCAATAGCATAGATCTCTAATCCTAATTCTAAAATTAAAAGATCAAATAATCATTTAATAAACTATAAAAATCTATAAACTAATAAACTCAAAGTTTCACCTTAATGAGCAACTCACTTTACTCATTAGATGAATTTTAACCTAAGATCTACTCCTAATCTTAGGAATTAAGGCTCTTAAATACTAATAGTAGCACTCAGACATTCATGTTAACTAATGTAATAAGACCTATGGGTGAGCTAAGAAGTTCAAAGGAAAGGGAAAAGAACTCACATTTTTACTTAGGTTTTTACTTAAGACCAAATTTAAGATTTTCTTAAATTTCTAATTTAAGACTTAGAACTATCTAAATTAAAGTCTAAATCACTTTAATTACTAAGTATTATGATTTAGGGATGAATTCAGGACTTAAAATCATTAAACCCTAAATTTGGGCAAAATGACCATTTTGCCCCTACTTAAGGATCCAAATTTCATCTTTATGAATTAGGGCTCAATTCTAGAATTTATTGAATTGAAGTGATTACTTACTGTCTAATATGAGTTTAGACAGTAAGTACATTTATTTTGGTTAAGCATTAAGCCTTATAAGGTCAAATTAAGGAATTTGACTTATAAGGGTAATTTAGTAATTTTACCCTAATGAAATCTAAATTTTCTATTAGTTTATTAAAGGTTATGTTCTAAAATTTTCATAGAACTTAATACCATTAATTTTTGATATATATTGGCTAAGTTATAACCAATACAAATTCTATGATTAATATGGTAATTAAGGGTTCTTAATTAAGGGTCAAAATCCTAACTTTTCCAATTTGTACCTAGATTGATTAAAATTAGTGACTATAGTTCACAAATAATCCATTGATTATATTGACTAGTGGTAGGTTCAATTTGGACTTTAATTGGCTAAGTTATGGCTTAATTATGGTTTAGGGTGATTAATGAGTGATTAGTGAAATTAATCACCAAATCACTAAACTAATCATACCACTAGGTTCTAATATACTGTAGGAGTTCTCTAAAACTTGAATTATTCAATTTGGATTATTAAATTTGCTAATCTTTACTAATTAAGTTTTATGGTAATTAGGGTAGATTATGAAATCTAACTGTTGGATCTTAATTATTTTGCAGTTTACTGTTAATTAAGTTTTCTTGATCAAAATGGATATAAGGATCACCGAATTTGGAGTTTAATTAGCCGACTTATGGTCAATTGAAGTTTTAGGGTTAATTGACCTAATTAGGGTTATGTCATAAATGTGATTAGTCCAAAACTAATCCTAATAGAAAAATGAACACTACTAGATTAATTCTTAGGGTTTGCTGATTATTTAGAGTCCCATATTGGGTATGTTTGGATTAAAGGATACAAATTTCTGGTAAATCGAATTTTTGTGAGAATAATTTGAATTATTTAATACTCTTAAATATCACTATACAAAATATAAGTCCAAATAGAGATTTGATAATCTCAGATTATTCCTTAAATTTTGCTGATAAATTTAGTATATTCATTTGTGTCATTTGGACTTATATTTATTAAGTTATGGATGTTTAAAGTATTAGGGTTTAATTAATTAAATTACATTTAATTAAACTAAGTTTAATTATTTGATGTGATTTAATAAAAAAAATTTTAATTAATTTTTAACATATGTATATATATATATATATATATATATATATATATATATATACTTAAATTATTTTGCAAGTGGGCCCATTGAATCTGACGGACGGCAGCGAGAGGCCACGTGTTGCGCCAGGATTGGCCGACAGGACGCAGGTGGGGCCCACCGCATCATTTCCTGCAGTCAGATGAATAGACGCGCACGGGACCCACGAACATGCGTTCGAACGATGGGGCATCCATGTGTCGTGCAGGACCCACACGCCAGAACTGCGCGATAACTGCGGGTCGAGCCCGGGTCGACCCGGCCCGACCTGATACTTCTTTGTCTCCGTGCTTGGCTCCCATGACAGCAAGCTAGGGCACCATTTTTCAGGGTCTTCCCGGCGATGCCGGAACTCGACTCGCACGGCGTTGGATCGGCAACGTCACGGGCTAGCTTTTGACTGCTGAATCCACACCGAGGACGAACCCTATCGAATGCAAAGCCTAACCCTAGTCTGGAGCCTACGGACGGGTTAAGCGTAACTATGGACAACTGTGGATCGATTCGAAATGTAGACGAATCCGGATTCGATCAAGTTGATCGAAATTGCTAGATGGACAATCAGTGGATCGGAATAAGCAAACGAACTTGAATTAACGCGAATTGATTGAGAATTCATGGTATACGAACGTACCTCTAATGGATGGTCGAGAGATGTTCTGGTTGGATCCTTCACTTCCAATATTTCGCATCATCGCGCGTGACACTCGGAGACTCTTTGGGGAAGACGAAGTCTCGGTCGTCCGATGGCGAGATTGGACGGATCGATTAATCCGTCCGTTTAAACGGCGCGGAAAAATTTTGAGGCAACGGCGTCAGGGAAAATGAACGGCACCGTTTATTTGTTTAATAAATAATATTATTTAAATTATTTTTACAAATCTTTATTAATTAAATTTAAATAATTAAACACATTCCTAAAATTTCCAATAAATCGCCACTAGCTAATTGAGGGGTGAGGAATGCAACGGTGTGATCAGATTTTTAATTCGATAAGTATTTAATTACTTGATTTTTTGGGGTATTTAAACCTCACCCCTTACTAATTTTGGGGTGGTGAACGCAATGGCGCAGTCAGATTTTCGATCCGATGTCAAAATAAAAAGTCAATTTCTAGGGTTTTGAGATTTTCCAAAAATCCAGGTTTTGATCCATTTGACTCTTAGTTTGGATTGGATCTTAGAGGTGAGTTCTAAAAGACTTAACTAAAACATTATAATTATAATTAAAACTTGGATTAGTCTTAATTAATCTTAGTAATAACCTGGGTTATTACAATAACTAAGCAGGAATTGAGACAAAAGCACACCTCAAGCAAACTAAGCAAGGAATAGATATACATATATAATATAGAAAGTAAAAGTACTGAAAGAAAAATTTAATTCTAAACATGTTGATGATCATATGACATATGCTGATTTAAAATAAAAATCTGAAGGTGGTACATATACTAAGCAGTAAAATCCAGTATCTTATAAATATGTATAAGTGAGCAGGTAAAAAAAGAAATACAACTTACTAAAATAACATGCATCAATAATACAGTAAATAGTAAACTGAAACTGAAATAGGTACATATAACTATCATATCAGAAAGAATTGGCCAATTCGGCCTAGTATAATTCCCAAAACCTTTCTGGGCTAGGGCAAACAGAAATTCCCATAATCTTTATGGGCTAGGATATACATAATATAACATAAGAGCTGAAGAGATAGTAAATACAAATACAAAATCTTTTAATTATTTTACTTTTATTTCTATGGACATGTCCAAAAACAACTGAGGAGTCAAGCATGTCTGCAAGACTAAATGAGTTCCAAGCTTAACACACACTTCTCAATGAGTAATGTTAAGCATCATTATTTCTCCTTAACCCTATCCAGTAGGGTAAAATGCGCCATATCAACCAGTAACTGAACCTAATGCAAATATTATCCTAATATTATATGTTTTCATTTTCTTGCAATAATATTTTCTTATATGACATATCCAAAAAAAATGAGCATAAATTTCAATGAATGCGTAGCACAAAATCAAGTAGTAAGCAAGGAACTCTACTAAATATAGTGATATCATTTGTTTTCTAATTAAACTATTCTATCTATTCTAAGTTACACAAGTTCAGGATCTCCAATTCATACTATCGAGTGTAATTTAGAAGTACATCCTTATAAGTTTAAAGGATTAGAACTAATCATGTTCTAATCTAATTTAATCAAGTACGACTATAGACTAAATAATAAATCACAACATCTTAGTTTGATGAATTTAACAGTTCTAACTAAGATCTGATTAAGATCTACTAAGCTATAGATTAAACACCACGAGCTTGGGCTTAATCACATAATCCAAAGAGTAAAACTTAAGATCTATATTTCAATTTAAATATGATCAAATGATTAAGATAAATCCTGTTAAGTAAAGTCAAACTTAATAGGATGATTCTCATATCTGAATCTAAGGCTGAAAGATAAAATAATCAAAATTAAATTGTAAAATCTAAAAACTAATAAAATCAAGGATTCATTCATTAAATAACCCATTTATCCAATGAATTAAATCTAATCTATAATCTAATCATAGACTTAGGAATGATCATAATGTGGAGTGTAAAATTCCTAAAGGAAGACTTAGAGAAATTTTAGAATTTTAGCCAATTTGATTGAGAAGCTGACTTTATTCACTTAAAAAATTCTATTATAGTTCTAATATTGATTTTAGTGATTTAAGAGGTAAATTAGGGCTTAAGAGCGCTTAACCTAAATATTGGGCAAAATTACTATTTTACCCCTACTTAAGAGTCCAAAAAGTTACTTTTTGATTTAGAATTCTAAATTAGAATTTTTTACTGCCAAATAATTCTTTACTGTCTAATATAAAGAAAGACAGTAAGTACACTCAATTTGGATAAGAAATCGGTCATATAAGTTCAAACTAAGTATTTTAACTTAAGGGGCAATTTAGTAATTTACACTTTAATGGAATCTAAATTTTTATGTAGTTTACTATTAATTGTTATTCAAGGATTCCATTGAGTATAAGAACACTAAATTATGAGGTTAAATGGCTAAGTTATGGGGATTCTAAGATTCATGGGCAATTCGATAATTTCCTAAGGATCAAAGGGAGCAAAAATTGAACTTTTCCGTTTGAGGTCCAAATTCAGTAAATTCAGTGTCTATAGCTTTCATATAAAACAATGAGTACTTTAACTGAGAGTAGACCTAATTTAGACTTCAATTGGTGAAGTTATGGCCTAACTATAGTTAGAGATATTTCTGTCATTTCTGATTCTTCTAGGGTTCAGAACCTAAATAATATTTCAGATTATTATTAGAACTAAAATTCTAAGCTAGTTAGCACCTTAAATTTCTTGATTTGGAGTTGAGTTAACTAATTTATGGTCAATTGAAAACTAAGGATATTTTGGTCATTTTTGAGTGAGGGTCCTAAATATCACTTTACAAACTAAGCTCCAAATGGGAAAACTAATACTACCACTGTGATGAGGCTGTTCTCCTGAAATATTTTAAGACCTATATTGCCTATATTTGGATAACTAGATAAAAAGTCATAGGTGTGTGTTTAGGACCTAAAATATCACTAGGTTAAATAATCCCCGTATCGAATTTTTGAATTACGTCATTTTATTCCTTTTATTTTTCTGAGTAAAATGAGACATATATTTGATATATTTGCATCAATATTTTTAAGGTTATGAGGCTTTAAAATCTTCTAATTTAATTAAATTTAATTTGAATTAAATAATTTATACTGTTTAAATATATAAATAAATTTGTTAACTAGTTTTATATGGAATCAAACCAATTGCTATTTAAGCAAATAAATTAATTAGATTAGTTAATTATGTTAACTAATTATTAAACCACTTATTTAATAACTAAAGTACTAAATTTAAATAATCCAAATAATTTAATATTAATTAATTAAATGTTAACCTACTATTAACAGCTAACATAATTAATTAACCTCTAATTGTTACTAAACTAATCAAATTAAATTAATATAATAACAAAAATCTAATTTATATATATATATATATATATATAATTACTTTTCTCCAGACAATTATGGCGGTGAGACCCGCCACAGGAACGTGGTGTCCATTGGTTGGACGCGGCAGAGGCAGCGGGTCCCACAGCACGGAGAGGCCGCAAGCAGTGGAGCATGGCCTAAGTGGTGGCCCGAAGCGACCGTAGCACAGCAGTGGACCCCACATGCCACACGGCGGGCAGCACGCGTGACACCGAGCGGAGCGGACCCCACTACGCTGACCGCATTGCCACGTACACAACCGGCTCGCTCTGTTAGGCTGGCCCGGGGTGACCCAGCCCGAGCCGAACCCCCTCGTCATCCCGCAGACGGAACCGCGAGGTGCACATAGGGCTGAAATATTTCCAGCGTTCCCGACGGCATCGCGGCTTGGCCCGCACGTCTATGGATAGTTCAGGATGGGTACTACACACCGGTGGCTGAGCCGAGACCCAACGTGGCCTAGTTCGCGTGGTATCCTAAGTCCTAGGCACCCTCATCGCGGAAGGCTCGCGAGTGAGTCAATGGATCAATCACAATGATTCTAACCTATGCCACTCCATTTCACCTTTGATCAATGGTTAAGATGTAATTAACATATACGAATCAAAATTCAAAGCAGTTGCATAATATTGAATGGGTTTGGAAGATGGAGGAGTACCTTAGACAAGTGGCAGCCGATTTAGGGTTTTGGACACCGACGACTTCGAGCTCCAACTTAGCGCAAAATCATAGACCTACGCGCTGATGGAAGCTAAATGGAAAGCTGGATGGAGGCGGCGAGGCAGGGGAGGGCGGGTTTAGGACACCGACAGCTTTGAGCTCCAAGTGTAATCACTAATTAAGTTATTCTCCAATAAAGATTTTTAATTTCTCTTTAAGACTTTAAGATCTAATTAAAGATATTGAAGACTTAAAATATTTAGACCAAATTTATAAAACTTAAAGTTACAGAAAGGATGCTAATGTATTAATTAGAAGCATATTACAAAAATTCTAAGATTTAAAGGTGCTTAAACAATATTTTGGTCAAAATGACTAAAATATCCTTCTTAAGGCTAAAATTAGATATTTGAGATTCAAACATTCAATTTGATTCAAAACAGTTATAATGAACCTAATATTAACTAATGAAGTAAATAAAACACTTAGCTCAAGATTTAACATCATAATTAGCCTAATTAGCACTAATCATAATTTAAGGCTAATTAAAGTGATTAAGAAAATTATAGCACATTAGGATGCTCCAAACATAGATATAAGATCTATTATACTTAAGCAGATAATGGGATGTACATCACCAAAATCAAAGAATTAATTGAGGCTAAATTTATTAATCAAAATTTAGGATAATTAAGAGGTGATTAATAAATTTAAAATTCTTAAATTATTTTTAATAGCATAGGTAGATTCTCCATAGTATTATAAGCAATCAGAGATCTAAATCATAGTTTTTGGACATAAATAGAATTAATTAAGATCAAAGAAAGATTAAGCAATTTTAGAAAATCTAACTATTGGATCATGAATTTTATTTTACATTACTATTCTTTGTATTTTTCTAATTAAAATGGTATATTGAATCATACTATTTGGATAAGAATTGTTAAATATATTTTATAAATTTATTCTGAATATATTAATTAAATTAAACCATTTGATAACATATATCACCTAATTAAAAAAGGAATTTAATTCCAAATTCCTTAAATAATTCCGCGACCCAAAATTGAAACCGCGCAGGTCGGGGACTGACCCAGCCCGCCAATGTGCATCATCCCCTCGTCGCATACATGAATACCAGGACTCCTATAGCTAGCTTCAGATGCGCAATTCTCCATGCACAAGCCATGCCGCATCTGGATCTTGACGGATACACCATCAGGGACCTAAGACGCATCAATTGAGTAAGGAACCCCCATTTGGGATGCGCCAGATCGCTAGAGTGCTACTCGACCGAGATGGCTCCTAGTGTAACAACCCTAGTGTTGTTACCCATCAATTAGTAACCTAATTGACTCTAATCCTTTTTCATTAGTATTATAATAGTATTACGAGTCTCCAATTCAATTTTATGAAATTTGGAGATTGTTTGGCAATTTCCAATATTTCCTGGTTTTCCGATAATTCTGAGAATGCCTAATTTATTTAGACCTTAGAATCAAAAATGGAGTCCACCATTGGACTCACCACACCTAATTTAGCTAAAAGTAGTATTTTGGAAGTGTTTAGAAGTCGTCAAATTTTTCTCGAATATTTTAATGATATTTAAATACTCAGAAAATTAAGATAATTAAATTGATTTCCGATCAAAAATTTGACTTCATTTTTGAGTTTCCCACACCTTAATTAGGTAAGGGTGAATTTTTGAGATTTTTCGGAGTGCGTTTAGTTATTTTATTTTGTTTAATGAAATGTGTATATTAATTATTTAATAAAATTGAATAAATTAATATATATAAATATATATATAATAAATTAAATTCCAACGGATTAATTTCGACCGCGGAAATCTCGTGTGGGACACCAAACATGGAACAGCTGAGTGTTAGGATATGGCACGTTGGATGTAACAACCCTAGGTTGTTACTCTAGCTAAATCTAGTTTAATTAAGCTAAACCAAGCCTTGATTTTGATTCCATTGGATTCAATGGGTCATTTAAACCTAACCATAGAGGTTTGAAATCAACCGGAGCTAAATTGGAAATTTTGGTATTTTTGGCTATTTTTAAGCCCTGAAAATTATATAAATTAATTTGATCTCCAAATTAAAATTTGATTTCATTTTTGAATTCCTCATACCCTAATTAGCTAAGGGTGAATTTTTGGAAATTTTTGGAAATTTTTGGAGCTCATTTGGTCCTAAATTGGAGTTAGGATATTTAAGGATAATTTTATATTATTTAATTGATTTTATTTATATTTAAATTAAATTTAAATATAAATTAAAATGGCGGGATTCGCTGTCGGGACCGCGGCAAATCCGCTGCGGGGTCCTGACAGAGCCACATGCGTATAAGCCACCCGATGCAATATCACGCATCTCAGCGTGTTTAATCTAACAACCGCGCTCCCTTGCCCCGGGATTAAATCCTATCCGCCCGCTCGGCATCTCATATCCGACGCTCGGGATTTAATCCGCAATTTCAATTAATTAGAAACTGCATCAGACCGTCGATCCGCAATGATTCTGGCATCAGACGATAGAGACGAACCCCGCCACTATGGATCTTCGTTCTCGCGAGGATTCTGCCTGACCGCGGAAATTCGCCTGTACCAAGCCACGTCAACTTTGTCTGCCACTCCTTTGCCAGGTCATCCAAGCCGTTAGCATCTTCCCATTCGTGGCCGAGCCTAGCATAGAGGCCCAGTGGGGTCGAGCCTCCCAATTGAGGAAGGCAGAAGCTGCCCCTCGGCCCAAGCCTGGATCGCTGGCTCCCAGCCTTGCCCACCAGACCTAGGCCCCTCTAAGCCTATAAATACCTCCACTAATCACACAGTGAGCTCCTTTGCTCACTGTGAATCTCACATTTCTCTCTACCATCTGTTCTCAACGCTCCCAGCTCTTCCAACGACTTAACATGCTTCGTCCGCTGATAGTGGGTGTGGTTTGGAGTTCAAATCCCCAGGCTACAGTAAAGGGAGCTCAGGAGATTGCCAGGGACCTGCTGCGTTGCTCGGCTTGTCTTCTTCCCAATTATCAGGTACATCCTTCGTCCGATTCTTCTGTCGAGCTGGATTCAGCTTGACTTGCACTTAATCAAGCCTTAGATGTTGCGTAGGACCTCTTCCTAGCTCCCCAGGGGATGTTCGAGTCTTCGGGTGAGTTCTGGCAGTGGACCAGACGGTGAATTCGCCATCTGAGCTCACTGCCAGGCGAATCTCTAGTTCGCCAAATGTGGCATTTCTTCAAGTCAATTAGTCATCTATCAGACATTAGAAGTTGTTGGTAATAATTGTCGAACCATTTTGAGGGATGGATTATACCAGATCGATCGATTCGACTGCAATCAATCGATCCAGTCGCAGCTCTCATCTGCTAAATACCCCGAGTAGCACCCCACTGATCTAGACCATCCCAGAACTCCTCGACTCACCCTATCGCTTCCTCTTAGTACCCTGAATGTGTAGGGATCGAGACGGCCACAATCCGTGGCCTCTGTGAGGAGAATTCTCTCCTCACATGTGCGCCTTCAGAGATGCCTCAGCCGGGTAGTCCCCCGGTGATCTGGCACCTCCCAGTTGGGGCTTACTGGTTTAATCGACGCGTCTGGAGTCTGTGATGGAGTAGCCGTCGAGATCGGGGCGTGGCGTAGTCGGAGCGTGGAGAATTGCGCGTCGGGAGCTAACCCTAGGGCGTCGGGCTTCGGGTGCTAGCCAAGGGAAGAAGGTGAAGTCACAGGTCAGGTCGACCCGTGTGGGGCCCCCGTATTAGTAATAAGAAAGCACGGTGCTCCAACTGTGGCAAATCCCCAACTTAAGTAAAGTTAAGCGAACCCAACCTGCCCTAAGTTAAGGACTTGTCACCAAGTGCTATAACATCCATCAATATAAATATCAAAGTGGCGGAAGCAGTACAAAATAAAGTAACATCCACAAGCATACATAGTAAGGAAAGAAAATGCAATAAAGTAACTCATCACAATGCAGAAAATAGAGTACATCCAGAAAGTTAATTATTACAAACAGAAATGAATAACTAAAAAATGAAAGACTCTCATCCTCACTGAAATAAACAAGGCAAAACTATATAAACAGTAGCTGGAAGGTCCTCCTCCTGAACTGGCTCTTCCTCTGCGACACTGCCCACGAATACGTCTGAATCTGACATTTGTCGGTATCACAAATGCCAGGGCCCCAGCCAACAAAATAAAAAGGTTACAGTTGGACAATTGTCTAAGTACATTTTAGGCTATTTAAATGAACTGAATATTAAAAGATATCACATTTAATTTAACTACACATGCAAGCAGTAAAGGGTGCAACAAGCTATGAAAGAACTGGAATACTATAAACTATATATCTATAGCATGCAACATGTATGTGAAGTAACATACAAAATACTAAATAAGCAAGATGAGGCTAAAAGCAAAAATAGCTGCAACTACTGAATAAACATGATCCCTACATGATTATGATCAAGGTAAAACATGCTGAGTATAAAAGAACACAAGTACTGAATATGATAAAATTCTAGCATCCTAAACATGCCATTCATACATATATCTAAGCCATAAAATATACATACAACATGCAGATTAACATGAAAATAAAAGCCACTGAGACACGTGGCAAAAGCAAAGCAATGTATGAAATATAAAACCACTGAGACATGTGGCAAAGCGAGCAAATACTGAAAATAAGGCCACTGAAGCATGTGGCAAATCAAATTAGAAAATAAAATAATACAATACAACTAAAGTAGTAATAAGCCTAAGCCCTAGTACTGCCATACCAGCCAATAGGCCATACAGGGCCTCCAATATCAATCAATCAATCCCCAGCCTAGCCATCCAAATATGCTAAGTTTGAGTCCAATCTATACAATAATACTACTGAAGAGGCAGACTAAGCTAGGACATATTCTACCAATTGTAAACAAAACAAAACTGAATGATATACAATTTCAATACTAGCTTAGGATGTATCATCCATATCCTAAGTTTTTCCTATTATGCTCATGGAATAAAGCTCAAATACAAGGTATACAAGGCAATCTAGTCAAAGTAAGCAAGAGACTCAATCTAGACTTATGTGATATCTGTTGTTGTCTAATTACCAAATAACTACTCTGAGAAGGTACAAGCTTAGGATCTCCAATATCCAGCTATCGAGTAGAATCTCAAATTTACGTCCTTAAAGTTAAATATTAGAACTTAACAAGTTCTAATCCAAAATCATGCAACGACTATATAGTTTAAATAAGCAAATCAACGACCTAATTTTTATGAATATTTTACTCTCTTACCCAAATCTTGATCAAATAAATCAAGATTTAAGAATTTAGAACTTAAACCCTATGTTGAGTTCAAATTCTAAATCCAAGGTGATATTCTAAATAGGATCTAGGTTTCTCACTTAATACCTAATTTAAAGGTAAAGAATCCTATAAGTTAAAAGATTCAGGAACTAAGATCTTAGTGAAAGGCTATTCTACTGATTATAAGATAAAATAATCAATTAAGAACTTGAGAATCTAAGATCTATATTCCATCTTTAAGATAATTTCATTATCTTATTGATTGAATCATCCTATACCCACATAGAAGGTTTCAAAAGATTAAACAATCAATCATTAAAGAATTTCAATTGGAGGTGGTTTGATTCAATTTGAAGATCTAACTCTAACATCTAAGATCTAAAGATCTGAAGTTTGATCACTTTAGACTTCTAATTAGAGTTTTGACTTAAGAGTTTCCATTTATGATTTTCTTTAGATCTAATTTCATAATTAACTATAAGGAGCTTATTAAGGTTAATAATTGACAATTCCAAGTATTAGATTAACATTAAACCCATTTTGACCTTTTTAGGTTATTTAAGATCTAAGGGTCTGAATTTTGATCACTTTAGATCTTAAGCTAAGATTTTACTTAGACATTTCCAATTACTTTTATTTTAACACTTAATTCTTAAGTTATCTTAAATAAACTTATTAATGAGATAATTGACCATTTCAATTATTAAACTTAAAGTTTAATACCATAGGATCTTTATGAGGAATGCTTACGGTTTAGGTATCTTAATTAAGGAATTAATGAGACCTTATGGATTGGTGATTATTATTGTTCTAGGATTTCAGAGAACATTTCCAATATGTATTATAGTGGTTTACTGAAATTTTCAGTCCTTAAGGAACATTAAATCATACTTTGGTCAAAATGACCAAAATGCCCTTCTTAAGACAAAAATTAGGGTTTTACTGTCCAAATTTGTTCTAATCTGTTTTAAAGTGTTTCATATTGCATAATGAGGTGGGGAACACCTTTAATTGAGGTTTTGATGACATAAATGGTTTTAATTAGCACTAATCACTTAATTAAGCCACTTAGGATGATTTGTGAAATTAAGGCGTCTTAGGGCAATTCAACCTTACACATATGTTTTACTAGGTTTAATATAATATTAGGAACTATTCCCACCCAAATCAAAGGCTTAATTATGGTTTAATTCACTAATCCTTGATTAGGATGATTAAGGAGTGATTAAGAAAATTAGTTATCCAAAATTAATTTTAAGGGTCTGGAATTGTCCCTTAAGGTACAAGGAGCAATCAGAGCCCTTAAACTCATAAATTGGACAATCAAATGATTTTATATGATTTAATTAAAAATAGAGAAGGTTTGGCAAATAATTTTTAATCCAACCATTAGATCTAAGATTTTATTTTATATTTAGATTTCCTGAATTTTTTTGATTCAAATGGTATATTGGATCATACTATTTGGATCTGTATAACTAAAGTTATTTAATTAATTCATTCTGTATTTTTATTTAAATTAGAACTTTAGGTTTTAATTAAATTAATTCATAACCATTAAAACTACACTCCAATAATTATTTAATTAACCACGGCCCAAAATCAGAACAGCGCGGGTTAGAGACCGACCCGACCCGGACCGCGACTTCGTCTTCTTCCTCTCGACGAGTCCCGAGCCCGCCGAATTTCAAAGCTGAAATTCTCGGCGCTCCGGCGACGGCAGGGGCTCAAATCAATCCCTACACGTTCCTTGAGTCAAGGCGCGTCGAATTGACCAAGAATCCCCCATTTGGATCCCTCTGGATCAATGGGGTCTTACTCACCCGAGACGTCCTCCTGCGAGGCATCTCAAGTCGCCTGTGAGGGGGAAATTCTCCTCACAGGGACCTCGATTTGACGGGATTTTGATCCCTACATGCTCAGGGGGACTAGACGCGTCGAAACCCCAACCTATCATAACCCGAGGCGCAGCCAATCACTGGGTCCTTACTCGGACTCAGCCATTAGCTCGCTGGCTGGCTCAGTCGATCAATACAATTGACCCGAGCTAGCGTAGCCCCAGGTGATAATCACAGGAGTTTCCTAGGTGGCTAAGGCTGCTTAGACAACAACCAGGGCTCATTCAGAAGGACAGAGTGGAAATGAGCTTAAGGGATAATCAATGGCGGAAAGCTGTACCTGAAGTCGAGCTACGCGCCTGGCCGGGGGAAATTGAGGTGTCCTTGAGCTTCCTGGTCAGTAGATGAAGCTCCACAGGGGGTTTGAATGTTAGACAGGCCCTCTATAAGCGGTTATAAGCTCTGGAAATGCCGGGAAATTGCCGAGGGGATAGGAGCTCCAGCAGGCCTTCAGCTGGGGAATTGAGGATTCACAGTGAGCAAAGGGACACACTGTGAAGTCCCGGAGGTATTTATAGCCGCCAAGGGGTTCTAGGAACGGAGGCCAGGGCTCGGGCTTGGGAATTGGCTCGGCCCGAGGCTTCTCCCTGGTTCCCTAAATTGGGAGGGTCTAGCCCTCCTGGGTCGCCTTGCTAGGCTCGGCCACTTACGGAAGGAAGCTAACGGCCTAGCTGACCTGGCAAGGGGAGTGGAAAACAGGATTACGTGGCAAATTTCCGCAAATCCTCTCGGTCGGGACGTGATCTCTGTAGGGACGAAGGTCCACAGTGGTAGGGTTCGCCTCCGCCGTCTGATGCCGAAGCCGTTGGGCTTAGACGGTCTGATGCGAGGGTTTGAAATCTAGAAATGTGCAGAGGATCTTGAGCGTCTGATCTGAGATGCTGATCGGGTGGATGGGATCATATCACGGCGCGCGAGATAAGAGCCGTTGGATTAAGCGTGCTGAGATGTGTGCTTACACATCAAGTGGCCGAAACGCGCGTGCCGCTGTCGGGACCCTGCGGCGGATCTGCCGCGATCCCGACAGCAAATCCCACATAAATAATAATTAAATAAAATTTAATTTTAATTAATTAAACCATTCAAATTAATTCTTAATTATTCTAAAATTTCCCAAATTTAATTTAGGATCAAATGAGCTCCAAAAATTCCCAAAAATTCACCCTTAGCTAATTTGGGCATAAGGAATTTAAAAATAAAATCAGATTTCAATTTGGAGATCAAAATAATTTAAGTATTTTTCAGGGCTTAAAAATAGCCAAAAATACCAAATTTTCCAATTTAGCTCCGATTGATTTCAAACTTCTAAGTTTAGGTTTAAATGACCCATTGAATATAATGGAATCAAAATCAAACCTTGGTTTAGCTTAATTAATCTAGTTTTAGCTAGGGTAACAACTTATGGTTGTTACAGACTCCCCCACTTAAGAACGATGTCGTCCCCGACATCACCTAAGTGAAGAAATATCCCGCTGCGATAATACGAGTTTTAGATGCAATTGAAAGAAAAGAAATGAATAGTACCTGGATTTGCAAAGAGATGAGGATATTTATTACGCATATCCACCTCTTTCTCCCAAGTAGATTCTTCTAATGATTGATTCTTCCACTGAATTTTGACCATAAGAATTAAACGATTTCTCAGCTGCTTCTAATCACGAGCTAAAATTCTGATAGGTTCTTCGGCATAAGAAAGATTATGTTGAATTTCTATTGCTGGAAGTTGAACGAGATGAGAAGGGTCTCGAAGACATCTTCTCAATGATGATACATGAAATACATTGTGAATAGCTGCAAAGCCATCAGGTTGGCTTAGCCGATAGGCAGATGACCCTACCTTGGCCAATACTTTAAAAGGTCCAACATAGTGGGGACTGAGCTTCCCAGCTACACCAAATCTGGAAACACCCTTCATTGGGCTAACCTTTAGATAAGCAGAATCTCCCACATTGAATTCTAAGAGACAGTGGTGAGAGTCATGATACTTATTCTGACGATCTTGAGCTGAACGAATTCTCTGCTGAATTAACTTGATCTTGCTGCTGGTTTCTTCTACCAATTCTGAACCAAACAGTTGAACACTTTCTGTTTTAGACCAGGCTAGTGGAGTACTGCATTTTCTACCATACAATGCTTCATACGGAGCTATCTTAATACTGGCCTGAAAGCTGTTGTTGTAGGAAAATTCCACTAACGGGATGTGATCTTCCCAGGAACCAGCAAAATCAAGAATATAGAGTCTAAGAAAATCTTCCATGACTTGATTTACTCTTTCAATCTGACCATCCGTCTGAGGATGAAAAGCTGTACTCATGGCTAGAGTCGTACCTAGATCTTGATGCACAGCTTGCCAAAACTTAGAAGTAAATCTGCTATCTCTATCAGATATAATTGACTTTGGAATTCTATGCAATCTGACAATCTCCTTGATGTAGAGCTTTGCCAACTTCTCTACTGAATCAGTTTGACGAATAGGAAGAAAATGTGCTGATTTAGTTAATCGATCAACAATAACCCAGATTGCGTCGGCACCAGATTGGCACGAGGCAATCCCATGACAAAGTCCATGGATATATCAAACTATTTCCATTCAGGAATATCTAGCGGATGCAGAAGACCACTAGGCCTTTGGTGTTCGGCCTTTAATAGATTATAGGCATGACATTTGGCCAAAAAATCAGCTACAACTTTCTTCATATCTGGCCACCAAAATGATTGCTTCAAATCTTGATACATCATAGTACTGCCTGGGTGAATATGATACCCAGAATTATGGCCTTCGACTAAAACCTCTTGATGCATTGACTTAGGGATCCACAATCGATTGCCCTGATAAACTACACCGTTCTACAACTACAAATCCTGACGACGATCACCTTCGATATCTGCTTTAAATTTCAAATACTCATCATCTTTGGTTTGTGAGATGGAGACATCTCGGTTGAAAGTGGGTTCCATATTAATATTTGCTAATAGCGAACTTAGCATATCACCATTAACTGGAGAAATCTTGAGCTTACAAAATTCAGGTTCTAAGAAACTGGAGGCAATCATAGAGGTTAGAGTAGCACGACGACTAAGAGCATCGGCCACTACATTAGCCTTCCCCGGATGATATTGAATGCTAAGATCATAATCGCTAATGAGTTCCAACCATCTTCTCTGATGGCAATTCAATTCTCTCTGGGTGAAGATGTACTTCAAACTTTGATGATCGGTGAAAATCGAACACTGCACTCCGTATAAGTAGTGACGCCATATTTTCAAGGCAAATATTACGGCTGCAAGTTCAAGGTCATGAACTGGATAATTTTTCTCGTGGGGTTTTAGTTGACGAGAGGCGTAAGCAATTACCTTACCCTCTTGTATCAAAACACATCCTAGACTGATTCCAGAGGCATCGGTATACACCTGATAGTTCAAACCTTCTTTTGGTAGAACAAGATCTGGAGCGGTAGATAGAGCATCCTTAAGGGTTTGAAACGCTTTCTCGCATTCTGGGCTCCAAGTGAATGGGACAGCCATTTGGGTTAGTTTAGTTAACGGTGAAGAAATCTGGGAAAAGCTCTTAACGAACTTCCTGTAGTATCCTGCTAATCCCAGAAAACTCCTAATGTCGGTGATGGACTTAGGTTGAGCCCAATCCTGAATAGCTTTTACTTTGCTCTGGTCTACTCGAATTCCCTGAGCATCGACTACGTGCCCCAAAAATGCAATGGAGTTAAGCCAGAACTCGCACTTGGAGAACTTGGCATAAAGTTGATGCTCATGCAAGGTTTTCAGCAATAGCCTTAGATGTTCTTCATAGTCTTTCAGAGTTTTGGAGTAAATGAGGATATCGTCAATAAAGACGATTACGAATTTGTCCAGATATGGTTTTAGCACTCGCTGCATTAAATCCATAAAGATGGATGGTGCATTGGTGAGTCCGAACGACATCACCAAAAACTCGAAGTGTCCATAACGAGTACGGAACGCAGTCTTCCCTACATAGTCTTCTTTTACTCGCAACTGATGGTATCCGGACCTTAGATCGATTTTAGAAAATATCACGGCTCCGGATAATTGATCGAATAGATCATCAATTCTAGGCAGTGGATATTTGTTCTTTATGGTGACCTTGTTCAGTTCACGATAGTCTATACGCATACGCATAGATCCATCCTTCTTCTTCACAAATAAAACTGGCGCTCCCCAAGGAGAAATTGAGGTGTCCTTGAGCTTTCTGGTCAGTAGACGAAGCTCCACAGGGGGTCTGAACGTCAGACGGGCCCTTTATCATCAGTTCTATGCTCTGGAAATGCCAGGAAATCGCCGAGGGGACGGGAGCTCCAGCAGGCCTTCAGCTAGGGAATTGGGGATTCATAGTGAGCAAAGGGACTCGCTGTGAAGTCCCGGACATATTTATAGCCGCCAAGGGGTTCTAGGAATGGAGGCCAGGGCTCGGGCTTGGGAGTTGGCTCGGCCCGAGGCTTCTCCCTGGTTCCCTAAATTGGGAGGGTCTAGCCCTCCCGGGTCGCCTTGCTAGGCTCGGCCACTTACGAAAGGAAGCTAACGGCCTAGCTGACCTGGCGAGGGGAGTGGCAGACAGGATTACATGGCGAATTTCTGCGAATCCTCTCGGTCGGGATGGGATCTCTCCGGGGACGAAGGTCCACAGTGGTAGGGTTCGCCTCCGCCGTCTGATGCCGAAGCCGTTGGGTTTAGACGGTCTGATGCGAGGGTTTGAAATTTAGAAACGTGGAGAGGATCTCGAGCATCCAATCTGAGATGCCGATCGGGTGGATGGGATCAGATCACGGCGCGCTAGATAAGAGTCGTTGGATTAAGCGCGCTGAGGTGCGTGCTTACACATCAAGTGGCCGAAACGCGCGTGCCGCTGTCGGGACCCCGCGGCGGATCTGCCGCTGTCCCGACAGCAAGTCCCACAGAAATAATAATTAAATAAAATTTAATTTTAATTAATTAAACCATTTAAATTAATTCTTAATTATTCTAAAATTTCCCAAATTCAATTTAGGATCAAATGAGCTCCAAAAATTCCCAAAAATTCACCCTTAACTAATTTGGGCATGAGGAATTCAAAAATGAAATCAGATTTCAATTTGGAAATCAAAATAATTTAGGTATTTTTCAGGGCTTAAAAATAGCCAAAAATACCAAATTTTTCAATTTAGCTCCGATTGATTTCAAACTTCTAGGTTTAGGTTTAAATGACCCATTGAATACAATGGAATTAAAATCAAACCTTGGTTTAGCTTAATTAATTTAGTTTTAGCTAGGGTAACAACCCAGGGTTGTTACAACCCGTGACCCGCGCATTTTGGAATCGGGCCGACATAATAATAACGGAATTTTGGATTTAAAATCCTTAAGGAAATTAAATTATAATTAGATTCCTATAATTTTAATTTAAATAAATATTCAGAATAAATTATTTAAATAACTTTGGCTATACTGATCTAAATGGTATGATCCAATATACCATTTGAATCAAAAAAATATAAGGAATTTAAATATAAAATAAAATCACAGATCCAGTGGTTAGATTTAAAAATATTTGCCCAACTCTTGATGTCCTTATTTAAATCATATTAAATTAAATAAATATCCAAATGAGGAGATTAAGAGCTCTGATTGCTCCCTGAACCATAGAGAACAAATTCAGACCCTTAAAACCATTCAATTCCTCTTAATCACTCCTTAATCACCTTAATTAAGGATTAGTGAATTAAACCCTAAATTAGTCTTTAATTTTGGGTAGGTTAATTCCTAGTGCCATCCTAAGTCTATTATAACCTAAGTGTAAGGTTGGATTGCCCTAGAATGCCTTAATTCAACTAATCACTTTAATGGGCTTAAATAAGTGATTAGTGCTAACTAAGCTTAATTAGGTTATTAAGACTTGAAATAAGTATGTTTTCCACTTCAGTAAGCAATATGAAACACATTAAAATAAATTATGAGTAATTTGAACAATTAAACCATAAAATTCTAATTTTGGCCTTAAGAGGGGCATTTTTGTCATTTTGATCAAATATGCTTAAATGCCCTATAAACTTTGAAATTTTCAATAATCTACCCTAATATAGATTAGAAATGTTCTCTGAATTCTCATACCAATATTAATGTTAATGTGATCCTTAAACTTAAGAAATCTTCACTTAAGTCATAATTAAGATACTTAGATCTTAAGTAACCTAAAAGAGGTCACCTAGTTTAATGCTTAAACCAAATATCTAAGATTGTCAATTATCACCTTAATGAGTTCAATATAGTTAGATTATAAACCTAAATTCTAAAAGAAATTCAAATGGAAACTTCTAAGTAAAAATCTAGTTCAAAGTCTAAAGTGATCAAACATCAGATCCTTAGATCTTAAATCTTAGACTTAGATCTTCAATTTGAACTGAACCATCTCCAATTGAAATTCTTTAAATGATTGATTGTTTAACCCTTTGAAACCTTCCATGTGGGTATAGGATGATTCAATCTTTAAAGATAATGAGATTATCTTAAAGGTTGAATATAGATCTTAGATTCTCAAGTTTTTAATTGATTATTTTATCTTATAATCAGTAGAATAACCCTTCACTAAGTTCGTAGTTCTTAGATCTTTCAGCTTATAGGATCCTTTATCCTTAAATTTGGAATAGAGTGTGAACCTTAGATCCTTATTAGGACATCCCCCTGGATTTAGGTTTTGAACACCAAAGTGGAGTTCAAGTCCTGAATCCTTAAATCTTGATTTACTTTATCAAGATTTGGATAAGAGAGTAAAATATTAATAAACTAGGTCATTTATTTATTTACTTAAACTATATAGTCATCACATGATTTTGGATTAGAACTTGTTAAGTTCTAATATTAACTCTAAGGACATAAATCTGAGATCCTACTCGATTGCTAGATATTGGAGATCCTAAACTTGTACATTCTTAGAGTAGCTAGATTTGGTAATTAGATAATATCAGATATCACATGAGTTTAGATTGAGTCCCTTACTTATTTTGATTTGATTTGCTTGGCATATCTTAGTTATTTAGCCTTATTCCTTGAGCATAATAGGAAAACTTAGGATATTGATGATACATCCTAAGTTAGTATTTGAATTACATATTATTCAGTTTTGCCTTATTTGTAGTTAGTAGAATATATTTTAGCTTAGTCTGTCTCTTTAGTAGTAGTATTGTATAGATTGGACTCAGAACTAGTATTTTTGGATGGCTAGACTGAGGATTGATTGATTGATATTGGAGGCCCTATATGGCATATTGGCTGGTATGGCAGTACTATGTCTTAGGCTTATTGCTACTTTAGCTGGATTATTCAGTATTGTTTTCTGATTTGCTTTGCCACATGCTTCAGTGGCCTTACTTTCAGTACTTGCTCGCTTTGCCACATGTCTTAGTGGCTTACTTTACATAGATTACTTCGCTTTTGCCACATGTCTCAGTGGCCTTTCTTTTCCTTTTTCTTAATTAGCATGTTGTATGTATACTCACATAGTTTACTTATATATATTAGCATGTTTAGAATACTAGAATTGCATATTTTCAGTACTTGTGTTTCTTTTATATACCCAGCATGTGTTAATATGATCATAAGCATGTTAGGTTCGGGATTGTACTGTAGTTGCTGTTTCTTTTTAGCTTTTAGCCTCACCTTATTTATTTTACATTGTATGTTCTTCATACTAGTTGCTGGCTATAAATGGATGGTTCATAGTTACTGTTTCTCTATAGCTTGTTGCACCTATTACAGCTTACATGTTTAGCTAATTTAAATATGATATCTTTAAAATATTCAGTTCATTTAAATAGCATAAAATGTACTTAGACAATTGTCTAACTGTAACCTTTTTGTTTTGTTGGCTGGGGCCCTAGCATTTGTGATACCGATAAATGTTATATTCAGACGTGTTCCTGGGCAGTGTTGCAGAAGAGGAGCAGGTTCAGGAGGAGGATTGTGCTGCTGCTATTTAGTTAGATATTGTATTTTATTTCAGTGAGATTGAGAGGCATTTTTATTTTCTTTAAAATCTAATTTGTAATAATTAATTCTGGATGTGTTTCATTTCTGCATTTCGACGAATTACTATATTATTTTCCCTCTTTCTACTATGTATGCTTGTGGATGTTACTACTCGCCTATTGCTTCTGCCACTTTGATATATATATATATATATATATATATATATATATTGATGAATGTTATAGCATTTGGTGACAAGTCCTTGGCTTAAGGCAGGTTGGGTTTACTTAACTTTACTTAAGTTTGGGATTTGCCACAATTGGAGCACCATACTTTTTTGTTGTCAGTACGGGGGCCCCACATTGGATGATTTTAGATCCTAATCTAACGGCATACTTTATCTTGGATAAGAGAAATATCAAGTATAACTAAGATGTGATTGGAATACCTATTTTCCTTTGAGATGTATTCTATAATGTTATTTCTTTAATCAATTGAAGAAATTTTAGTCTTCTGTAGTGAAGTTGTTGTACTAAAAAAAAGTTTGTTTAATAAACAAGTCTCAAATTTTCTATATCTTTGGTTTATTTTGATAATTTGAATTAATTGATATTGACTTAAACCTCTTAGTCAAAAGTTCAAGATTTTAATATTTTAATTTCTATGATTATAAAGATCTATTAATGTCTGTTACTAAGCTTTTTATAACTTCCAAAGTTTTAGTCCTTGCTAAAATTGTATTATGAAAGTGTTTTCTTTATTTTTCTACTTCTTATTCTGAGTTATACTTATAATGAGATGGATGTTGTTTCAAGTATTCACTTAGTGATCACATGGCAGAAGAACAATCCATTAGGTAGAGAGGAATACAAATTCCAATCTGACACTTTATGGTATTCTCTGATACCAACTGTGGCGGCCCTACCCCGCCGTGGTCCTGTTAACTCTTAAGTTAATATGATTACGGTGGAGGGATCACCAAATGACAAGGTCCCCACTTAAGATTGGATTAGGCACACATTCTAATCCAACTTAACTAAGGACTTTGTTATTCATCCAAAAATAATATCACTAAATAATCATACAAGAACTCAGAGTGCGGAAGCAATAAGAATATAACATCCATCCATATAGTATAAATACAATAATACAGAATAAGTAAAGAGCTGAAAGAAAAGATTTAACCTGTATTATTACAACAATTTAAAATAGTTTAATGAGAACTGAAAAGAACTTTCAATCTCACTAAAAGAAAGAAATCTAAAGCTATAGATCTTCAGGAACTGGCTCCTCTTCCAATGGTAAGCACTCCACTGGATTAGCTGCTTTAACAAACTCAGAACCTACCATTATCAGTTTCATAATGGTAGGGCCCCAGCCAACAAAAGAAAAACTGGTAAGACTATTGTCTAAGCATATTTTAGGGTAAACAATTTTATTAAGTTACTTGAATATCACCATAGACCAGTACTGAAGCAAAAAGGTGCAGAAAGCTTACAAAAGATCAGTAATAAGTTATAAACTACAGTTTATAACTAAGCAAATAGGAAGTAAGCACATACCTCCTCCGAGCAACTGCAACAAAGATAGGTAAGAAAAAGAAAGACTAAACAAAACTGTAAAGAAAATATAACCTAAACATGCTTATGATCAAATAGATTATGCTAAGTAACATACAGAAATTGAACAGTCTAAAACTGAAAACAACTAACATCCTATGTGAGCAAATGAAAACAGTAAGTAAAACTAGCATCCTATATAAAAACATGTGCAGGAAAGCTGTAAGTAAAACAGTGCTCCAATGTAGAATATGAAAGTAAAACAGTAACTGAAAATGGAAACTGCAGTGACCATCAAAGTCACTCAAACTGAAAACATACTCAGCAAATCTTAGCCTGATGAGCTAAGAAACTCTGAACTGAACATCACTGAAAACTCTTAGCCTGATGAGCTAAGACAGATCCGAATGTAAGAGTACTTGAATTGGTATATCCATATAAGAATCCTGACTCTATAGTTAGTAGGGCGAGAGTCTATCCATCCTATCATATGGATTAGGCATGGCCAATAGACTGTCGGACATTAAACCCTCGAAAGGTTGCCGACCCCGAACGAGTTGATCGAAGAGGTATACTAATCAAGCTACGCCTTACCAAAATTACTCTCAACTAGTACTCACCATGTCCAATCCTGATTAAAGAGCACAAAATCTATTTCTCGTCATCCTGGGAATTATTTTAACCAGATATGGATAGACTTACCGACAGTAACAAACCAGCGTGCTATGCCGAACTCGAGGATTGGAGAGGCATACTAGTTAAGCCACAACTTTCTGAAAATCTAAAAACATCGATCAATCATGAATGATATGTATGCAATTCAAAATTAACATGAGATATTTATCAAATATCCTATGTCCAATATATGTGTACAAGGTAAGGGGCTCAAAACAAGGTATACAAAGCATCAATTCAAGGTGAGCAAGTGACTCTATCTAAAACATAGGTGATATCCATTGTTATCTACTTTATTCGTTCTATCTACTCTAAGTTACACAATTTCAGGATCTCCAGGTTCTAATATCGAGTGTAACTCAGATTCACATCCTTACAAGTTGGAAAATAATTAGAACTGATCAGGTTCTAATCTTATCAAATCAATGTTGACTAGATGAGGTAAATAATAAGTCAAACATCCTATTTTAATGTTTTTAAATAGTCCCAACCTCATCTTGATTGATCAAATCAAGATGAAAGGATTAAGAATTAAATTCCAAATATGGAATTTAATCACTTAATTCAAATGGTGCATCTAAAGGTCTAAGGTTTAGAACCCAAATCTCACCAATTAAGTTAAGGTAAATCCTAATGATAAATCAATTCATTAGGATAGATCTCTACTCTTAGTTCTAAAGTTTAAAGATCAAATAATCATTTAATAAACTAAGAAAATCTATAAACTAGTAAACTCAAGGTTTTATCTATTTGAGTAACCCAATTTACTCAATAGATGAATTCTAACTAAAGATCTATTCTTAATCTTAGAAATTAAAGCTCTTAATTACTAAGAGTATCTCTCAAGACACACATCCTAACTAATAATATAAGACCTAGGGTAAGGTCTAAGAATGATTAAGGAAAGGAGAACACTCATAATTTACTTAGGAATTTTCTTAAGGAGCCAATTTTGAGATTTTGATCAAAAATTTAATTTAAACTTGGATTTGATAAATTTCAGCTATAAATCATTATATTTACTGATTAATAAGATTGTAAAGATGATTTTAGGGCTTTAAGATGCTAAACCCTAAATTTGGGCAAAATGACTATTTTGCCCCTACTTAAGGGTTTAAAAGATCAAATTTTGATTTAGGGTTCTATATCTGAATTTTTTTTTTTTGAATATGATTCTTACTATCTAATGTAAGATTAGACAACAACTAAATTAATTTCAGGTGATTATTAAGCCATATGAAATCAAATTAATAAATTTGACTCATAAGGGCAAATTAGTAATTTTACTGAGTGAAAGTTAAATTTTCTTTCAGATTATTGTTCTTTACTTTCTAAGCTTTCCATAGAATCTAAATTTGCTAAATTCTGATAAGTATTGACCAAGTTATGTCTAATACAAGATTTAGGGTAAAAAGGGTGATTAAGGAATTCTTAATTATGGGTCAAAAATCCTAACTTTGCCAATTAGTGTACAAATTGAGTAAAGTCAGTGGCTATGGTTTACAAATAGTCCACTGATCACAATGGCATGTATTAGGCTCAATTTGGACATAATTTGACTAAGTTGTGACTTAATTAGGGTTAAGAGTGATTAGTGAGTGATTAGCAAAATTAATCGTTCAAACACTAATCCAACCTTGGAGATTGTATTTAAATGGTTTTATGAGTCCTCTGAAACTTAAATCACTCAATTTGGATTACTAGATTTGCTAATATTCACTAATCATTATTTAGGGTAATTAATGGTGATTAGCAAATCTAACTGTTGGATCTAAAATATTTTTACAGATTACTGTTAATTAGGTTTTTCTAATCTAAGTGGATATTTGGATCATCCAATTTGGAGCTCAATTGACTAAGTTATGGTCAATTAAAGTTCTAAGGTTAATTAGGGAAATTAGGATTAGGTCCTAAAAGTGATTAGGCAAATACTAATCCAAACAGCAAAATGAATACTACCAAATTAATCCTTAGGGTTTTTTGATCACTTTAAGACCCATATTGGGTATGTTTGGATCAACCTACACAAAGTTATGAGCTAAATAAGATTTGTGACATTTTTGGAATTATTTAAATACCCTAAATATCAATTTGCTAAATATTAATCCTACAGTAAAATTGTTAGTATCAATAAATTCCTCATTTTTTTCTGATCAATTTAATATATTTATTTGCATAATTTGGATGAGTATTTTAGGAGTTATTAAGGTTTGAAATTTGGATTTAATTAATTAATTTATATTGTTTATTTAAATTAATTAAATCTATAACTATATATACATATATAATTATAATTTGATTATAATTAACTGTTATATATATATATATATATAAGTTTTATTATTTAATCCTGCAGGAACACGTGGCAGGCCGCGGTTGGCTGGGCTGCAGACAGCGGGCCCCACCGGTTCAGACGATCAGCAGAACCGGGCCACGTGGCACGTTACGGTTGGCTGGATTTCTGTGTGGTGGGTCCCGCCGAGTGGTTCTGCCGGGCGAAAAAGGACCGTGGGTCCCATGTACTCATTAGATATGACACGTGGCACGCTGAGAGGGGTCTTGGTTCGGCTCAGACGACCCGGCCCGATTTATTCCAAAGGCAGACCGATCCAGGCTGGACCGGTCCTGGCTCATCGTCTCGGATGGGGACGGCAACCCTAGAATTTAGGGTTGCCGAAATCGACGGCGTCCCGGCGCTCACAGAGTTCGACCCGCATGGAATCGAATGCGCCTGAACTAGATCTTCCCATAGATGTTTGAATCGAGATCTAGGGTGAACTAAATCGCAAGAAAAACTCTAACCCAATCGCTTCTGTCGCGGCAAGATCGGCTTAACGAATTGTACTGTAGCTAAGAATCGAAATTCGTTCGATTCGAATGAATTAACATGATCTATCAGCATATAATGAAATCAACAATATGGAACAACGATAGATAAATTTTGATTTAGATATCGATGAGTATCGATTAGGTTTAAGACGTACCTAATTTGAACGGCGAACCTGTCCGAGGCTTGATTGATTCCCCAAAGGCAGATTATCCTTCCAAATGAAGCGACAGACCACTTTTAGGAGCTTAAATGATGAATGAAGAGGCCTTCGGCGGTGGGCGACGAGTGGCGAGAGGTTAGGCGACGCGCGTCCCCTCTTCGCTACACGCGGTGACTTCCGGGAACGAAGGACCTGAACCGTTCGATCGACCGATCGAATGGTCCAAACTTACCGTTGCGATAAACGACCAGATACAAATGGAGGGACGGCGTATGAGGGAGTTGGACGGCGCCGTTAGGTGCTTGATTAAATAATATTATTTTTAATTATTTTGCATCCTATTTTATTAATTAAAATTAACTAACTAAATGAATTCTAAAAATTTTCAATAAATCACCCTTAGCTAATTGAAGGGTGAGGAACGTAACGACGCACTCGGATTTTCGTTTCGACGAGTATTTATTTATTTGATTATTTGGGATATTTAAATATTATTAAAATATCCGACGAAAATCCAACGACTTCCAAATACCTCCAAAATTTCGCCCCTAGCTAATTTGGGTGTTCTGAACGCAATGGCGAAGTCGGATTTTTAATTTGAGGCCTAGATAAAAAGTCAATTTTCTAGGGTTTGGGATTTTACAAAATTTCTGATTTGACTCAGTTGACTTCTAGTTTGACCTATGTTTCAGAGATGAGTTCTAAATTGCTTAATTAGTGACTTAGAACTTTAATTAAGACTTAGATTAGTCTTAATTGAGCCATGTAATAACCTGGGTTGCTACAAACTCCCCCACTTAAGAATGATGTCGTCCTCGACATCACTCGAATGAGAAAATAGACAGAGCAGAATATTTAAAATTGAAATTACTGAAGTCGAATATCTCTGATTGCAAGAGTTTGAATGAATATAAAATAGTCTGGTAGAGATGGAAGAAACATCAAAGCTCATAATCAGATCTTAGAACTCAGATCAAATAATCAATTTTGATCGTTGTTCAAGATTTTTCAAGGGAATTATATCAAGTGATAGTTTTGGTTAAATTCTTACTAGAGACAAGAAGATATAGATCATGAAAATAGTTAGTTACTCTCATTTTGGAATAAAAAAGGTAGAAGAGATTTGTAGGCACTTATAGTCCTACAACAATGAATTGCAATTATGGCACATCATCAGAAATTATGCCCTAAAAGAACGAATTGCTTTTAGGAATTGAAGACTTGATTGGAGATTACACACCATAATAGCCAGAAGCTTAAGAATACAAAACTCTTCAAATGAGTAAGGACTTAAAGCAACTTTGAAGGTTTAAAGATTCTACCTTTGGGATTTAATTCTCAAAATCTTATCATAATTTTAGAAAAATTCTATCCCAAAAATTTTGTGTTTAAGGAACAAATCAACTAAGTGATAACCATCACTTAATAAGGATCTCCATATTAGGAAAAGAGAAGTTAACTTTTCTATCTATGCTAAATATAACTGTAAGGATCAAATACTTAGTCCTTAAGTCATAATATATGACTTGACAACCCAAAGTGATTATAACTTGGCAGGTGACATTACTTGCTGAACATAGGATGAAGTTAGGAGTTAAGATTCTAACAGTTCTATGTTACATTTACTATCTAAGAAGGCTTTGGCAACTAGCTAAGCCTTTATAGGATTAAATAGGGATTAAAGAATAAGAATGGTTCTTCTTCAACAAATGGGAATTAAAGGATTTGGCATTAAAGAACTAGTATTCATTGATTTCTTATTCTATGAGAATTTTAGGAAGAGATTCATCTTTAGAATAACAGTCTAATAATGAATCCAAATGGTTTGGCTTATAAAGATAAGTTGAGGATGGACTACATATATAAATTAGTCCAAATTATATTTGAACTATTAAAGTGACATTCAACTCTTGTTAAAATGTCCTAATAGGGCAAATAGGTTCAGCATGCAATTTCTCGATACTTAGCTTTAAGTTTAACATATTAAGTCACACATGATGACTTAACATCAAGTATTGGTGATTATAAGAGTTTAATAATACAAATTATAAGTTCTAACTTGGTTATGTCAAGGAACTCACTCATCCATACGGATAAGTATGCAGAAAACTAATTCTATGATCATAATTCATATTTTAGAACATAAGGCAAATTTTCTAGAACTAATTGCTAATATCTAAGTCACAAAAGATGGCTTAGATCATTAACAATCTTAATAATTTAATTTATCTCATAATAAATGAGAACTTATTTTGTTATGGCAACAATAAGATTAGTATCCAATTATGATACATGGTCTCAAAGTTAAAGAGAAAGTTTAAGAATTTAAGTCTCACATTATGATTTAATATCCTAGGTTTGATGATTACAAAATATAAAATTCATAAATTCTAATATAAAATGGCAAGAAATTCACTTATCCATATGGATAAGTGTTAGAAAATTCAATGGAAATTAAAGCTTTTGATCATAGGTCACAATCTATGACTTATGCCAAAATTTTTTGAAATCAGTTGTTAATATATCTGAGCTACATGATGTGGCTTATTTTAATATTTCAAGTCACACTAGTGACTTATTCAATAATAGATTCAAAAATCTGAATTAATCTAATCTAAGGAATGAGAAGTTATTCACCCAAACTGGGCAAGTTACTTCTTAGAAATATCAATTTCTGTAAGTTATACACACATAATTTTGCTAAAAGAATCCAAGTTTTGATTGAATTAAGCTAAGAAAAAGATAATTATCAAGTTAAGGATAAAACCTATTGAACACAAGATTAGGCATATATGAAAAATTTAAATTTTCAATTTGAACTTATATGAAGTAAAGTAAATTTTATGGATGAAAGAAGTAATAAAATTAAGTGTATATACCTGGGATAACATTATCATTAGATTCCTCTATTCCCAAATGATTGTGTTCTTGAAGTTTAGGAGCAATTATTTTCTCCCTGCCAGCTAGATATTATGTTTTAGGCAGCGGTGATGTTAGCATTGACATAGATTCCAAATCCTTAGATGAGTTGTCATGGCCTGTTTTACTCTGATGAGAATGATGAAGTATATCTCCATTGATTGTTTTGAAAGCACGGCATTCCCGATATCCGTGGCCTCGACGACCACATGTAAAACAGCCTCTACCAAAATGATAGCACCTTCCATAAAAATGTGGTCTAGTGCACTCTTAGATTGATTCCATTGATATGCTAGATCCCTCTTGGTGAGCTTTGTGTTTTCGATTCTTTTTGGTGATCTTATGTTGATTTTTAGAATCTGTGAGAAATAAGTTCCCATTAAAGATTAGAAGTCTAGATCTTAAGAAGCCACTAAATGACTTATTAGTAACAGTTTGTGCAGTATAAAGAATATAAAAAGGATACCATAAATTACAGTATTAAGAGTAGATACTAGTTTCTGGATAGTCACTACTTGTTGTAATTGATTCTCTAGCATGATAGTTATCATATTTCTGAGTGAAGTGACTTCGTCGGTGTTGCTATTCGATGAATCCTCCATGTTGGGGAAAGAAGTTACAGGACTCGTTCTGAAATTAATAATAATATGATTAAGGCTAGTCTCAGAAGAAGAGCTATTATACTTCTTAAGTTTTCATTATTCGAAGGATAATTTAGTACAATAGGAAAGATACTAAATATAACAGGGCAACTTAAATTGATAAAGATCCGATCATATGTATTTAGTATATGAATGGAGAATATAGTTAATGGTTGTAATATCAATATATTCTATTTATAATTCAAAGGATTTTCCTAAGAATTAACTTTTCATCAAGCTCTTACTTTATCTTGGATAAGAGAAATATCAAGTATAACTAAGATGTGATTGGAATACCTATTTTCCTTTGAGATGTATTCTATAATGTTATTTCTTTAATCAATTGAAGAAATTTTAGTCTTCTGTAGTGAAGTTGTTGTACTAAAAAAAAGTTTGTTTAATAAACAAGTCTCAAATTTTCTATATCTTTGGTTTATTTTGATAATTTGAATTAATTAATATTGACTTAAACCTCTTAGTCAAAAGTTCAAGATTTTAATATTTTAATTTCTATGATTATAGAGATCTACTAATGTTTGTTACTAAGCTTTTTATAACTTCAAAAGTTTTAGTCCTTACTAAAATTGTATTATGAAAGTGTTCTCTTCATTTTTCTACTTCTTATTCTGAGTTATACTTATAATGAGATGGATGTTGTTTCAAGTATTCACTTAGTGATCACATGGCAGAAGAACAATCTATTAGGTAGAGAGGAACACAAATTCTAATCTGACATCTTATGGTATTCTCTGATACCAACTATGGCGGCCCTACCCCACCGTGGTCCTGTTAACTCTTAAGTTAACATGATTACGGTGGATGGATCACCAAATGACAAGGTCCCCACTTAAGATTGGATTAGGCACACATTCTAATCCAACTTAACTAAGGACTTTGTCATTCATCCAAAAATACTATCACTAAATGATCATACAAGAACTCAGAGTGCGGAAGCAATAAGAATATAACATCCATCCATACAGTATAAATACAATAATACAGAATAAGTAAAGAGCTGAAAGAAAAGATTTAACCTGTATTATTACAATAATTTAAAATAGTTTAATGAGAACTGAAAAGAACTCTCAATCTCACTAAAAGAAAGAAATCTAAAGCTATAGATCTTCAGGAACTGGCTCCTCTTCTAATGGTAAGGCACTCCACTGGATTAGCTGCTTTAACAAACTTAGAACCTACCATTATCAGTTTCATAATGGTAGGGCCCCAGCCAACAAAAGAAAAACTAGTTAGACTATTGTCTAAGCACATTTTAGGGTAAACAATTTTATTAAGTTACTTGAATATCACCATAGACCAGTACTGAAGCAAAAAGGTGCAGAAAGTGTACAAAAGAACAGTAATAAGTTATAAACTACAGTTTATAACTAAGCAAATAGAAAGTAAGCACATACCTCCTCCGAGCAACTGCAACAAAGACAGGTAAGAAAAAGAAAGACTAAACAAAACTGTAAAGAAAATACAACCTAAACATGCTTATGATCAAACAGATTATGCTAGGTAACATACAGAAATTGAACAGTCTAAAACTGAAAACAACTAACATCCTATGTGAGCATATGAAAACAGTAAGTAAAACTAGCATCCTATATAAAAACACGTGCAGAAAAGCTGTAAGTAAAACAGTGCTACAATGTAGAATATGCAAGTAAAACAGTAATTGAAAACGGAAACTGCAGTGACCATCTAAGTCACTCAAACTGAAAATATACTTAGCAAATCTTAGCCTGATGAGCTAAGAAACTCTGAACTGAACATCACTGAAAACTCTTAGCCTGATGAGCTAAGACAGATCCGAATGTAAGCGTACTTGAATTAGTATATCCATATCAGAATCCTGACTTTATAGTCAGTAGGGCGAGAGTCTATCCATCCTATCCTATGGATTAGGCATGGCCAATAGACTGTCGGACATTAAACCCTCGAAAGGTTGCTGACACTGAACGAGTTGATCGAAGAGGTATGCTAATCAAGCTACACCTTACCAAAATTACTCTCAACTAGTACTCACCATGTCCAATCCTGATTAAAGAGTGCAAAATCTATTTCTCGCCATCCTGGGAATTATTTCAACCAGATATGGATAGACTTACCGACAGTAACAAACCAGCGTGCTATGCCGAACTCGAGGATTGGAGAGGCATACTAGTTAAGCCACAACTTTCTGAAAAACTGAAAACATCAATCAATCATGAATAATATGTATGCAATTCAAAATTAACATGAGATATTTATCAAATATCCTATGTCCAATATATGTGTACAAGGTAAGGGGCTCAAAACAAGGTATGCAAAGCATCAATTCAAGGTGAGCAAGAGACTCTATCTAAAATATAGGTGATATCCATTATTATCTACTTTATTCGTTCTATCTACTCTAAGTTACACAAGTTCAGGATCTCCAGGTCTTACTATCGAGTGTAACTCAGATTCACGTCCTTACAAGTTGGAAAATAATTAGAACTGATCAGGTTCTAATCTTATCAAATCAATGTCAACTATATGAGGTAAATAATAAGTTAAACATCCTATTTTAATGTTTTTAAACAGTCCCAACCTCATCTTGATTGATCAAATCAAGATGAAAGGATTAAGAATTAAATTCCAAATATGGAATTTAATCACTTAATCCAAATGGTACATCTAAAGGTCTAAGGTTTAGAACCTAAATCTCACCAATTAAGTTAAGGTAAATCCTAATGATAAATCAATTCATTAGGATAGATCTATACTCTTAGTTCTAAAGTTTAAAGATCAAATAATCATTTAATAAACTAAGAAAATCTATAAACTAGTAAACTCAAGGTTTTATCGATTTGAGTAACCCAATTTACTCAATAGATGAATTCTAACTAAAGATCTATTCTTAATCTTAGGACTTAAAGCTCTTAATTACTAAGAGTATCTCTCAAGACACACATCCTAACTAATAATATAAGACCTAAGATAAGGTATAAGAATGATTAAGGAAAGGAGAACACTCATAATTTACTTAGGAATTTTCTTAAGGAGCCAATTTTGGGATTTTGATCAAAAATTTAATTTAAACTTGGATTTGATAAATTTCAGCTATAAATCATTATATTTACTGATTAATAAGATTGTAAAGATGATTTTAGGGCTTTAAGATGCTAAATTCTAAATTTGGATAAAATGACCATTTTGCCCCTACTTAAGCGTTCAAAAGATCAAATTTTGATCTAGGGTTCTATATCTAAAATTTTTTTTTGGAATATGATTCTTACTGTCTAATGTAAGATTAGACAGCAACTAAATTAATTTTGGGTGATTATTAAGCCATATGAAATCAAATTAATGAATTCGACTCATAAGGGCAAATTAGTAATTTGACTAAGTGAAAGTTAAATTTTCTTTCAGATTATTGTTCTTTACTTTCTAAGCTTTCCATAGAATTTAAATTTGCTAAATTCTGATAAGTATTGACCAAGTTATGGCTAATACAAGATTTAGGGTAAAAAGGGTGATTATGGAATTCTTAATTATGGGTCAAAAATCCTAACTTTGCCAATTAGTATCCAAATTGAGTAAAGTCAGTGGCTATAGTTTACAAATAGTCCACTGATCACAATGACATATATTAGGCTCAATTTGGACATAATTTGATTAAGTTGTGACTTAATTAGGGTTAAGAGTGATTAGTGAGTGATTAGCAAAATTAATCGCTCAAACACTAATCCAACCTTACAGATTGTATCTAAATGGTTCTATGAGTCCTCTGAAACTTAAATCACTCAATTTGGATTACTAGATTTGCTAATATTCACTAATCATTATTTAGGGTAATTAATGGTGATTAGCAAATCTAACCATTGGATCTAAAATATTTTTACAGATTAATATTAATTAGATTTTTCTGATCTAAGTGGATATTTGGATCATCCAATTTGGAGCTCAATTGACTAAGTTATGGTCAATTAAAGTTCTAGGGTTAATTAGGGAAATTAGGATTAGGTCCTAAAAGTGATTAGGCAAATACTAATCCAAACAGCAAAATGAATACTACCAAATTAATCCTTAGGGTTTTTTGATCACTTTAAGACCCATATTGGGTATGTTTAGATCAACCTACACAAAGTTATGAGCTAAATAAGATTTGTGACATTTTTGGAATTATTTAAATACCCTAAATATCAATTTGCTAAATATTAATCCTACAGTAAAATTGTTAGTATCAATAAATTCCTCATTTTTTTCTGATCAATTTAATATATTTATTTGCATAATTTGGATGAGTATTTTAGGAGTTATTAAGGTTTGAAATTTGGATTTAATTAATTAATTTATATTGTTTATTTAAATTAATTAAATCTGTAACTATATATACATATATAATTATAATTTGATTATAATTAACTGTTATATATATATATAAGTTTTATTATTTAATCCTGCAGGAACACGTGGCAGGCCGCGGTTGGCTGGGCTGCAGACAGCGGGCCCCACCGGTTCAGACGATCAGCAGAACCGGGCCACGTGGCACGTTACGGTTGGCTGGATTTCTGTGAGGTGGGTCCCGCCGAGTGGTTCTGCCGGGCGAAAAAGGACCGTGGGTCCCATGTACTCATTAGATATGACACGTGGCACGCTGAGAGGGGTCTTGGTTCGGCTCAGACGACCCGGCCCGATTTATTCCAAAGGCAGACCGATCCAGGCTGGACCGGTCCTGGCTCATCGTCTCGGATGGGGACGACAACCCTAGAATTTAGGGTTGCCGAAATCGACGGCGTCCCGGTGCTCACAGAGTTCGACCCGCATGGAATCGAATGCGCCTGAACTAGATCTTCCCATAGATGTTTGAATCGAGATCTTGGGTGAACTAAATCGCAAGAAAAACTCTAACCTAATCGCTTCTGTCGCGGCAAGATCGGCTTAACGAATTGTACTGTAGCTAAGAATCGAAATTCGTTCGATTCGAAATGAATTAACATGATCTATCAGCATATAATGAAATCAACAATATGGAACAACGATAGATAAACTTTGATTTAGATATCGATGAGTATCGATTAGGTTTAAGACGTACCTAATTTGAACGGCGAACCTGTCCGAGGCTTGATTGATTCCCCAAAGGCAGATTCTCCTTCCAAATGAAGCGACAGACCACTTTTAGGAGCTTAAATGATGAATGAAGAGGCCTTCGGCGGTGGGCGACGAGTGGCGAGAGGTTAGGCGACGCGCGTCCCCTCTTCGCTACACGCGGTGACTTCCGGGAACGAAGGACCTGAACCGTTCGATCGACCGATCGAACGGTCCAAACTTACCGTTGCGATAAACGGCCAGATACAAATGGAGGGACGGCGTATGAGGGAGTTGGACGGCGCCGTTAGGTGCTTGATTAAATAATATTATTTTTAATTATTTTGCATCCTATTTTATTAATTAAAATTAACTAACTAAATGAATTCTAAAAATTTTCAATAAATCACCCTTAGCTAATTGAAGGGTGAGGAACGTAACGGCGCACTCGGATTTTTGTTTCGACGAGTATTTATTTATTTGATTTTTTGGGGTATTTAAATATTATTAAAATATCCGACGAAAATCCAACGACTTCCAAATGCCTCCAAAATTTCACCCATAGCTAATTTGGGTGTTCTGAACGCAATGGCGAAGTTGGATTTTCAATTTGAGGCCTAGATAAAAGTCAATTTTCTAGGGTTTGGGATTTTCCAGAATTTCTGATTTGACTCAGTTGACTTCTGGTTTGACCTATGTTTCAGAGATGAGTTCTAAATTGCTTAATTAGTGACTTAGAACTTTAATTAAGACTTAGATTAGTCTTAATTGAGCCAAGTAATAACCTGGGTTGTTACACTTAATATGTAGCGCCCCGCCCCGTCGCCGCGTGCAAAAGACGAGTATAATCATGAATTTCGTCGCAGTACACAACGTCTTTCATGTGTCATCCCTAAGGAAGTGTCTCCAGAACCCGTCTCACCTCATACAACTCCCAGAAGTTCAGATCTAGCCTGATCTGTCATATGCCGAGGAACCAATTAGGATCCTAGCTCGTGATCGTAAACAACTCAGGAGTCGCGCCATCGCCATGATCAAAGTCCAGTTGAAGAATTGTTCTTGCAATGAAGCTACCTAGAAAAAGGAATCTGATATGCGATCCAGGCATCCTAAACTCTTCGATTGAATATAAAAATTTGATCTTAGAAATAATGAATGAGAATAAATCACCAGCCCTAGATTTGTGCTTCGAAAATAATATAGATTGATGAACGCAGCTAACATTAACACTCCTAATTGATATAACTCTTGCATGAAATCAAACGAAACGAAGAGGAAATTACTTGTATTTAGAACGAATGGGATTACAGGTCAGTACCTGATGGACGGCGGATGAAAAATTATGTTCACGGTGAGAAGTTTCAACTCCCTTCAACGCTCTAGTTAATCGAAAAATCCAGCAGAGAGAAGTAGAATCTCAAATTTAATGGAGGTAGACCGCATTGTTTTAGGCGGCAGGCACGACAAATAGCGATCGAAGGTGCCGCGCGTCGCTCGTCTTGCCGCGTGCAGGATCCTGGAGACGAAGGGTCTTAGCCGTCTGATCGAATGATCAGACGGCTTAGAAGCCCCGCCCATTTAGACGGTGCAAAGAGTAAGCTGGGTGACAACGTGAGGAAAATTAGACGGCCGTTAAGTATACTTAATTAATATTAATATTTAAATTATTATTATTATTATTATCCATTTTAATTAATTAAAATTAAGTAATTAAATGCATTCCAAAATTTTCCAATAAATCACCCCTATCTAGATGAAAGGTGAGAAATGCAACGGTGCACTCGGATTTTCGATCTGACGAGTATTTAATTACTTGATTTTTCAGGATATTTAAATAATAATTAAATATTCGACAAAAATCCAACGACTTCCAAATGCATCCAAAACTTCACCTCTAGCTAATTTGGGGGTTCTGAATGCAATGGCAAAGTCGGATTTTCAATTTGAGGTCTAAATAAAAAGTCAATTTCTAGGGTTTGGAATTTTCTAGAATTTCAGATTTGATTCATTTGACTCCTAGTTTGACCTAGGTCTTAAAGATATGTTCTTATTGACTTATTTAGTGAACTAGAACCTCAATTAAGACTTAGATTAGTCTTAATTAACCTAAGTAACAACCTAGGTTGTTACAGCCCCCTCGCCCGCGAGCCACGCGGCGCGCCTGCCGCTCACCTGGCCAACCGGTGGCCTCCCCCGCCTCGGCCGGTCCGTCCGAAGGCCTTTAAGAGCCTCCCCCGCACCCCTCGACCCCCGATTACGCGAACCGGAGCTAGACCAGCCCGACTCAAGCCAACCCCGTCCAGCCTCCGCAGCCGTCGAATTCCAGGTACCCCCGATCCCCTCTCCTTCGGTTACTTTTCGCCGTCGCATAGCTTAAGATTGTAGATCGGGGTTTGGATCGACAATCAACAGGACCTGATCGACCTCAATCAGGTCCGGCTGACTCAGACCGAGGCTTGAAGCCTCGGGCCGAATTCCCGCACGCACTCGTCCCGTAACCCTAGGACCTAGGTATAGGTTTTGCCGGCGACTCCGACCACCTCCGGCGAAGGTCCTCCCACCGACGCGTATGCCTCGTCGAGGGCTACCGTGTCTGGTGGAGCCCACTGTCTGTTAATTAAATTAAGTTAATTACTGTTAGTGATTAATTAATTACAGTCAGTAGTTAATTAAATTAGGATTAGTGTTAATGACTTTGGAACAGTAATTATATAATTAATTAGCTATAATTAATAATTAAAGGATTAATTAGGGTATCTTAATACTAATTAAATCCTAACAGTAATTATAATAATTAAATATTATTAAAATAGTAAATTTATAATTAATTATACCTAATTAAGCATTAGCAGGTAATTAAGGTTAATTAATCTATAATTAGACTAATTACTTTTCAATAATAAATTAATAATTAAATAATAAGATTAATTAATACCTAATTAATAATTAACTCTTAATTAATCACAAATTAATTGAAGGATTAATCAATTCAGAAATTATATATAAACTTTAGGAATGAACAGTAAAATCATTTAATTTGAATAAATGAATAATAAATTAATACAAATTGTATTTTTAAATAGTAAATCTTAAAAGTTTAATAACTTTTTGTAGGATAATCCAAATATAGCCAATATAGGTCTCAAAATACTCAAAAAAATATAAGGAATCAAATAGCATAATGTAAAAATTAATTTCGGGGTACGCATAACGAAGTAACATTTTAGGACCTCTTTAGAGCCTCGTAACTTTTTACCCAGTTATCAGAATATAATCAATATGGGTCTTAAAATGCTCGGGAGATAGGCCCCATCCCTATAGTAGTATTAGTTTTCTTATTTGGATATCAGGACAAAAAGTCAACCCTAGAATTCTTAGTGAAAAATGACCAAAATGCCCCTAGACTTCAAACAGTCATAACTTAGTCAAATCAACTTCAAATTTAAAAATTCAAGATGCTAACTAACTTAGAATTTTAATATCATCAATAAAATAAAATAATATTTAGGATCTGAATCCTAGAAATTTAGGTAAAATACCAAATTACCCCTGGCCTTGTTTTGGTCATAACTCGACCGTTTGGAGTCCAATTTGGACGTACTTACTGTCTATCTTCAAGTTAGACAGTAAGGAACCAATTGGGACTAAAAGAATCCAATTTTGACCCATAAGTCAAAAGTTGACTATTTGACCCTTAAAGTAGGGGCAAACCATTTTGCCCTAAGATTGGACTAAGTACCCCTAACCTTTAGTTAATATTCCAAAATACTAAAACTAATATTATAATCATCTTGGTGATATTTAAGTGAGTGAAATCAAACCTTAGGTTAGATTCTAATAATCTCTCTAAGTCTTAACACTACACCTTAAGGACCTTTCCTGGTACTAGGACTAGATCATAGGTTAGAGTTCATTCCTTAGGTAAATTGGGTTATCTAATGGGTGAAACCTTAGTTTTGTTAGTTTTTAGACTTTTCTTTTATTTTACAACTTATTCTGATTATTTTGTCTTTTAATCTAAGATTTAAGATAGGAGATTCATCCTATTAAGCTTGATTACTTAATAGGATTTGCCTCAACTAGTAGATCACTTATAGAATAAAACCTAGAACTTAGGTCTTAACCTCTTTGGATTATGTGATTAAACCTAAATCTCATAGTGTTTACTCCGTAATCTATAGGTTTAGAAGATCTTGATCAGATCTTAGTTAGAACGTCTGAATTCACAAAACTATGACGTATGATTTATTAATTTAACTTGTAGTCATCTATCTAATTGAGCTAGATTAGAACCTGATCAGTTCTAATCCTTTTTAACTTATAAGGATGAATTTCTAAGTTACACTTGATAGTAGGAAAATGGTGATCCTGAACTTGTGTAACTGGGAATAGTTAGAATGGTTAATTAGAAAATAAATGATATCATCATGTTTAGTATAGTCCATTGCTTCTATTTGATGATTGTTGCTACGCATTCCTTGTATTTTTGTGCCTTAACTCCTTGAGCATATCATATAAGATTTTTGATGCATAAATAAAATGTTATGAAAATATGGAGACTCCTTAGATTCCTTGTGAAATTATTAAAGTGGTTGATTAAAGATAATAGTTATATGACCTGCTTTATTGTGTGCCTAGTTTACTAGCCTTCATATATCGCTAGGGGTACATTGTTAGTGCCTTAGCCGTACTGGTGCTAAGACCCTTCGCTTGCTTTTGTGTGCTTAGTTGCCTAGCCTCCTTATGTCTCTAAGGGTACAAAATTTTATGACTTAGCCATGATGGTGCTAAGCTCCTTTGATATTCAATGGGCTAGATTAGCTCTTTTTTGTATGGCAGTCAATGCACAGATATGTATGTATAGTCATGTTGTTTACTTTTTAGTATTCTTATTCAGTCAGCTACTTCTTTGTACTGCTTTTATATATATTTAGGATGTTAGAATCTTGCTGCTATTTATATGTACCACTACTGAGTTGTCTTATTTTAATTGGCATATTTCTTTTGATCACCAGCATGTTTAGGATGTAGTATTTTACTTACAGCTCTTGCTTATTTATGTATATCTATATACCTTACTTTGTTTGCATTTGAGGCATGCCTTAGCCTCCCTTTTGCTTAAGTTATAAATGATGATTTATAGCTTTTTCCTTTCCTTTGTATTGCTTGCTACTCCCTTATACATTGTTGCCTAGATGATTATAGGATGGTGATATTACTTAACATGTATAAAATTTATCAGCTTAAAATGTTCTTAGACAATTGTCTAATCAGATTTTTCTTTTTTTGGCTGGGGCCCTACAGTGTGAAACTGATAATGGCAGAACCTCTTCAGTTATATAAGCAGGATTTAGGAGTGGATCCATACCTAGAGGAGGAGCCCATGGAAGAAGTCACTGTTTAGCCTTTTATTCTAAGTGAGGATGAGTGTCTTTACTTTCTTTTATTTAAACTTTTAAATGATATAATAACACAGGTACTGATGACTGCGTATTTGGATTTTATATTTATGTTCTGAGATACTTTTCTTTATATTTATGTTGTGATGCTTGGATGTTTTATATTGAAAATCGCTTCTGCACTCTGTATGTTTACTTAGATAGTGACTTAATATTTGATCATATGCTTACTCCTTCCCTTATTAGGTGGATTGTGAATTTCATCCTAATTCAATTATAAGTGAAGGGTTAGATAGAGTGACACACCACCCCTTAACTTAATTCTTGTAGATTAAGGGGTGGGGCACCACATTTTACTTATCATTTAGATTTAGGATGATCATATCACATGATTAAGTCATCTGATCAGTCCTTATTCTAGGATTATTGGATTTAAATTAAGGATATTATTAGAGTTAGATCACTTATTCAATCAATAAGATTCTATGAATATTATTTTGCTAATAGTCTTATTATGAGAAAATCAAGGATCCAAAGTTTAGATTCAGATTAAGCAATCACATAGCTTTATTATTAAGCTTAGCATGTCTAATTCAAATGTTTAAGATCCATACCAAATCAAATGCATTATTAGAATAATATCAATCTCGTTGTCTTATAATTAGTTAATTAAATTAAGTGTTTAAGAGTTTGGATCTTAATTAAGCAGGCTAGGATTTAGCCCCTACTCATGCCTTAATTGAGATCAAATGTTCGTTTACTGATCAATGACAAATCAGTGAATTAAGTATGTATTATTAGTGGCAATCTTAGACCTAGATCAAGTCTTAAAAGCTTGATCAAAGTCTTAAGACTTCTTAAGTTAATTAAGGTGATTAAGTTCTTCAATTTCAAATTTATACAATTTATACATCAAAAATTAGCATATATTATTTTCATATATTTATCTTACTGCTATGAAGCATATTAATAGAAAATTTTATAAAATTAGAAAGTAATTAGTGCTAATCAAACCCTAAATCAATCCAAAAGAATTAGCACATAATTACAAATCTAGCAATGTGGCAGCCACCACTTCTAATCATAAGGCTTAAGCAGTGGTCGTCACTAAGCACATCTTATACTTTACATTAGGTTGGAATTTAAGACTCCAATATAATCTTAAGGAAAAGATGTACTTTTCATAATAAGGTAATGATTAACAATCACTTAATGAGTATCAGAGTGCTGAAGAAAAGTATCAACGGAAGTAATCATCCACACTATAAAGTAAAAACATCCAGCTCAGAATATATACAATGCAAGAAAGTAAAGCACAATTTAGTCTTATATTATTACAAATATTTAAAGTTTAAAGAACTATACTGTAAAATGCTCTCACCTCACAGAGTAAAAGTAAAGTAATCTAATAAGTAGACTAAGGTTCCTCAGTAGTCTGAACCTCTTCCTGGATCTGCTCCTCTATAGGCTCAATCTCCTCAAAAAGTTCAGAATCTACCATTATTAGTTTCATAATGGTAGGGCCCCAGCCAACAAAAGAAAAATTTTGTTAGACAAAATGTCTAAGTACATTTTAAGATAATGAATTTTAATGTATTTTAATGATATCACAACTGGAATTAAGCATAACATAGCAGTAAAGCGACAAGAAAGGAAGAACAAATTATGAGGTAGAAAGATACCTCAACTCAGGCTACAATACAAGGTAAGTAAACTATAACTGTAATCTACTAAGTACAAAGATAAGTCCTAAGGAATATGATCAAACTAACATGCCAGTTATAGTATAAATAAAAGTATTGTACTAAAAATATAAAAACTGGCATCCTAACATGCTCTCAAATAAGTAAAACAGCTGACATACAGAAAGTTCTGAAATATAAAGGAACTGTAGAAAATAAAAAATATGAAAGAAAAATATGCTAAAATGGTAAAGTAAAGTAAATCTGAAGTGTAAAGAAAACATGTAAAGTAACTATAAAGAGACTGAAAAATAAATGTAAGTAATGTAGATTAAAGTACTGTACATATGAGATACTCTTACTTAGTATGTCATAAAGTAAAGTCCATCTGATAATATAGGAGAAACATCCCAGATTAAAGTAATATCCACCAAAGAGGCATCTAGGAGAAACATCCCAGATCCTAAAGTAAAATCCACAAAGTATCTAAAGAGCATATAGGAGAAACTCCCAATGCCAAAGTAACATACCATAGGGGAATTCCCTAGGCAAAAGCTGTCCTAAAGTAAAATCATACTAAGTGGTAGGCTAAGTAAAACATAAACCATAAGTATAATGTTGTTTATTAATATTTCTTTTAAGATTATGCATATGATATGTGAATGAAATTTAAAGTATATTATAAAGTATGTATCAAGTATTTAAGTATGTCCAAAGGTGTAAAAGGCTCAAACAACAAGGGAAGCATAGCATTTTAAATTCAAGGTAATAAATAGCACTTCACAAACTTTGTGATATCATCTATTTTCTAATTTAAACATTCTAACTACTCTAAGTTACATAAGATTCGGAATTCTCAATTCTTACACTGTCTGTAACTTAGAATCATGAACTTATAAGTTAAACATAATTAGGATTGGCCACATCCTAATTATAACTAAATCAAAGTCGCCTAAAGGTTAAAATAATTAAATCAATCATCCTAAGTTATTAATTTATAAATCCCAAATAAACCTTGATTAGCCAAATTAAGATTTAAAGGATTAAGAATCAAACTCCAAAGAATGAAGTTTAATTCTCAATCACAAGGCTATCCTAAAGGACTAGGTCTTAATCCTATCTCACTGATTAAGTGTTAAGGCAAATCCTATTAAATTAAGTCAAGTTCAATAGGATAGATTTTGAATCCTAATTCTAATGTTAAAAGATCTAATAATTAATTAATAAACTATGAAAAATTTAATAAACTAGTAAGACCAAAGTTTCATCTTAATGAGTAACCCACTTTATTCATTAGAATAATTCTAACATAAGATTTATTCCTAATCTTAGGAATTAAAGCTCTTAAGTGCTAAGAGTATCACTCAGACACACATCCTAACTACGGTTATAAGACCTAAAGGATGATCTAAGAAGTTCAAAAGAAAGGGAGATCTCAAATTCACTTAACTTTTACTTAAGACTTAACTTAGGATTTTCATCAAATTTCTAATTTGAGACTTAGAATTATCTAAATAAGGTCTAAATCACTTAAATTACTGTTTGTTATGATTTAGAGATAAAATTAGATCCTAATTTCATTAAACCCTAATTTTGGGCAAAGAGACCGTTTTGCCCTTCCTTAAGGGTCTAAACTTCACCTTTATGAATTAGCACTTAATTCTAGATTTTAATAATATGGAATGATTACTTACTATCTAATATGAGTTTAGACAGTAAGTTCATTAAATTTGGTTAAGTATTAAGCCTTATAAGGTCAAATTATAGAATTTGACCTATAAGAGTATTTTGGTAATTTTTACCCTAATGATACCTAAATTTTTTGTTAGTTTACTGTAGGTTATGCCCTAAGGTTTCCATAGAACCTAAAATTATTGAATTCTGATATGTATTGACTAAGTTATAGCCAATATAAGCTCTAGGGTTAAAAGGGTAATTAAGGATTCTTAATTAAGGGTCAAAAATCCTAACTTTGTCATTTGGTGTCCAAATTGAATAATTTTAGTGGCTATATGTCACAATTGATCCACTGATTCTACTGGCTAGTGGTAGGCTCAATTTGGACTCTATTTGGCTAAGTTATGGCCTAATTAAAGTTTAGGGTAATTAGTGAGTGATTAGTAAAATTAATCACCAATTTACTAATCCAACCATACAGTTAAGTTCTAATAGGTTTTAGGGGTTCTCTAAAACTTAAATTGTGAAATTTGGATTATTAGATTTGCTAATATTAACTAATTAATTTTTTAAAGTAATTAAGGGTGATTAGTAAATCTAACTGTTGAATCCTAAATAATTTTGTAGATTACTATAAATTAAGTTTTTTTTATCTAAATTGGTATTTGGATTACTCAATTTGGAGCTAAATTGACTAACCTATGGTCAATTGAAGTTCTAGGGTTAATTGACCTAATTAGGGTTAGGTCCTAAATGTGATTAGTCTAAATTTAATCCAAACAGCAAAGTTAACACTACTAAAATGTTCCTTAAGGTTTTCTGAGTATTTTGAGACCCATATTGGGTATGTTTGGATTAAAGGATACCAAGTTATGACCTAATGAAATTTTATGACATTTAGCGTTAATTTAGGGATCCTAAATGTCACAATATGATAAACAATTCCAATTGAATTTTTGATAGTGTTAAAATATTCCTCATAATTTTTTAATTTCAATAATATATTTATTTGTATTATTTGAATTATCGGTTTGCTTAATATTAATTATTGAATTTCTGTAATTATTTTAATCAAATCTACAATTAATAATTTCATAAAATCCATTTAATATATTCTTTTATTTCAAATTTACAGCAGCAAAATGGGCTAAAAAATGAGCCGGCCCAAAGAACATGGAATGTGGCCCGGCCCTAATTGGGTACAACGCGCCGCGATCTTCTTCCCCGTCTCAAGGCACGATGGAAGAAGGTAGGGCAAATGCAAGCATTTAGGGATTATCCTAGCGGCGCATGGAGCTCTACAATATCGGCTAGCATGAAGAAGCTCGACACTCGATCTTTCTTTATACTCGATATTAAGCTCTAACCTAAAATTGACTCTCGATAGCTCCTGATTTTTTTTAGCATTCTTAGACTTAGGATCGAAAATCAGTAGTTGATTGAAGGATTACGTTTAATTGAACCATTTCTACTAAATCACTGCTTGATAATAAACATTCAAATGCAGAATAAAATCAAAACATTAATAAAGATTGACATATGAGTATTGGGCGAGTACTTCATTCGATCCAGGAATCGAACATCAAAAATGAAACTTATTGCAAACAGTTATGATGCACGAACACTTAAAATCATCAAGCCATTAGAGAGGAGATTGCCGAAGTGTATAATCAGAGGAGATAGTACCTGGAGGGGTTGGCGCAAGTTAGGTCGTGAGATTAGGTCAATAAGATCAAACTCCTCTGTGTCTTCGCTTTTGGATTTCGACGGGTCAGAGAAGCTTTTTTTTTTTTCTTGAAGATCAAGATAGAGGGAAGGATCATGGCTCTTTAATGCGACAATGGGCAGATGGCTTGCGAAGGTTGCCGCGTGCATTGGCTCTTGACAGGTGCCGGCGCTGGGAGCATACACGCGAGGAGGATGACTTCACGCGGTTCAATTGGGATGGCCCAATCGGCCGGTTCGATTGAACCGCTCTACCCATTTGGCTTAAATCGTGAGTCCCTATTTATAAGGAAATTATAATCAATAAATTAATTAATCTATACTATTTATATTAATTGCATTTAATTAATTTGGTGTATTCCAAAAATTCCAAATAAATTACCCCTAGCTAATTGAGGGGTGAGGAATGCAATGGTGCGATCAGATTTTCGATTTGACAAGTATTTTAATTATTTGATTTAAATAATATAAAAACATTTGACGAAAATTCAATGACTTCCAACTGCCTCCAAAACTTCACCCCTAACTAATTTGGGGGTGGTGAACGCAATGGCGAAATCAGATTTTCAATTTGGGGTCAAAATAAAAAGTCAATTTCTAGGTTTTTGAAATTTTCCAGAAATCAGGTTATGCTTTATTTGATTTAATTGATTTCAGATTTGGACTAGATCTTAGAGATGAGCTTCTAATGACTTAATTAAGGCACTAGAATCATAATTAGGTCTTGGATTGGTCCTAATTGTCCTAAGTAATAACTTGGGTTGTTACAAGCCATCATAATTTCATACAAATTGGCACATAAGTTCTATTTAATCATATAATTAAACAGAAACTAAGTTTGCTAAGATCTAATATATATAAACTTTAATTTTTATTAATCATGGTTTAACAAGATTATGGCATAATTAAAGTACAGAGATCAGAAAAATAATTCACTTAGCACATTCATTCTACTCTTCATAAGGAGACTAATGGCATCTTAAATATGCAACTTAGTTAAGTATAATTATTAATCAATCCTAATTAAGATCTGTAATAATTAGGCAAAAATGGAAAATCTAACCATTAGATGTCCAATATTATTTTATAATCAGGTCCTTGAGAATTTTCTGATTAATTTCATATATAATATTATAGGGTTTGGACTAGTGGATTAAAAGTTATTCAATTAATACATTCTATATTTTTATTTAATTAAACCCCTATGATTTGAATAATTGGATTAATTTCATTAAGGAAAATAATTCCAATTATTCGATTATAATTAAAATGGGTTCGGCCCGTTATCAAAAGGCGCGGGTCGGCCGGGGACCGAAGACCCAGGACTGTCGCACCGCGCGGGTCACGGGTCGGCCCGACCCGCACAGGGGCTTCATCCCTGAGCTTCCGTCCCGTCAGAAGGACCCGATTAGAGAAACCCTAATCAGTTAATTTTGGTGAATCCTGACCACAACATGACTAACCAACAATCGCTGCACATTCATCGTGATCATGCGCAGCGAACGGGACCCGAAGCCCTCTATGAGACGATCCGGATCGGTCGGACCTTACTCACCCGAGGGCTCCCACAATGGAGCTACTGTGGTGTGAAGACCCACTTAAGTAGTAATAAGTAAAACTCTTAAACATCGAGGCACCTTTTCAGATAACTGTGGAGTTCCTTATAAGAACTCCAAAGTTAAGCATGCTCAGGTGGGAGCACTCCCAGGATGGGTGACCTACTGGGAAGTTATCTTCTGATGGCAAAACCGTGAGGCATTTCTAGCCAAAGCAGATAATACCTTGGTGCTTAAGAGTTTGGGATGTTACAAATGGTATCAGAGCAAACCATATGGTGTCAAATAGGAGCTAAGTGTCATATAGGGCAAAGTACCACTTCATGTGAGCAGCCCCTTGAACCCATGATGGTTAAGGTGCTACATGGTTGTGGGTACCTCTTGAGCCTGTAGTGGTCACCTCTAGTTCTATCTACCTAATGGATGGTTCTTGGATCTGTGTGTAGATACTGATGAGGACGTCAGTTACTTAAGTTGGGGAGATTGTGAAGATCCACTTAAGTAATAATAAGTAAAACTCTTAAACATCGAGGCGCCTTTTCAGATAACGGTGGAGTTCCTGATAAGAACTCCAAAGTTAAGCGTGCTCAGGTGGGAGCACTCCCAGGATGGGTGACCTACTGGGAAGTTATCTTCTGAGGGCAAAATCATGAGGCATTTCTGGCCAAAGCGAATAATACCTTGGTGCTTAAGAGTTTGGGCTGTTACATGTGGGGAGGAAATTCTCCCCACAGAGGCCATGCCAGACCCAGGGCTCAATCTCTACACCTTCTGAGTGGTGGTCTGAGGGCCTGAGATGGTCTGGAATGCTGGGACCTTACTCACCCGAGACATTCCTTAAGGGACTTAACCCGATCGATCGATTCGATCAGTCAGGGCTAGCTTAGGGCTCAATTTTGATACCAGTGAGTTCGTTTTGATAATACGTGTGTAGTCGAATCAAAAGGAGGAAGGTCCGAGCCTCATTGGCTCGAAACCGGCAATTGGGGGTACCTGGTTTGACGGGGGAGCTCGGAACGATCGTCTGAGGGCTCTGCTTGCTTAAGCTGAGGCTCTAGAAGCTGCAAAGGATCTTGAACACCAGGAGAGCCTATTATCAGCGGATCAGGAGCTCCTGGGATCGCCTATGCAAACTCGGACAGACGACAATGGCAGAAGTTGCAGAGAGCTCAATTGATCAGCAAAGGATTATAGGGTGGAACACTGATGCTATTTATAGCATCAGCATGGAATGGGGAATCTTTCATGGATTTTTGAATTAACTATATCTAACTTTAGTGATTAGATTAGAACTTAGTTTATTTATCCTAATCCCTTAAGCCTTTTCTTGATTAATTAAGATGTAGTAATAGGAATCTTTAACTTACTTAGATTAGCTTAGGAATCCTATTGAATTCCTTAAACATCAACTAATGGTATACTTAGAACTTATAGTTTTTAAGTTCTATTAATTATATACCCTAATACCTTTTAATTATTTTAACTTAGCTAGGTTAACATTATTTGATTAGATCCTTCAAACTATAATCTAGCTAGTGAACCCTAATGAACTTTAGTGAATATACCTTAACTTCAAATTTCTTTAGTTAGATTTTTTTCGTTATCTCAATCTCTTCCTATTAGACACCTAAACTTTGATTTAATTCTATGATTGAATATTATACATTAGGATGCGAATAAGAGCTAGTTCCTAATATTATCAATTATACTTATAAATTATTTTATCATATCATACTAACTGAATTTAATCTACTACTTTCAAAACCCCAACTACTACTATACTTACAATTAACTTGAGATCAATATCTCAAAGTTAATTAGGAGCTCAATTAGATCCAATCATTAAGTATATCATTAAAAATTAAATAATTTTAGATATCACTTAGTTGCAATTATTGAATTTCTTTGAATACTTGCTTAGCTTTGAGCCTTATTCACTTGAATCATTCATATAACATATTATCTATAACGACCCAAGTCGTTACTAGGATAATTAGGACTAACTCAACTCAAAAATTAGGATCCCAAGTGACTTCAAAATTAGAGAAAATTAAAAATATCATTGGATAGAGTATATTTTTGTAATCATAATACTTAAGTTTGAGAGTAATATGGATAACAAATACTCCTGAATTAATTTTTGAATTATTTAAATTCAGTAAATTGGAAAAATTAAATACAAGTCCAATTTAGCGATTTTAGTATCGTTGGATTAATAATATTATAAAAATGCTACAAAATTTTTTTGTCAAATTTAGAGCTCCGGATTGACCAGAATTAATTTTTAAAATTTTTATCTTGAGAAATTAATAAAAATAAAACATTGCTCCAAATTGAAAAATTTTTGTGTGAGTGTGTTTTTCTCATCAAGATACACCTCCATGTTAAGTTTCGTTATTTTTTGGAAAAGAAATGGAAGAGAGAGAAAGTAGAGAGATAAAGAGGAGAGAGAAAGAGGAGATAAGAAGGATGAAGTAAAGATCAAAATGAACACTCCAACAATCATGATAAATTTTTTCTTATACATCTCATTCAAAATAATGGATGAGAGAGAAAATAAATAATTAATTAATTATTAAAAAAAAGTTTATAAATACACCCTGCACCCTTCTCCATCCCCCATTCCTCCTCTCCTCCCACACTCCCTCTCTTCCTCCACCTCTCTTCTCCTCCCATCTCTCCCTCTTCTTCCTCATCCACCACTGGTTTTCCCTGTCAGCCTCCAGTAAAGCCTCATTAACGCCAATATATGGTAAGAAATGTGTAAGAAATGAGTAAGAAATAAAATATTTTCTTCTATTTTCATTTATTCCTTCTTTAATAATAATAATAATATAATTATTATTATTATTAATATTAATATTACTACTATTATAATTTCATTTCTGTCATTTTTTTTCTATAAATATTTATATTTCTTAATTTATGCAACTTTTATTTCTATCATTTTCTTTTTTTTATATATGTATATATTTCCTAATTTTTGCAACTTTCATTTCTGTCATTTTCTTATTTGTCTATATATGTATATATTTCCTAATTTCTGAAACTTTCATTTCTGCCATTTTTTTTTCTATATATTTATATATTTTCTAATTTTTGCAACTTCTCTCATTTTCTTTTTTTCTATATATATATATATATATATATGTATATATATATATATATATATATATATTTCTTAATTTTTGCAACTTTCATTTATGTCATTTTCTTTTTTTTTATATATGTATATATTTCCTAAGTTGTGCAACTTTTATTTCTATTATTTTTTTTTCTATATATGTATATATTTCCTAATTTCTGTAACTTTCATTTCTGTTATTTTCATTTTTTCTATATATATATATATATATATATATATATATATTTTTTCTAATTTCTACAACTTTTATTTGTTATTTTTGTTCTATATATGTATATATTTCTTAATTTCCGTAACTTTCATTTCTGTCATTTTCTTTATATATATATATATATATATATTACTTATATTAATAAAACTTATTATTTTTGATATATAAAGATAAATAATCAAGATAATATTAATATTGATATTTTTAAAATAATATAAAGAATATTATTATTTTCATTTAATTATTTTAATTGTAGCATTTGCATCACTACTAAGCTTTGACCCACTTTGATATATTTATATGAGATTTTGTGCTCAGAACTTGAAATAAATAATCAAAAATTAGTATCATAGGTTCATTCAGGTTGATCTAAAGTCTATACAAAAATACGTTAGGCCAGGACAGGCTGATATCAGGAGAAATAAGGAGACTGCACATAACATTTGAGGGATAATGTGTAGTTAGTTAGGAACCTACATCTCAGATAGTTAAATAGACGTATCTAACTCCTCGATTATTCTGTAATTTTGTCCAACATAATAAATATTATATATTACTGTGTTTTCTTTTAGAATGGGCACATATCTTAAATATGTATATTGCATCAATAATCGTAAGCATATCATACTTAAATATCATATTTTATTTTCTCATGCAGAATCATACCGCGTAAATGCAAATTTTGATATCTTACAAACTTTACTTAGACTTTTGTATCTAATTAAATTTTTTCTTTTCTTTTCTTTTCTTTTTTCTTTTTTTTGGTTCGCCCTGTCATATATATATATATATATATATATATATATATATATATATATATTATATGGCAGTTCAGGATCAATCTCTACATCAAGCATTTGGGGAGGAGCTAATACATGATGGGGCAACTTAAATGCTGATTTTCTTGAAGTTCTAAATTTTTGCTTAGTGTGTAACAAATTTTGTAAAATAATTATTATCTTTATAATTAATATATTTCTTTTATTATTCTGGTATTTCTGAATATTATAATAAATATGAAAATGTATATTTTATATGCCTCTAAATATATACCTAATGCTGGATTAGCTATGCTGACCCAACTGTGGGTTGTCACATTGTGCATGAATAAAACTTTCACATTGAAATTACTAGAGATTTATATGGTGGATCAGTCTAGGGCAGACTAAAAATGGAATAATAAGGAGATCTCACATTCTTAGAGGGTAAATATGAGTGTTTTAGGATTTGACCCTATTTTTCTTTATTGTTAAACAGACATGTTTAACTCCTCATTTCATTCTGAATATGCCCACAGAATGAGCACAGATTAAAATAACTTTAATTAATAAACATGCGAGATCTTCAATCTTATAGATTGTTAAGACTCACCATAGCTTTTAGCTATATTACTTTCCATAGTTCTGGACTATGTGAATCTTAGACTAATAATCTAAGATCTTCTTTCAATTTTGTTACTATGCATTTTCTATGATTTAAAATTGTACTTTACTTGTTTACAGATTACTTAGATTACAGTGAATATTGTAAAATTTCATTTAGATGCTTCACTATTTCTTTTCCTTACTTAGCATAAATTTATTTGAACATATATATGTTTTACTTCATTTACTTTCATATGCACATTTGTTTATTTCTAGCTGATTTAGGATGCTATTACCATTGTTCTATTTGGAGGCTAGGATGTATACTTAAGTGAGTCTTCCAACTCACTTTGTCTTTCTTATTTACTTTTCTCACTTGTATGCTTACTATATTGCACCCATGCTTGTGCTTATTTTGTAACTAAAAAGTGATATCCAAAAATAACAATAACATGTTTAGCCAATCTTAAATTGTACTTAGGCTATTAGTCTAACTAGATTTTCTATTTTCTTGGCTTTGCCCTATCACATTTGAATGCCAAAATGTGATAAATCAGGTACACTTGGAGGCTAGTGGAGCTGGTCAAGTGCTAAAAATTAATTGCTTCCGCCTATTATATATTAAACAATATAACTTATTATAAATTGCAAAGTGAGCTATCAAATTTCTTTCTTCAATTTTTGGTTTACTGTTGATTTGTAATAATGTTATTTACTTTAATTTTACTACACTTTGATGGAGCTTAATTCATATTTAAATGCTTGTGATGAATGAATAGATGAATGTGATTGAATAGATGAATGATTATAAATGTCTAAAAATGAATATTAATTAAGTCCTTAATTGTATATTTAACTAGTATATTAAATGGAATTAATTGTATATTTAATTATTTATAGAATTGGAAACTAATTTATTATCTAAGTAATAATCTTTTCATATCTACATGTGAGTATTGAATGTTATGATAAAGCAAACCTTAGGGTAGATAATTGTTACATATGTGATCTTCTCCCTTTAAACTTTTAGAATTATAAATGAGCAATCTTATAAAATGGATTGAACTTTATTTTAGAATTATAAATGAGCAATCCTATAAAATAGATTGAAATCTACTTTAGAATTGAAAATAAGCAATCCTATATAATGGATTGAACTATATAGTAGAATTGGAGTTAAAATGATTAATTGCATGTTAGTTTAGGTTATCTTTTCTTTCAAGATATAACTTCTATTGGAATAGAAGTCTTGCATATTTACTTTGCAGGTGTTTCCTTAACTATTTACAAAGGAGACTCTGCCAAAAATTTTAAGAAAATTTAGACTTAGAATAATTTGGCTAAAATATAGACTTATAACTCACATGTCAAATAACCAACAAATATCTTAGAATCTCATATCTAAGATTGACTGTATTCATTTTGATTGTTTATATTACAATCACATATTTACTTATACTTATCATATGCTTAGTCATATTTCATTCTCTTTTATAAATCCATGTAATGTATCTTCACTTATAAATTATTTAAAGCCATTCATTATTTTTCTTCCATCTTAACTTAAGATCCTCTTCTAAATCCTTAGCCAAACACAATATCCAATGATTTGAATTAGTTTTCTTCTAATTTAGTATTATGTATTGTGGTGACGTATTAATATTGAGTTAAGTGATTCTCAATATTGGAGTCGTCACACCTAGAGCGAGCTTGTGAGGAGAGAATTCTCCTCATCGCAGTAATGCCATGAGCTAGGGGTTAACCTTACACGATCAGAGGTTTAGGGTGAGTCAATTGGGTGAGTCGAGAGGTCCCGATTAGGTTTAAATCGCTGGAGTGCTACTCATTATCAACCATGGGTAAGAGGCAAGCCTAGTCTGATCGATTGATTAGACCAACTCTGATGATTTCCATAAGTTCATAATCATCCTTGGAGGGAAATCAAACTCCAATTAAGACATAACATCCAGAAGATCCACTGCGACTTGAAATGGATTAATGGTGAGCTGACAGTGCACACTCAGACAGTGAGTTCACTGTTTGGTACACCACCAGTCCCTTCTAGTGCCTCGATTACTCACAGGGAATGGTGGGACAGTCCTAGCACATCACATAATGAAAAAGGATGGAGAGTCAAGTTGAAATCAACTTGACAAAGGAAATAGGACAGAGGTTATGTAACAACCCTAGGTTGTTACCTTGCTAAACCATAATCTAAACAACCATTATTTTAGACTCTATTGCTTTAGAACTTCAAATAAAGATTATCCTAAAAATTTGAAGTATATAGAACTTCTCTAAGTCTAAAATAATATTTTGATCAATCTAGATGCCCTAGCCTAGACCCAAAATATTTTGATCTCAAAATTAAATTCTGATTGCATTTTTGAATTCCTTACCCACAAATTAGCTAAGGGTGAAAATTTAGTGCAATTTGGAAATCATTTAGGCCATAATTCACATTTAATTAAAATGGCCTAATTGTATAAAAGGGGATCTAACAATTTGATTTTGCAAATCTACCCTCATACCTGATTAAACGGCCGGGATCCGCTGTGCGGACCGCGGGCGATCCGCTATGGAGCCCGGGTCACGCGACAGCAGAATCCCGCATCTAGCCGTCGCGCCTTTTTAACCAATGGTCGGGATTTGATCTCAATAGACCGAGGATCCGTCGTTGGATCCATCCTGTGGATCCTACGGCCAGGATCGCTCTCGCGATCAGCCGTTAGGATCCGAGCAATCCCAGCCGTAGCGCCATCTGATCGATTGATCAGACGGCATCCGAAGGTCCCGACACTGTGGACCTTCGTCTTCGCCACGCCCGCGCCCGACATGGAAATTTCCCGTACTGTCAGCTGCCCATCTGGTCTACCACTCACGCCTCTAGCTCGGCAAGGCCGTTAGGAACTTCCAGGAATGGTTAGAGACCCCACTCAGGCCTCGTGACCCGGCCTAGCTCGAATTGGAAATTCGAGAGCTCGGCCATGGCCCGACCTCTCGGGACCTCTCCAGCCCAAGCCAGCCCTCCAGAAGCTTTCCAACCCTCGGTCAAGGCTATAAATAGCCCTAGCTCCGCTTCAATTGACTATTGCTGATCAATTAAAGCCTCGGTACCTTCCGCCATTACTGAACTCACAAGCTTGCGTAGGCGATCCCCAGGTGTTCTCGATGTGCGTACTGCTGATAGGAGGGTCTCCTAGCATTCTAGAACTCTCAGAGGAGGCTCAGCAAACCCAGCATTGGCCCCTGCATCGTCTGTAAGCTCTCCCGAGAATCCAGGTACCCCAGTTTGCAAGTTTTGAGCCAATGAGGCTCGGACCTCCTTCCATTTGATTAGTATGCATGTGTATTGTCATTTTGAACCCAACGATATCGAAATTAAGATCTAAGTTAACCCTGATCGATCAAAATGATCGATCAGGTTAAGTTCCTTAAGGATCGCCTTGGTCGAGTAAGGACCCGGTGATCCAGACCATCCCAGACCCTCAGACCAGAGGGTTTCGATCCGTCTCACCTCCCTGATGGTGTAGGGATCGAGCCCGGGGTCTGGCATGGCCTCTATGGGGAGAATTATCTCCCCACAGTAGCTCCATTGAAGGAGCCCTCAGGTGAGTAAGGTCCGGCCGATCTGGACCGTCTCATAGGGGGCTTCGGGTCCCAGTCGGCGCGTCTGACCACGGGGATCGAGTAGCGATCCATTTCTGGCCGTGCCGTGGTCAGGATGCGCCAGAATTTGATGATTAGGGTTCCCCTAATCGGCCCTCTCCGTCAGGACGAAGGCGCGGGGACGAAGCCATGTGCCGGTCGGGTCAGCCCGTGACTCGCGCGGTGCGACAGTCCCGGGTCTTCGGGCCCTGGTCGACCCGCGCAGTTCGGCTAATGGGCCGAGCTCGTTATAATTAAATTCGAATAATTAGAATTATTTTCCTTAGGGAAAATAATTCAATTATTTAAATCATAAGAAATTGATTAAATAAAAAATACTGAATAACTTTTAATTCATTGGTCCAAATCCTATGATATTATATATAAAAATGATCAGAAAATCATCAAGGATCTGAATATAAAATAAAATTTGACATCTGATGGTTAGATTTTCCATTATTGCCTAATTACATTAGAACTTAACTAGGATGATTTAGCAAACATACTTAACCAAAATGCATGTTTAGAGTGCTATTAGTTTACTTATGATGAGTAAAATACATATGCTAAGTGATTTATTTTCCTGAGTTCTGTATTTCAAATTATGTCTTAAAGTTATTAAAGCATGATTAGTGAAAATTAAGGTGTATACATATTGGATCTTAGTAAACTAAGGCTCTGATTAATTATATTACTTAACATGAATTGTAAGCCAAATTGCAATTATTTCTGATGGTTAGATTTGTAATTATGTGATAATCCATTTGAATGGATTTAGGATTTGATTAGCACTAACTACCTTCTATTTTCTTGAAATTTTCCTTTTAATATGACTTATAACAGTAAGTTAGATATATTGAAATCTTGTAAGTTCAAGTGTTAAGTATAAATGAAACAAATCTAAACTTGAAAACCTTAATCACCTTAATTAATTTAAGAAGTCTTAAGACTTGGATCAAGCTTGTAAGACTTAATCTAGGTCTGAGATTACCACCAATAATACATATTTAATCCACTGATTTGACATTGATCTATAAATACACACTTGATCTTATTTAAGACATGAAAAGCGGTCAAACCCTAATCTACTTAAGTAAGGTCCAAATCTTCAAACCTTAACTTAATAGATTTGATTATAAGATAATAAACCTGATATTTTTCAATAATACATTTGATTTGATATTGATTCTAAATACTTGAATTAGACATATTAAGGTTGATAATAACTCTATATGATTTCTTAATTTGAATCAAAACCTTAAGATCCGTGATTTTCTCCTAAATATGAATATTAGCATAATAGCTTAATAAAATCATCTGGATTGAATAATTGATCTAAAACCTTAATAACATCTTTTGATTTAGATCCCACAATCATAGATCAAGTTGTGATCAGATGACTTACATATTTGATCTGATCATTCCAAATTTAATCATGAATTAAAAACCTAAGAGGTTAATATTGAAGTTTAGAATGGGAGATCTTAAGCACCTCTTCATAAGATCATCTTAAAACATTTAAAAGACCTAAATTACATATACCTTGAGATAGGAGCACTTGTATGATGCATTGAGGTAGAAGCTTAGAAGATCCCATAACCTTAGAAATTGGCCTTACCCCCCTCATGGTAGGAAACACTTAAGACATTAGAATGATACTTCCCATTGTGGTAGAATCTATGCTATGTGATCCTTGATTACATTTTAGTGGGACCTTGTATAGGACTTACCTATTTAGCATATGCCTTTATAGTCTTGATAATTCCTTGCTTGACTAAGTAGACTTGTTTGAACCTCAACCATTGGGTGGTGTAGTATAGTATAACCATAGTACTGGTTTCCCAGTAGCATTCGGGATTGGTAGATTCACTCTAAATAGGGACTTATGAGCAGGTGCTATCCTGCGAGATTAGATGAATACAGTCACATTAGAATAAATCATTCAAACCTAAGTGTATTAAACGGGTACTCATTCCTTAATTTGATTGAAATACAAGTTGCCAACGGGCAATACCTCCTAGTGAAGATCGCTTCAATAGGTATGGCTAAAATAAACTAAGTAATTGAAGTCACCTTCTTTGAGACACTAAGTATGATTGTGAATAGGGAATCTTAATAACTTAGCTTGAGATACAAATTGCCAATGGATGATGCTCCTATCAAAGATCGCTTCGTTAGGGTGGCTTAATCAAACTAAATGATGAGAACCACCTCCCTTGCAAGGCCACTAAGTATGTGTATACCATCATTCTATCTAATAATCTTTAATTAAATCTACAACTTTAACCAACTTTAACCAATTAAATCTCACTCTCCTCCTTTAAAGAGAGAGCACAACCCTCTTCTCCTTCTTGCTAAAATTTTCTTCCCTCCTCCTCCATTGTTGTACCTTGAAGAAGAAGCTTCTCTCCAAGGTCTTGAAGAAAATAAAGGTTCCTTCCTCCTCTCCCCCTTGCAAGGCTAATGTACCCGTTTGCTCACTCTCTTTATACCTATTTTCCTTCTCCATGTTGATATTATGCTGGAATATATCTTTAGAAGCCCATAAGCATGTATGGAATCCATTAAAGCTCTTAAGAGCATCACAGAAAACTGCTCTGTTTTTCTTGCATTTTGCACACCCCTGCATTCATCATCATTTTTCATATAGTTAGGATGCTTAGTTTGTGCTAATTTTAGTGTCGATGGAAAGGTATCAGAAAGAACTTTCCATTGATATATGGCACCACTTATAGAATGCTTTAGTTTAGGAGTATTTTAGCTCAAAAGTAGGCCTTACAAGTTTCATCCAGGCGAAAAATATCATCTGGCGCTGCAGCGCAGCGCCCAAGATAGCGCGCTGCAGTGGTATTTCGGTAGAAACCATATAAAATTAATTATTAAACAGTAAATCACAAGATGGACCGCTACAGTGCGCTGTAGCGAAATTTCTGGAAAACTTTAGGAAATGTCAAAAATAAATTAATTAAACAGTTATTTCGCAAGTTGGTCTACTGTAGCGCGCCATAGCATGCCACAATGGGCCGCAGCGGGTCGTAACGCTGAGAGCGCTACCGTGCACCGCAGCGCTAAAAATACCATAGCGCGTTATAGTGCTAAAACCGCCACAGCGCGCTGCAGCGGCAGAAGCGCCTCGGCGCGCTCCAGCGCCAGAAGCGCTGCAGCGTGCCACAGCGTGTTGTAACGTCCGAATTTGCAAAATGTCTAGATTTTTTGTAAAACTGCCCAGTTTTAGCTGAAATGGCCAAAACTTCACTGTTTTTGTATTTTAAGGTCCATAGGACCCTAGTGAGATTAAATAATATTAAATTTGAACTTATTTTAGCTAAAATGGAATATTGCATAAAATTCTATATGAAAAATAAGTTTGAAACTTTGTTATTTTTATCAAGTGCTCAAAACCTACGACGTACTTGAAATGTATGTTATGCCAAATGCTAAGTAATAGAATTGTAAATGCTTGTAGCGAATAGGTATGTCTTAACAACATAATGGCGTAAAACCTAAGTATTTTAGAATTGTAATCAAGTGTTAACTCCTTTGCTTTGATTTAGAATTTCGTTAGCCTTAATTACCTTTTTATTCCATGTCATCTTTATAATTAGATGCTTTCATGATATTATGATGCATATTAGAAAACTCTAAATATCTATTTAGATACCTAAATGTGCTTAAATTAATATTAAGCTATAATTGAACATAACAATCATGATAACTTGATTAAGTATATAATACTTAATCCAAACCTGAAATTGTCATCAATAATACACTGATAATACATTGATTTGTCATTGACCTTTAAAAGTAACATTTGGTCTTAATGGTAGAAGGGTTAGGGGTTAAACGCTAACTTATCTTGATTAAGATCTAAACCTTAATCACTTAATCAATTAATTTAATTGAAAGATAATTTAATTAACATTGTTTCAATAATGCATCTGATTTAGTGTTGATCTTAAATCATTGAATTAGAGGTGCTCAAGATAATCTTGAATATATGTAATTGAATCATCTAAATCTAAATTTTAGATCTTTGATTTTCTTTTATATAAGACTACTAGCATAAGATGGATAATAAAATTGCAATGATTTATGAAATGATCTAACTCTAATAAGATTTTTGATTTCATCTCATGATTGTAGAATAGGAAAGGATTAGATTGACCTTATTCATCTGATCTGATCACTTTAACCGAAACTAGTAAATAAACATTGAATGTTCGCTTAAGAAGCAGAAAAGTGAGATCTTAAGGGTCTTACTATAGAATCATTATTGAAATGGTCAAAGATCTTAACTAATGATACATTAAGGTAGGAAGGACTTTTGTAACTTATTGAGGTAGAAACTTAGTTGATCATTCATAACTTTAGAAGTTAAACTTGATACCTTGTGGTAGAAATCACCTAAATAACTTAGAATGTGGCTTATTTTTTATGGTAGCAACCTATGTTAAGTGATCATTTGATCACATCATTGGAGCCTTGTGTAGGATATACCTACTTAGAGTAAGGATTAATAGATTTGATAAATCATTGTTGATCAAATAGAATCTTCTGAACTCAGATTATTGGTTGGGTATAGTAGGGTATACCCATAGTACTGGGTTATTTCAATAATATTCAGGATTAGTTGATTCACTCTAATGTGGACTTATGACTAGGTGCTATACCGATGGATTAGATGAATACAATCCCATTAGAGTAAATCTTCCAAGATTAAGAGTGTTACAATTAGTGATGAGCAGGAAAGAATATAACATAATTTTGAATTAACAGCAACAACAAAATCAAATTAAGATTATGCATCACTTTGCATTAATTCTTTACCAATATTTAGAGCACACCGCACCCATAATGCAATAAACCAAACAACTCATAATAAAAAGAATTAATGCAAAGTGATGCATAATCTTAATTTAATTTTGTTGTTACTGTTAATTCAAAATTATGTTATAATCTTTCTTGCTCATCATGCTAGTAGAAAGAAAATCATCCACCATAAGAAGAATAGTATTAGCTTTGCACTAACTGAACATTTGCAAACATAACCAGCTTTATTTTGAATAACTTTTCAATCAATTTTAATTTGAACAATTTTTTGAGTTTTTTTTTTAATTATCCCTTCAATTTGCAATTTTAAAATTTGTTCAAGCTCTTCAATCATAGTCATTTGACATAATATTTGAATTTATTTTTTTAGGATGTAAACGCAATAAAAAGAAATGAATTTGAAGATTTTTTCTTGAAGAGATAGATGCTCATAGGCATATATGAGAAAAGATTTAAAAAGTAGTCCCTCCCTTATTCATGAAAGTATTCTTATTGCATTAATTGATAGTAATGTTCTTGCTAAAGTCAAAATGGAATTGAGAAAAATCTGACTTTTGTATTCCGGATTTGGAGAAGGTAGATCAAGAAAAAATAGCATCCAAGATTTCCTTTTTTAGATTAGACAATTTTATTTTTAATAAAAAAAATCTTTGGATGAAATTAAATATCAGAGTTGAAGGTAACATTTATTTACTTTTGTTTTTCTTTATTTTTGTAGATTGAATGCCTTCTCATTTGTCGCCTGAAATGCATTATTTTTCCCTTTTTCAATGTGGTACATTATGCGGATTCATTATATATTTTGGGTGGGTTAATTTTTTTATTTTTGCTGTATGTTATCGAAACTCCGCACATTGTGCGGGTCTCATTCTTGTATATATATATATATATATATATCTTTATATGTTCAATCTGTATTATCCTTACATTTTGGAGAAAATATAGGTGATACATTTTTCTTGTCTTTTTTTAATTTGTTTTTTACACGGATCGGTACCTCGCGAGGATCGGCGTACTAATTCGAAGGCAGGTTTGTATGACGATGGTCGGCGGTAGCACAGCGGCAGCTTCAGGCGAGGTTGAGGCTGGCTTTGCCAAGCTTCAGGGAGAGGACTTCGAGTACTATATGCAGACCTACTCGATCATGCTGGGGCGCAACAGCAAGAAATCTGCCGTCGACGTCGACCTCTCGAGCCTCGGCGGCGGAATGAACATCTCCCGCCACCACGCCCGCATCTTCTACGACTTCCAGCGCCGTCGATTCGCTCTCGACGTCATCGGAAAGAACGGGTGCCTCGTCGAAGGCGTGCTCCACCTTCCAGGAAATCCCCCCGTCAAGCTCGATTCGCAAGACCTTCTCCAGATCGGCGACAAGAAGTTCTACTTCCTCCTCCCCACCCGATCCATCTTTTCCGCTGCTCCTTTACACCGCCACATCCCGCCGCCTCCAGTTCCCTTCGCAGGGCGGAAGATAGCCGCCGCCCGGCCCAGGATCGCGGGGTATGAGGAGATGCGGGAGGTGGACGAGGAAGACGATGAGATGGAAGATGGAGGGGGAAAGAGGATGAGGAAACCTGCAGTCGAAGCCGAGAGGTATGGCAGTTACGGTTTGCCTCATTCTACGCTTTCTGGGAAACCGGGGCTTCCATCAATGGGTTAGTACGGGAATATTTTCATCTCTGCTGCTTGTATTATGATTTCTCCGTTTGTATGCCGAGGATACATTTGTTTCCATGCCTGTTCGCCTTCGTTTTATTTGTCTCTGTCCTCTAAAGGGTGAACCGTTTCCATTTTTTTTTATACTTGCTCAGTTCTTACTTGTTTGATTTGGTTTACTAGCACGCTTATCCTTACGCCCAAACCCTGCTTCAACGTCTATCGACAGTTTTATCATTGGTTGCTGATCTCTGGAGTTCCATTGTTGTTAATCTACATACTGTGTCATTCTACCAATGCCTTCGACCACTGCTCATTGTCTCTACTCCAGGCATTATCGACTATGTTTGGCTTTTCCTTCGTATGACTGAATATAGCCTCCAAAACTGGTTAAACTTCTTAAGCTACTGAGCCCTCTAATGCTGATCGTGGGATTAAAAAGTTCTTATTAAGGTAAGCTGCGAAGCTGTTTAGTAATAGCTGTTATGCGGGATTTAAACAAGTAAATCGATAAATCCTCCATGTGGTATTTAGGCGTAATAGAAAATTTATGTAGTTCCAAATCTTTTGTATTCCCTTAAATCGTGAATTAGAAAGGAATTGGTTTAACCATGTAGATTCCTAAATCCGGGGGTATTAAGGATTTAGGGGCTCAGCAATTAGAAATGTCTTAAGCTGAAGAAAAGCACAAAGAGAGGCAGATTTTGGAAGAAAAAAAAAACATAAGAAGGATGAGAGGAAGTGGAGATGTAAGGGGTGATCATGAAGTTCTTTAAAATGCCTAAGCAGAAAAGGAGAGGTAGAGGCGAAAGGAGATGGAAAAATACCTAGCATTATTGGCTATGGTTTTATATCCATTGTATGCAACTATGAATGACTATAGCCTCTAAAGTGGGCAAATTTCTTAACTAGTTCTCTATAGGTTTTTATAGCTGTATAAAAATTTGCTAAGTTCAATAAACTAAAAAAAAAATATTGTTTGGCCAATGCCCTTGTCCTTTTATACCCACAAATCAAATAGGGTTGGGTTCTATTGCTTCTACCTTTCTTGTGTACTCCACATTGTAGATCCTTCACCTATTTTGCTTGTTCTTGGCCATGTTTTTGTTCTCACTGCTTGCTTCTTGATCTACCCTCTCATAGCCACCAGGTGGCTTGCTTGATTCTTTCATGCATCGCTCCCGATTCTCGAAATTCAGTATTCTCTTGTAAATTTATAAAGTTGTCTTTTTTTTCTTGCTTTTTTCATTAGTTTAGTGCAGAGCCTAGTATTTGCTCTCTATCTCTAATTAGCAATTCTTCTTGCAAAAGCCTTTCTTTGTTTCCCTCTAAAGCCTCAGCATAATCCATCTGCTTGCACATGCTGTTAGAATGCATATAATAATAGGCATACTTTTCTTAAGTTACAAATTTTCTCTTAAACGTCTGCTGTAATTTGTGCTGTCATCCATTTTGACATTGACTAAAGCACCTCTAGTAGTCTTCTTGACATGGTAACACTCCATTTTTCTGGGAATTGTGCATCTGCAAACTCATAATTAAAGCTGGTTTTTTATGCCATGTTGAATAACCCCCTTCAAACAATAAAATTTTACCACAAAAATGCCTTGATTTAAACACAAGAATTTTGAATGCACTTTTTGGGTTTTCTTAAAATGCAAATAAATTATCAAATAATTAATTATAATTGTATAAAAATTGAGGCAAATTTAGTTTTAATTGACTTTTAGTTCTAATTGAATACCGCACCATAAGTTAGATATATGATGTAACCTAAATTTTTTGTTGGTACATTATATTGTTATATATTGTTCCCATGAATCTTTAGCATTGTGTTTCATGATGATTTTTGATCATTTATTAGCAATTTTTGTATATTGAAAAGTATGATATTAGACTAGATGCGGTACTTGAATGTTTGAGTATTATCATAAAATGGTTCAATAAACTTCTAATGCATACAAGCATCATCATCTTTGAGGGCACATCAATATCACATTGAGAAGATTTGGCTTCCTTTGAAAGCCGACTCAAATACATCTAAAGGTGTTCAATATAATGAAGATGCATCATAGACAACCAACATTTATTAATTTGTATAAATACTGATGTTTGTGTTGATACATGGATAATGATATCTATGATTTGAAACAATTATCTATGCATTGAGTGCATGACACTACATTGAAAATCATGTTAGGAGATTGATAACCTATAAAATGCAATTAAGGGAATCAGAATCCTTTTATATAGTTCATATGTTCTTGAAAAATACACATTCTTTGATGATTTTTATGATCCCACCCTTTTATTTGAGATGAAACATCAAACAATGTGCCAATATGCCAAACCCTAAAAAATTTCATAAATTACTACAAAAACTTGGATTATTTTCAAATGACATTCATACAGGTGTATCAATAAGCATATTGATGCATAAAAAATGTTTCACGTAGCATTTTATTAGTTCACTAAAATCCTACCCATGTGTTCGAACATATATTTTGTTAACTCAAGGATTCCATAACATCATCATAAGTACAGCCAATTGCTAAAGTTCTTCTCCGAGAACCAAATGACCATTATACCTCTTTAATCTAAACTTAAATGCATTCAATCTTGATTTGGTTGATCAAAAAGTTGGCCAAGGACCCATCTTGATTATAAATTTAAGAACCCTAGTGAGTCATTGTATTAGTGTGAATGTTAACATGCATGAAAACTAGAATCAAGCTAAATTAAGCATTCAATTAACATGTATACAAGGCTTGTATTTTTATAAGGTCATTTGTCTTATTATGGGTTTGTATCGCACTTGAGGTTTTGATTTGAAAGTTTTGTTGATTTTTTAAAAGATGATAAGTTCATGCTTAACTAATTAGATTAGTACAACAATACTAATGAGCCCCAATCAATTTTATATTTTGGGTTGTCTTACCATCTTTATGTAGACATTTTAAATTTTGTTTTTTAACAAAATCAAACATAATCCAAAAATTTAAATATATATGGGCATAGGATGGGCCAAGTTAGATTGGGTGGGAATGTAATTGTGCTTGGCCATGCCTAGGCCAAGATTTTCCCTTGGTTGTTGTCTAGTGGGGTTGGGCTTGGCCAACTTAGATGAAAATTATTCTTAATATCTATCCGCATCATATAAACTATAATGATATTTCTAATTTATTCTATATATTGCCTTTTTGTTTACATACATCAAAAAGATTATTTTCTATAAATATTGGTCAAATTTTTTGTTAAGACTAAATTAACAAATAATAACACGAACAAATTGATAAAATATGGATCGTAAATAAAATAAAGTGTTAATAAGTGGGTCGGTTTAGTCCGGGCTTGAGCTTGCACTCAATTCGAAAAGATTGCCTAGTTTTTTATTTTTGAGGACATTTAGCACTCGAACCCTATCAATGAGGAAGTTGGTTGGGTGTTCTTGCTCATTCATGCATAGAGCTTATATATATTGTGGATCTTTCAATGATTGCATGCTTGACATGTTTATCTGTCAAACTAGCTGGATCACTCAATGGGTTTTTCTCATCTTTGATGTTGTAAGTCCCACTTGTTGGCTTCCAATTAAAGTCAAAATCAAGACCATTAATTAGAGCAACACAATCTAATAATTTAATATGCATCTTCCTTAGTCAGGTTGAAACTCATTAATCATTATGCCCCTAAGTTGTTGTCGGTCATGCTTAGTACCTATGAAATGCAAGTGGCCTTGATACGTGCCTTTGAACTATTCTGTGAAATTGATTCAACCAACCGACAGCAACAATTTTAATAGCGATTGGTACTTTTGTTCATTAGTATACCCAGGTTGGCATAACCTTTACATCATTACTTTAATTTAAATCAAGTTGCCTGCCAAATATAAAAAAATATTTTGCCTATATATCATTTTTAATCAAGAATGGCCTTGTGTCAAAAAACATTTAATTAATCTGGCTTGTAGTCATTGGAAGTTTCAAATCTGTCTTAATAAGCTTTAATTTATCATTAGGAAACTTTGTTAAAGCAAACCGATCTACCTCAAGGAAATAGTCACTTTGAGTTCTATCATGTGCATTGTGGAAGCTTTGGGCCACAAGCATTTGCCTTTTTGTAAAAAATTTACAATGCTATAAAAAATAATGTGAGAGACAGAGGGGGGATAATACTATAATAGCAGCGTATAAAGTTATTAATAGAATACAGTGATTTCATTTTGTTGTGTACAATATATTTCAAAATATGCATCTATAAGCCTTATCCTATCTTTTTCAGTATACCGACTCATTCATTTTAGCATCCTCACTTTTTAAACACTTATTAATATCATTAGAATTCTTCTCTGTAGCCAACATTATACCACATATAAGATTACTGACCTTGTATGTGCTTTATAACTCTTCTCTTAATTACATAATACTCCAATACCATTTCTTCAAATCATTCATTCACCTTGAATTCTATTAATCACAATGCCCTCAGTTTTGCAAATATTTTGTATAATTGAATCAAGATATTTGAACCTCTAACTCTTCTTGATTCATGATACTCAATGATTATGTACTCAATATTTTTTTTTGGGGAGAAATAGCTAAAACATCTAGAAAAAATAAAATACAAGATTCGATTACCAATGAGTTACTTTTTATATAGGACAAACAAAGTTTGTAAAAAGAAAGAATAGTTGAACAAAAGATCAAAGGCTTAAAAATGAGACGTATACAAACTTTAACATTTGCGGATAAAAGTGCAAATCTTGAGATTTCTAAAAAATGATCTTAAAATAGATAGAGACACCTAATTTAAGGTAGGATCCATTTGCTTATCTTAGTTTTTCAGTTAAATCTAATATGTGTGCTGAATCAATGAAAATTATGATGATCTCAAGTGGTAATATAAAAACCATATATATATATATATATGAGACAGGATGTAGGCTAAAAGTAAATAGTATCCAAATAGAGAAGTAATTGCCAATGAATGGAAAATAAAGTCTAGGCAAGATCAATATTGACTAAAATATGGTCATAACTTCTACAATAAGGCCCATAAAATAAGAAACACCTGATGAATCATATTAGGAAGAACAACTATCAGTTAGAATTCAAATTTCATAAATAGAGTCAAATGAGAAATCATCGTCTTTGAAACCAAAAATCTATCTCATACGATTATTAACATTACAACAACAAGAAGGCAGATTTTAATTCCATTAAGCAAAATATTCTAGTTAAATCCTTTGTTCCATTTTACTTGATTAACAATTTTGCTTTAGATGCAAGTCTGCGAGATCATTTCTTCTAATTTCCTGTCATGTCTTTTTGTGATTACTAGCTTTAAACCTCCAAAAAATAGCTCATAAGAATCAGGGGATAATATATCTAAGTATAACAAATGCATAACCAAATTAGCAACATATGGGGTGCAAGTGAACCAAAATGGCTCAAGTGTAACTTGTTTTTGGCTCATGAGCCAAGTTTTTTGAGATCACAAGTCGAGCTCCAATTGTGATACGAGCTTGACCCAAAAATGAGTTTAAGCTTGGTAAAGATTGGCTTGTAGATTCATTTTATTTGTTAAAAATTTCATTATATATATATAATGGAGTTGTGAATGGTGTTGTAGCCTAGTGGTTGAGGCTCAGGATTTGTTATCCCAGGTCATGGGTTCAAATCCCACCGGCCACACAAGCAAAAAAAATAAATAAATAATATATATATATATAATGGAGAGATCACTTATTTTCATGTTTAGGCTGTTGAAGAACAAAACACTAAAACATATTAACCGATAAGACACTTAGATTGAATGAATTAATTGTAATCTTCCTATGAAAGATTATGTGATGACGCCGGTTCAGCGAGAACTGTCCCGACATTGGGTACTCACATACCGCAGGATTATATTGAGTAATTTGAGAGAAAATAAAATATACATACAAAAAGCCAAAAATATTTCTCATTCATTTAATATTTCATATTATAAAAATCTTCATTGTACATCACGAATATTGTTCAACTTTTTAGAAATAAAGAGAAAATAAAAAATAAATAAAAGTTAAAGTAGCGCCGTCGATCCATCGACCAATTGATAATTTAAGTTTTAAAGTTTTTCTTCAAGCTCCCCCAGAAGTACCTGACCTGATATTGTTTAGAAATTTTGGTAATTAGAGAATACTCTAAGTACCACAATAAACAAAATATATTATATTTTTATAAAAGCAAATATGCAATTAACAGATATAAGGATAAAATGCTGGAAAAGTAAGGTAATAGCGTAAAAATGAATAAAAGTTTATTGCAACAAGTATTATCACAAAATGTAGGTTACTAATAATATTTTTCCAGTAACCCACCACGAATGTCACTGATGTCATTTTTCCAGTGACTCACAAATATTGTTGATGTCATTTTTTCAGCAACCCACGAATGAAAAAAATATTGATTTCTAACAACCAACCAAGCATTAATGCTATTGATGTCATTTTCCAGTAACCCACGAACATTGTTGATGCCATTTTTTTAGCAACCCACAAATGAAAAGGATGTTGGTTTCTAACAACCAACCAAGCATTAATGTTACTGATGTCATTTTTCAATAAGTCACGAATATTGTCGATGCCTTTTTTCCAGCAACCCATGAATATTATCACGTTGGTTCCAAACAACCAACCAAGCTTCAAATGAATTTGGCTCAAAACAAATAAGCGAAGCTAAGCAACAAATTATAAAAAGTAGTACATATCATATACTGGGTACCTTTGATCTTTAATATTCAAAGTTTGACAGTTCGACTTTTGGATCTGCATTTAGATTTGGATATTTTTAAATTAGCTTTTAGCCAATTCTTAGGAGTAGATACTATTTTCTTTTTCATTTTTTTTTTCTTTCGCTTTTACACTAAGTTGATATTATTATTATGATAACAATAATAATATACGAAAGTAAAAGACATAAATTAAATTGTAGAAAATAATAATAAAATATTAGAATAAAAAGTGACTGAATGGGAATAATAGTCATCCTATAATATATACACTGTTTATCATTATTGATTAATAACAACAATATTAATGTGATGACATAATCTTATCATATTTATTTTCATAATAATGATATATTAAGTATATAATGGTATTAGCAATACCTCCTCATTTTTACCTCATTTTCTCTCCTCTTACCTAGGATAGTATTGCCGAAAGGCTGGACGGCTGAAGGAGTAGGCTGAAATGGTGGGTGGCTCGTGGTTGGCAGGAGGAGGGAGGAGGGTTGCTGCTGGAAGGGGAGGCTAGCAGCAGCTTTGGAAGGCTGGGAAGGGGGCTGGTTGGTTTGGAGGGTATGAATATGGTGGCCGAGTGGCTGCCGGGGCTGGTGGCTGGCTAGGAGAGGGGGCTGGCTAGTGTGTGTGGAAGGTGAGGGAGTGGGGGGTTTAATAAGAAGGTGGGAGAGGGAGCGACGGAGCAGTGGGGCCCTCCCAGGCTGAACATGCGGATCTCTCTGCCTGGGAGCGAAGGATAATCGAGGGGAGAAGAGAAAATCTTAAGGAAATAAAAAATTTACTTGAAGTTATATTTTTTGCATTTTTCCACCGTTTGGCATCCAAATACAACGAATCTTGATACCGAGGTATGTTAGGATGTAATTAACACCCTAGCACCAAAAATTTTCGACTCAGACAAATATTTTATTTTATATTAATTTTTAAAGTTTTAAAAGTCAAAAATTAATTTAGGTCGAACCAACTATCCAAAATTAATGAAATTTCATGAGTAGATTTTAATTAATGTACTTAACATAGTGACATGGAAATCGATGAATTTGGACACGTATTTCAATGTCTTGATTTAATGAATTTAAAAAAGTTCAGAAAAATAAAGCGGGAGTTTCCGTTATCCAGATTTCTCCTAAACTAGGGCACCTTGATCTAAAAATTTATTCTCATCTAAGGGTATTTTTGTTTGTCATAATTTGAAATTTCCTAGGATCCTGATGTTAGAGTTGGGATTTTGACCTAATTTGCAAATTAACGACATTGGGTCGTTACAAACTCCCCTACTTAAAAACGATGTCGTTCTCGACATCACTCGAACAAAACTTAAATATGGGTGAGATTAATACCAAAAATGTTATCTTAGTGTTTTCACACCTTAATTGCAATGAAGAAAGAGAGTTATCACTTCTTGACTTTTTATGGTAATATTATTCTAAGTTAATTTAATCTTGATTAGAATGAACATATCTTCATTTTTTGTATGTATATTCTTCCATCTCAAATGTGCCCAATCCTGCTCTGATATCAACTGTGATGTCCCGACGCCGGTTCAGCGAGAACTGTCCCGACATCGGGTACTCACATACTGCAAGTTCATATTGAGCAATTTGAGAGAAAATGAAATATACTTACAAAAAGCCAAAGGTATTTCTCATTCATTTAATATTTCATATTATAAAAAATTTCATCGTACATCACGAACATTGTTCAACTTTTTAGAAATAAAGAGAAAATGAAAGATAAATAAAAGTAAAGTAGCACCATCAATCCATCGACCAATTGATAATTTAAGTTTTAAAGTTCTTTTCAAGCTCCCCCAGAAGTACTTGACCTGGTATTGTTCGGAAAATAATACTGGGATTGGAATTTCCAGTAATTATAGAATACTCAAGTACTACAGTAAACAAAATATATTATGTTTTTATAAAAGCAAATATGCAATTAGCAGATATAAGGATAAAAATACAGGAAAAGTAAGGTAATAGCGCAAAAATAAATAAAAGTTTCCTGCAACAAGTATTATCACAAAATGTAGGTTACTAATGATATTTTTTTAGTAACCTACTATGAATGTCACTAATATCATTTTTTTAGTGACCCACGAATGTTGCTGATGTCATTTTTCTAGCAACTCATGAATGAAAATGATGTTGGTTTCTAATAATCAACAAAGCATTAATGTTACTAATATCAATTTCCATTAACCCACGAATGTTGCTGATATCATTTTTCCAGCAACCCACGAATGAAAATGATGTTTGTTTCTAACAACCAACCAAGCATTAATATTACTGATGTCATTTTTCAGTAACCCGCCAATATTGCTAATGTCATTTTTCCAGCAACCCACTAATGTTATCACGTTTGTTCCGAACAACCAACCAAGCTTCAAATAAATTTGGCTCAAAGCAAATAAGCGAAGCTAAGCAATAAATTATTAAAAGTAGTACATATCATATACTGGGTACTTTTGTTCTTTAAGATCCAAAGTTTGACAGTTCGACTTTTGGATCTGCATTTAGATTCGAATATTTTTAAATTAGCTTTTAGCGAAAGTTCTTAGGAGTAATTACTATTTTTTTTTTCATTCTGTTTTTCTATCGCTTTTACATTAGGTTGGTGTTATTATTATGATAATAATAATAATATACGAAAGTAAAAGATAGAATGAAAATGACAAAAATTAAATTGCAGAAAGTAATAATAAAATATTAAAACGAAGGTGCCTGAATGGGAATAATAGTCATCTTATAACATATGCACTGTTTATCAGTATTGATTAATGACAACAATATTAATGTGATGACATAATCTTATCATATTTATTTTCATAATATTGATATATTAAGTATATAATAGTATTAGCAATACCTCCTCATTTCTACCTCATCTCTCTCTCTTATTACCTAGGATAGTATTGCCGGGAGGCAGAGGGAGACTGGACGGCTGAAGGAGGTGGCCGAAATGGTGGCTGGCTGGTGGCCGGCAGGAGGATGGATGAGGGCAGCTGCTGGAAGGGGAGGCTAGCAGCAGCTTTGGAGGGCCGGGAAGGGGGTGGTTGGTTTGGAGGGTCCGAATGGGGTGGCTGAGTGGCTGGCTTGGAGAGGGGGTTGGCAGCAAGTAGAGGGGGCTGGCTAGTGTGTGTGGAAGGCGAGGGAGTGAGGGAGTTTAAATAGAAGAAGGGGGGAAGAGGGAGCGACGGAGCAATGGGACCCTCCCAGGCTGAACATGCGGAACTTTTCGCTTGGGAGCGAAGGATAATCGGGGGGAGAAGAGAAAATCTTAAGGAAATAAGAAAATTTACTTAAAGTTATTTTTTTTTTGCATTTTTTCTCTGTTTGTAGTTCAAATACAACGAAACTTGACACCGAGGTGTGTTAAGATGTAATGAACACCCTCACGCCAAAAATTTTCGATTTAGACAAATATTTTATTTTATATTAATTTTTGAAGTTTTAAACTTCAAAAATTAATTTTGGTCGAATCGATGATCTAAAATTGATGAAACTTCATGAGCAACTTTTAAATAATATAATTAATATAGTGACATGAAAATTGATGAATTCAGACACTTATTTCAGTGTTCTTGATTTAATGAATTTAAAAAGTTCAGAAAAATAAAGCGAGAATTTTCGTTGTCCACATTTCTCCTAAACTAGGGCACTTTGATCTAAAAATTTATTCTCATCTAAAAGTATTTTTGTTTGCCCTAATTTGAAATTCACTGGGATCCTGATGTTAAGAGTCCGAATTTTGACCTAATTTGCAAATTAACGACATCGGTCGTTACAAACTCCCCTACTTAAAAATGATATCGTCCTCGATATCACACAAACAAAACTTAAATATGGGTGAGATTAATACCAAAAATATTATCTTAGTGTTTTCGCACCTTAATTGCAATGAAGAAAGAGAGTTATCACTTCTTGACTTATTATGATAATATCATTCTAAGATAATTTAATCTTTTTTAGAATGAACATATCTTCGTTTTTTGTATATATATTCTTCCCTCTCAAATGTGCTCAATCCTGCTCTGATACCAACTGTGATGTCCTGACGCCGGTTCAGCGAGAACTGTCCCGACATCGGGTACTCACGTACCGCAGGATCATATTGAGCAATTTGAGAGAAAATAAAATATACATACAAAAAGCCAAATATATTTCTCATTCATTTAATATTTCATATTACAAAATTTTTCATTGTACGTTACAAACATTGTTCAACTTCTTAGAAATAAAGAGAAAATAAAAATATAAATAAAAGTTAAAGCAGCATCATCGATCCATCGTCCAATTGATAATTTAAGTTTTAAAGTTATTCTTCAAGCTCCCCTAGAAGTACCTGATCTGGTATTGTTCAAAAAATAATATCAGAATTGGAATTCCCAATAATTAGAGAATACTCTAAAAACCACATTAAACAAAATATATTATGTTTTTATAAAAGCAAATATGCGATTAGCAGATATAAGGTTAAAAATACAGGAAAACTAAGGTAATAGTGCAATAATGAATAAAAGTTTCATGCAACAAGTATTATCATAAAATATAGGTTATTGATGATATTTTTTCAGCAACCATTTACGAATGTCACTGATGTCATTTTTCTAGTGACTCGTGAATGCTGCTGATGTTATTTTTCCAGCAACTCACGAATGAAAATGATGTTGATTTCTAACAACCAATAAAACATTAATGTTACTGATGTCATTTTTCAATAACCCACGAATGTTGATGATGTCATTTTTTCAGCAACCCATGAATGAAAATGATGTTGGTTTTTAACAACTATGCATTAATGTTTCTGTTATTATTTTTTAGTAACCCACGAATATTGTAGATATCATTTTTCCAGCAACCCACGAATGCTATCACGTTTGTTCCGAACAACCAACCAAACTTCTAATAAATTTGGCTCAAAGCAAACAAGCGATGCTAAGTAGCAAATTATAAAAAGTAGTACATATCATATACTGAGTACCTTTCGTTTTTAAGATCCAAAGTTGACAGTTCAACTTTTGGACTGCATTTAAATTTAGATATTTTAAAATTAGCTTTTAGCCAATGTACTTGGAGTAATTACTATCTTATTTTTCATTATGTTTTTCTTTCGCTTTTATATTAGGTTGGTGTTATTATTATGATAATAATAATAATATATGAAAGTAAAAGACAATTGAAAAGATAGAAATTAAATTGCAGAAAATAATAATAAAATGTTGAATAAAAAGTGCTTGAATGGGAATAATAATCATCTTATAACATATGCACTGTTTATCATTATTGATTAATTACAACAATGATAATGTTATAACATAATCTTATCCTCATTTCTACCTCATTTCTCTTTCCTCTTACTTAGGATAGTATTGCCGGGAGGCTGGACAGCTGAAGGAGGTGGCCGAAATGGTGACTGTCTGGTTGTCGGCAGGAAGATTGAGGAGGGCTGCTGCTAGAAGGGGAGGCTGGCAGCAGTTTTGGAGGGCCGGGAAGGGGGCTGGTTGGTTTGGAGGGTCCGAATGGGGTGGCCGGGTGGTTGCCGGGCAGGCAGCTAGCTTTGAGAGGGGGTTGGCAGCAAGGAGAGGGGGCTGGCTAGTGTGTGGAAGGTGAAGGAGTGGGGGCTTTTAAATAGAAGAAGGGGGGAGAGGGAGCGACGAAGCAGTGGGGCCCTCCGAGGCTGAACAGGCGGAACTTTCTGCCTAGGAGCGAAGGATAATCAGGGAGGGATAATAGAAAATCTCAAGGAAATAAGAAAATTTATTTGAAGTTAAATTTTTTGCATTTTCCCTTTATTTGATGTCCAAATATAACGAAACTTGACACCGATGTGTGTTAAGATATAATGAACACCCTTGCCCCTAAATTTTTTGATTTGGAGAAATATTTTATTTTAATAATTTCTGAAGTTTTAAACTTCAAAAATTAATTGTGGTAGAACTGACGATCCAAAATTGAAGAAACTTCATGAGCAGCTTTTAAATAATGTACTTTAACATAGTGACATGAAAATCGATGAATTCAGACACGTATTTCAATGTTCTTGATTTAATGAATTTAAAAAGTTCAAAAAAATAAAGCGGGAGTTTCCGTGATTCGGATTTCTCCCAAATTATGATACTCTGATCTAAAAATTTATTCTTATGTAAGGGTATTTTTGTTTGCCCTAATTTGAAATTCCTCGGGATCTTGATGTTAGAATCAGGATTTTGACCTAATTTGCAAAGTAACGACATCGGGTCGTTACAAACTCTCCTACTTAAAAATGATGTCGTCTTCGACATCACAAAAATAAAACTTAAATATGGGTGAGATTAATACCAAAAACTTTATCTTAGTGTTTTCACATCTTAATTGTAATGAAGAATGAGAGTTATCACTTCTTGACTTATAATGATAATATCATTCTAAGTTAATTTAATCTCTTTTAGATTGAACATATCTTCATTTTTTGTATATATATTCCACCCTCTCAAATGTGCTCAATCCTGCTCTGATACCAACTGTGATGTCCTGACGCCGATTCAGCTAGAACTGTCCCGACATCGGGTACTCACTTACCGCATGATCATATTGAGCAATTTGAGAGAAAATGAAATATACATACAAAAAGCCAAAGATATTTCTCATTCATTTAATATTTCATATTATAAAAATTTTCATCGTACATCACGAACATTGTTCAACTTCTTAGTAATAAAGAGAATAAAAAGATAAATATAAGTTAAAGTAGCGTCGTCGATCCATCGGTCAATTGATAAATTAAGTTTTAAAGTTCTTCTTTAAGCTCCCTCAAAAGTACCTGACCTGTTATTATTCAGAAAATATCAAGATTGGAATTATTAGTAATTAGATAATACTTTAAGTACCACAGTAAATAAAATATATTACGTTTTTATAAAAGCAAATATGCAATTAGCAGATATAAGGATAAAAATGAAGGAAAAGTAAGGTAACAACGCAACAATGAATAAAAGTTTCATGCAACAAATATTATCACAAAATGTAAGTTATTGATGCCATTTTTTCAGTAGCCCACCACGAATGTCACTGATGTCATTTTTCCAATGACCCACGAATATTGCTGATATCATTTTTCCAGCAACCCACGAATAAAAAGGACGTTGGTTTCTAACAATCAACCAATCATTAATGTTACTGATGTCATTTTCTAGTAACCCACGAACATTGTTGATGTCATTTTTCCAGCAACCTACGAATGAAAAAGATGTTGGTTTCTAACAACCAACCAAGCATTAATGTTATTGATATCATTTTTCAATAACCCACGAATGTTGTTGATATTATTTTTCTATAAATCCACAAATGTTATTACGTTGGTTTCGAACAACCAATCAAGCTTCAAATAAATTTGGCTAAAAAGCAAATAAGCGAAGTTAAGCAATAAATTATAAAAAGTAGTACATATCATATACTGGGTACTTTTGTTCTTTAAGATTCAAAGTTTGACAGTTCAACTTTTGGTTCTACATTTAGATTTGGATATTTTTAAATTAGCTTTTAGCGAAAGTTCTTAGGAGTAATTACTATTTTCTTTTTCATTCTGTTTTTCTTTCGTGTTTATATTAGGTTGGTGTTATTATAATAATAATAATAATAATATACGCAAGTAAAAGATAGAATGAAAATGTCATAAATTTAATTGCAGAAAGTAATAATAAAATGTTAGAATGAATAATGTCTGAATGGGAATACTAGTCATTTTATAATATATGCACTGTTTATCTTTATTGATTAATGACAACAATGCTAATGTGATGCCATAATTTTATCATATTTATTTTCATAATAATAATATATTAAGTATATAATAGTATTAACAATACCTCCTCATTTCTACCTCATTTCCCTCTCCTCTTATCTAGGATAATATTGCTGGGAGGCTGGACGACTGAACTAGGTAGTTGAAATGGTGGGTGGCTGGTGGTCGGCAGGAGGATGGAGGAGGGTTGCTGCTGGAAGGGGAGGCTGGCAGTAGGGAGAGGGGGTTGGTTGGATGCTTTGAAGGGCCGGTAATGGGGCTGGTTGGTTTGGAGGGTCCGAATTGGGTGGCCGGGTGGCTGGTTGGGAGAGGGGGCTGTTTGTGGAAGCTGAGGGAGTGGGGGGTTTAAATAGAAGAAGGGGGGGAAGAGGGAGCGATAGAGCAGTTGGGCCCTCCCAGGCAATACTTTCCTCCTGGGAGCGAAGGATAATCAAGGGGAGAAGAGAAAATCTTAAGGAAATAAGAAAATGTACTTAAGTTAAATTTTTTGCATTTTTTCGCCATTTGGCGCCAAATACAACTAAACTTGACACCGAGGTGTGTTAAGATGTAATGAACACCCTCGCGCTAAAAATTTTTGATTCGAACAAATATTTTATTTTTTATTAATTTTTGAAGTTTTAAACTTCAAAAATTAATTTAGGTCGAACTGACGATCCAAAATTGATGAAACTTCATGAGTAGCTTTTAAATAATATACTTAAAATAGTGACACAAAAATTGATGAATTTGGACACGTATTTCAATGTTCTTGATTTAATGAATTTAAAAAGTTTAGAAAAATAAAGTTGGAATTTTCGTTATCCGTGTTTCTCCCAAATTAAGGCACTTTGATCTAAAGATTTATTCTCATCTAAGGGTATTTTTGTTTGCCCTAATTTGAAATTCCCCGGGATCCTGATGTTAGAGTCGGGATTTTGACCTAATTTGCAAACTAACGACATCGGGTCGTTACTGATAATCTATACAACCATTATTCTAGTAAAGGTTTTTTGAAGTACTGAATGATAGTCACTAAATTAAGAATATGTTGTTGGAATATTGACACTCTCACTTGTAAGTTTTTTGAGTTAATTTATATTATGATAAATAGGAGGATTAATATATTATGCTTTCATAAAACTAAATGGAAATAATAAAGAAAACAAAATAAATTATTATTTTAGGCTTTAAACTCTAGTACTTGAGTTAGAATCACCATAGGAATGATGCGGGCATCATTCTGGATAAAAATTTAAAGATTAATATAGTGAAAGTTAAGTGGTTGGGAAATAGAATTATATTATAAGTCATGATTTGTATGAGTTTGTTTAAGAAATATCTCAAGAGAATATGCTTCTTTAAATTCTTTAATTACTTTTTCAACATATCCATTCAAATCTTCCAACAAAATTATTTGAAGAGTAATTAAAGAATTTAATAGTATTCATGGTGATTTTGATTATAGAGAGGTTACTGAAGAGGGAAAATTAATTTTGAAATTTGCTTTAGCTTATTATTTTATTATTGCTAGCACTTGAACAAAAGAGAGAAACATATTATCACCTATAAAAATGAAGTTTCTGAAATTAGATTAATTTATTCTATTAAGAAAAGAAATCATTTATATTATAAATATTGTAAGATTATTCTAAGTGATCATTTATATTGTAAGGATTGGTGAATCAAAAGGGAGAGTGCCATGCATGATGGTGGAAACAAGATACTCTAGTAAATATTTAAGATAAAAATGTGCGATATAAAGATTAATTTAAATGTAAAATGAGAAAATAAATATAAATTAGCTTGTGATAAATTCAAAATAGCAGCTTATGGTCTAAGAATGCAATATTCAATCATTTATATAATAAATAAAAACGTTGAGGGAGAGAGATACATTTGTAAGCTAGACAAATTAAGAGATAAAAGTGTTAAAGATTTGACTTATATAAAATGTATCAAAATTGTGATAAAAAATTTCTTTTAAGGGATGGGGATTTTCAACATAAATGAATAAATAATTTTACCAAGTTCTTAATAAAGATTGTATTAAAACAATCAGTATAATTGAGTTTAATGGTTATAAAAATAATTTTAATTACAATTTTGTTCGACATATTAATAAATCTGGGATTTGGAATGCTTTAAAGATGATTAAGTGCGGAAAAGCTATAGAATCTGATGATATTTTTTTCAATGTATGAAAATATTTTGGTGAAGAAGAAAGTTTTTGGCTTACCAAGTATTTAATATTTTTTTGAAGACAAAAGATATAGATGAGTGGTGAAAGAGTGTTGCTATATTTCTTTACAAGAATAAAGGTGATGAACTAGACTATAAATTATAGAGGAATCAAGTTAATGTGTCATACATGAAAATTTTGAGAAAGAGTAATTAAATACATATTACGAAGTGATACTTGTATTTCTTAAAGTCAATTTGGCTTTATGCCAAGAAGATCTACAATGAAAACTATGCATATATTAAGAGCTTTGATAGGGATCTACCGCAAAAACAAATAATTGTTAATTATTAGATCTACTTCTTAGGTTTATCTTAGAAGGTAATAATCATGATTTATTATCATAAAGATCCGAGACCCTTTTTAATAGAAGTTTGAGAGTGCCAAGTACTCTACTTGCGATTACCTAAGTCTATATAAAATCTAAAATGTGGGCATGCATATAATATTAAGCACTTTTTAGTTTTTGCATTTCATATTTGCTATATTAAATATGCTATTTTTTAAATTATTAACTTTACTAAAAATCATTAAATAAATTTTCTCTAATTTTTTCATTTTGTTTTTTATGTTACACATTTTCATGTGCAAATTTAAATTTTACAAATATATTTATCATTGATATTTTTTGTAGGATTTACATAATGTTATTGATATTATTGCTGCAGTTGCATATTATTACTACAAGATCTAAATAAATGAAAAGACAAGCTTAAATAAAAAATGGTACGCATGAAAAATTGAAAGTCTCTTTATTAGTTCAATTCACGTGGGCCAATCTTACTATGTGCATGAGTGTAATAAATTTTTTTTATCAAACTTTGGTGTGAGGATTTCTTAAAGGGGTTTATGGTAAATAAGAACAAAAACTTAAATCCCTCGTTGAATTATGGAGGGTGGGGATATTTATTTGCAGTTAATGACAAGTGAACCTGAGGCAGTTAAGTCTCAAAGTCGAAGATGTTTTAGCTGCAACACTGTGGGTAAAAGTCAAATAAAAGAATAATATATAATTTGAATGTTATACTGTGAATGTGACCGTGCATATACATTTTTCATTTATAAAACATGTATATCTATTTATTATATTTACTTTATTATTATATACCTTTTTGTGGCACATGAAAATTATAAAACATTTTATGCATGACCAGCTTTATTTGAAGTTATATTTAATTTAAAATATATTAATTATTTTTAACATGTTAATCTTATGCTTCTTTAGGATTTGCTTTTATTAAATTGTTTTTTACTATTTCTTATTATTATATAGAAATAAATATTCCTGTGGAGTTGAAAGATTTAACCCCTCTTCTTTTAACTTTTTCAGGTGGCAAGTCAGGAATTAAATATTAGCAAGAATTAGTATATACCAACAGAGATGGTTGCAATCTAGGTACTTGGGTATTTTGATAAATTTGTAAGCTTTATAAGTATCAATATTCAAATTTAGATATAAATGAAAGAAAAGAGAATCAAAAGTATACATGTCTTTTGTATTTTGATATTTCTAATTGAAATGAAAATTATAGTTTAGCGGTTCTTTTTTACTTGGAAGCTTTTTTTATCTTAATGCATATGAGTGAAAATGGAACTATGAAATTGATGATTCTTGCAATTGCGGTTTTCCCTTGTCTGTTCTTTGATCTGTTTGTCTAGTTGTGATATGGGAGGAGAAAGATATACAATAAATAACAAGGAAGATATTGCCATATGGGGTTGAAGTGAATGGTAGGAGAATAAAGTTGGGAGGATGAGAGTAATTTAAGAAGTGAGGAAGGAGATAAAGATCTACACAGGATCCAAGAGCTCCTCTAATAAGCCAAAATAAGTATATACTTTTAATTAATCAAAGAGTGAAACGTAGGCTTTTCTGTTTTTAGATGCACTTAAATGTATCAGATAAGTATATAAAAATAGGCAAACACCTCACTAATATTTAATCTTTTCAAAATTGCCGAAATTGTTTGCTCATTTTCCAAGCAAGTGATAGAAATTGACATGCTTGATGTAAGCATTGATCCAAGCAAGTGTGTAAAGGAAAACAATGCAAAAATCTGAATTCTCCACTCCATTCAAGTCTGCAACTGCAAGGAGATTGGTTGACATTATTGAAACAAAGACTTCTTTACGCTTAATCATTAAAATCGAGTGACAAAAGTAGAAATATGTGAACTATTTATATAGCTGATTAGCTTTGAAATTTTATTTACTTTTCTCTTATTCATTATTTTCTTAATGGTATTAATCTCAGACTCTATAAAATAATTCTAACTTTGCACTTTTTACCCAAAGTATATAGCAATTCCTAGCCTTGTACTAATCTGTCCTGCATCAAAGAATCTTGGCTTGATTGCTTCACTAGCATAGTTAGTGCTGGTTGCTTTGCTTCTTCTGGCTGGTTGCTAGGAGATGAATCGGGGATAGCTTAGACTTCCATGTTTGGTAGGCTTATTGAGGATCATTATCGTTTCATACTTTTGATTTTGAGGATCATTATTATAAACAATTTCCACGACTGAAAACCCTAATCTACAATTAAATCAGCTTAGATGTTAATATCTTTAAATTTTGATGATTGTGGCATATCTAAGGTGAAGATGTTGTTTCTAAGTTAGAACTTATATGGAATTGTCCATAAAATTAACATTTCAAAATTGTATCATTCTTTATTGATGATATGGGTTTGTAGGCCCACATACCTTTGTCTTGAATTTTTTATTACATAGCTTTTTTTAAATTTTAAGAATTATTCCATTGAAGTTAAATATTTGTTAGTTCTTAGGGCCCTCAAGAAAATGCATAAATTACTGTATTGAAAAATGGGGAGGGTGATTTTATATGAAAAGATTCTTTGGTGGTGTGGTTAGTTTTTGATGTAAGTAGGTAGATGAGTGATGGTGTGTTTATAGGGTTTGATGGTGGTTGATTTGGAGACCTCAGGTAGGATGGGGTGGGGTCATGGGGGCGGAGGTTTAAGGTGATTGTACAAGTAACACCATGGGGAAAGGGTCAAAGATTAAAGTGTGAAAATAGTTTTTTATTTAAGGGTTGTTTGGCATGAGGTAATTCCAGTGTAAAGTAAAAATTTTGTGTTTGGCATGAAGAAAAAGAGATGTAAAGTACGGTAAAAGTCTTTCCCAATTATAAATAGGTCGGCCAATTTCGATTTTATGCGGAGGAATCGTTCGCGATCTCAAAGAGGAACACAGAGACTAAGCTTGTTCGGTAGGAGACGAGATGCCTGGAGACAAATGACGATCTTTCGTTCGAATCGATTCGGCTTATTGACTTCAAGACACGAAGCTCGTTTGGTGGGAGGCGAAACTAGTTTGACACCGGGAGAAGCTTGTTCATTCGAATCATTCGTTCTTAGAGATTCATTTGGATCGATTCGTTCGTTCTTAGGGATTTGCTTGGATCGATTCATTCGATCTTGTTGACAGAAAAAAAAATTTGATTCTCTCGAAGAGTAATGTGGAGAAGAAGCTCGTTTGGTAGGATATGAAGCTTGTTTGACGCCGGGAGATGAGCTTCTTCTCGTTTGATGCCGGGAGACGAGCTTCTTCTCATTTGACGCTGGAAGACAAACACTGATCTTTCGTTCGGATCTATTCGCCTTATTGACTCCGGGACATGAAGCTTGTTTGACGTCTGGAGAAGCTCGTTTGTTCAAATTGTTCATTCTTAAATAATCGTTTAGATCGATTCGGATTGATTCATTCGTCATTAGGAATTTGTCTGGATCGATTCATTCGATTTTGCTGACTCGAAAAAAAATTGATTCATTCATTTGTTTGGATCATTTGATTCATTTTTAAAATTCAATTCGTTCATTCTTAGATATTCGATTTTCTCAGATTATTTGATCTCACTGATAGAACTAAGAGAAAATTTTTGAAAAAAATTGTAAATTTTTTTTTATAGCAGGTGATCTTACTCCTGCAAATTACTTGAGACACCATACTCTGTAGATTATTTCATTTCAAATAGAAAAATTCAAATTGGGTAAAATAGTCATATTACACTGTAGCAATTTATACTATAATCAGTTTACACTGTAATCAGCTTACACTATAATCATATTATTTACCCGCAGTTTTTGCATTCCAAACAACAAATTAGTTATTATAAAGTTTTGAAATTTAGAGGGGTAGTGTTTTTGGAAACATCTAGGGAAGGACAAATGTGATTGTGATTGTAGTGGTAGTTGTGGAGCTATCACTAGCTTAGGCTTAGGTTAGGAATTAGGTGAGAGAAGTGGGTGAGAGATGTTGTGGTGGTAGTGATGCCGAATGATTTGGTATCATTTAAGTTATGAAATCTCTTAAGTGTAAGTATACCATTGTTTAATATATTTAAAATCTTGATGCTAGTGACATGATTAAGGTTAAAATGTTTGATATGATATGCGTCAAATCGAGGTCAAATAATGATAGAGCAGTTAATTATAAAATAGTAGAATTGTTGCAATTATAAGTTTTGCTACTTGCCCCTCAACTTTCTATAAAATTCAAAATTGATTTTCTTAAAACTCTAAATTCACTTTTTCTATAAATTATACCTCATAAATTTGTGGAACTTCACTTGTTAATATAATAATAAGGTTTATATTTTTAATCTATATATGTATAAAATGGGCTCTTACATTCATGCCACAAACCTTTTTTTTTTCATATTTAATAATAATTATTTAATATTACATACCTACTACAGATATTCATATAAAAAATTCATATATATTTATATATATATCATAAAACCTAGTTTATTAAAAAATAATCACATAATTGTATGTGTATGTGATATTTATAGTTTAAGTGCTAAATATGAAAATTAAGAAAAATTTATGGTAAGTAAATTTTCTAAACAAGAACTATCATTATTTGCTTATTATTATAAATAGATAAAGTTTTAAACATTTAAATGCAATTTTGCAAGCTCAATTAAAAAATTTTCGTGAAATCATATCTTGGAAGTCATAAGTGCAGTTCTGCTATTCTTAAGTATTCCCTCATTAGCTCGGGGCATTTTCTTCATTGTGTGCGTATATGATAACTATTAGGAGGTATATGCACGAATACGGGCTTAAAACCAGGCCGTTTGGACAAAAAGGGTCCGGTTAGCCAGTCTGACTGTCTATCTGTTGGTTCTTGCAGTTCAATTCTAGTGTTTGCCAATCACTTATGCCGCATTAGCTTGCCGTTAGTCTGCCCGATTTATTTTTTAAACCACATATATTTTTCTTAAAATTTTCTTTTCTGTGCTGCATCTGGTGGTCTTTCCTTTATTGCATCAGTTCTAAAATGTAAAAAAAACATGTTTGATATGCTAAATACACCATTAACACATAAGGCAGGAAATAAGCAGCCCATGTCCAGAAATTTAAGCTTTTGAACAGAGTCCAAACTTGCTTACAGGTATCAACTATTTGAATTATGTTTATGCTTTGTTTACCTTTGAAGCCATGTACTAGTGCAAAAAGATTGTGTTTTAAAAAAGTTGCATTATCTTTTCTCCCGTTAGTCATTATGAATTCTGCATGCATTCAACCTGCCGTTTAAGCAAGTAAACGTACCAATTTCTTTTGTGATCCTATTAATCCTTAATCCTTACTGCTGCTGTAGGTGTGCTCCTAGGTTTATGGTGACCTATTGGGCCAAGTGCTATTTTTATGCAAATATTGTTTAATCTGTTCAGTAATTGGAAAACAAAGCAGGTCCCAATCTTTGCTTTTCAGGGTTCGGCAGAGGTCATTTAGCATTGCGTTTTCACTGCAATGTTGCTTGTGTTGTATTGATTTATTAAATATTGGGACCATTAACTTTTCAATTTCTTGTTGACTTAAACGTTAACATCAAACAAAATTACATACCTGAACTTCTTGTCTTTATTTAAAAATTTCATGTTAGACGTGTAACTGTGCAAGTAATAACTTTCTGAGAGTTGCACATGAAAACTTTCCAATTTTTGATGTCGGGTAAATCTATTTATGGAGTTGAATTAGACTGGTTCACATGTTGGTTCAACAATGCAAGGTGATTCATTGGATTGATTAAGCAACTCAGAGCGCTAATTCATGGTTTTTATGAAGTCTTAAGATCATAGTCAATGCAAGGGTTTTTTAACTTTTAAAATATTTTATTTATTTATTTATCAAATGCTCAAGACTATATGGGGATGTTCATTTCAAGCTTATGTTTTGGGATTAAATGGATTAGAGAACAGTTAAATTAAGCTGATAAAATTGTTTCTTTTCTTAAAAAAGTCAAGCCTCAATGAAACAATTATGTGGCTAGCGGGATTTGAACCCTTGACTTGTCAAGGATTCAAATTCAAGGATCATAACCACTGAGCCACAACACTTATTTGGTTTAACTATTTGAATTTTTTTACATTTTTAATAGTTATTTTTGTTAATTTTAAGCTGAATAAGCTGGATATATTAGATAAACTAAGCTTTCATATTATTTGATAGTTAAGTTAGGCTAAAGCTAAGATAAGTCTAAAACCGATAGTCGCAGCATAAAATTCTTCACACACAAAACCTATGCATTTACATATGACACAAACTTTGATATTTACAAGATTAGTACAATCATGTTATTTCTCGATTTTAAATGATTAGATGATGCTATGTTGAATGATAATTTTGGTGTAAAAATAGAAATTTTGGTAGTAGTTTTGTAAAATTTAAAATTTAGGTGTTAATGTAAATAAGAATGCTTTTCGTAGTGTTGTCTGAAATTAGCCTTAAATAGCAGAAACGGATAAATTTAGTCGTGCATCCATTTCAAGTAACTAGGCATGCTGTTTTATGTCACTTTATTATAGTTTAAATTGACTTGCATACTGGAATACATATTTGCTACATGCATAACATCTTTTATTTGACATTTTCAACTTTACCTGTTTTTTATATACTCCAATGATTGATTTCTTATTTATAGTGAGCTTTGGCCAGCAATTTAGTAAATTATATGCTCTTGCATATGCATTCCTAATCAAATGCAATCTTTCTTTTTATAGCCGTCATTAGTTCTTAATATGAAGTTTAACCAGTTCTTAGCAAGGATATCTTTGAAGTGAATGGTGTAAGGGTTTTGCATTGTACTAATTTGAACTCAAACATTTTTAATTTAGCTCAACTCAAACTTAAACTCGAATTAGATCCAAAGCAACCCGACTCAACTCGAAATAAGTGAATTTTAAGCTAACTCAAAAACTATTAAAGCCATTTTAAAAATCAAGCTTTAAAAATCTATATATATCAGTGAGACCCATATTCAAACCTAGGTTGCTAGGCTGAATTTTGTGTGACTATAAATTATTGTGCCACTTTATTCTTTCAAACACATTGCATATCAAAATATAGTTTTTTTAATTATTGAGTTGATTTGAATCATTGGGTGAGTCAACTTGTGCTCAAAATTGACTAAAAAAACTCGAGTTGAACTACTACTTGTAGCTCGACTTTCTTTTTTTCGATTCGATTTTAAGTTGAATTAAAATTGAGCAAGTTTCGAGCAAAAATATCAACCCTAAGTATAAGTCACTTGGCATTCATTATGTGTGAAATAAGTACTTCAGCATTAGAGCTTTTTGAAACAGAAGCACATTAAACATGAAACAAAATCATAATCCAGAGGAAGATGTTGACTCTAGGGTTTGAGCTCTTATTTATCTTTTTATTTAATTATAATTATCGCAAAATATAATTTTTTCTTGCTTATGGACGAATGATCTTTTTATTGATTGTCACAGAAAGTTCAAAAGATTCAGTTTAACTTAATTACATCTCCAATTAAAATTTTATTGCTTTAGTTAAGTTTTTATTTTATTTTTGTATTTGATGTTTTATAATATATTGTGATGTAACTTATTAGAGTTTGAGAGTAAAAAGCTACTTTGAGAGCTAATTAGCTGCATGTTGTGCATTTTCTTAAGCTAAGCTCATACTCAGATGCATTGCATACTCCCGATCAAGCTCAATGCTCCCATGATTTTGTGATTAGACTCATATCAATCGTTCACCTTGGTGTTGATTCGTTGGATTGCGGCCTGGCGCCCAAACCTCTCGCCTAAGCACGCCAGCTGGGTCATGAACCCGCGTCTAAGCAGCCCGATATGAATGGTCTGAGCCATGAATTGCCAGCTTAGGCGCATCTACTCGCTTAAATTAAAAACTTGCTTAAGTCGGTACTCTTCTTCTCACCTATAAATAATGTTCATATGTCAACTTTCCACACATCTAATCACCTTTAGACACCTCAAAACATCTTTTAATAACTTAAGGAAGATATAATACTTTCTAAGAGAGTTTTGAAGCTCTCTAAAAGTATAGAAATATCAAATCTTAAGAATTTCACCTAAAGACTAAGTATTTTATTTTGTGATTTCTTTTTGTTTCTTACTCTACTCTTGCGAGATGCACAATAAAAATCATGACAGCTCCGTGAAACACGGTTTGCGAAGGAGAGATCAAGAAAGCTCCACCTCGACAACGCTTTGTGAAGGAACGAAGGACACCTCTATTGTTACCAAAGTTTGTGAAGGAAGGGTTGAAAACGCTCCATCTTGGCACAGCTTTAGGAAGAAGGGAAAGCCCCACTGCTCTGCTACCAAAGTGTGTGATGAAGGGAGGGATCTTAATAGCTCTGCTAAGAGACCACTTTGAGGAGGGGACTTTTGCAACTTTGCGATCAAAAGCATTAAAGGAGAGATTGAACCAGTTTTTTTGTTTATTGTTGGATACTGAATGATAACTCTTTTATCAATGAAATCCCAAAAGTGATGAACCTTTGAAGAGTAGATGTAGTGTCTACGGCTAATTTGAGTCACTATAACTCTATGTATGTTTTTTTACTTTTCTTTTTAGTTTTAACTGTTTATTTTTTTTCGCTTGTGTTTAGGAATTTTTTGGTAAGATAAATTAAACTATAAGTCACTTAAATTAAGTAAAAGCTTTTTAGTTTTATTTCTTTAAGCTGAAAATCTAATTTACCTCACTCATGGGTAGCGCACTTTGCCCTAAAAAGCTAACATGTGGTATTGGAGTGTGATTCTACTGTACTAGTTCTCATGGTCCTGTAGAGCAAGATTCATTTAAATCTTACTATTTAGAGAAGGGAATGTTTACGTAATAGGTGTTTCTTATATTTGCACTCCATTGTTCATTAGAATAGGTTTTGAATTTTGAAAAATTAAAATGAAAATTTTTTACAATTCGTAGAATATGCATTGGAGCAAGATGTTTATATGCGAATTTCATTGTGCACTACTGCTAAAAAGATTTGGGATATTTTAGTTATTATATATGAATGTACTAATAATTGTAAGCGAACTCGTATTAATACTTTAACTTTTTAATATGAGCTCTTTAAGATGAATTTGAAGAGAGCATATCAAATGTGTATATATGAATGTACTAATAATTTTAAGATCATTATTTCTCTTCATTTCTTAGAATATACTTTTATTAATGAAGAGAAGATGAATAAGATTTTAAGAATTTTTAGATCTTTTGACAGGCTCTATTATAGAATTTGAACATGTTATATCTAATCACAAAGAAAAAAAAAGGAATTCTGAGAAGCCACTCAACTCGAAAGCTATAGTAGGTAAAGAATCATTAAGCAATGAAAATTTAGATGAACAAATAAAGACATTGAAAAAGTAGTTCAAGAAATATTTGAAGAATGATAAAATTTGTCACAATCCCAAAGGTAAGAGTTTAACCCTTCAGTTAAGTCTAATTTTAACATTCTTGTTATGAATGCAATGAGAAATTATACATTAAGCTTGAGTATTCAAAGTTAAAGAACAATTGCAAAAGGAAGTACAAAAAGAGGAATATTTTTTTGGATAATCTCAAAGTCAAAAAGTTCAAAAGGCAGCATAGTTACGAATAATAACTTTTGCTAAATGATGATTTAAGAGAAAATTCAACATCAGAGTCATCTTTAGGTTTTTGCTATCCTTATTAGAGATGAGGTAAGTGGCAAATCATTTAAGAATGAACTATTATTATTTCTAATGGAACTACGTTCTTCTTATGTTACTTTGAAAAAAAGATCATAAGAAATTAAAAATTTTTTGTTTGAGTATAAATCATTAAATGTGGCTCTCTTAAGGGGAAGCTTATCTCTCATTGAAAGAGAAATTTAATTATTAAAATTTAAACTATCGCTCTAAATCAAATCGGGTTGACTAAGAGATTTAAGAAAATTAAGAACTTCAATTTATTTTTCAATCAATGAAAAATATTGAGTGAGTTAAAAGTTATTTTAGCTATTCAACGCTTAGGAATACAAGGAGATTAAATTCTTTTAAACCTTTCTCTTCAATGACATATTACACTTGAACATATAACTCTTGGTCCTAGATGGATCATTCCTTTAGGAAGAGAATCTGATCTAAGGTGGGTCGTCCAGCCCAACTTTTAAAGTTGTGCATATTGCATGTCTTTAGGGACAACAAGTGAAAGCATTCGCACAAAAAAGGTTATTCCAATAATAGCTATAACTTTGATTAAATTCTCAGCAGGTTTTATTCATGCTTAGTTTCTTGCTTATCCATTAACTTTTTATTTTCTTTTAACAAGTAGTATCATAGCCTTTTATTTCAACAAGTTTAGAATGTAACAAGTGATGTTCAATGTTTAGTATGTTTGGCATTGTTATTCTTTATTGTTAAACTTTGTCCATTAAAGTGATAGAATGCTAGCATTCCTACTTTCTTCTAACAAGTAGTTTCATGTTTAACTTATTTTTATTTCAATCATTTTTATCTTGTTTATATCTTGTGATTACAGCATACCTTCAAGTAATATATTTTAGCTAATTAATGTCCTACTTAGTTTAGTGCTAATTTAATAAGGCACATATTTTTAGTTATTTCATGCATACTTTTTAGATCATACATGTGATAAATTTTTGTGATGTTTTAGCAAGTCTTTTTTGTGTTAAGGGAGAGAGTAGATTTTTCTTTGCCTTAGTTTGCTTTGTTTTATTTTCTATCTCATTTTTTTAAAATGATTGCAAATGATAAGAGAAAATTAGGATGTTATGTATTTAGCATCGTTTTTAGACTTGGGGGTTGAGTTTTTATTCATATCCTAATTTGACTTTGATAATTGTAAAATATAAGTTTATTTTTGTTTATGGACTAATGTATTGTTTAATAAATATTTTAGAAGATCCAATTTAGCTTGATTTTAGCTCTAGTTAAAAATGTTATGCTCTAGTTTTTAATTTTTTCTTTGTTTTGCTTTTGATGTATTGCAATATATTATGATGTAATTTACTTAAAATTGAGAGAGAAAAGTTACTTGGAGAACTAGTTAATTGCATATTGCATTTTGCTTAACATGTGCTCGTGCTCAGAGGCATTGCATATTTGTCCTTAGATGCACGTGGCCAAACTCAATGCATTTAGATTCTTGTTCCTAGACACATTTCAATTGCGCACTCAGGTGCACTGTGATCGAACCCAACTCGAATTTTCGAGTTTCAAGTCGAGTTCGAGTTGGGCTCGACTTGAATTGGGTTTGAGTGGCTCGAAATTTATATTTAATAAAATATATAAATATATAGTACTTATATAGATTAAGCGAAGAGCTTGATAGCTCGGTTGGCTTTCGTCAGCTCCTTTGCTCTGCCATTTCGAGTCGTCGGGGATGGGTTCGAAACTTCAAAAATGTGATTTTTTTTTAAACTCAGTATCGTTGCGAATTGTAACATTTTAAATTGTAGCCCTCTGATTTTGTATCAATAGATGCTTTCGACTTTCAAACTTCCAATAAAAGGCTTTGTGAGCTCTAAAATCTCATTTCGACTTCTCAGCTCTCGTTGCTTATCTTCTTCTCTAATCGCTCTCGCTCTTGAGTCTCGTGTATTGCCTTCTTTTTGATTTTATTGCCTTTTGTGATTCTTCTCTGTTTGGTACTGAGTTTTTTAATAACAAATTTTAAGTTAAATCTTCTCTACCTTTTTTTCTTATAAATCTTTTATGATTTTTTGTAAGGGTTTTCAAATATGTAATAATTTGTGAGCTGAAGCTGTGATATTCTTTATGGTTTGATAAATTTTTAAAATTTTTTTTAGGATTTTCAAATATGCAGTAAGTTGTGAACTTATTTTTAGGATTGAAGTTGTGATTCTTTTTATGGTATCTTTATTTTTTTTTTCAAAATTTGTTAGGATTCTCAGACATGCAATAAATTGTGAGCTTATTATTATGGTTAACGCCATGATTTGAAGCTGTGATCTTCCTTACGGCCTGTTTAGTTTTTTTTTCAAATATTCTTAGAGTTTTAGGGTTTAAAGAGACAGTAAGTTGTGAACCTATTTTTAGTGTTACAACTATAAGTTGAAGCTATAATTTTATTTACAGTCTGTTTATTTTATTTAAAAATTTTTAGGGTTTTTTTTTGCTTGATTTCTCAAGCATGCATTAAATTTTTATCATTATTTTAGGGTTAAAGCTATGAGCTGAAGTTGTGATCCTCTTTACAGTCAGCTTATTTTGTTTCATATTTTTTTAGGGTTTTTTGTTGTTAGGATTATTAGGCATGCATTAATTTGTGAGCCTGTGTTTAGGGTTAAAACCTTGAGCTAAATCTGTGATCCTCTTTCAAGTCTGTTTATATTGTTTCAAAATTTTTTAGTCTTGCTTCTTTGTGTTAGGGTTTATAGAGATGCAATGAGATGTGAGTCTGTTTGTAGTGTTAAAGTTTATTACAGTCTGTTTATTTTGTTTTAAAATTTTCTTAGGGTATTTGTTTTTTGTTAGGGTTTTCTAAGATGCAATAAGATGTGAGCTTGTTTGTAGGGTTAAAGGTGCGAGCTAAGGCTATGATTATCTGTACAACCTATTTATTTTGTTTCAAAAATATTTAGGATTTTTTTAATTGTTAGAGTATTCAAACTTGCATTAAGTTGTGATTCTATTTTTAGGATTAATGATGTGAATTGAAGCTATGATCCTCTTTTAGGTTTATTTATTTAGTTTCAAAATTGTTAAGGAATTTCAAACATGCTATAAGTTATGAGGCTATTTATAGGGTTTTACTTTTAGGATTTGCAGATATGCAGTAAGTTTTATTTATTGCTAATATGCATGTTGAATGTTGCAATTTTATTAGTTTTGGTTAGGGATATATACAAACTATTTTTTAATTAGTAATATCAAATATATAGTTTTATCTTCTTATCTTATTATCTTATTATCTTGATGATAATTCTTATGAAATCTTAATGTTGCACTAATGCAGTTTATAAGGATAGAAAGCTAAAGGTCATTAGAAATTATATGCTAATTTTGCAATTTCTGATTGTTGCAGTTGGTAAATATTATGTTGCAATTTCAGTTATTAATGTTTTTTCATTAATCTAATTTTGTATGTTGAATGATTATTGTTGCAATAGTTCTTAATTATGCAATATATCTGCCTTAACATTTGTTGCATAGCCCCAGTAGCAGCAGTAGCTATTCAAATAAATAGAGGCTACGGGATGATTATATGTCTTAACCTTTGTAAGTATAGATTCATTGGTTATCATGACACAAATATGTGAAACAAGGCAAAGTGTGTCTAAGATTAGAATAAAAAAAAAAGAAGTGCTACTTGGGATCATTTTAAAGTAGTCCAATTCAAAGATAACAAGTGTCGTCATTCAAAAACTATCTTGTAGGCACCATTGTAAGACGTGTCCTAGAAGCCGGGATCAATCTCAAACTGTTTTAAGCACATTATCTAGAAAGTTTGTCCAATCTTAGTACAATTAAATAAAAAATAAAAGGTTTTCAATCTAGAGATATTTGATAAGAGAAAAGGTGTTGATATAGAATATAGTACTATTTGTGCTACATTTGCTTACGATAATAGTAAAAGAAGTATATTAGAAAAAAATTGATTATTACAGCAAAGTTATCTTTTAATTGTATAGAGCAATCATATTTCAATTTATTTGCATGTACTTTGAATACTAACTACAAGAAAATATATAGAATGATTATACGAGCTGAGTGTTTGAAAATGTATGATATTGAAAAAGATAAGATGAAGAAAATCTTAAAATTTGTAAATCATATCTTATTGACATCTGACATTGAAAAGAGTGTTGTTGCATCTACTGAGGCTGCTGCTGCTTGTATTGTTATTACCTCTTCTGTTGCTTCAGCTGCTGCTTCTGTTACTTGGGCTATTACAAGATTTTTCAAATCTTATTTTTTTATTGTTATGTTTTTTATGCTGCTGCCTCTGCCTCTGCTGCTACTGTGGCTACTTGTGCTAGCTCTTAAATAGTTCTTATATGTGCATAAATGTTATTATTGGTTTTACAAATTGAACATTTTAATTTTTTTTTCTCGGCTTCTACAAATTTGATTTTTTTTTCTGCTATTGTGTTTTTCTTGTGCTGCTTGCTGCTGGCCTATGCTGCTGCTTGTGCTATTGTTGTTGGCTACTGCTGCCTCTACTGCTGGCTGTTGCTGCCTCTGTTGCATGTTTGAAAACCTAACAAATAATAAAAATCTTAAAAATTTTTGAAACAAAATAAAAAAATTGTAAAGATGATCACAACTTCAGCTCACACATTTAATCCTAAGAACAAGCTCACATCTTAAACTACATATCTAAAACAAAAAAATGCATACTCTGCATTGTTGTTATAATGTTGTTGCTGTTTATTCTAAGTTACTGTCTTGCTAGTGCTTTTGTTGGCCTGTTGCCTTTTAAAATTTTCATTTTTTATGTATATAAATTTTGTTATACAAGTTTTTTTTTTATTTTAAAAAGTATTTTAAACTCAGTTTTTTATTTTTGCTTGTTTAATTTGGGCAATCATTTGAGAAATTTAAATTGAGTCTATAATAAATGATTACTATTAACTATTTAACTAATCTTGCTAGACTATTAGTTTTAAGAAATGATATATTAGCTGAGCCCTCTTAAAAAAGAAAATGGACCAGAGTTGGAAGTTAGATTCTTCAATATTAATTCATATATATAATGTTTGCAATTTATTTTTTGGTTGCAATTTATTTGACTTTTACTAAGTTATTTTAATCAATCTAAATTTCAGATAATATTACCTTTTTTATTTATAGCTTTGTGCAGATTTGCAGGTTACAGCCTTGCAGAATTTTCATTTAGCGTTATGGATTTATGGGGACTGTGGAGTGCTGCAACATATGTTGCATATGTTGTGTCTGGAATCTCTAGATTATATGATTATATAGTATGTAGTGTCACTGCGTCAATATGTAATATAGTAACGTATTAATGTGTAATTGTAGTGTCAATATGTAGTGCCGGCAATGATTTTGTAGATTGTAGTTTTTAGACATTAAAAGCAATAATAATACCATTATAGCATCACTAACATTATTTTTATAGTAACAATTATTGCAGTCTCCAGCAACAATAGCAAATTATAGTTTTTGAAATATTATGAATTCAATATGGTTAATTTTTTTAAAAATGATGAAATTTATACATTTAAATTGTTTTTTACTTTTATAATCTTTATTTTCTAGCAGACTCAAATTTGATTAGAGTCAGCTCGAACTCGAATTTTATGAGTCGAAATGTAATTTCGAGCTAACTCGAATCAGTCTCGAAGTTTTAATGGGTCGAACTTGATTTGAGTTTGAGTCGAGTACGAGTCGGGTTGAACTCCAAAATATTCTAGTTCGAGTCTAGCCTGACTCGCTTGAACCCGAACTCCAATCCAGCCCTAGTCGTATGTCAGCTTTCCAACACACTTCTAATCATCTATAGACACCTCAAAACATCTCTTAGCAACCTAAGGAAGATATAAAAGCACTATAAGAAAGTTCTCAAGCTCACCCTCAAATCTTAGAAAGATCTTTGATCAGGATCACTTTAAAATGTAAGTATTTTGTATATGTAATTTTTTGAATTTCTTACTTGTGTGGGGTCTACAAAAGAAATTGTGATGGCTTCAGCAACCACATTTCGGGGATTGAGGCTTCTCTACCATGGCACAGATTTGGGAAGGAGTGAAGGATTTGTAGCTCCACAGACAAAGTTTGCGAGAGAGGGATGTAGGACACTCATTACGGCCAAAGTGTGTGGATGAGGGATCTTGGCATCTCCGCCAATGGACGACTTTGAGGAGGGAACTTCTGTAGCTCTGCAATCAAAATGTTCAATGGAGGAATTGTATAAACTTCTCTTCACGTGCTGTTAGACGAAAATGTGGTCAACCCTATTATGAGTGGAATCTAGAAGGTGGTGAATCTTTGAAGAATGGACGTAGGGTCTGTGGTTAACTCAAACAACTATAAATCTGTGCATGTTTCTATGCTTTGCTATTTTGTTTTAGTTTTACTTTTTTCAATTATTTTGTGAGTTTTTCGGTATGATAAATAAAATATTTCAAACTCTTTAAAATTAAGAAAAGTTATATGAGTTCAATTTCCTTAAATTAGAAATTTAACTTACCGCTCTTGGGTAGTGCGTTTTGGCCATAAAAAGCCAACATGAGATGCTATTTTGGGTTAAATTGGGCGAGGGAGAGAGGGAAATCAAATGGTAGTATTTCTGTTTTGGAGGAATAATTTACTATTCTGGAATAACAGCAACTATTTGGAGAGTGGTGGCCCTGTTGAACAGCAAACTTACTAATCTTCTTTGTAAGTTGGGCAGCTGGTTGTTAGCTTAGGCTGATAAGGACAGAAGATTATTTTGTAGCAGTAGGAAACAATAGGGTGCATCTGCTGATGTTCTGGGCAGTAGAAAAAATCATCTTGGATTGTAAGACAAATCGCTGCATAGCAGGTTGGCTGCAAGGAGCAATTGCTCTACTATTGTAGATTGGTAGCTATTGATGAGAATCTGGATTGTTTGTTTACTCTTTGAACACCAAACTGTTGCATAGAAAAGCTTGAGTTGTGAGGAGTTATTAGGCGGGAGGGGAGGAACAGAAGAAGTGAAGATGAAAATAGGCAGGGCTGGGAGAGAGATATTATGAGTATATTAAGTAGAAGAATCTTATAGATAAAAGAAGAGGAATAAACGGTTCGCATAATAACTTTGGGGAGAAATAAATTGATTGGGCCTCCTGTGTTGGCCTTATAAACAGCAGGGCTCGGTCAAAAGCTTTCTTATCTTGTTAACCACTGCATTAGCTCATTTATATCATTTTTAAGGAGAACAAGAATCCTGCCATTTTTTTTTTTTATAATTTTTGCCTAATTAATGTTTTTAAAAGGCATGTTGGTGATTTTAAACCAGAGCATTTAAAAACTTTCTATGGGAATCTGGTGGGTGCGTTCTAAGACCAGCTACCATTTTTTCTCGTCTCTTGATTGATGTGATTGTTTATTAATTCTTTGTTAAATATTTTTCATAAATCAAAATCTTGAAATTTCAGGAAATAATCATGATATTGATTTTTTTTAAATTCCTTCAGTTTTTACTGCCCATATAAGGAAATAGGTGATATTCTTTGCATCTCTTTGATATTTTGATAGCAATAACTTGCCAAAAGTGCACATTATTCTTGAACTCTTAATCACTATTCACATGAATCAATGAGTTTCCATGAATGAAACTGTTTTGTACGGAAGCTTTCATAATAGTAAATATATAATTTGGATTGTCTTTTTCTTTGCAATGTTTTATGTTGATATTGAGGAGGAATTTGTTCTGTACGATTCACTATCATGGCATGAACAGTTAGTATGTTGCAGAACTTTTATGAAGAATTGCTTATGATTATACTATGCATGCACATTAGGATCAATATTTTGTTGTGATTACTATGCACCAGTCAATACAATCCAGAGAATGCACATGCGACATAAGAGTTTCCACGCACTCTTATCATTAGATATCTCCACACACTTTTACCGGGAAATAAATAAACTTATAACATTATCAATGCTTGAGTAATATAAAGTGTATTATACATTAACGCTTATAATTGGAAGCAAATGAATGCTGTTTTCAATTTAGATTCTGTTTGAAAAGAGAAAGGCTGCGCTGCCCTAAAAAATAAGCTCCAAACAGTTCAAAGTGCAGTAAATTAGAGAAAAGTTTGAGGGTGAAAATATGCGGCCTTATCATGAGTTTTTAATGCATCGATTTTACGATTAAAACTGTTGTCATCATGATTTTATTTTGGGCTGTTTTGGGGCACCTGGCACCATATCATAATTCATTTGAAAATAAAATTTCTGATTGGTATTGAATCTAGTGTAGCATGTTAAAGTTTAACTGAGCTTTTCATTTACACACAAAATTCAGCATTCAGTTGTGCTTGTTACAAAGTTTATTAATGGGAAAAATGGCATTTGCTTTACAGAAAAGAAGTCTGACTTACGGTCAAGGTTTGATAGAGAAACAGACAATCAACAGCTCTTGCACTTAGAAGAGAAGGATGTTGTGTCATCTGTGGCCACAGTGCTGTCAGATCTTTGTGGGCCTGGAGAATGGATGCCCATGGCAAAGCTTCACGCAGAGGTTGAGATGTCACTTCGATAAGTGCTTTTTTCTTCTAATGATGTGTTTCTGAAACCCTTTTTTGAATTTTCTGATGGTTGTGCTGATTTTATTTAGCTTATGATTCCATTGATCTTGGGGTATCACCATCTACTCGTTAAAATTTTGTTGGCAAGTTCACATATTATACAAAAACCCCTATACCAAACCTTATTCAATTAAGTGAAATCGGCTATATGAATTTATCTCCAATATAGTCAATCAAATAGCAATCTCTATCTATGTTCACACATGTGATGTCAATCCCAATATTTTATTTCACTTGTTTTTAATTCATATTCTTCTTTTAGCATAAAAAAACTTCATTAACTCAAATTTTTTATCTGAAATATAAGTTTCTTTATCTATTTCAAGTTTCTCACATTATACTCCTTGTTTGTCATATTCTTTCATATATGCTCACTCATCCACCAATGTCCTCATGCTTGTGCTCTTCGTATCAACATTTTGTGCCATATAAAAGATTGCAGGTCTAGCAGTTGATATGTAAAACTTGCCTTTAAGTTTGGGTGAGATTTTCAATCATACAACGCCCTGGATGGAATCCTCCGCTTCATTCTACCAGCTTTGATCTTGTTAATCACATCACTCTCAATTTGCACTATTATTTGTTTGATAGAACTAAGATGTTTAAAACATTTACTCTTTTTAATAGCTTTATTTCCAATAGTTTTATTTTAATTATTAGATCTTCTATTATTATCAAAGTCTTGCTTAATATATTTCATTGAGCTTGATATGACAAAATCCTTGGATTGTCTGATTGTCATCTGTAGTTCGAATTTTATCTTTTTATTAAGATTTTAAAGAATAACTCGTCAACTTGTTTATAATATACACAACACATCATCTTTTCTTATAAATGATAATTTTTAGCCAATGAAATCATATTAATTTATTGAATCAAGAATCTTCTTTCTTGTTCGCCCCGACATTTTCATGCACCATCAATAATGTTTTGACTCAATTTCCTTTAAAAATGTTCATATCTTAAATTTACTTGCTTTGATTGATAAATAAACAAATTAAATCTACCTTAATTGCTACAAAATTCACTTATATTAATCAGATTATTGTAGCATTCATTAGTAACTTACGAAAATGTATTTTTGTTGGTGCAGCTTATGGAGCAATTTGGAAATGTGTGGCATCATGGCAGGGTGAGGCGTTATCTGACGTCGGAGGACTGGCCGCAGAGCGAGACCAAAGGGAGGCCGTGGTTCGGCCTCCTCGCACTCCTCAGAAAATACCCAGAGCATTTTGTCATCAACACCAGATCCAAAGGGAGGATCACCTCAGAGTTTGTTTCCCTTGTTTCCCTCCTCTCTTAGGTTCTTTGTATGTTAGTATTTTGGTTTCTTAAAGTTTGTGTCTGCCTTTTCGGTGTTATTTGTGATGTGGGGGGCAAATGAGGCCTTAGACACACTATTGATAGAGTTAGTTTTTGCTACTCGTGTATGTATAGAATAGTTAATGGTTTCATGAACGAACATTCAGTTGGCTTTTGAAATGAGTGTTGTTTGGTGCTCCAAAGGATTGACAAGTTATGATTAGCTTAGCTACTAAAATACTGGATATATGTTAACTAAATATTGATATGTACGTTTATTATATAGTTTCTATTTTAAAATTAAATTATTATATTTTTATAAAATTAGAGATATTGTTTATTAATATAGGATTACAATGTTTAAGTGTAATTTTCTTCAATATTTTGTGTGGGACAAAAAGTTTATATGTTCTTACTTAAATTAGGTGAGCTTCAAATATGAAGCACTTAAGTGCTCGTGGGATTTGAACTCATGATCTAGCATGAGTTTCAGTCATGTTGAACCCAAGTTCTTAGCTGTGAGTAAGAGGACTGGCAAGGATTACTCCTTGGAACACAAGAATGAAAAGCTTAATGAAGCATTGCATGTTAGTTGCAAAAGAGCCTATCCTTTAGGGTTATGAAATCTCATAAAGAGATGCATGCATTTTGCATTTGCCCATGAATCTGGAGTACGCTATGAGTGGACTGTCTTCTCGATCGTTGTCGGCGCTGCGAATGCGTTGGGGCAACGAACATGCTTATCGTGCGGAGATTTGGCCTGCTTGGTTATAGGCACCTCTTAGGGCGAACGATCAACACTGGCAGACTCGGAAAAAAATTTAGTATGGATACAATCAAATTATAATATAAAAAATAAACTATGATTATAATAAAATTGAAAATAAAAAATTTTACCCTATAAAATGTATAATTTCTCTTAGAGACTTTAAGATTTTAAAAGTATTATATAACTATTTAATCTTCAATTTAAATATATTGCTAGTATGCAAATGATTTTTAAAAGATATTATGATATGACTAATTTGAAACATTAATTCATATATATTTACAAATAAATTGCACATACAAATAAGAAATGCTCCACAAGACAACTGATCTAGAATTGTCAAACTTGTATAGTTTATGATTTTCTTAAAGATTTTAGGCTCAAGAATTTTATTATTTGGTGTGTAATAAATTTTGGTTGTTTGCATTATATTATATTTGTATTTTATTGAGTTTTGTTTCATACTGTCAATTTGAGGATTATTGGGTATTTTAAATAATATATTCAATGATTGTATTAAGTATAAATAATATTTACATGATATTTTAATATCCCAAATATACCCTTTTAATACCTCATAGTCATTAATACATTTAAAATTATTGATTAACTCATAATAATTGAGATTCACTAATTAAAATTATGATTAGAAATTTATTAAAAATTAATAATAATATAGGAAAATATTTTTTGATGTATATTTTTATATAAGCATTTAGTGTTTACAAAAGCAGCTTTGCCAAGCTTTTTTCAAGGAAAAATATTATATAATTAGAAACTGGCTATTTAGTATTTAGATTGTTGATGTAATACTTAAAAAAATTCATCCAATAAAATTTGAAGATCATTTCATTAGTATTTATTTATTTAAACTCATCTAATAAGATTTTGACATCATTTCAATACACTTTAAAAATAATATTTATATTATTTTAATGTTAATAAATAAAAGCTAATGAGGTGATGTCCAAATCTCATTGGATAGTTTTTGTTGGGTGCCATGTCATATAACATTTCTTATTTATTTATATTATAATAATATAAATATTATTTTTTAAATTTTTATTAAAATAATGTTCAAATACTCTTAGAAGAATTTTTTTGGGTGACACATGTCAGCAGATCTAAATAGCATTTATGTTGTATAAATATTCTACAATAATTTCAAGTTATTACATTGTTATATAAATATTAATTAATTTTCAATTTATTTTTCACCACCTTATTATGTTCTAAGTATTGTAATTTATTTTAAAGATTGTTTTGCAATTTAAAATATTTTAATGATGTATGAATATCATAAGTTAAAATATATATGTGCAATATTTATCTAAAATTTAAATAATAGTGCAAACTTACTTTCAAATTGTTATTTGATTATTTGAATTGAAGAAAAGAATTGATTTATTTGACATAATATAAAAGCAATGTAAAATAAATTTTTTTATGGAAACTAAGATTAATAGCATTTGGCATAAAATAATGAACCAATGTATTTTTAATTTTGCGTTAATTTCGTTCGAACAACAGCTTTTGTTCGAACGAATGAAAAGATTTCGTTCGTAAGAACTGAATGAATGTCTACCATAAACAAATGCTTAAACCCTAATGGTAGTTCAGCTTCGTTCGATTTCGAACAAAATAGGTTTCGAACGAAGTCGGTTTCATTCAATTCGAACATAATTCGTTCGATGTCGTTTGAACGAAATCATCGAATCACATCCAACAAAATTAAAAAAATTGAATGAAAAAAAATGGTTTTGGGAGATAATTTTACCTCTTGTATTTCTCAAAACCTAACTATTTGATTATTTCATTACAAACAATAAAATTCCTAATTTTTTAGTAAATTTATCAAATATTAAGAAAATAATATGATTAAACTGTAGTAAAATTATAGTGTAATTAAATTAAAATCAAATTTATAAAATTTCTCTTTCAAAATAATGTATATAATTTTGGATTCAAACCGGTCATATTATGTCAGCAAGCCCATGGTAGGCATTCCAACCCCATTAATTTCTCCTCCGCCGGACGATTCGCCTCCCGCTGACAAACGCTATGGCGGCGAATTTCTGGGCCTCTTCTCATCAGTAATCTTACTTCGTCTTCATCCATAGCTATTCCTCTGAAGTTGCATTTATCTAATCTCATCACATACTTGTCTTTCTTCAAACATGGCAGCAAGCAACTCCTGGAGCAGGATAAGATCGACGTGGTGCACCCGATCGACAAGGAGAGGGGTCTTACACTAGAAGAATTCAAACTTATTAAGATCCACATGACCAACCGTAAGCCGTCTCCTGATTCTTAAGATGCGTTGGTTCGTAGGTTTTTTTGTTCAAAACTCAAAATGTTTCTGTCTGGAACTGCTATTTAGAATCTTGCCGATTTATTTCATCTACATGATCATGCAATCAGATTATGCCGGTGAGGCATGATTGATATTTTACTAGCAGTTTTAAGATGTTTAGCCGGCCTTGATAGCCCTACAAGTGCGCGGCCTACATTTCTCATGTTTGTGATGATTTTTACAATAAGAAAGAATCAAATATTCTCAATCTATTTTGTAACTCATGATACATCAAATATATTGTTTGACATCTTTATAATGCTTAAAGCAGCATAACTAGATACAGTATTTGATAGCATTTTGTACACTACCTCAATTTTGTAAATTTTTTTGTTAGGATTTGGTCTCTCAACTTTTCATTATGTGTTGATTTCATGAGTTGGAAGCCTAATTTCTTGCCTTTCATAATTCACTGTTGGAATTGTTTGTAGTGAAATGTAGTCTTTTTTAATATTTTGAAGAGTTGCAGTTGTTAGTCATTATTGATTGTGCTTGAATATTTTTTTCCAGATATATGGAGACTTGCTCAGCAAGTGAAAGTAAGACAAAGGTTTAACTTTTTCCCATTCCAAGCTCTATAGTTTTATTATGCTATCATTCGCAAAAGTTGCTATCAATGCCATTTGCTGCTTGTTTATTGTTCTTCTTGCTGCAATTTAAGGCGAGAGGTCTGCAGTAGTGCATTAAGTGTTTGAGGTAAACAGCTTGGTGTTATGTTGATTTCATGATATATAATAGTGCACAATCAATGTTAGGCTATATAATTCATGTCTCTTATTAAGCCTTATGTGGGTGCTATTGGCACCCAGAATTTTGCATAATGCATTTAATGATATGAATATGATGGACTTGTGGGTTGTGGTTGGGGCATAGGCTGTGGCTTATGGTAGTGAGGCAAGCATGTCTTGCTATTCTTACCTCCATTTAATCAGTAGCAACCTATCTCTTTTGCTAGTAAAGCATTTCATTAAAATGTAGTTTTTTTTTTTCTTGAAAGATGGTCGTAGC